>JBBDGP010001328.1:1200000-2400000 GCA_037952835.1 Lithobates septentrionalis | reverse complement strand
CACCAACTTTAAGGGATTTAATAGCGAAAAATGTTTTGGACCCTCCAAAAATCTCACAGGGGTTCACATTTTTTCAAGGAAAGGGTTTCTTTCCATGTAAAAGATGCTATGCTTGTAGAAATACAAAGCAAAATGGTCAAAAATGCATCAATTTCAAAATAACAGTGACAATTTTGAAAAAAACGCATTATTTTTTACTTTTTGCTATAATAAATATAGCCCAAAAATATATAAAAAAATATTTTTTTTCCTCAGTTTAGGCCGATACGTATTCTTCTACATATTTTTGGTAAAAAAATCGCAATAAGCATTTATTGATTGGTTTGCGCAAAAGTTATAGCGTTTACAAAATAGGGGATAGTTTTATGACATTTTTATTATTAATTTTTTTTACTAGCTTTGGCGGCAATCAGCGATTTTTATTATGACTGCTACATTATGGCGGACACATCGGACATTTTTGACACATTTTTGGGACCATTGCCATTTATACAGCAATCAGTGCTATAAAAATGCATTGATTCCTGTGTAAATGACACTGGCAGTGAAGGGGTTAACCACTAGGGGGCGGGGAGGGGGTAAATCAGTACTAGGGAGGTGTTTCTAACTGTAGGGGGGAGGGGCTGTGTGTGTCAGTACACTGATCTCTGCTCCGATGACAGGGAGCAGAGATCGAGTGACACTGTCACTAGGCAGAACGGGGAGATGCTGTTTACATCAGCATCTCCTCGTTCGTGCTCTCCGTGAGAAGATCACAGGTATCCCCATGGCGATCGAGTCTGCGGGACCCGTGACCCGGCTCACAGAGCTCCTGGCCGGCGCGCACGCAATGACACGGCGGGAAATTTAAATGGACGTACCTGTATGCCCATTTGCCCAGCCGTGCCATTCTGCCGACGTACATCGGCGTGCGCCGGTCGGGAAGCTGTTAAATAGAGATTTTGATATAAGTTGTTTTATTTCGGATTTTTAATATATCTCTTGACATCTGCTCCTCCAAAACAAGTTATAATATTTTAAAATATTTTTAATAATTGTATTATAAATTTTTTAATATTTTTGTAAAAAAAATTTTTTTTGCGATTTTAGCGTCTTTCTAGCATCTTTCTATCTCATACAAATCCATTTACCCTTAGTTCATTAGAGGATGATTATGTAGAGATGTAATTCCATTGGTTCACCACTGGAGGGAGTTCCTAGGTTATATCTGCATACTTCATGTATTTAAATGGGTTTTAGGGTAGAGTTGCAATAATGCTTTTAAATATATGTTTTATTGTAAAAATTATGTATCTATATGTAATAAATTGTTACTTTGTATGGATATTATGTTGTTTGAATGTAGTGCAGAACGCATATAGCGGCATGATGATGCATTACACTCCCTGGTCACTATGGCAACTGGCATGCACACTATAAATACTAAGCAAGGTCATCACATGGTCACCTGAAAAAGTCACGTGTCTAGTGATGAAACCGGTCGGGAGGAGCCAGTGACGAGCAGTGCTGTGTGTACACTGTTGGCGTATGAGGAGATCCCAGCTGTTAGCTGTATGCAACTGACCTTTACCATATGCAATTTATTCTGCTGAAATGTGTGAGTGAATTTTTTCCCTTAGTATATAGGGATTACATATCACACTGCCTGCACAATGGTCTTTCTTTTTTTGTTGTTTCATACTGCGGAAGTTCTTTGAAAGCCAGAAGCCAGCCCATGCTAATGAGCAGCTGAATATATGAGCAAGCCAGCTATCACTGGGGATTACTCATTGAAACCTGTCTATATTCATCAAATCACCAAAGACGTTATATTTTTTCACAGCAGTATGCTGTCCTATTGAGATACCTGTGCACTGTGGTTCATCACATTAATATATCTCATCTTTATTTTTCTCTTTTTAATTGTGTTTAATAATTTATTATCACATTGATATTTAGTTATAGGATTCTGTTATGGTGAAGGATGTTATGTTATTTATAATAGGCTCCATTTTGATTATTTTGCACATGAATCACTGATTAACCACTTCAATACCACTTCAATATTGTAATATGACGTCCATAGATGGGATCTCCCATCCTGGGTGGACGTCATATTATGGCCTGGGCTTCCCGGCCGCCTAGGGGGCGCCGCGTTGCTCGGGACCTGGTGCGCATGTCCGGCAGCCTCGATGTCCGCTGGGCACCCGCGATTGCCCGTTAACCGGGCCGGACCGTGGATCTGTGTGTGTAAACACACAGATCCATGTCCTGTCAGGTGAGAGGAGACCGATCTGTGTTCCCAGTACAGCGGAATACTGATCAGTCTCCTCCCCTTGTACGTCCCCGCCCCCTACAGTTAGAATCATTCCCTAGGTAACATAATTAACCCCTTGTCTCCCCCTAGTGGTTAACCCCTTCACTGCCTGTCACATTTACACAGTAATCAATGCAATTTTATAGCACTGATCGCTGTATAAATGTGAATGGTCCCAAAAATGTGTCAAAAGTGTCCAATGTGTCCGCTATAATGTCGCAGTCATGAAAAAAAAATCTGAAACTGAGGAAAAAAATTTGTTTTTTTTTTAAAAAAATTGGGATATTTATTATAGCAAAAAGTAAAAAATATTGTGTTTTTTTCAAAATTGTCACTCTTCTTTTGTTTATAGCGCAAAAAATAAAAACCGCAGAGGTGATCAAATACCACCAAAAGAAAGCTCTATTTGTGGGGAAAAAAGGACGTCAAATTTTTTTGGGTACAACGTCGCACGACTGCGCAATTGTCCTTTAAAGTGCGACAGCGCTGAAAACTAAAAATTGGCCTGGGAAGGAAGGGGGTGAAAATGCCCTGTATTGAACCGGTTATTAATTAAGAGATCACACCGTGTTATATTGGGAGGTTAATATTAGCGCAATATACATTCTGAATATATACAACACTTTTTGTGTGATATCAGTTCACATACACAATAATTGCAGCTATATTATTTGGTCATCTTCTAGTATTTGTTACTTATTTATTTATTTACTAGTTCATATCAGCGCTTTAGTACACTTTTTACTTTATTGATTCCCTGAATAAAGGCTTTATGGGCACACCACAAAACAAAGGGATTAGAAACAGGTTGGTTATTAAACAAGAAAAATTCAGCTAGTTGCTGGGCAATATAGGCAGAATGAATATGCGTGTGTATAATTTGTGAATTATTTTTAATACATTTTTATTGTTGTTGGAGAATGCAGTGTTATAACATCACTTATATCAGGGGGAATAAATGGCGTCCAATGGGGGAGACGGCCAAGCCACCATTCCTAGTTTATTATTATAGAAAAGGAATGCTTTTGTATCTGTGCCTTTACATATATAGAACTATATATAAGCTTTTAGCTAACTAATAATTCATGTTATCTAGCCCAAGTTAGCGTGACAGTGTAGCTATTCATGAAGGGGAGCCCAGGTCTATTGATTCATGAAGTATAAGAGTATAGGAGATTCAAGAAACTGCACCCATGGGGTCCTTAACGCCCTAAACTTTATAATAATTTTCATTAACTGAGGCTACCATCTCTTCCATGCGCATGGTGTGGTTCACTTCTGCAACCCATTCCCATATTGTTGGTATTTCTGTTGAATTCCAATATCTGGGTATCAGAGCTCTACTTGCCATCAGCAAAAATCAAAATATTTCCTTTTTGATAGATGTAATTGATCCCGGAATCAAAGATAAGAGGGCAACTTATGGGGTCTCTGGCCAGTTCTTACCCGTGATCAAGTGGCTCAGATGGAATATGGCGTACCAGTGTGATTTTATTGCTGGGTAAAACCACCATATGTGTAGATGTGTACCACCAGGATAGCCACACCTCCAACATAGGTCTGGTATAGATGGGTTGATTTTATTTAATAATTCCGGGCAGCGATACCATCTGGTTATGATTTTATAGTTTCTTTCTTGCGAATGGGAAGCAAAGGTTGACTTAAATATAAGAAAAAAGACTCATTAGCAAATGTAATGCCTCATTTTCACTACCAGTCTCTGATATAAAAGGGACGGTGAGGAAATGCATGAGCCAGGAAGATTTCATATATTTTGGAAAAAGTGTGAAAACATTTTTGGTCAGAGAGGCACAGCTCCTCAAACTTGGTAAGATCCCTATAAAGCCACACCTTGCCCAATCCGTCATACCAGTGATGTAGTTGGAAATAGTGAAGCCAGTCTCCTCATCCAATGCTAGATGAAGAGCTAAGCTCACTCAGAGATTTCAAGGTGATTGCATATAAGATGGGAGCTGGTTGTGATGGTTGCCAGCATAAAAACCCTTATCGGACCACCCTGGGGGAAATCCTGGATTCCCGAAAATCGGGGTAAGAGGCCCTGGGCACAAAGATATACTATATGAAACAATAGCCTTATCCCAGATGTATAAAAGCGAGGAAAACAGGAGTGTTAGCTGTGAAGAAGGTGGGCAGTCTGTTGGAAGCAGCCATGGAAGAGAGGTTAATGTTACTGGTGATAAATCCGACTCAAGAGTGACCCACAGCTTGAAAGGGCTATGATGGAACCAATCAGGTATTCTGTTAAGTAGTGCCGCTGTATAGTATAGTTCTAGGAGAGGCAGACCTACTCCCCCCAGTGTCTTTCCTCCTTACCAGGATATGATACCGAAGTCTTGCCGAAGCTCTCCTCCAAATAAACTAAAGTAATATGGAACAGGCCGATCGGAAAAATAAATGTGAGCTCCTAATCGAAAGGGTTTAAAAAATAGAGGAATCTAGGGAGGATGTCCATCTTAAAGAGGGACATTCTTCCCAGCCAGGAATGACGCATTGATGACCATCTCTTAAAACGCTGCTACATGTTATTCAAGAGAAGACAGTTATTTAACTATTATAATTTTTGAAGTTGCGAAGGTGTTTGAACTCCTAGATATTATATAGAGTGCTGTGCCCACTGAAATGTAAATTTATTTGCAATGGAGTTTCAAGTACCTGGCCGAAGTGACATATCTAAACAATTGGATATAGTAGCATTCATTTTAAAATTGCCTAAAGTGCCATATAGTTCAATTTCCTTTAATAGTGAGGGAAAAGCTATTATCGGATTGGTAATATGAAGCAAAAGATCATCCGCAAATAAACTAATCTTATATTGTATAACATGTGAATTAGTACACCACACGTATGTTGGATTAAAGGTGTTTTCCTCCTGCACTTCAACAGATATTGGAGCGTGGTCAGACCACAATATGGTGTAAATGGAGGAGGAAGACAAGGATTGTTAAACCGTTCTATCAACCAAAATTGAGTCAATTCTTTATAAGTATTGAGGAGTGAAAGGTGTAATCATGCTCGTTGGCATGCTGGCACCTCCAGACGTCATAAAGATCAGTGGAATGCAGAAGAGATTGAAGAGAGGTTGGAGAGTGCTTGGCTTTAGATGTAGATTCCAAGAGGGGGGATCAGCCGTAAGATTAAAGCTCCTTTTCCTAGGGTAGAGATCTTGCGGAAGATTTTGCAGTTGATTATGGTTGGGAGTATAAATGTTGGCAATTGTATAAGGTTTGTTATTCAGTTCACAAATCAATATCAAATATTTGCCTTCAGGGTCTGCAAGTAACTCCAATTGATTGAAAGCAATAGAGTTTTTAACAGCTATACCGACCCCTCTTTGTTTTTTGGAGGCCAAGGCCAGAAGAATGTGGGGAAAGCGCTTGTGCTCAAAGGCTGGGGCGTGGGAAGCTTGAAAATGAGTTTCCTGGATGCACAAAATGTCACTTTTAAGTTTGAGAGCTTCTTTGCAGGTCGCTGATCTTTTAGCTGGTTGATTTAGCCATTAACATTAAAGGATACAATCTTAAGCACCATTCTTGAAAAATAGGAAAATCAGTAGCCAGTACCTAGGTAGCTCTGCACGAGGTCCAAGGAGGTCTAGGTTCAAGCAATAGGGATCCTTGAAGTGAGACTGATGGAGCAGGTGAGTTGAGACTGAGCTGTCTGCAAGAGGAAAACATCTTACACCCTTTGAGCTGGACCTTAAGCAGCAGGAACAGAAGGAAAGGGAAAAGTCAATATAAGGTAACAGAGATTGGGATTGTTGTTGTAGTATGCCCAGGATGTGCTCGACCACTTCAGTGTGTAAGATGGTCTGAATCTGTAGCTGTTGGATAATGTTTGGAGGGATGCTGGCATGAGCACTGTACTATATATGTATTGGTTCACATGTCATCCACCAGCCTCTGTGTTCTGGGGAGGCCCTTAAGGTTATATGTGGCCCACCCGATAACACCACTAATAACACACTCATTAGACATAGAGGGGATGTGTATTCAAAGTCTGAGGGAACTCCACAGTGTTTGACACCTTAGATCGTGCCCTAAATCACACTGTATATACCTTCATGCATATCCCTGACTGTAAGGGCTTACCTAGGTTGGAGTCCATGATGCAGAGATGTATACTCACCCTTGCAACTACACACAGCCCATGGTAACAGGGTAGTAAGCTACCTGGGCTGTGAATCTGTGCACGGGGGCTTGACAGGAATTTGCCAAAGGTAAGTCGAGGTAAAGCCATAGTCAGGGATTCCAGAAGACAGAATAAACGATAAGCAGAGCCAGGTTCAGAAGACGGAGTCAGTCTTGGAATGCTGTAACTAGAACACAGGAACACAGGAATACTGGAACAAAGGAATACTGGAACCTTAGGCAAAACAGGAAACAATGAACTGACAAAGCCCTCAGAATGAGGCAGTGTTTTATACCCGACGGATTGGATAAACTGCCTCAGCTGAACCAGGAGAGACAGGTACAAATTGCAACAAAATCCAGAGTATGGCCCTAGTATTTCATGCAGAACTAGGAAAAACTGGAAAGCAGGCTGAAAGGAGCTGAGGTGTGTCTCAGAGGCAAGGTAACAGGAGCACTAAACAGGCAGTCATAGGTTCAATGCCTCCTTGAGCCACTTGGGGCGTGACCACGCCTGGCCGTCTGCATGGCACGGTAGGGACAGTGACAGTTCCCCCCTTAGAAATGCCCTCTGGGTGTGAACAGGTGGTTCCACATAGGCATAGTCCTCTAGGTCAAAAGCATCCTTACCATATGTACCCACAGAAGAGATAGAAAACTTTTCCTTCTTCCCTTTGGGCTTTTTTGCTTTAGACGTTCTTGCCGGGGAGACTTTCGTCACTTGCAAAGCTTTTTCAAATATCTCCAAATCTTGCTTACGGACCATGGTGCCATTTGAGACATAGGTACAATCAGGTGGTAGAACTTCAAGTGGGTACACAGGCACTGGAACTTCAAGCGGGGATACAGACACCGGAACTTCAATTGGGGACACAGGCACAAAAACTTCAAGCGGGGACACAGGCACAAAAACTTCAAGCGGAGACATAGGCACCGGAACTTCAATTGGGGAAACAGGCACAGGAAGTTCTAAGGGGGACACAGGCAGAGGAACTTCAATTGGAGATACAGGTACAGGAACTTCAAGCGGGGATACAGGCACCTGAACTTCAATTGGGGACACAGGCACAGGAACTTCAATTGGGGATACAGGCACAGGAACTTCAATTGGGGATACAGGCACAGGAACTTCAATTGGTGATACAGGCACAGGAACTTCAAGTGGGGACACAGCCACCGGAACTTCAGTTGGGGACACAGGCACAGGAACATCAAGCGGAGACACAGGCACCGGAACTTCAATTAGGAACACAGGCACAGGAATTTCAAGTGGGGACACAGGCCCCGTAATTTTAAGCTGGAAAGCAGGCAGATATTCAGGGGTAGAAGGAAGGATCCTAATAGTACCCACTTGAAGAACCTTTGGCCGAGGTGGGCGAGTTGGGCAGAGAGAGATGAAGTGCCCTCTTTCTCCACAGTAGAAACAAAGACCAAAGTCTCTTCTCTACTCTCTTTCACTTTTAGATAGTTTGGATCGGATGGCCCCGATCTCCATGGGTTCTACATCTTCCAGAGTAGGTGTGTGTGTATCCCCAGGAGCGTTTATGCTTTGTGGGGTTAGAGCTTCATAGCTTGGCACATACGGGAATAGCTCGGAGTCATATCTCTATAGGGTATTCCTGTCCCTGGATACCCGTAGGTCACGTGAACAGAGAGCAGACTTGGGAACTCTGGTTTTCTTAGAAACAGGAATGTGAGAGTCCAGAGCAAACATGAATGCTTCCCAGCTGTCCAAGACTGGACTCCTTTCCTGTAAAAGCCGACGAGCCCATGTTTTGCATTGTCCAGTGAGCAGGTTGATGGAAGCGCAAATCTTTATATAGTCGGTGGCATAGGTCCTAGGCTTAAGAGCAAACAGCTCACAATCCATCTTTAAGTACAAGAATGATGCTTGGCTACCGTCAAACCTCTCTGGCATCACCACAAATGGCTCAGGACATGCTGGTTCTGGGGCTGGGCGTACTCTACCTTTAAATAACATAACTTCTTGCTGTAATTTCAAAATGGCCTGGCCCAGGCTGCAGACTTGTAGAACAAGGGAGGTGAGCATCTGGTACATCTCTGCAGACTCCATGTTGGTCAGTTCATTATGTAAGGGCTTACCTAGGTTGTAGTTCATGATGCAGAGATGTATGCTCACCCTTGCAAATACATACAGCCCACGGTAACAGGGTAATAAGCTGTGAATTTGTGCACGGGGGCTTGACAGGAATTTGCCAAAGGATAGTCGAGGTAAAGCCATAGTCAGGGATTCCAGAAAACAGAATAAACGATAAGCAGAGCCAGGTTCAGAAGACGGAGTCAGTCTTGGAATGCTGTAACTAGAACACAGGAACACAGGAATACTGGAACATAGGAATACTGGAACCTTAGGCAAAACAGGAAACAATGAACTGACAAAGCCCTCAGAGTGAGGCAGTGTTTTATACCCGGCTGATTGGATAAACTGCCTCAGCTAAACCAGGAGAGACAGGTACAAATTTCAATAAGATCCAGAGTATGGCCCTAGTATTTCATGCAGAACTAGGCAAAACTGGAAAGCAGGCTGAAAGGGACTGAGGTGTGGCTCAGAGGCAAGGTAAGCAGGAGCACTAAACAGGCAGTCATAGGTTCAATACCTCCTTAAGCCACTTGGGGTGTGACCACTCCTGGCCATCTGCATGGCATGGTAGGGACTGTGACACTGGCCCCCATACTGAGATGGCAAGGCTACTCTCACAGCTTGCCCTTTCGGGATTCTCTGAAGGTACCCAGCGGGTCCTTAGCAGACAGCCACTAGCCTTGGGCAACAGCACGTACATTTGTTGTGGAAGGACATGCCATCCATGGATTCCGAGTGATCCCAAGGGATGGTGTTACTTGGCCTCATTGGTTCCGGTAATGGGAATTCTTGGGGAAAGTGAGGGACGTCACTTGCTCAGAGCTGGTGTTCATACTAAATGCCCCCTCAAACACCTGTATACCCGCCCAGAATAAAATCAGAAAGCCCAGGAAACACCTCAGAGGATGTGGGTTTACGTCCTCTGCAGTGTTTCCTGGGCTTTTCTAACTATTATCAAAAGTTTATTCATAACTTCTCATCTTTAGTCAAGCCCCTGACTGATATGACCAGAAAGGACAGTAACCCACAGAGTTGGTTTCCGGAGTCCGTTAAGGCCTTTGAGAGTCTCAAGGCTGCCTTTGTTTCTGCTCCTGTGTTGGCACATCCCAATCCTACGTTACCTATTATCCTTGAAGTTGATGCTTCTGAGTCTGGAGTTGGCGCCCTTCTGTCTTAACGTCCTACCTCGCTTTGCATCCTTGTGGCTACTTTTCCAAGAAATTGTCACCTGCGGAGTGAAATAATGAGATTGGTGATAGAGAGCTGTTGGCGATCATTTTAGCCCTGAAAGAATGGAGACATCTCCTCGAAGGTACCACTGTGCCGGTTCTCATTCTTACTGACCATAAGAATCTCACATTCTTGTCTGAGGCTAAATGCCTCTCTCCCATAAGGACGCGGTGGGCTCTTTTCTTGTCAAGATTCAATTACATTGTCTCATTCTTACCCAATACTAAGAATGTAAGGTCTGATGCTTTGTCACGACAATTTTCCTCCACTTCCAAGTTGGAGTCGGTTCTGGTTCCTGTGATTCCTCCTGATCGTATTCTTGCTACGGTTTGCACCAGTCTCACTTCTCCTTTGGGTGATAAAATTCTTGCTGCTCAGGTCCATGCTCCTCCTGAGAAACCTTGTGACTGCTGCTTTGTCCCAGAGAGTCTCCGTACTGCCATGCTCCAAACTTACCATTCTCCCAAGGTTGCTGGCCACCCTGGGAAGAATTAACTCTTTTGGGCCATTTCCCAACAATTCTGGTGGCCTAGTCTATGTGCTGATGTAATCTCCTTCATAACTGCCTGTTCCGTGTGTGCTCAGAGTAATGCTCCGTACACACGGTCGGACATTGATCGGACATTCCGACAACAAAATCCTAGGATTTTTTCCGACAGATGTTGGCTCAAACTTGTTTTGCGTACACACGGTCGCACAAAGTTGTCGGAATTTCCGATCGCCAAGAACGCGGTGACGTAAACCACGTACGACGAGACTAGAAAAGGCCAGTTCAGAACCAAGCGTAGCACCCTTTGGGCTCCTTTTGCTAATCTCCTGTTAGTAAAAGTTTGGTAAGAGACGATTCGTGCTTTTTCAGACTTGTGGTTTTCAGATCGTTTTCTGCTGTTCAGTTTGTGCTTGTGGGTTTGTATCTGCTCTTCAGTGCGTGCAAGCAAGCTACGCCTGACTTGTCATTGTGTTCTTTTTTCGTTCGTAACTGTTTTTCAGGTCGCTCTTCACAGGCCTTGCTGTTCTTCAGTGTGTTCTGCTACTTCGTTCTGAGCAGCCGACCGTTTTCTAGCCATGTTGCGTATACGCACTCCTCGTAGAGTTCGTGCTGTGCGGGGGCTTGGTGTTGGGGTCCTGACCTTGACACAAGTCCAGTCCATGAACAGGGTGGGGAGGAGTTCATGGACCAAGAATTGGTTGCTTCAGCGTGACCAGTTCTGTCACATGCCTTTGCTCCGTGAGATCCGTGAGAATAATCCTGATGATTTTAGGAACTTTCTCAGGATGACGGACCCCGTATTTCACCGTTTGTTGGCTTTGCTGACCCCCTATATCAGCAGGCAGGATACCTGCATGAGGCAAGCCATCACTCCGGAGCAGAGGCTCGTCGCCACCCTGTGGTACTTGGCGACGAGGAGAAGCCTGCAGGACTTGAAGTTCTCAACAGGCATCTCCCCCCAGGCTCTGGGGATCATTATCCCAGAGACCTGTTCTGCCATCATCCAGGTCCTGCAGAAGGAGTATATTAAGGTAAGATTTTTATCCTTTAATATCACATTTTATTGTATTTAATGTTTGATAATATATTGTATTTCTTTCCTCGTTCCCTAATTACCATGATTGTAATATGCTGTGAATGTCTCCTTTGTCCTCATGCATGCTGGATTTTTAGGTAATTATTTTTTTTCTCCTTCATACATATTTGCCTTCATCTACCTCCCCAGCATGCTCTCCTGGCCCTATATTCACCTCATGTAGTCAGTTAACAGTGTATTTTATCAGCTCTATAGTAGTGCTTTACCCCAAACACCCCCTAAAATGTTTTTAAATGTGATTTGTGCTTTAAATTCAGGCAGAGTGCTAGAGGCTTTTTTTGGGGGGTCCCCTAATCATTTGGAACCCTCCCTCCCCCCAACTGCTAAGTCAGCTGATAACAATTCTCTATCTATCCTCAATCATCTATCTGCTGACCTTGCCAAGCTTATACACACTATACCCATCTCTCTTGTGCTGAGATTTATGGATGAATTCCCCAAAGCATGTAGTGCAAGGGTCTGCCTGTATACTTTCAAATGGTACTGTTTCAAGTTTTTGTATACTATTATTATCTTGATAGGTAATAGCAGAATGTCCAAATGTGCTCAAATGTCTACAGTATGTATTTATATCTTTGTATTATGACACTTCTTACCTGTCCAGTGGGCTGCCAATAGTGTAACTAAGGAGGGGCTGTTCAAAGTAATACCCATTATTTAGGCATTCATCTCTCAATGAAGTGGAGAGGGTTACCTGTCCAAGAGCTCCCCCCCATAATGTTAGAAATGGCCCAGGAGAGGGGGGGATGGGGAATATGATAGGTGTATCCTATACTTTGGTGTTTAAAAATTCCCATAAATAAATGGTATCTTGATGTTGGCCAAGAATGTTTGTGTCTAATCTACTTTCCATGTTTTTATGTGCAAAAAGACTGATTTTTTTTTTGTTTTACTCAACAGTTTCCTTCCACGCCACAGGAATGGCAGATTGTGGCTTCCCACTTTGCCCAGCGGTGGGACTTTCCTAACTGCGGAGGGGTAATTGATGGGAAACACGTCCACATCATCCCACCACCCAACTCGGGGTCGTACTATTATAATTATAAGGGGTTCAATAGTATTGTGATGTTGGCGGTGGTGTCGGCTAATTATGAGTTCCTGTATGTGGACATGGGGAAGAATGGCCGGATGTCCGATGGTGGAGTCAAGACCAAGTTTTACAGGCGTCTCCAGAATGGCAGCTTGGACTTGCCACCTCCAGAAGACAATGTGGAAGGACTCCCATTCGTCTTCATTGCGGATGAAGCCTTTGCTCTGGGGGACCATCTTATGCGGCCATTCCCGATGAGGACCCTCACCCCAGACCAGAGGGTTTTTAATTACCGGCTGGCCAGAGCCAGAAGAGGGGTGGAGAACACGTTTGGAATAATGACCAGCCGGTTCCGCCTATTTCTTACACCCATACATATGGCGGAGTATAAACTGAATCATATTATCCTGGCATGCTGTGTTCTACACAACTTTTTATGGCAACATTCTGCCAACTATGCAGGCTCAGTTGGGCCTGAGGCCGGAATTCAAAATGAACCAACCCTGACGGCGCTTGAAAGTGGCCGTCCTGGCTTGCCCTCCCTGAGTGCCCGTGATGTCCGGCTAAGATACCTTGAATTTTTTGCGGGTAGGGGGGCTATCAATATGCCAGACAATGTGTGAAACCTTTATCAAATAAAAAAAAACATTAAGCAAATCTTTGGTGACATTTCCTGCTTGTGTTTGTTTTAGCTGACCCTGACAGAAATGTGGTGAGTCCTGAAAATGGTGTGATTGTGTAACCTTATACAAAGCACTGTTGGGTGTTATTTACTAAAGGCAAAGACACTTTGTACTACAAGTGCACTTGAAACTGCACTGAAACTGCACTTGCAGTGCAAAGTGGATATGCCCTTAGGAAATAACACCCATCGTCACAGAAAACACCAATTAGAGCACCACAAAAGTGTTGTAGCGTTGAGACAATAATCCACACATTCTTGATTAACAATCTTTTTAATACCTGCACAATCACATGTGAATTTAGAGAAGGTTTTTAAAACAACCAACATGTTTGTTGTATAACAATTTTTGGGGTGACATTAGAAAAAGTAGAAATGTCCATTTAAGGTAAAACAGGCATGTTTAAAAACACACAATAAAGACACAAATCTTTTGAACTTACAAAGTTCACATTTGGTAGAACTTGAAGGCAATATCAGACATGAGTATTTAGGAACTGTGTTTGATATTGCGTTCAGATGGGGTGAAGTCACCCCCGGAAAAGCCAAATTTTGAAGATGCACACAAATACCTGAATGTCAACATGTGCTACCTGCCATCACGAGGGATCAAGGGATGTGTTTTGGGGGAGCAACCCCTTCCTCTCAGCTACTTTATTATTGAGGAAGGGGTTGCATCCCCAAAACGCGTCCATTGATCTCCCGTGATGGCAGATAGCACATGTTGACACACTGTATGCCTCTTCAAAATTTGGCTTTTCTACAATTCGACAAAAAATTTAAAAATTGTAGCACACCATAAAAGAAAGGGATTTGGAGGGGTTTTAAACTCTCCCCAAAACATCAATGATGTTCTTATTTTTTTGAAGAACATCATTGATGTTTTTCTTGATATTTTCCAATACAACATTACACCCCATGATCTCCCCAATCAGGATCTGTGCACTTTCCGAGGTGAAATGCCTTGGATCCACAACATCACGATCACCTAAAAAGATAGAAACAAAAAAAAACATGTATTATAAATATGCCGGCATAATCTCTTACCTGAGCCTGAGTCGCAGACACTCACCTGTTGTGGTGACTAGTTCCACCACGTCTTCCTCCTCCTGCTCTTCTTGTCTTTGGGGGATTTCCCCTTCTTCCAGAGGTGGGGAGTCTCTGGTATCCTCGGATGAGGGGTGTCCTCCGAGTCTTTTCTCCCCTATGTAAAAAAAAAATGGTATACTTAGCACACAGATATTTGATGGCAGAACTATAAATATGAAACATTGCTTGGAAGTGGGGTACAATTGTCTGTTTGGGCAGAGTTCCAAGATGTAGAATTTTGAGTGTCCTTTGTCAAGCTTCAATACTTTACCTGTTTTGTACAAGCTTCACAGATGGAGACACCCCTATAGTATACACTTGAGCACCTGTGTGGGCCCCCTAATAAAAAGGGTGTTCTTGTGTCCCACACTAGTGCTCCAGTGTCCAGATGTGAAAACTGCTGCTGAGTGTCCTCTCCTTACACAGAATCGAGTTTGCATTTCATTCTGATAACAAACCCATCTACACAACCAAGTTATTTTCATACAAGTAGGCCCTAAAAAATGTGGTCAAATGCATATGGCCAAAACAATGGTGTTTTATAGGCTGAAAGAAAAATGTTTGATACGAATGAATAATGTGCCCATGAACATGAAAGTTGCCATTTTAAACTGTACAACAGTTAAGAAAAGCACATAGAGCAGCACGAATGTAATAAACACAAAAAGAATAGGAACACAGGACAACTACTTACTTTTTTGCAGCACTCTCCGGATCTTTCTGTACTGCTCGTGTTCTCTTAATTTGAGGTCCGACCACCGTTTCCTGAGCTGATCTTTCGATCGTCGTACCCCTAAATTCCGGTGCAAACTTTTGACCACTTTCACCATGATCTTGGCCTTTCGGACATTGGGGTTGGGGTAAGGTCCATACTTTCCATCATAGTCGGCCCTCTTCAGGATGTCGACCATCTCCAACATCTCCCCAAAGGACATATTTGATGCCTTAAATCTTCTTCTTCTGGATCCAGACGTTTCTGGCTCCGGGCTTTCCTCCCCCTCCTCCTCGTTGCTATAATTAGCACACACCTGCTGTGTCTCCGCCATGTGCTCTTCCCCCACTGCGCCGAACGAAAAGGGGCGGGGAATAGACTAGAAAGAACGTCAGGGGTGGGCGGAGTTACACGCATTCGCAGTACGTACGATCTGTGAGCGGAGGAGGGAGTATCGGAGGCGCTGATCGTGATAACGAAGGTAAGATCTAAACTTGGGCCTATACTGCTTCTAGATTGAGGCCTATATTGTAACAAGATTAGGAGAGTTTGGCCTGACATTAGGGGTTTGTCTTGTGTTGTTTCTTGCAGTGAAAATGGATATATTGAAAGATAAGAACTTTATGCCAATCTTCATTGATATGTTCAGGGAGCTGCCTTGTCTGTGGGAGATAAACCACCCTGAATATAAGAACCAAACAAAGAGGAAGGCAGCACTGGATCAATTGCTGGAATTTGTGAAGACGGTGATCCCCATGGCAGACATGACCTATTTGAAGATCCTAATTGGTGGCCTGAGGAGCACTTATCTAAGGGAGCACAAGAAGGTCCAGGATTCCCAGAGATCCGGAGCTGTGGATGACATCTATGTCCCCAGGGTGTGGTACTATGACAGGCTGCATTTTCTGGCAGGTCAGACTGAACCCAGGTCATCACTCTCCAGTCTTCCTTCCATGCTTCCGCCCCCCCCCCCCCCCAGCTGAGGCTTCTGACGCCCAACCTGGGCCTTCCAGGCAGCAACATGTGGAGGAGCCCAGCTTGAGTCAGGTATAGCATTCCTCTAAATATCGCTGGTTGTCCAATCAATGATGTTAACTAGATGTTAGTTTGGAGTACTAATTTATGATCGTGATTGATGATGCAAAAACTAAAACCATGCCCTTTTTCATACACAGGGAAGTCTCAGCCAGGAGGTGGCCAGGCCAAGCAGGCTGCCTGATACCCAGGTCCCTCCCATCCACCTTCAAAGACAAAGTGGCAGGAAGAGGAGTAACCTGGAGGAGGCTGCCATAGGTCTCTTTTGGAAGGCTACAGAGGCCCTGAGAACCCCCCCCACACTGTGGAGGAGGACTTTGCTTGCATAACTGCCTGCAAAATGCTGCAGATGGAGGAGGGCCAATGACTCCTGTGTGAGTCCTTAATTTTGGAAGCTCTCAATAAGGGGTTGAGGGGCCAAATAACATGTGCTACCCACATTTGTGACCTCACACATAGTCCTCCTCCTCCTCCAGGTCCTACTACTCCTCCTCCTCCTCCAGGTCCTACTACTCCTCCTCCTCAAGGTCCTACTCCTCCTATTGCCACATCTCCAACACCAGAGCCACAGCCGGTAAGGAAGCGTGGAAAGAAGACCATAAAGTGATGACCCTGGGTCCAGTCTGGTCTGGCAAAAGATGCAGTCTCTTGTAGTACCACAGCCTGGGGACACAGATGTCATCTGCTGCTTTCATGATCTCTGGGACTTCTGGACCAGACTGCACTCCCTTAGATAAGGACTCCTCAGGCCACCAATTTTGATGTTAAATAATTGATATCTGCCCTGGAGGTCCAAGGCTTCGCCAATTTCTGCTGTTTCTCCAGCATTGCCTCCCTCTTTGTTTGGTTCTGAGCCCTTAATAAAGGATTTTTTGTTTCAATTATACTTGCCTATGTGTGTTTTCCTTAAAAATGGACAGTTGGTTTGTGAGGATTCAGGTACATTTCAAAAATACTATGTGAAATTAACAAGGGACACCAACACCAAGCAACCTCCTTGAGATTAAATAATATAAGATATCAATGGTGTTGTGGTAACTTCACACACAAAACACACACAAAAATATTAGGGAGTAAAACTAACCAAAAAATAAAACAAAGATCAGCTTTGAAAAAAAATACAAACCCCCCCAAAAAAACAGCCTTTAAAAAAAAAAAAAAAAAAAGAAAACAACCCAAAAATTTTGTCAGATGTGACAAATCAAAATATATTGAGGGAATCCCGATAAATAATAAAGAAAGAAGTTTGAGAGAAGTCTGTGTGAATATGAGCAGCAAAACTACTTAATTCTTCTCACATTATAAAAAAGAAGAGAGTGCGCTGTATTAAACCATTTTTTATATTGCAGCGTGACGAAAGTGCTGTATCCATTGCGAACACTAATTTTACCAGACCGAGCTGTTCCGTGTCGGAATTTCTTCTGAGCATGCGTGGCACTTTGTGCGTCGGAACTGGCCACACACGGTCGGAATTGACGCGATCAGATTTTGTTGTCGGAAAATTTTATAGCCTGCTCTCAAACTTTGTGTGTCGGAAAATCCGATGGAAATTGTCCGATGGAGCCCACACAAGGTCGGAATGTTCGACAACATGCTCCGATCGGACATTTTCCATTGGAAAATCAGACCGTGTGTATGGGGCATAAGACTCCACAACATCTTCCAGTGGGCCTCCTACAACCCATACCCAATGGAGAGAAGCCATTACTAACACGGGAACGTCAAATACCCTTTTAAAGGAGACCCCATACTCAGGGTAACTCAAGACAACAGGTCTTTTTGCGTCTCTCATAGAGGGTTAGCCCAGGCCAAGGCTCTTTCAGAAAGCAAAGATATCATGAAACCTACTTTGCTTCTGTCCGTGGGAAATGCCTGGGGCAGCATCTCAAAGTATATCTCAACCTGGTTGAGAAACCCTCTGCATTGAACTGGACTGCCCCCAAATCGCTGGGGAAGCAGAGCATAACTAGACATACCTCCTATAGAGGTAATACTCAAGTTGGGTGTCTGCACAGAGACTGGCGCACTGGAACAGACACAGTGGGAGATTCCAGGTGAGCCGTGTGACTCAGAAGCGTTTGTAACACAAACACACATGGAAAACTGATCCATGCGGTGATCTTGCTCATCCAATCTGGAAAAATTTTGACCAACAAGTGGATTGACTATCTTCTGAATTCATGGCCTTAACCTACTGTCAGAAACCATTAAATCAGACCGAGACAGAAGTACAGTTAAATCACACTTGTTTAATAATATAAGTAAATAGAACAAACATAGTCAAAACATAGCCAGAGTTCAGGAACTGGAACGGATAGTCAGACAAGCCAAATGTCAGGGAGACAGAGATGAGCGTAGTAAAACAGCAAGCAGGATCTGGAGCCAGAAGGGATGTCAGCCAAGCAAGTCTTTTAACAGGAATGCAGGAGAGAGTCTCTGTGATGTTGACTAAGGCGAAGGCAGAGATCCTCTGGGCTGGACGGCTTAAATAGGCAGAACTGACGAGCAGGATATCATCAACAGCTGAGTAACTGTGGAGAGATAGGAGCTGGCAATTAGCTGACAGCTGAGCTGCCAGCTCAGAGAGGATATGTCCCTTCTGGAGCTCTGCAGCAGGAGAGTCAGCTTCTATTCTAGGCTTGGACTTAGCTGGGCTGCAGGAGAGTGAAGTAGAAGTACTAGGTGAGCACTGATGGGAGCCCGTTTGCGAGCTGGGGCTATGAGAGAAAGGAGGGGAGCCGCTGCCAGCGCCATCTTGGGTCTACTCCCGCTCGGCCAGCAAGAAGAATTGTGGGAGCTTTTTAGGCTTAGGGTGCCTCTTTTCTTTTGCGGGCCATAGCCGAAGAGGTGTGGGAGCCCTTCAGGAAGGTGTGGATGCTGGCAGTGATTGGTGGTCTCACCTCGGTCACTGTGGAATCCTGGTGCTGCAGCAGTGCTTGAGCCTCAGCCATCCTATAGCGTGGTAGCCAAGCCCCCCAATAATACTATTTCTATTAGCAATATATGGTCCCTTTATCACTCCTTTCAATAGTTTATAGATTATTGATGTTAGGCTGACTGATATGTAGCTTCCAGGTATAAATCTTGGACCTTTTTCTAATATTGGTACCATGTTTGCCAATCTCTTGGTGCCATTCCAATCAGTAAGCTGTCTTTTTCAAATCTAGGAATTAGGAACAATAGTCTGGTTTTAACCTGTCTAAGTTCTTAGAGAACTCTCAGGTGTAAGCCATCTGGTCCTGATTATTTATACATTTTACTGAACACTGGTTTCTGTCAGCTAAAAGGGTACATTTAACATAATGTTATTAGTATTAATGTCTTATTTAGTATACTTCTCTTTTAATCATATAGACTGAGAAAAATAATGTATTTATTACAGTAGTCATCTCCCTGACATTGTTTATAGGGCAAATATATTTGACATTTTTTACTAATATTATATTTGAAAAAAATGCATGTATTTTTTTTTGTTCTTCTCCACAATGTGTTTCATAATCTATTTGAGTTGGCTATACTCACTTTAGCTTATACTCACTTAACGCTTAGTATGAACTCAAGCATTTGGAAGATAAATACATTATATTTGTGTAATTAAATACCCAGTCACATAAAACAGGATTCTATTACACTCAGGAATAGAATGCTAACATAAAAATGGTATCCTCTTAAAGAAATAGGATGCAATTATATTCAGGCCTTTCATATGAGGGGTGCTTAAATTTAGACACAAAAATGATATCCTCTATGTTATGTTTTGCATCAGTTCTATCAAAACTGCCTAAGACAGTTTCAGTCCTCAATGCTGACTGATAAAACAAAGTCTTTGTAAATGCAAGCAAAACACATGCAGGCAGGTAAATTCCAACAAAGACACAGCGGTTGGAGCTCGGTCTGGATCCCCTTATATGAATAGTAGATCTGATGAGTGCACCTTTCACCATCTATTGGGACACCTTGTGCTGCACACACCCCATAGGGGTTCAAACTTACCGGAGCCAGGAGGTTAACAAGCCTTGGATCAAATCCTCTCTCTGTTTACTCCCGAAGTCCTCCAGGGTTGATGATCAGATAACAGCAACAATGTCCACATGTACAAAAGAGACCCCGAATAGTCCAGTACCGTTTTGATAATTTATTGTAAGTCACAAATAAGAGAAAAAAAAAAAACTAATAAAGTAAATACACTGTAAAAATCAGTGGGCACAGTTCCTTACAAAGGATAGCTTTCAGTTGGTTGGTAATAGTGGATAACTCAAACTGCTTCTCTCAAAGCACAAGGGTACTGGTTGCAGACTGGATGGATGTTACACACTCACAGCTGATCAGTCCTTCATTCCACTAGTATACAACTACAAGCTTGGAACGCACTGCGTGTCAACCAGGCACAGCTTTTTTTTTAGAGCACGATACCACGGCAACCGTTATCACGTGAGGACACAGAGTGCTTCTAGCCTGAAGCTTCAGAAACAAGAGGGAGGAAGTGCGGATCAGCTGTGCCTGGTTGACATGCAGTGCGCTCCAAGCTTGTAGTTGTATACTAGTGGAATGAAGGACTGATCAGCTGTGAGTGTGTAACATCCATCTAGTCTGCAACCAGTACCCTTGTGCTTTGAGAGAAGCAGTTTGAGTTATCCACTATTACCAACCAACTGAAAGCTAGAAGGCTATCCTTTGTAAGGAACTGCGCCCACTGATTTTTACAGTGTATTTGATTTATTACTTTTTTTTTTCTCTTATTTGTGACTTACAATAAATTATCAAAACGGTACTGGACTATTCGGGGTCTCTTTTTTACATGTGGACATTGTTGCTGTTATCTGATCATCAACCCTGGAGGACTTCAGGAGTAAACAGAGAGAGGATTTGATCCAAGGCTTGTTAACCTCCTGGCTCCGGTGAGTTTGAACCCCTATGGGGTGTGTGCAGCACAAGGTGTCCCAATAGATGGTGAAAGGTGCACTCATCAAATCTACTATTCATATAAGGGAATCCAGACCGAGCTCCAACCGCTGTGTCTTTTTTGGAATTTACCTGCCTGCATGTGTTTTGCTTGCATTTACAAAGACTTTGTTTTATCAGTCAGCATTGAGGACTGAAAATAGCGCTGCTTTGATGGGTTAATTGCTGTTTCATATAGTACATTCATTCATCCATATTTATATTTCTATTTGTTTTATTAAGTGGCTGCTGAGAGATATCTCACTCAGAATATGGTGACATCAGGTTAAATCACTGCGGTTTATTACCATTATTATCTTCCATCTGTATATACTGAATATCCTTTAGCGCTGAGATAGGAGGATTGGAGTAGGGCGTATTGTCTCCTTTTTGTTTGTATATATATATATATATATATATATATATATATATATATAATTTTTTTTACATTAAACCAGTTTTAAAGGATTGTATATACTGTATTATTGATTAGTGATTCCAAAACCAGGAAAGGATCCCTCTATACTTGACAACTACAGTATAGGCCTATAACCCTATTGAATTCGGACTATAAGATATTTACTAAAATCCTGTCATGTAGGTTATCCCAATTTATACCCAAATTGATCAACAGGGACCAGGTGGGTTTTGTGCCCTCCAGACACGCAGGGGACAACACAAGGTATACTATAGATCTGATTGATCTATTGAACAAGTTTCCTCGTCCAGCTCTTATTTTAATTTTAGACGCCCAAAAGGCGTTCAATCGCCTAAGCTGGCTCTATATGTTCTCTATGCTTTTGCATTTTGGGTTTAAGGGTCCTTTCCTTAAAGCTATACAGGCCTTGTACACCCACACATTTGCACAGGTGCAGATGGCCTCATTTTTGTCCCCCTGTTTTCCCATGTCAAATGGCACCAGGCAGGGATGTCCTCTGTCCCCCCTCCTTTTCATCCTCTGCCTGGAGCCTCTGGCAGAAGCAATAAGGTGTCATCCTGACATTAGGAGGGTACTGATGAGACAGCGGGAGTACAAGTTATCCCTCTTTGCTGATGACATTCTTTTGACACTGACGAAACCTATTATTTCACTTCCTTCCCTACACGCCCTTCTGCATACCTTTGGGTCCGTATCAGGCTATAAAATTAATACTACCCAGACTGAAGTGCTCCCCTTGCATATTCCACCAGATACTCTAGCACAACTTAAAAACACATATCCCTATAAATGGTGTTCTCAAGTTCTCACATACCTGGGTATTAAGCTTACCTCCTATTGTAGCATATACTCCACTAACTTTCCCCCTTTGTTTCAGAACATATACCAATGCCTTCACCAATGGGCTACATATCCTATCACTATGCTTGGTAGAATTAACGTTCTGAAAATGTCTGTGTTACCACGGTTTTTATACCTCTTTGAAACTCTACTGGTGGCAGTACCTATTAGTCAACTTAAAGCCCTTCACAGGGGTTTTTCTAAATGTATATGGAATAATAAGACACACCGGATAGCTACCTCAGTGGTTTTGTCCCTAAAATCCCAGGGAGGTTTAGGGGCCCCTGACATCATCAGGTACTATTATGCCTCCCACCTCGGGGAAGTGATCTCCTGGTCCTGTCAGGTGGCTCCAAACTGATGGTCAGAAATTGAGAGGGGTGCTTTATATCTGGTACACCCTTGCTCCATGGTATGGTCCTGGTATGGCCCTGCTAACTGATCCCATATTGAAACATATGTGCTTAGCACCAATGTTATTTACCTTGTCCATATGGGGTAAATGTGTGTCGAAATACCCACTCTCCTCAGCTTGCCCTCCTCTATGTAATATACTGTTGAACCCGGCTCTACCAGACAGTTTGGCCTTTGGACACTTACTGCCTTGGATGCAGACACCCCTCTTTCAATTACGCAACCTGGTTCATCCGGTTACTCACAAATTCCATACCTTTGCAACACTGCAAGAAAAATTCTCTATCCCTCAAAGCCTATTCTATCTTTACCTTTAAATTAGACAATTTTTCCACTCATTATCCCCGACTCTAGGCCTGGACGCACCCACTCCCTTTGAAGATCTACATGCTGAGGGCCCCCCACCAATTACATTTAATATCCTCCATATACCATATCCTGCATAAATCCACAAAGGTACTACCTGATACCCACCTATATATGCGTAAATGGAATATGTTACTGGGACATACTATCCCTATGCAAATATAGGCTAAAATATGGGTAGCAACTTTTAAGTCTTCCAGATGTGTTGTTCAGAGAGAGACAGCGGTGAAGATTTCAATGTTTGGTACAGGACCCCTGAGCGTTTTCATCATATGGATCCCAACCTCTCACCTAGGTGTTGGAGGTGTGGTACGGAGACAGGTTCAGACTTTCATATTTTTTGGACCTGTTCCCTTATACAGGCATTTTGGTTAGAAGTTATGCAAACACTTCTGATTGTGACAGGCCTGCCACTCCCCTTAGATCCTATCCATTACCTACTGGGGCTCCCCTTTCCAGGTATTCCTAAACCAACTAAACGTTTGACCTCCTATATTCTTCTAGCTGCCAAGAGGGCTATACCACTGTGTTGGCTGTCCACTACACCCCCCCACCTACAATTTCTACAAACTATAGCAGAGATTAGGAGGATGGAATTTCTCACGGCCATGGTACATGACTCGTTTTCTCAGTTTAACAAAATTTGGGAGCCCTGGGACCAATTGAAATACGGGGACCATACAAACTAAATGATTTTTGAATAATTATGGTAGAAAGGCTATGTTTTCCTCTACATGTGTTTTTCTTTTTCTTTTTCCCTTGGTATTGTTCTTTCGCAGACCCTTTCATTGTGAGAAGACATCCATGTACATACGCCCTGTAAAGTATGCCTTTGCCCTGTGTTAACTATTAATGGTATGCTGAAAACGTCCTAAATACTGCTACAAGGAATTTGTTGTCTTTTTATCCTGATCCTTTTTGTACTTATTTTCTGTTTTTTGTTTTTTTTTTGCTTTGATGTACACCCTGTGATATACCTGTTATACCTTTAATGTTTTTTGAACTAATAAAAATTACAATTACAAAAAAAGGAAGTACGACTGCTGTACATTTTCTCCCTCCAATTTTGGAAATATATGGCCCTGCAAAGTACAACTCTGGTAGTTAGCTTATTGGGTAATGTGGCCATTTTTGTTTAATAGTAACCAGTACTCTCAAAATGGGGGACACCTTCAGTGAATGGTTCCCATGTGGTTTACACAGTTAAAAAACCTTTCCATAACAAGTGATCCATTTTCTTAGGGTAAAAAAATTACTTTTAAAGAAACTGTAAAAAAATGCTTCTAACTATATCGTTTCTGTTATTTATCATTTTACGGTATTAGTAAAGTGACATTTTTTTTCTCTCAAAAAGTTTTATTAAATTTTTCATGAATACAGGGGTTAATCAGTATACATATTGATATACATTACACAAGAATCAAAAAGGTAGAGACATTTTAAAGGCAGATTGGCCTAACATGAAAATAACAGGAATATGTGTCTCATCGGTAGAGGAACAAATAGGCACAGGTGTAAATAGGAATTGAAATCGTTAGGTGCACGTTAACTTTATGGAACACATTTGGTGTATTAGGTGAGGTACATGGAGAGTGAGGCATTTCACGTCTATGATGGTTGATGTTGCGCAATATAGGATTAGGATTTCAATAAGAGAATTGGGGCAAGCATGGATGTTATGTTAGGTCCACACCATCAGAGGTTGGCCCAAGAACCATCCACCCCTAAAAGGGAACTTTCTGTGGATGGGAGGGCTTCTGGATGCAGGTAGATCAGAGTCAAATATAGAATGGTGTGGTAGGGTAAAGCAGCTAGTCTCGTGGGGGAGCACCATTATAAAAGTGCTTTAACAAGGGAAGGAAGGTGAGGGTTGGGGAACCAGTGACCTAACAGAGGCGCGTCTATGCTAGATGACCGGGGGGTTCAGAGATAAAGTGGATACATTCTATCAGCGGTCGCTGACAAAGGGGTTAGTGGCCAGTGGGGAACTATTGGGTTGCGCGCAGGGTGTGGGTAGCGTGGATGATATAGGGGTGGGCATACAAGAGAGTTGTGAGCGTGGGTTTCGAGTTCTCATGGCATAGGTGGTGAAGTGGCAGGAGGTGTATTCTGAGTCGTGGAATGTTTGTAGTGGAGCCAGCATGCCCACGTGGTGTTGAATTTGGTCGGATTATCATAAGCCTGACTTATGAGTTTTTCCATGTCCGCTATTCTGTCTACTCGACGGATCCAGTCATTCACCGTTGGGGGGGTAGTAGTTCTCCAAAGGAGTGGAACGCAGAGGTTGGCTGTATTAATAAGGTGCAGTGAAAGTGATTTTTTTATAGGAACCAAGGGGAGCCAGGGTGTGGTGTAAGAGATAATGTGCGGGAGAGAAGGCTGGTGTGTAGGTGGTTATTTGCGAGATTAGTTGGTGGATCTCTGACCAGAAAGGTTGAATGATGGAACAGTCCCACCAAATGTGAAGAAGGGTGCCGCGTGCTGCGTTGCATCTCTAGCAGGTTGGGGGTATGGTTGGGTGAAAATGGTGAACTTTGTCGGGAGTCCTATACCATTTTGAAAACAGTTTGTATCTATTTTCCTGTTTTGTTTATTGAGCCTTTATGTAGGAGAGTAAAGATGCGTTCCCATTCAATGGGAGTAAGATCCAGAGAGAGGTCTGACTCCCATTGTCGTACTATTTTATCCTCCTTAACTTTATGACCCGAGTGTAAGAGAGAGTAAATGGAGGAGATTAGGTGGCCCTGAGGTTCTGTACTGGTGCAGAGTCCAGAGTACTGGTCAAAAGGTGAGTAATCTTTGTGCCAGTGAGTGGTAAGTTTAGAAGAGGCAAAGCAGTGTCGTAATTGGAGATATTTATAAAAGGGGATATTGTATTCTGGGATTGTGGTGGAAAGCTCGTGGTGTGGTAGGAGTGATCCATTTTGGAAGAAACGCTGTGCTCTGGCATGTGAAGTGCGTGCATCAAGGGTTTGGTCTTTAAGTGTAAGTCCCGGAGGGAATTCTGGGTTATTTTATAGGGGTGTCATGGGACCAATGGAGGGGGTGATAGTAAGTGTTTTACTAGCTGTTTTAAAAATGGAAAGAGTGGCTCCAATGAGTGGGTGTTACGTGTATTCTTTGGGTGTAGATGTGATTTCGATCCACGGTGAGTTTGTTATTGGTAGATTGGCAAAGGAGTCTTCTACAGTTATCCAGTCCTTGGTTAGATGGTGTACGTGCCAGTCTACCACCCTTGTTAGGTGGCAGGCCCAGTGATATTTTTGAATGTTTGGGAGGCCTAAGCTTCCCAGAGGTTTGGGTAAGACCAGCCTATCCCAGCTTAGCCGTGGGGTCTTGGAAGCCCAAATGAAGATTCTGCACATATGTTTGTATGACTTAAAGAAAGAGGACGGTAATTTGATGGGAATTGCTTGAAGGAGGTAAAGAAGTCTGGGTAAGATGTTCATCTTGATAATGGCAATTCTGCCCATCCAAGAAAAGAATCCCAGATGCCACTTCTGTAGATCACCTTGGATTGACATGAGCGTCGGTGGAAAATGGCTGGCATAAAGGTCATTTAAATTGGATGGGATCTTAATTCCTAGATAGGATATGGCATACCGTTCCCAACCGAAAGGGAAGTTACGTTTACATTGGGACACCGTGGCATTCGGCAGTGTAATATTGAGGGCTTTTGATTTTTCAAAATTAATTCTTTAGGTTGGATAGAGATTTGAAATGCGAGAAGTCTGCCAGCAGATTAGGGATGGTGGTGATGGGATCAGTAAGGAAAAGTAATATGTCGTCAGCGTATGCGCCCATTTTGTATTGTTTAAGATTAATTTCTACGCCTTTAATGGAGGGGTTATCTCTGAGTTTGTGGAGCATGGGTTCCATGGTCAAGATAAAAATTAGTGGGGATAGGGGGCAGCCCTGCCGGGTTCCATTGGAGACAGAGAAGGCGTTTGACAGGTTACCATTAATTCTGATTCTCGCCGTTGGAGATGAGTAGAGGGCCAGGATCATCTGTAGCATGCGGGGTGGCAGGCCTATCGCCCGTAGCGAGGCTTCCATGTAATCCCAGGCCACCCTGTCAAACGCCTTCTCTGCATCGAGGGAAAGGAAAAACCCTGGAGTGGAGGTTTTGGAGAGCCAGTGATGGATGTTCAAAGCCTTGGTGGTGTTGTCCCGAGCCTCTCTGCCTGGGACAAAGCCAGCCTGGTCTAATGATATAAGGTTCGAGATGAGGGGTAGGATGCGATTCGCCAAGGTTTTGGCGTAAAGTTTTAGGTTCACATTAAGCAATGATATTGGGCGATAGTTTGATACTAGCGTCTTATCCCCAAACCTTGCCAGGTTTGGGGATAAGAGTAATATGTGCTTCAAGAATATCTTTGTGGGCTGCTGAGTCGGGTGTAAGGTTGTTAAGGGCTTTGGTGAGATGGGGGACAAGAATAGTTGGGAATGATTTATAGTAGCTGACCGATAGACCGTCCGGACCAGGGCTTTTGCCTGTTTTCATTTGTTTTAGGGCGAGAAGGATTTCTTCCGTGGAGAGAGGTCGGTCTAACCTTTGAGAGTCGACTAAAGAGAGGGGGGTTGGACTGTATTGTGCTAAAAAGTCTGTGATAGCTGTCTGACGGTCTACGTTGTTTTCAATGGTGCGTGCAATTGGGAGGTTGTAAAGTTCAGAAAAGTAGTGTACAAATTGGTCCGAGATATCCTCATTAGTAACTGCTGCATCGCCAGATGGGCGGTGTATTTTGTGGATCGTCTGGGCGGCCCTCTTGGTTTGGAGAGCTCTCGCCAGGAGTTTGCCTGCTTTGTTGCTGAATTCGTAATATACTGTAGCTTTTGCGTCAGTGCAAATTTGCGTTTTAGATTACTGTTGAGTGTTTCTAGGAGTTCCTCCCTTGCCGTAGTGAGGTCTGCCAAGGAGGATGTCGCTAGAGACGCCTTGTGTGCCTGTTTTAATGTGCGAATGCATGTAGTCAGTTCGGTAATGTGCGCATTCCTGTATTTGTTCCGTTGCGCTGCTATGGACAGCAATTCACCCCACACGACGCATTTATGTGCGGCCCAGGTGACCAATGGTGCAACAGTTTCTGAGGAGTTTTCAGTAAAAAAGTTGGAGAGGCACTTAGTTATCCGTTGTGTGTTAGTGGGGTCAGTCAATAAGGAGCTGTCGAGCAACCATATGTGGGTCTTGGGAGGCACTGTAGGCAGAAGCAGGGTCATAGATATGGGGTTATGGTCAATGGTAGCTTTGGTGAGATAAGTCAAATCTTTCTGGGAAATAAAGAAATGGTCCAGTCTAGTATATTTACCATGTGGGGCCGAAAAGAAAGTGAAGTCCTTCACTTTAGGATGCAGTGTGCGCCACGTGTCATGGAGTAGTAAGTTATTAAGTTGCAGTTTAATGGCTCGGAGAGCCCTGTATGTCAAGGATGAGGTACCGTTTGAGGTGTCCATGGAAGGGTTAAGAGCCACATTAAAGTCGCCTCCAACTATTAGTGTGCCAGTTTGGAAACTGGTAAGATGTTGGAGTGTGGTGCGGAAAAAGGTCACTTGCTTGGTGTTGGGGGCATATATGTTGGCGATTGTGAGTGGTTTACCATATATGGAGCCCTTAATAAAGAGGAATCTGCCATATGGGTCTCTTTGAACTTCAGTAACCACAATGGGGCAATTTTTGGAAATCAAAATGGATACACCCTTTGATTTCGCCTCATTGTTGGAGAAATGATATACCGTGGGGAAGTGGTTGTTCTGTAGTTTAGGGATAGCGTCTGTTTAGAAGTGTGTCTCTTGTATAAGTGCTATCTGGGTCTTTGATTGTCGCAGGCAGTAAATGAGTTTGGACCTCTTTTCAGGAGTGTTGAGACCCCTAATGTTGAGTGAGCATAATTTGAGGGAGTTCATGTGGGGTTGTGTGTCTTTCTTCTGGGGGTTGGTTTTATTTGTGACTGCCATGTCTTGGAGTCAGGGGGTGAGAATAGGGAGATACTAAGGGGGAAGTGCCTCCGGAGGGTGTGGGTAGTGGAATTAAGGCACGCCAGTCACTGGAAGGAAACCGATGAGGTGTGGAGAGGGGTGTCCACAGACCTCAGAGATATTGTGTATCGGTGGGGTACAGGACGTGGACGGTATGCGTGTCCCTTTTAAAGGTACAGCGCTCCGACCCGTACCTGTGTGAGGGTTGGTCTAACACGAGGCAGTGAAGAGGGTGCAAAAGTAAAGCAAAAATAAGAAACTAAAAAAGAATAAAGTAGATTCCAAAGTCCGCCGCCACAGGATGGTAGATATTATTGGTGAAGGTAAGTGTTAAATGTGTATGTTGGGGGTGCGCAGGCTAGAGTATGGTGTCAGGGACATTGTAGGGAAGTGTACGATAAAACAGGTAACCAGTATCTTGTGAGACCAGCTGTCATCCTCAGCCTGAGTGGGCCGGTATAGTACCCACCATGTCAGCCCCCCCGGGATAGCCAAGGGAGCCAGAAATGGTGATTGTCAGTGCTTGGGCCAAGAGCTGGTGTCACGACAAGAAAATTATTATAACATTAACTGATTTGATAACTAATTGATAATGAAGCGTAAGGGAGTAGCAAAGGCATGAGGCCCTTGAAATCAGAGGAAGCATCTTGTTAGTCTGGGCATTAAAATGTCCAGTATAAGGTAACAACAAAATCATTCAATGCAATAAAGTAGTAAACTAAGGATAGTGAGAACCACATTATAAGAAACCATTAATGCCATATTTAAGTGGGGGGGAGAAACAGGAGTGGGTTGTGTCTCTGTCAGGCCATAAGAGATCCTCAGACAGCAGGTACCTGTTCTGTCGTTCTCTGCAATAATTCAATCAGAGGTATAGGTTGGCCGTCGTGCAGAATGTGCCTCAGTCCCGGACTCCTGTCAGGAACCAAATTGCGGTGTCGGCAGCTCGGTCGTAGATGTCGGGTCCGGCTTCGTAGGCGGCTCGAGAGGTGTCGTGACGGCTTGAGTCACATTTGTGCGGTGGAAAGGGCCAGTTGTTAGGGAAGAAAAGGATATAGCCTTTTGAATGGTCCGTGTTATCTGCAAGGCTGTCACGCAGCTTCGAGTGGAGCTCGGCATTGTATCATGAAGCGAGGAGCGGTGCCTAGCCTGTTGTCATCTCTGCAGGGGGCGGAGGTACATGCCGCCTGGGGTTCTGGTAGTTGTAGTAGAGGTCCAAAGGCGCGTTGCCGGGCAGATTTCAGCAGCGTACTTGGAAGAGCTGATAATGCATCGAATAGGGAAAGTGATCTGTGGTAAAGCAGTAGTCCATGCCGTGAGGTTAGAGAGAATGCGTTCAGCCATCTTGGATACTGCTAGAGAGATATGAGGAGAAGCAGTACCGAGGGGGGGGGTCCCGATCGTCCATTGTGCAGATTTCATGAAGCGAAAAATAAAATAAAATAAAAGAAAGAAAAGGAAAAACACATGGAATCCTCAAATAGGATGGAACAGTGTTAAGGAAGTACAGAAAGTGTGCCTTTCAAAGGGGCCCAACGAAGCTAACTGAAAGTACAAGCTGATTCACAGCACACACATATCAATGGTCCCTGCGAGCTCTCCTGGACTGAGGTGACTCTGGAGAGATGGGATCCCTGTAGCCGCGGGGATTGGCTTGGACTCTTAGGGCAGAGGGGGAGCGTCTCCTACTAAATCTGGAGGTCTGAGTTTCCATGGGTTCTTCCCGCATGGCGCCCTTGCTGGATGTCATTGGGCGGAATGCTGCATACCAGTTAGGAACTGGTATCAGTGGTATGCCAAGTAAGTCACAAAAGTGTGGTAGGTCCTCGGGCACCTTTAGGAGGGCAGTGCGTGGAGGCAGAAAGGCAGAATGGAAACTTCCATTTATAAGGGATGTTCCTCTCCCGCAGGGTGTCCAGTAGGGGTTTAAGGTCTCTTCTATGCTGCAGTGTAATGCCAGATAAATCTTGGTAGATTTGAATGGGTGTGCCGTCATGGAGGATTTGTTGTTTTCCCCTGGCTAAAATCTAGTGGAACCCACCTGTGTGTAGTTTAATCTCAGTATAAATACAGCTGTTCTGTGAAGCCCTCAGAGGTTTGTTAGAAAATCTTAGTGAACAAACAGCATGATGGCCAAAGAACACACCAGACAGGTCAGGGATAAAGTTGTGGATAAGTTTTAAAGCAGGGTTACTTTTAAAAAAAAATATCCCAAACTTTGAACATCTCACGGAGCACTGTTCAATCCATCATTGAAAAATGAAAAGAGTATGGTACAACTGCAAACCTACCAAGAAATGGTTGTCCACCTAAACTGATGGCCCGGGCAAGGGAAGCATTAATCAGAGTATCAGCATGGGGCCTATGGTAACTCTAGAACTACTGCAGATTTCCAGAGCTTAGGTGGGAGAATCTGTCAACAGGACAGCTATTAGTAATGCACTCCACAAATCTGGCCTTTGAGGAAGAGTGGCAAGAAGAAAGCCATTGTTGAATGAAAGCCAAAAGAAGTCCAGTTTGCAGTATGCCAGAAGCCATGTGGGGGACACAGTAAACATGTAGAAGAAGGTGCTCTGGTCAGATTAGATAAAAATTGAACTTTTTGGCCTAAAAGCAAAACGCTATGTGTGATGAAAAACTAACACTGCACATCACCCTGAACATACCATCCCCACCGTGAAACATGGTGGTGACAGCATCATGTTGTGAGAATGCTCTCATTCAGCAGGGACAGGGAAGCTGGTCAGAGTTGATGGGAAGATGGATGGAGCCAAATACATGGCAATCTTACAAGATAACCTGTTATGCTGTTTAAACACAATCGCACATTCCGACAACAAAATCCATGTTTTTTTTCCGACGGATGTTGGCTCAAACTTGTTTTGCATACACATGGTCATACAAATCTTGTCGGAAATTCCAATTGCCAAGAACGCGGTGAAGTACAACACGTACAACGAGAAAAATGAAGTTCACCCAGTGCGGCTCTTCTGCTTGATTCTGAGCATGTGTGGAACTTTGTGCGTCGGAATTCTGTACACACGATCAGAATTTCCAACAACAAATTTTGTTGTCAGAAAATTTGAGAACCAGATCTCAAATATTGTTTGTCAGAAATTCAGATGGAAAATGTCCGATGGAGCCTACACACGGTCGGAATTTCTGACAAAAAGCTCACATTGAACATTTGTTGTTGGAAAATCCGACATTAGAGTCTGCAAAAAACTTGAGACTGGGGCGGAGGTTCACCTTCCAGCAGGACAACGACTCTAAACATACAGCCAGAGCTACCATGAAATGATTTAGATCAAAGCATATTTATGTGTTAGAATGGCCCAGTCAAAGTCCAGACCTAAATCCAATTGAGAATCTGTGGCAAGACTTGAAAATTGTTGTTCACAGACGCTCTCCTTCAAATCTGACAAAGTTTGAGCTATTTTGCAAAGAATGGGCAAAAATATCACTCTCTAGATGTGTAAAGCTGGTAGAAACATACTCAAAAAAAACTTGCAGCTATAATTACAGCGAAAGGTGATTCTACAAAGTATTAACTCAGGGGGGCTGACAAATGCAGGCCACACTTGTAAAAAAATGTAAAAATCATTTATCATTTTCCTTCCACTTCACAATTATGTGCTACTTTGTGTTGGTCTATCCCATAAATTCCCAATAAAATACATGCACGTTTTTGGTTGTAACATGACAAAATGTGGAAAATTTCACGGGGTGTGAATACTTTTTCAAGGCACTGTATATGCTGGCATAAATACATGCTGATTTGTCAGAAGGATCACCGTTTATTTCAAGACCATAAAGGGAAGTGAATCTGATCGCACACAGGAGGGGGAGATTATGAAGTGCATTTTACTTTTACCTTTTCATGTGATCGGTCTGATGCGGTGCGTTTTAGTGCAGTAGGTGGTGGGATTTTGCCTGAATAAATGTGTAAAACTATTTTTACTATTTATGAAAACTAGGGATGAGCGGAACACCCCCCCCTGGTTCGGTTTGCACCAGAACTTGCGAACAGGCAAAAAATTTGTGCAAACACCGTTAACCACTTCAGCCCCGGAAGGATTTACCCCCTTCCTGACCAGAGCACTTTTTAGAATTTGGCACTGCGTCGCTTTAACTGCTAATTGCGTGGTCATGCAATGCAGCACCCAAACGAAATTTTCATCCTTTTCTTCCCACAAATAGAGCTTTCTTATGATGGTATTTGATCACCTCTGCCATTTTTATTTTTTTTCGCTATACACGGAAAAAGACCGAAAATTTTGAAAAAAAATGATATTTTCTACTTTTTGTTCTAAAAAAAATCCAATAAACTCAATTTTAGTCATACATTTAGGCCAAAATGTATTCGGCCACATGTCTTTGGTAAAAAAAATGTCAATAAGTGTATATTTATTGGTTTGCGCAAAAGTTATAGCGCCTACAAACTAGGGTACATTTTCTGGAATTTACACAGCCTTTAATTTATGACTGCCTATGTCGTTTCTTGAGGTGCTAAAATGGCAGGGCAGTACAAAACCCCCACAAGTGACCCCATTTTGGAAAGTAGACACCCCAAGGAAATTGCTGAGAGGCATGTTGAGCCCATTGAATATTCATTTTTTTTTGTCCCAAGTGATTGAATAATGACAAAAAAAAAGAAATTACAAAAAGTTGTCACTAAATGATATATTGCTCACACAAGCCATGGGCATATGTGGAATTGCACCCCAAAATACATTTAGCTGCTTCTCCTGAGTTTTGAAGGCCATAAAATGCCCAGATGGCATAACCCCCCCAAATGACCCCATTTTGGAAAGTAGACACCCCAAGCTATTTGCTTTGAGGCATGTTGAGTCCATGGAATATTTTATATTTTGACACAAGTTGCGGTAAAGTGACAAATTTTTTTTTATTTATTTTTTTTTGCACAAAGTTGTCACTAAATGATATATTGCTCACACAGGCCATGGGCATATGTGGAATTGCACCACAAAATACATTTAGCTGCTTCTCCTGAGTATGGGGATACCACATATGTGGGACTTTTTAGGAGCCTAGCCGCGTACGGGGCCCCGAAAACCAATCACCGCCTTCAGGATTTCTAAGGGTGTAAATTTTTGATTTCACTCTTCACTGCCTATCACAGTTTCGGAGGCCATGGAATGCCCAGGTGGCACAACCCCCACCAAATGACCCCATTTTGGAAAGTAGACACCCCAAGCTATTTGCTGAGAGGCATGGTGAGTATTTTGCAGCTCTCAGTTGTTTTTGAAAATGAAGAAAGACAAGAAATTTTTTTTTTTTTCAATTTTCAAAACTTTGTGACAAAAAGTGAGGTCTGCAAAATACTCACTATACCGCTCTGCAAATAGCTTGGGGTGTCTACTTTCCAAAATGGGGTCATTTGGGGTTTTTTTTTGCCACCTGGGCATTCCATGGCCTCCGAAACTGTGATAGGCAGTGAAGAGTGAAATCAAAAATTTATGCACTTAGAAAGCCTGAAGGCGGTGCTTGGTTTTCGGGGTCCCGTACGCGGCTAGGCTCCCAAAAAGTCCCACACATGTGGTATCCCCATACTCAGAAGAAGCAACAGAATGTATTTTGGGGTGTAATTTCACATATTCCCATGGCATGTTTGAGCAATATATCATTTAGTGACAACTTTGTGCAAAAAAAATAAAAAAATTGTCTCTTTCCCGCAACTTGTGTCACAATATAAAATATTCCATGGACTCGACATCCCTCTCAGCAAATAGCTTGGGGTGTCTACTTTCCAAAATGGGGTAATTTGGGGGGGGTTTGAACTGTCCTGGCATTTTATGCACAACATTTAGAAGCTTATGTCACACATCACCCACTCTTCTAACCACTTGAAGACAAAGCCCTTTCTGACACTTTTTGATTACATGAAAAAATTATTTTTTTTTGCAAGAAAATTACTTTGAACCCCCAAACATTATATATTTTTTTTAAAGAAAATGCCCTACAGATTTAAATGGTGGGCGTTTCATTTTTTTTTCACACAGTATTTGCGCAGCGATTTTTCAAACGCATTTTTTGGGGAAAAAACACACTTTTTTAAATTTTAATGCACTAAAACACACTATATTGCCCAAATGTTTGATGAAATAAAAAAGATGATCTTAGGCCGAGTACATGGATACCAAACATGACATGCTTTAAAATTGCGCACAAACGTGCAGTAGCGACAAACTAAATACATTTTTAAAAGCCTTTAAAAGCCTTTACAGGTTACCACTTTAGATTTACAGAGGAGGTCTACTGCTAAAATTACTGCCCTCGATCTGACCTTCGCGGTGATACCTCACATGCATGGTGCAATTGCTGTTTACATTTGACGCCAGACCGATGCTTGCGTTCGCCTTAGCGCGAGAGCAGGGGGGACAGGGGTGCTTTTTTTTTTTTCTTTATTATTTTTTGCTTTTTTATCTTATTTTTAAACTGTTCCTTTCATTTTTTTAAAAAAATCATTTTTATTGTTATCTCAGGGAATGTAAATATCCCCTATGATAGCAATAGGTAGTGACAGGTACTCTTTTTTGAAAAAATTGGGGTCTATTAGACCCTAGATTTCTCCTCTGCCCTCAAAGCATCTGACCACACCAAGATCGGTGTGATAAAATGCTTTCCCAATTTCCCAATTGCGCTGTTTACATCCGGCGAAATCTAAGTCATAAAATGCTCGTAGCTTCCAGTTTCTTAGGCCATAGAGATGTTTGGAGCCACTCTGGTCTCTGATCAGCTCTATGGTCAGCTGGCTGAATCACCGGCTGCATTCTCAGGTTCCCTGTTGAGACAGGAGAGCCAGAGAAAAACACGGAAGACGGTGGGGGGGGCATTCCCTCCCACTGCTTGTAAAAGCAGTCTAGAGGCTAATTAGCCGCTAGGATTGCTTTTACATGAAAGCCGACCGCTGGCTGAAAAGAATGATACCAAGATGATACCTAAACCTGCAGGCATCATTCTGGTATAACCACTCAAAGTCGTGAATGGCGTACCTGAAGACAAAAAAATGGTTAACAATAAAGCACAGTAAACGGTAAAGTATAAAAAATTGCATACCTGAAAAGCAAACATGATAAAACATAATAACAATAAAACATTGCAGAATAGAATTGAAGAAAAGTATAATATCTAATACTATAGATATTCTTATTCTCATTCTCAGGGGCGTTTCTGAATGTACAGCAATGTCATTGTGTTATATGTTATATATATATCAGTGACCTCTCTCCTAGAGGGTAAAGTGTATAGGAGATATGTTTCTGTACTTTGTCCAAGGCCGCATTTCCAACTTACTTTTAGGAATCAGTTTCTTAGTAGAAATTGAAGAATCCTTTGTTCAGATGATGCTTCCAGAAAGGTTGTTTATTTGTTCAGAAAGATAAGCAAATACAAGACTGGCTTCTGGTAACATTTGGCATGGTGATGGTCTCAGAAGGAGGAGGAGGAGGAGACATCTTGATGTTACATTCTCCAAAGTGTAGGGTTACTTCTCTCTCTTCAACCCTACTCCATTTTCATTCTACCATAAATCTCATCCATTCTTATACTGTTTCAAAATGTTATGTCAGCATATCCTAGTAACACCCATATTTGCATATATACTTTAAATGGCTATAGTCTAAAGATAAGCAACATTACTCCACCCATTGTCCTGACATAGCAACTCAAAATAGAAATATCTACCCAGCTAAACCACTCCTCTGTCCTCTATCCTCCATCCTGGTAACCTTCAGAAACCATCACTAATTACGTATAACATTTATGTGTTTCATATATTTTTTCAGAAACTTTTATCACTTAAAATAATAATAAACGTAAAATCTTCTAACAAGAATACAGTAAAAAAGAGCAGAACAATAGAGAGAGAATAGAGAGAGAGAGAACAATAAAACGACAACTATTTTTTTTTTTTTATATATTTTTGTTTGTGTTTTTTTTTTTTACACTTCTTTTGTAACTGTAACTTTTGTAACTGTAACCGGTTCCAGGTTCGAGTCTCTCAAAATGCGATGGCATCTTGGGAGACCCTGTGAAAGTGTGCCTAGTCTGTGCAATGCTGTACCCTACGCTAATACTCAACTAGTGAATGGTAGTGTTCAAAACATTCACCAATGCAAAGACCAGGATTGTCAGGACAGGAGGGACAATAATAGCGGGTGTCACGCCTATATCCGCGCTTGCTGCAGACACAACATCTTTTTTGGGGGGAGTTCGTTGGGTAGGGGTACTCTGGAGGACATAAAGAAAATGCCTCTCATGCAGCCGACTGCATTTGGTTGGGGAGGTGAATGGGGGAAGTACGGGCGCTGCAGAAGTGGTGGGTTCCCAATTAGGATTGGCGAATGCAGCAGGAAGGGCATTATGGGCACGACGGGCCTGTGTTTGTCTTTTTGGTGGCAGCGGGACACTACTTGTGCTTGCCACCTCACCAGCTTGAACTGCACTTATGGGACTCGCCACGTCACCAAGTGTTACTGCAGTGCTGGTTTGACTACGACCGGGGTGTACTAGGCCGCTGGTGCTTGCCAGTTCACCAAAACGCTACCAAAAAAACTGTTAGCGATCACAGGGATCAGGCCTGACTCTGCGAATGCTGCAGTTATGCGTTTAGTGTTTTGTAAGTGACAGTGATCGATCGATACTGCATTTGGGTGGGCTGGGCTGGGCCGGGCGGAGGGGCAAAACGCAGGTGCTAGCAGGTATCTGGGCTGATCTCGCTAACACTGCATTTTTGGGAACCCTAAACTGCTGGGGACGCCAGTATAGATCTGATCGGATCAGATATTGATCCGTTCAGATACTATACCACTAAGAGAGGTGTACGCTGCGTGCGTGGGTGTTAGCGGTACTGGCGCTAATCTGACGCTGCTTGGGGCTGGTGCTTGCCAGTTCACCAAAACGCTACCAAAAAAACTGTTAGCGATCGCAGGGATCAGGCCTGACTCTGCGAACGCTGCAGTTATGCGTTTAGTGTTTTGTAAGTGACAGTGATCGATCGATACTGCACTTGGGTGAGCTGGGCCGGGCGGAGGGGCAAAACGCAGGTGCTAGCAGGTATCTGGGCTGATCCCGCTAACACTGCATTTTTGGGAACGCTAAACTGCTGGGGATGCTAGTATAGATCTGATCGGATCAGATATTGATCCGTACAGATACTATACCACTAAGGGAGGCGTATGCTGCGTGCGTGGGTGTTAGCGGTACTGGCGCTAATCTGACGCTGCCTGGGGCGACGCATATCACCGCCGGGCGATCAGGGGGCTAAACCTTTATTCGGTAATAAACGGCGGGTGCCCTGACACTATAAAAAATAAACAAACTAACCAGCGTCAACCGTAACAGTTATACGGTGATCGGTGGTGAATGGGTTAACTAGGGGGCAATCAAGGGGTTAAAACATTTATTAGGTAGTATATGGGGGTCCCTGTCGCTATAAAACACTGACGGCGAACCTAAATATTTACGTCCCTAACTAGCGTCACCAGTGACACTAATACAGCGATCACAAAAATGATCGCTTAGTGACACTGGCGACAGGGGGTGATCAAGGGGTTAAAACTTTATTAGGGGGGGTTAGGGGGGTACCCTAGACCTACAGGGGGCTAACACTAACTGCCCTACCACTTCTAACTGTCACAAACTGACACCATGCAGTAATCAGAAAAAAAAAACACTGCTTGGTGTCAGTGTGACAGGGGGGAGAGGGGTGATTGGGGGGGGGCGATCGGGGGGGGATCGGATGTGTAAAGTTTGCCTGGCATGTTCTACTGTGTGTGTGTGTATGTGTTGTGCACTCACATGTCTTCTCTCCTCGGTGCCGGAACGGAAACTGCCGAGCCAAGGAGAGATAACATCACATCCTCTGCCTCTGTGTACTACACAGAGGCAGGGGATGTTTCTCATTGGCTGGGAGCAATCGCGAGGGGGGGCCACGATCGGATGGCCTCCCCCTCATCTCTAAACGCTTCCAGACAAATGCCGACTGCCGCTGGCACCGGCGGGGTCCGATCGGATCCCCCGCCTGCGGGAAGGCAATTACGTACCAGGTACGTGATTTTGCCTGCCCGTGCCATTCTGTTCATATATATATGCGTGAGGCAGTTGGCAAGTGGTTAAAGTCTATGGGACACGAACAATCAAAAGTGCTCATTTTAAAGCCTTAAATGCATTTTATTGCCATAAAAAGTGTTTGGGGACTTGGATCCTGCCCCAGTGCACATGTATCAATGCAAAAAAAGGTTTTAAAAATGTCCATTTTTTCAGCGGCAGTGATTTTAATAGTGATTAAAGTGAAACAATAAAAATGAAATATTCCTTTAAACATCATGCCTGGGGGGTGTCCTTAGTATGCCTGTAAAGTAACGCATCTTTCCTGTGTTTAGAACAGTACCACTGCAAAGTGACATTTGTAAAGGAAAAAATGTCATTTAAAACTGCTTGTGGTTGTAATGAATTGTCGGATCCTGGCAATATAGATAAAAATCATTGAAAAAAAACAGCATGCCCCCCCCAGTCCATTACCAGGCCCTTTGGGTCTGGTATGAATATTAAGGGGAACCCCGTGCCAAAATTAAAAAAAATGGTGTGGGGGCCCCCCAAAATCCATACTAGATCCTTTTTTGAGCACGCAACCTGGAAGGCCACAAGAAAAGGGGGGGCGAGAGACCGTACCAGGCCGTACCAGACCCCTGGACCGTACCAGGCATCATGCCCTCAACATAGGGAGGGTGTTTTGGGGTCCCCCAAGGCACCTTGTCCCCTTGTTGATGGGGAAAAGGGCCTCTTCCCCACAACCCTTGCCCGGTGGTTGTGGGGGTCTGCGGGTGGGGGGCTTACCAGAATCTGGAAGCCCCCTTTAAAAAGGGGACCCCCAGATCCCAGACCCCCTATGTGAATTGGGATCGGGTACATTGTACCCCTACACATTCACCAAAAAAAGTATAAAATTTTAAAAATGTCAGTAGACAGTTGATGGAGTTACATCACTTTTTTTTTAACCACTTGAGATCCGTGCTATAGCCGAATGATGGCTACAGCCCGGACCTGCTTTGCCGGGACTACGTCCATTGACGTCCTCCCATGCTCGAGCGCCTGCGCGTCCCCTGCAGGGCGCGCACTGCAGTCTCCTTGATCAGAGAGTCTATGAGACTCGCCTGATCACAGATCGGAGTAAGGGGTTGATCCCGACCCCTTAACATGTGATCAGCTGTCAGCCAATGTCAGCTGATCATGTGATGTCAACAGAGTCGGTAATCGCAATAGGCAGCAGTGCCGCCTACCGGTGCCCACCAGTGCCACCTATCAGTGCCCACAGTGCCACCCATCAGTGCCCACAGTGCCACCTATCAGTGCTCACAATCAGTGCCTCAACAACAGTGCTGCACATCAGTGCCACATATCAGTGCCCATCAGTGTCACCTACCAGTGCCCATCAGTGCCGCCCATCAGTGCCCATCAGTGCCGACCATCAGTGCCAGTTATCAGTGGTACCTATCAGTGCCCATCAGTGCCACCCATCCGTGCCACCCATCCATGCCACCCATCAGTGCCACCCATCAGTGCCACCCATCAGTGGCCATCAGTGCTGCCTTATCTGTGCCCATCAGTGCCACCTTATCTGTCCCCATCAGTGCCGCCTTATCTGTGCTTATCAGTGCCGCCTTAACTGTGCCTATCCATGCCCATCAGTGCAGCCTATCAGTGCCCACCAGTGCTGCCTCATCAGAGCATATCAATGAAGGAGAAAAATGACCTGTTTGCAAAATGTTATAACAAACCATGAAACATGATTTTTTTTTTTCAAAATTTTCCATTATTTTTTGTTTGTTTAGCAAAAAATAAAAATCCCAGCTGTGATTAAATACCACCAAAAGAAAGCTCTATTTGTGGAAAAAAATGATAAAAACTTCATTTGGGTACAGTGTTGTATGACCGCCCAATTGTCATTCAAAGTGCGTCAGCGCTGAAAGCTGAAAATTGGTCTGGGCAGGAGGGGGGTTTATGTATCCAGTAAGCAAGTGGTTAATAAAGGACTTCTCCCAAACTGTCTCCTGTCATTTTTACCGTTTTGAAAATTTTTCGGTGAATGTGCAGGGGTACAATGTACCCATTCACATAGGGGGGCGGGATCTGGGGGTCCCCTTGTTAAAGGGGGCTTTCAGATTCCAATAAGCTCCCTGCTCACAGACCCCCACAACCACCGGGCAAGGGTTGTAGGGAAGAGGCCCTTGTCCCCATCAACATGGGGACAAGATGTTTTGGGGGGACCCAAAAACACTCTCCCTATGTTGAGGGCATGTGGCCTGGTACGGTTCAGGAGGGGGGGGCTCTCTCTCCTCCCCACCATTTTCCTGCGGCCTGCCAGGTTGCGTGCTTGTATAAGGGTCTGGCATGGATTTTGTGGGGAAACCCCACGCCATTCTTTTTATTTTTGCAGCGGGGTTCCCCTTAAAATCCATACCAAGCCTAAAGGGCCAGGTATGGATTTTTGGGGGGCCACACACCATTTTTATTTAATTTGGTGCGGGGTTCCCCTTAAAATCAATACCAGACATAAAGGGCCTGGGAATGGACTGGGGGGGAGAAGCCCATGCCATTTTTTTTCAATGATTTTTATGTATATTGCCGGGATCCGACAATTCATTATAATCTAGTTAGAGGACGGAGAACAGTTTTCCCTAAAGCACCACATCCCAAACTCAGAAAATATACGGACATGGAAATGGGGCAATTATATACATATGAATTCCTTGTTAGTTCAAGTTACTTTTCATTATCTCAAGCACCGATAAAATCCCGGGGATATAATTGCCCCATTTCCATGTCCGTATATCGACAATTCATTATGTTTAACTCAAACATCGGGCTCATCCTTAATGAAAACTGATGAATCAAGATGAAAAGAACAAAGGGCCTTTTAAGTGCAGCATACAAAATACTTTTTTAAAAAAACAATGGTTAAAAGCACTCACAATATGTGAAAAAAAATGCAGGCTCATATCACATATAACGTATAGATCATCTGATTCTCCATGGAAGATGGATAGTCTGGTCTTGCAAGGGGAACTGAGGACAACTCACAAGGCAGATGTGACATCAGAGGAAAGGAAAAGATGACTTGGAGTCTCGGGCGGGCTATGCGCTCAGAGCCAACTGCTCCTTCTACAGGCCTGTAGAAGAATCAGATGATCGATACGGTGCATATGTGATACGAGCGTGTATTTATCTTGCATCTTGTGAGTGCTTTTAACCATTGTTTTATTAAACTGTATTTTGTATGCTGCACCTAGTTGGCACTTTTTTTTTTTTTCTTTTCATCTTCTTTCTCTGGATTCTGCAGCCCTGGATTGGAATGGTCAATCCCGTGTCCGGGTTTTGCTAGACACCTGCAACCTGGCTTAGTATTCAGTATAATATAGATTTTATATTCTTAATCGTGACTATAAACCCTCTAAGTGCTCAGTGTAATATTAAATATCCAAAATAAATATGAATGTGCTACAAGAGATAATTATTATAAATATGTCTTGTTTAAAGAACAGACACTGAATATGGGGATCAGACAACCCCAAAAATGCACAAGGTTAGCCACAAAAATAGGATTATATGATAAAAAACAAAACAGAACAAACAACACTAGTTCCCCGCCAGTTAGTACAGTCAGACAGACTATCCATTCGTCTATAGTAACTAGACGATTTTGCTTGCTGTTCTTCTCAGCTTCATCGTATATATGATTTTCCACATATAATAAAAGAAACGCATCATTGCGCAATGATACAAACTTTAACCAAAGGGTCTGAATTGTAAGCCGAATCCAATCACATTTGTGTAGATAACCAGTGCTTTTTGCAAAATGGTCAGATGTTTCTGACATGTCTCTCCTCACACCACATCTGCTGTGCTGACAACCAAACACATTAGATGTCGTCACTGGCTCCTCCTGACGTGTTGCGTCACATGTCACGTGACTTTTTCAAGGGTCACCCTTGCAGCCCCAAATTTGCAAGAAACCTCCATCATGCTTCATTGTTGCCTGCAGACACTCATTATTGTAACGCTCCCCAGCAATTCAGCAAACAATCTGTCTCCTGCTACAGATAAATATTTCAATTTTGACTCATCAGTCCAGAGCACTTGCTGCTACATGTTTCTGCACCCAAGTTCCTATGTTTTCATGCATAGTTGAGTTGCTTAGCCTTGTTTCCGTGTCAGAGATATGACTTAGCATTAACCTTGTTTCCATGTTGAAGGTATGAGTTTTTGACTACAATTCCTCGATGAAGACCACTTCTAGTCAGGCTTCTTCAGTAGATTGGTGTACCTGGGTCCCACTGGTTTCTGCTAGTTCTGATGGCACTGCTGGACATCTTCTGATGTCTAAAGGAAGTAAGCATGATGTATCTTTTTTCTGCTGCATTAAGTTTCCTTGGATGACCACTGCGTCTACGGTCCCTACCATTTCTTTGTGCTTCTTCATAGTTACCTAGTCTGTTTGAAAAAAGACACAAGTCCATCTAGTTCAATCAACAAAAGAGACAAAAAATATGCAATCTAACAGTATTTACACAATTCTAAACTCACAGTTGACTCAGAGGAAGGTAAAAAAACAGCAAAGCATGATCCAATTTGCTCCAGCAGGGAAAAAAATCCTTCCTGATCTCCCAAGAGGCAATCGGTTATTCCCTGGATCAGCTTTACCTATAAATGTTAGTATCCAGTTATATTATGTAAATTTTGAAAAAAATCCAGGCCTTTTTTTTTAAATCTACTGAGATGGCCAGAACCAGCTCTTGAGGGAGTCTATTCCACATTTTCACAGCTCTTACTGCGAAGAAGCCATTCCGTATTTGGAGATAAAATCTCTTTTCCTCGAGACGTAAAGAGTGCCCCCTTGTCATCTGTGATTGCTTATCGGAATTTGGAAGCCCCCTTTAACAAGGGGCCCCCCAGATCCTGGCCCTCCCCCCTGTGTGAAATGGTAAGGAGATACAAGAAGACCCCTACCATTTCACAAAAAAACTGTCAAAAATGTTAAAAATGACAAGAGACAGTTTTTGATAATCCCTTTATTTAAATGCTTCTTCTTTCTTCTATCTTCTATCTTCTTTCTTCTATTTTCTATCTTCCTTCGGTTTCTTCCTCCATCTTCTTCTTCTGGTAACAGAGGGTGGGGCCACCCAGTGACCCCGCCCCCTCTGACGCACGGGGACTTGACGGGGACTTCCCTGTGGCATTCCCCGTGACATCACCGGGTGGCCCCGCTCTCCGTTATTTAAGAACCGTCAGAAGAGGAGAAGCGTCACACAGGAGCCTCCCACCATGCCATCATGGATGGGGAGCGGCATGGAAAAGAAGATGAAGAGAAGAAGATGCCGCGGAGGAGATGCCGGATGAGAACACCGGAGGAAGAACCAGAAGAAGAAGAAGATGGAGGAAGAAACCGAAGGAAGATAGAAGAAAGAAGAAACATTTAAATAAAGGAATTGTCAAAAACTGTCTCTTGTCATTTTTAACGTTTTTGACAGTTTTTTTGTGAAATGGTAGGGGTACCCCCTTACCATTTCACACAGGGGGAGGGCTGGGATCTGGGGGTCCCCTTGTTAAAGGGGGCTTCCAGATTCCAATAAGCCCCCCCGCCTGCAGACCCCCACAACCACCGGGCAAGGGTTGTGGGGATGAGGCCCTTGTCCCCATCAACATGGGGACAAGGTGTTTTGGGGGGCTACCCGAAAGCACCCTTCCAATATTGAGGGCATGTGGCCTGGTACGGTTCAGGGGGGGGGCGCTCTCTCGTCCCCCCTCTTTTCCTGCAGCCTGCCAGGTTGCGTGCTCGGATAAGGGTCTGGTATGGATTTTTGGGGGGACCCCACGTCAATTTTTTTTTAAATTTTGGTGCGGGGTTCCCCTTAAAATCCATACCAGACCTGCAGGGTCTGGTATAGATTTTGAGGGGGACCACACGCCATTTTTTAAAAAATTTTGGCCGGGGTCCCCCTTAATATCCATACCAGACCTGAAGGACCTGGTATGGAATTTAGGGGGACCCCCATGTCATTTTTTTTTTATTTTTGTTCGGGGTTCCCCTGTGGGGAATTCCCATGCATTTTTATCAATGAACTTTTATGTGTATTGTCTTACCGGCAATTCATTAATAGCCGCGAGTAGTTTTAAATGACTTTTTTTCCTTTGAAATGTCATTTTGCTGTCAGACTGTTCTAAACAAGGGAAACATGTGCCCCTTTACAGGCATACTATAGACACCCCCCAGGTACGAAATTTAAAGGAATATTACACTTTTATTGTTTCACTTTAAGCATTATTAAAATCACTGCTCCCGAAAAAACGGACGTTTTTAAAACTTTTTTTGAATTGATCCATGTCCCCTGGGGCAGGACCCAGGTCCCCAAACACTTTTTATGACAATACCATGCATATAAGCCTTTAAAATTAGCACTTTTGATTTCTCCCATAGACTTTTAAAGGGTGTTCCACGGCATTCGAATTTGCCGCGAACACCACAAATTGTTCGCTGTTCGGCGAACTGGCGAACAGCCGATGTTCGAGTCGAACATGAGTTTGACTCGAACTCGAAGCTCATCCCTACACAACACCAAATTCACTATATGAACCACTTTTGTATTCATACATGTTGATTATATCCCCCCTTAATCGCCTCTTCTCAATAGGGAATACATTTAGCTCCTCTAATCTTTCCCCATAACTGAGCTCCTCCATTCCTCTTATTAGTTTGGTTACTCTTTGCTGCACTTTCTCCAGTTACCCAATATCCTTTTTATGAACTGGTGCCCAAAACTGAACTGCATATTCCAGATAAGGTCTTACTAATGATTTATGCAAGGTTAAAATTATATCTCTCTCTATAATGTAATACAAGAAGGGATTTTGCTCACTTTGGAAACCACAGCTTGGTATTGCATGCCATTATTAAGTTTATGATCTACAAGAACACCCAGATCCTTCCCCATAATTGATTCCCCAGTTGTACTCCCCCTAGTAAGTATGACACATGCAAATTTGTTTTGCCAAGTGCATAACTTTACATTTATCAACATTAAACCCCAATTGTCACATAGTTGCCCAATTAAACAGTACATTAAGGTTGGCTTGTAAGTTGGAGACATCTTGTAAGGCTGTAATTCCACTGAACAGCTTGGTGTTAAAGACTGAAAAGGCACTTTTAATCCCAACCCTATATAATTTATAAACATATTAATAAGTAAGGGTCCTAACACTAAACTTTGGGGTACACCACTAGTGACCTTGGGCCATTCAGAGTATGAATCATTAACCACTACTCTCTGAATGCAGCCTTTTAGCCAGTTTTCTATCTGCTAACAAATTGATTTTTCAAAGTTTGTAGACTTTACCTTACACATTAGCCGTATGTGGGGAACTGTGTCAAATTCTTTTGCAAAATCCAAGTATACTATAGCCACATACAATAAATGGTGCAGCACAAATACATAGGGAAAAAAAAACATGCAAAGCTCTTGAATGAAAGCCCACAACCGAAAACAGACACAAAGAGATAATGCTGGGAGGGAAATATAATTTCCCTGTTTCAGAAATTCCAGATATACAGGTACACCGATTCCATATGTGAATGAGCCCACCACCGACACATAGATTGCTTCGCTCACCTCAATCAATTAACCCCTGTTGCCACAGAAGGTCAATAATCGCTATTTCCCACTAAACTGGGAAAGAGTGAAGACAGATGTACACCGGTCCCAGCAGTTCAGATATTCACCGTCATCCAAATGCAATGTAAAGGACAAAAAGAATCAAAGTAAGAATAATGGTGTCTCTGCGCTCAGGATATTAAAGGATTGTAGCCTCCCCTAATCAGCTCCCTAATGCCGCGTACACACGAGCGGACATTACGGCGGACTTTGCCCGGCGGACTTTTCGTCGGACTTTGTTTGCTCCTTGCGCCGGACTTAAAAACGGACGGACTTGGCCACACACGGTCACTGCAAAAGTCCGCTGGTTTTGAACGCGGTGACGTATAGCACGTACGACGGGACTAGAAAAAGGAAGTCCAAGCCCCACTCCGGCACCCTTTGGGCTCCTTCTGCTAATCTCGTGTTTATCTCGTGTTAGTAGAAGTTTGGTTAGAGACGATTCGCGCTTTTCACACTTCAGCTTATTTCGTTCGTTTTCTGCGGTTCAGTTTGTGCTTGTGAGGTTTGTATCTGCTTTTCAGTGCGTGTTGGTCAGTTCGTAACCTGCCTTGCAGGCCGTTCTGCTCCGCTCGTTCCTGATTTTCAGGTCGTTCTTCATAGGCCTTGCTGTTCTTCAGTGCGTTTGTTATAAGTTTGTTAGTTTGAGCAGCCGACCGTTTTGAAGCCATGTCGAGTGGACGTACTCGTTCTCGAGTTCGTGCTGTGTGGGGACTTGGTGTTGGGGTTAATACTTTGACCCGAGTCCAGTCCATGAACAGGGCGAGGAGGAGTTCATGGACCAAGAATTGGTTGCGCCAGCGTGACCAGTTCTGTCATATGCCTTTGCTCCGTGAGCTCCGTGAGAATAATCCTGAGGATTTCAGGAATTTTCTCAGGATGACGGACCCCATCTTTGAGCGTCTTTTGGCTATGCTGACCCCCTATATCAGCAGGCAGGATACCTGCATGAGGCAAGCCATTAGTGCGGAGCAGAGGCTAGTTGCCACTTTACGTTACTTGGCGACAGGGAGAAGTCTTCAGGACTTAAAGTTCTCGACAGGCATCTCCCCCCAGGCTCTGGGGATCATAATCCCAGAGACCTGTTCTGCTATTATTCAGGTCCTGCAGAAGGAATATATGAAGGTAAGTTTTATCCTTTAACATTACATGATATGTATTAACTGTTTTTTGATGTATTGTAGAACTGTCCTCTTTACCTAATTGCCATGCTTTCAATCTGCTGTGAATGTCCCCTTTATCTTTGTGCATGCCTATTTTAATCAGTTATTGCCCTATACATGCATAATTTCTTTCATTAACCTCCCCACCATGCAATGCTGGGTCCATTTTTATCTCTAGCCTATAGTCCATTGAACAATGTATATTGTCTGCTCCATTGTCTTGTTTGTCCCTCCCCCACCCCACAAATGTTTCAGCCAGTCATGTGTGTTTGTTAACCTAATTAGAACCCCTCCCCCACCCCACAAATGTTTCAGCCAGTCATGTGTGTTTGTTAACTTAATTAGAACCCCTCCCCCACCCCACAAATGTTTCAGCCAGTCATGTGTGTTTGTTAACCTATTTAGAACCCCTCCCCCACCCCACAAATGTTTCAGCCAGTCATGTGTGTTTGTTAACCTAATTAGAACCCCTCCCCCACCCCACAAATGTTTCAGCCAGTCATGTGTGTTTGTTAACCTAATTAGAACCCCTTCCCCACCCCACAAATGTTTCAGCCAGTCATGTGTGTTTGTTAACCTAATTAGAACCCCTCCCCCACCCCACAAATGTTTCAGCCAGTCATGTGTGTTTGTTAACTTAATTAGAACCCCTCCCCCACCCCACAAATGTTTCAGCCAGTCATGTGTGTTTGTTAACCTAATTAGAGCCCCTCCCCCCACATTCAAATGTATCAATGGGCCATCATAGGGGGTGAGTAATCTTATAAGTGTGCCTTATGTTTTAATAAATTTCAATTACAAACACACATATTCATAATATTTGACTGCTGTTGTTTACTAATGTTTTGGTGTAATCTGATATACAATTTTTGTTATTAAAGTCCTTATCTTATTTTTTTTGCACTCCACAGTTTCCTACAAGTCCACAGGAATGGCAGACTGTGGCCTCCCAGTTCGCTGACCGTTGGGACTTTCCCAACTGTGTAGGGGCGATTGACGGGAAGCACGTCCGGATTGTGCCACCACCGCATTCGGGGTCATATTTCTTTAACTACAAGGGGTTCCATAGTGTAGTTTTGATGGCGGTGGTCTCGGCACATTTGGAGTTTATGTTTGTGGATGTGGGGAAGAACGGCCGGATGTCTGATGGAGGAGTCTTTGCACAGACCGAGCTGTGCTATCGTCTCCAGACCGGTGGCCTGGAATTGCCACCTGATGACGATAATGTGGATGGACTCCCCTCAGTTTTTATTGCTGATGAAGCATTTGCTCTCTGTGAGAACTTGATGAGGCCGTTCCCCCAAAGGACACTCACCCCTGAGAGGAGGGTATTTAATTACCGGCTGGCCAGAGCAAGAAGGGTTGTGGAGAATGCCTTTGGTATTCTGGCCAGCCGGTTCCGTATCTTCCTTACGGCTATTAATTTGGCGGACTATAAAATCAACCACGTCATCCTTGCTTGCTGCATCTTGCATAACTTTTTAAGGAGACATTCAGTGACATATCTATCCTCTGTTGGGCCTGAGCCCAGACTGGAAGAGGCTAGTAGCACTTTGACAGGCCTAGAAATTGGCCGTATTGGCTTGGCCCCCCGACCCGCACGTCAAGTGCGTGACCGTTATGTGAATTATTTTAATGGTCGGGGGGCCATTGCTATTCAGCAACATCTCTAATTTTTTTACAAAAATAAAAAAGAAAATTTGTTTATCTAAATATCTTGTTTTTATTGTTGTTTACCTTTAAGTTATGTCTGTCTCCTAGTGCACTTGTAGTAGTGTCAAGTGCATTTAGCTTTAGTTAATCAGGCCCACAAAAACAAACCCCAAATGTTGACTTCAAGAAACAGCCACACACATTGTATAGGGTAAAACATTTTACTTGGTGCACATTGAAAGGTGCATTTTTTATCATATTTTTGTGTTTTTTTTTTTTTTTATTTTGTCAAAAAATATTTTACGTTGTGTAAAAAAATTATCTTTTACAAAATTATTCAAGCCATTTTTTCAAAAATATATAGACCTTTATCTCAAAACATTTACATACACAACAGTGTTTTTATAAACAAAACTTACAATACATTAACTTACAAAGTTCAATATTTAGAGAACGGTGCATGTAATGTCACCCTTGCAGAAATTGGTCATTTATAAGATGCTCAAAATTGAGCTTTACTAAAGGGTCAAGTCAACATGTGCTATCTCCTATCATGGGAGAGCAATGTACATGTTTTGTGTGTGCAATCCCATTTTTGGTTGCTCTCACCACCCAAGAATTTTCAGGATGAAGGGTTTGCAAACACAAAACAAGTACATTGCTAACCCATGATGGAAGATAGCACATGATGACACACCGTGTGCATCACACAATGTAAATTTGGGTATACCCCAAAACTTGCAAAATTGTTTTTAATAACAAAATAACTTCACAAGGAAATGAAGAACATGATTGATGTTTTTAGCCCAAACGTGCTTATATTCTGCCCAAAACATCAATCATGTTCTTCATTTCCTGTTGCATGGAGTCCAGGCGAAGTTTCATGCTGTGAATTTGTTCACGCATTTGATCTATGTGGCCATTCCACAGCATTATCTGGCCTATTAGTCTTTGCGCACTGTCTGTGGTGAAGTGCTCTGCCGCTTGGCCTTCCACAACCAGAAACTCACCTAAAACGAGTGAATAAAAACAATGTTTACAATATGCACGCCAAAATACAGTAACTCAAGCTGGGGTGTCAGTCACTCACTTGGTGGGCTTGAAACCTCGCACACTTCCTCCACCTCTCCTTCCTCAAGGTCGTCGGGTGGGCGTGGTCTTGGGCTGGGGCTTGGGGTATCTTGGGCCTCAGGCTGGTGACTTGGGGGGGTCCTGAGATCCTTGGACTGTTGTCTGAGTCTTTTCTCCCCTATGAGATTATAAAAAAAGGTCAAGTTAAAACACACTGATCTTTTATTTTTTAATAAAGAAAGTAAAATGTTGGTTATGATTTTTTTGCAAATTTTGCATCATAATAAATGTTGAAGACAGGATGAACATTACCTCTGAACAACAATTAGAAAGAATGCATATTTTTGGGAAAGTTTCACAGATGCTGACACCTCAATGATCTCCTATGTGTATTACCCCTCAAAAATTTATTTATGGTCACATAGTACACTAGAAAATGCATTTCCTTAGCAAAATGCGGGGGAATGCCCCATCATATTCCTCTATTATAAATCAGTACATGGTGTGTCTGTCCCCTCCCCCGGGCTCTGTAATCAGAGCTGAGATGCTCCGGCCACCTCCCCCCCTGTGTATAACAGAAGCTTTGGTAACCATGGCAACAAAACAAACACAGTACACTCTGATTAATGTCTAAAATTACACGAAATGACCTCTAAACAAAAAGCTTTTTCTCCAAAAAATTGTAAAATATCAAACTGAAAAGATATAGCCAGATAGATGAATATTTAGTGAACATTGTAAAGTTTGTTTGGTGTCTCTAGGTGAAAGTATGAAGGAGCTGAAACTTTTGGGAGCGGAAGAAGAATTGGAGGATTTCAAGCATGCTCCCATTGAATTCAATGTTTAAAAATGAGAAAAAAAACTGATTAGTTAATAAAGTATACATGGTATTAAAAAAGTTGAAAATGACCACACATCAGCTCAAAGAGACGAACATTTTAATAGTTGAATGGTTTTAATAGCTGAAAGTATGCAGAAGTTACGCAGAGCCAAAAAACGTACGGAATAATATTCCAATTAAATGTTTCAAAAAATAAAATCGAAGAACAATAGTGGGACTGCTAAATCATTCCCACTAACTATAGTGCTCGTGAGTCCAGATGTGGAAACAGCTGCTGTGTCCTGTCCCTACATTACACTGAATCATTTTTGATGAAGCATTATATTTTCAAACACATCTACACCACATCAACTCATTGTGGGAATTCGCCAAATTATCAAGCCATAAATGTATGTCCAACCCTGTCCCATCGTATTTGGCGAAAAAATAACGTCACTTTCTAAAGTATCCGATCTATTCCAAAGAACGGTATTTACGAACGATGCAGAAAAACCGCCAAAAATAAGGATCAGCATGCAAGTTCTGTATCTCAATAGTAAAACACAAGTACTTACTTTTTTTCAGCAGCTTCTTGATTCGCCAATATTGTTCTGGCTCCCGACTTTTTATGTCAGACCACCGCTTCCGCAATTGTTCTTTCGAACGTTTTGTACCAAATTTATCTTCCAGAGCGGTGACAACTGACGACATTATTTTGTCCTTCCTCATATTGGGTCGTGTGTACGGTCCTTTTTTGCCATCGTAGTCCTCCCTTCTTAATATGGACACCATCTCCACCATCTCTTCAAAAGCCATGTTGGTGGCCTTATATCTCCTCCGGGATGTGGATGTTTGGGGCTCCGGGCTTTCCTCCGCGCTACTTCCACTTAATCGCTCCGCCATCTTTTGCTATCTACTCCCACTGCGCAACGAAGAGTGAAGGGGCGGGGCCAAATCGTACTCACGAACGTCAGGGGCGGGCGACGCAGGCGGAGCATGACACATGCGCAGTGTATATAAAGCTAGTACGATGGCCAACGTATGTCTGTGCGGAAGTAGCGAGCGGCACAAACGAAGGTAAGATTAAAGAGTGTGTGTGTGTGTGTGTGTGTGTGTGTGTGTGTGTGTGTGTGTGTTTGTGTGTGTCCCCGTGTGTGTCCCCTAGATTACAACACAAACTAATCCTGAGATTTGGGACTGACATTTAAGTTTTGATCTTGTGTCTTGTCTTGCAGAAATAATGAATCCCTTTAAAGAGGAAGAGTTTTTGATCCATTTCATTGATCTATATGAGCAGAAGAAAAACCTCTGGGAGGTCAAACACCCCCAATATTATAATCGTGATGTTAGGAAGGCAACACTGGGCACACTTTTAGAGTTTGTGAAGACTCGACTCCCCCAGGCAGACCTCAAGTTTGTGGACAGGAAAATAGGTATCTTGCGTAATATGTACAAGCGGGAACACAGAAAAATCCAGGAGTCGCTGAGATCCGGGGCAGCAGCTGACCAAGTTTATGTACCCAAGTTGTGGTATTACCACAAACTGCGATTCCTGGATCAGCAGACCGAAGCCAGGCAATCCCTTTCCACCCTTCCCCCCACCCTTCCCCCCACCCTTCCCTCCAGCCTTCCCTCCAGCCTTCCATCCACTCTTCCCTCCAGCCTTCCATCCACCTCCACCCCAGCTGAGGAGTCCCAGGATGAACTGGGCCTTTTCACCATTGATGAAGTGGATGCGCCCAGCTTCAGCCAGGTATACTTTTTTTTGAAGATTTTGGGATTGTGTAAATGTTATTAATGATGTTAAGGTGTTCATTTTGAAAGTGCTTCATCAAAAATCACTTCTGCACAAAGAGTAATATGTAGACATATCACTAGACAGTAGTGGCCAAATATATACGTAACTTCAGATCTTGTTGATCATCTGAAATAATGGTGTGGTCAAATAGATAGCCTTTACTATTTTGTGTAATTATCTTTGAAAGTTATGAGCTGAAAATTGTGTGTGATTGCATAACAGAAAATTACAACTATGTCCCTTTTTTTTACCCAGGATGACCTCAGCCAGGAGGAGGCCTTGCCCAGTGAGAGAGAGGAGGAGGCCTTGCCCAGTGGGAGAGAGGAGGAAGCTGTGGCTGGGCCAAGTAGAAGCCGCACGGAGTGCCAGGTGCCTCCCCTCCGCATTATACAGAAAAGGCCCAGGAGGATGACTGCAACAGAGCAGGAATCCCTAGACCTCATACGGGAAGCAAGCCTGATCCTGAGTAAACCTCCCAATGCAGAGGAGGCGTATGGCACCTATATAGCCAGCAGATTACAGGAGTTGGAAAAGGGCCAACGCCTCCTCTGTGAGGGTCTATTTTTCCAGGCTTACCAGAAGGGCTTGAGAGGGGAGCTTACTGCTAACACATATATAGCAGATGAAGGCACTCCTACTCCTCCTCCTCCTCCTCCTCCTCCTCCTGCCCCAAGTACACCACCAGAGGCACAACCTCCGAGGAAGGCTGCAGAGAAGCGTGGAGGGAAGGCTACACGGAAGAGTCGAAAGTGATTGCCTGGTTTCTGTCTGTTCTGACTGTGCTCCCTATAGTCGCAAGATACCTATTTTCTTGTCCTCAAACTTGATGTGTGTCCTGGGGGACGAAAGGCTTCCCAGATTCTAAAAGTGTGTCCAGTGTTGCCTTCCTAATTTTTTTGTTTATCAAATAAATACTTTTTGGTTTACCTTACATTCTTGCCTATGTCTTTTGATTCAAAAACGCCATTTTGTTTGGGAGTCGGCAGGTACAGGTCGAAAAGACTATGGGGTTGATTTGAGAAAAGCAAATAGTCTGTGCACTTTGCAGAGGGCAGTTGCCCTCTGCAAGTGCAATTGCTCCAGAGCATCAGAAATTATTTAAAAGCTTGACTTTGCAAAGAGTACCCAATCCTGTGCAAGTAAAAGAAAAAAAAAAACATTTTTGCTTGCACATGATTGGATGATGGAAGTCAGCAGAGCTGCTTCACATTTAATAAAGCTTGGGAGCAACTGCTCTTGCAGAGGGCAAATGCAATTTCCAAAATGCACAGGCTTTTTACCTTTATGAAATCAACCCCCTATGTGTGTTTTTGTCAAATAAAAAGAATTTATTTTGATTTTACATGATTTTAGGAATAAATCAGCAGAGCTTCCCCGAATTTAAGCTCTTCCCCTCAGTTTTTCAGCGACTGCACTTCCAACAAGTGCACTTGGTGTGCAATTTCCCAAGTGAACGTTTCACTTGATATTCTTAAATGATTTAAGCCTTTTGTCAAAAACAAGCTCGGGGGAAGCTCTGCTGATTTTTGCCGAAAATCATGTAAAATAAAAATTAATTGTTTTGGTTTGGGCTTCCTTGCATGTGCCCCTCGGATACACAGCGAACACACTTCAAAATGCTCTTTATGTGGAATTATATGTATAATTAGCAATTGGAGTGAAAAATGATTTTGCCTTTGTTAAATACACCCCCCTATGTCTAATGAACAAGGGACAACAACCTCATTAAGGTTCTTTAAAACAACACAAAATATGAATGTTAATTGTGGTAACTTGAAAATACACACCAAAAATGTGGTTAACATTTAACACACATTGTAAAATAGCTAAAGTGCGGAAATAAAAAAAAAAAAAAAAAATATCTATTTTAAAATTTAAAAGTTATGGAGATCTGGCTGTTACAAAATATTATATTAGTCATGGCAGGAGGATAAATCATGAAGAAAGAAGTTTGTGAGAACTCTGTGTGAATATAAAGCAGAAAAACAACTTCATTCCTCTCGCATTATCAATCCTAAAAAAAGGCTGTATTAAAAGACGACAGAAGAGGAATGTGCTAGCTTCAAGACGAAGGCTAGTTTTACCAGACCGAGCGCTTCCGTCTTGTAATTGCTTCAGAGCATGCGTCAGTTTGAGTTCGTCGGACTAGCACACAGACGATCGGTTTGTCCGCTAGAAAGCAGAGTCCGTCGGATAAATTTAAAGCAAGTTTCAAATCTAATTCCGTCGAACTTTTGAGAAAACAAAGTCCGCTGGAGCCCACACACATCGAATTGTCCGACGAAATCCAGTCCGCCGGGCAAAGTCCGCCGTAATGTCCGCTCGTGTGTACGCGGCATAAGAGAACTAACAATAATGATAATGAAAAAATGGGGTGTGTGGCGCTACCCTGATATCTATCAAATAGGGATGAACAAAAATTTTGATGGGAACAATCTCCCTAGTATGCAAAGAAGTGATGTGACCCCTTCCATGGCCCATCAAGCCTCTGCAGCTCACTCTACCAGCTCAAATCATCCAAATCGATCCTCCAGTTCCCGTGTCAAAATATTATAAACACCAGATTCCCAAGGTAGAGTCCTCATGGGAGAAATAAAGCTCCCATGGTGTAGTAGTTCAAAAATAATTTTTATTAAAAACTAAAAACAGGATATTCCCATCCAGTGGGACAAAATAACAAAGAAAAGTGCTACAGAGAAAAGTCGGTAAAGCCTATAAGGAAGCCAGTACGCGGCGTGTGTTCCACCTGCGTTCCAGGCTCCCTACTTCCTTACTGGAAATGACGTGAGTACGTGGCCATGCCTTATGCGTTTCGGGCCACGTATTCACGTCATTTCCAGTAAGGAAGTAGGGAGCCTGGAACGCAGGTGGAACGCACGCCGCGTACCGGCTCCCTTATAGGCTTATAGGCTTTACCGACTTTCCTCTGTAGCACTTTTCTTTGTTATTTTGTCCCACTGAATGGGAATATCTTGTTTTTAGTCTTTAATAAAAAATATTTTTGAACTACTACACCATGGGAGCTTTATTTCTCCCATAAGGACTTTACCTTGGAAATCTGGTGTTTATAAGAAAGAAACAAAGTGCTCTCTCTGTATAATATAATATATTATTATATAGCTCACGCTTTATTAAATAAAACTTACAGGCTCGATTATCTTTTTCACAGCATGTACATCAAAACACCACAGAGCGGCTGGAAGGTACACACAAATTTGGATAGCAGCAGGTGACGTCACAGAACATGGCTCCTCCTCCCATACGTGTTACATCCTATGGGACCACATCAGTGGGGTGGAGCAATGGTGTCACCCAACAAGTAATATAGAGCAAAAGTAACCATGGATACGAGAATGCTCAATGCTCCGCGCAAGTGCACTCATCAAATTCTACATCCAAAAGGACGAGATGCAGGAACTACTGCGCAGCGGTGCACAAGGGAGAAAAAGTCTCCTCTAAAATGATATGGAATACAACATAACATGACACAAACGGGATAAGGGGCATCAGCACAGCTGTAGACACCACCCCAATACCAAAGTCATGAATGGTAAAAACAATTTATTGCATATACATTTAAAACACACGTGGCTTTCCATTTCATAACAAGATACATATTAACAGAGATAAAAATATAAACATATCAATATAAACTGTATGATAGAATCCCTATGAAAAATGATTTTCAATAATTCACTATTTCATTGAAACCTTATCATAAGGGATCCTGAGGACAAAAAAACTTTTTTTTATAATAAAACTACCTATCCAAAATAAAACAATTAAGATCAAACTCAACGTTCAAACCTAAAGGCAAAAGGACTTTGATTCCAAAGATCCAAAATGATCCTCTCTGGCTTAAACGCCTAATAAAATCCCCCCCTCCAGTGTTTACTGACATTTTGAATCCCCCCAAAACTTGAGACACCTAGGGTCTCTACCAGGGGCGTTGCTAGGTCTGAAAAAGATCTGGGGCTAGAGCCCATAGCAGCGGTCACCAACTGGGGGGGGGGGGGGGGTGCACGCCGGTGGTAAGCAATTTTTTGCGGGCAAAAGAAGGCTGGTGTTGGCGTTTCAATCTTCATGGCACCATGGTTGATATGGTGTCAGGGTGATCAAAGCGCATTGTTTCTTTTGTTATATTGTAATATATAATGAAGTGGTTCAACTCACCATAATGCAGAATCAGTGGGAGCCCTGGGCGTGTCACTTGCCACATCACCTGCCACCATTTGCAGATTGTCACTTGCCACCATTTGCTGATTGTCACTTGCCACCATTTGCAGATTGTCACTTGCCACCCATTGCAGATTGTCACTTGCCACCCATTGCAGATTGTCACTTGCCACCATTTGCAGATTGTCACTTGCCATGTCACCTGCCACCATTAGCAGATTGTCGCTTGCCACCATTTGCAGATTGTCACTTGCTATGCCAGCCAGTGCCATCAAATGTGCATTCTCGCTGCATTGGTGGCAGGCTGGCAGCACTGGCCCATTTGGTGAGGGCAGGAGAGCGGAGATGCAGGGCAGGCAGTGAGAGATGATGTAATCTCTCTGCTCCCCACCACACCTCCGACATTGAAGAGGCCCATTTAGTGAGGGCAGAAGAGCGCTGATGTGTGGCAGGCAGTGAGAGATGACATCATCTCTCTGCTCCCCACCGCACATCGCTCCCACATTGAAGTCCCAGCTGTGAAAGCGGAAGATTGGTAACGGGCGGGCGGAGAGAGATGATGTCATCTCTGCTTGTCCGCCTGCTCGTCTCCAGGGCTGGACTGAGACAAAAATTTGGCCCTGGACTTCATCCAGACCGGCCAACTTTGACAGGTCTCACCCATGCCGGATCTTCTGGTCCCCCTTGCTCCTGTGGTCCCCCTGTGCTTCTCTGGTCCCCCGCGTGCTGCTCTGGTCCCCCGCATGCGGCTCTGGTCCCCCGCATGCTGCGCTGGTCCCCCGCACTGCGCTGGTCCCCCTGTGCTCCTCTAGTCCCCCGCATGCTGCGCTGGTCCCCCTGTGCTCCTCTGGTCCCCTGCGTGCTCCTCTGGTCCCCCGCGTGCTGCACTGGTCCCCCTGTGCTCCTCTGGTCCCCCGCGTGCTGCGCTGGTCCCCCTGTGCTCCTCTGGTCGCCTGCGTGCTGTGCTGGTCCCCCTGTGCTCCTCTGGTCCCCCGCGTGCTGCGCTGGTCCCCCTGTGCTCCTCTAGTCCCCCGCGTGCTGTGCTGGTCCCCCTGTGCTCCTCTGGTCCCCCACGTGCTGCGCTGGTCCAACTGTGCCACTCTGGTCCGCCTGTGCTCCTCTGGTCCCCCGCATGCTCCTCTGGTCCCCCGCGTGCTCCTCTGGTCCCCCGCGTGCTGTGCTGGTCCCCCTGTGCTCCTCTGGTCCCCCGCGTGCTGCGCTGGTCCCCCTGTGCTCCTCTGGTCCCCCGCGTGCTGCGCTGGTCCCCCTGTGCTCCTCTGGTCCCCCATGTGCTGTGCTGGTCCCCCTGTGCTCCTCTAGTCCCCCGCGTGCTGCGCTGGTCCCCCTGTGCTCCTCTGGTCCCCCGCGTGCTGTGCTGGTCCCCCTGTGCTCCTCTGGTCCCCCTCATGCTGCGCTGGTCCCCCTGTGCTCCTCTGGTCCCCCGTGTGCTGCGTTGGTCCCCCTGTGCTCCTCTTGTCCCCCGCGTGCTGTCCTGGTCCCCCTGTGCTCCTCTGGTCCCCCGCGTGCTGTGCTGGTCCCCCTGTGCTCCTCTGGTCCCCCGCGTGCTGCGCTGGTCCCCCTGTGCTCCTCTGGTCCCCCTCGTGCTGCGCTGGTCCCCCTGTGCTCCTCTGGTCCCCCGCGTGCTGCGTTGGTCCCCCTGTGCTCCTCTGGTCCCCCGCGTGCTGTCCTGGTCCCCCTGTGCTCCTCTGGTCCCCTGCGTGCTGCGCTGGTCCCCCTGTGCTCCTCTGGTCCCCTGCGTGCTGCGCTGGTCCCCCTGTGCTCCTCTGGTCCCCCGCGTGCTGCGCTGGTCCACCTTTGCTCCTCTGGTCCACCTGTGCTCCTCTGGTCCCCCGCTTGCTCCTCTGGTCCCCCTGTGCTCCTCTGGTCCCCCGCGTGCTGCGCTGGTCCACCTGTGCTCCTCTGGTCTGCCTGTGCTCCTCTGGTCCCCCGCGTGCTCTTCTGGTCCGCCTGTGCTCCTCTGGTCCGCCTGTGCTCCTCTGGCCCGCCTGTGCTCCTCTGGCACGCCTGTGCTCCTCTGGCATGCCTGTGCTCCTCTGGCACGCCTGTGCTCCTTTGGTCTGCCTGTGCTCCTCTGGTCCGCCTGTGCTCCTCTGGTCCCCTGCGTGCTCCTCTGGTCCCCCTGTGCTCCTCTGGTCCCCCGTGTGCTCCTCTGGTCCGCCTGTGCTCCTCTGGTCCGCCTGTGCTCCTCTGGTCCCCCGCGTGCTGTGTGCTGCGCTGATCCCCTGCATGCTCTGCTGATCCCCCGAATGCTGTTTTGGTCCCACATGTGCTCTGCTGGCCCCCCCTGCTCTGGTCCCCGTGCTCCTCTATCCCCCCCATGCTGCTCTATCCCCCCTCCCAGCGCTCACCTCCTCTCCCTGCTTAGACAGGCATACAGACATGATCCTAGGAGTGGACACTGATAAGCTCATCGTACGATCCAGAAGTCATGCAGCCGCACACAGCTGTGAAATGAACTTCCTGCGGGGGGGGGTGAGGGAGGTGGCAGTCCGATGGCTCAGTGCCTGTACATGCCTGATCGTCCCTCCTCCACCTCCAATGCCGCCCGCCACAGCCGCGACCCGCCGGGTCTTCTCTCCTCCACACATGCTGAGACTCGGGGCTATGGACTCCACATTCGGGGCTCCAGCCTCGATAGCCCCCCTGGTGACGCCTATGGTCTCTACCATGACATATCCTAAAGTGTTTAGAAACACTATAGTACCTAAGGCATTTTTATTGTTATTAGGTGCTCCCCTATGCAGACACTCAGTGCCCTAGAGGTCCTACCAATGTATTGGAAGCCAGAATCACACTCAAGCATGTAAACTACCCCTTGAGTGCTGCCCATGATAAGGTCCTTGATCTTGTAATTTTTATTAGTAACTGAGGATGAGAATTATTTACGCTTTTAATGTTTTTTCGGGAGTGTCTACAAGCTGAACACCGCCCACAGGCATAAAAACCAGACAGAAAAGAAAATAGCTTATTTTCTTTAGTGACAGGAGGATCCACCACCCCGGGAGCCACCAGATCTCTAAGAGTGGGGGCCCGTTTTTAAATGAACTGAGGACGTGTAGGAAAAACCTGTCTTGAAGTACAATCCCCCAATGCTTAGTGATGCTTTTCTCCAGTTTCTTATATTGTAAATTGTAGTCTATCACTAATTTGAAATCATGTTAATTCTCCCTAGATTTTTTGGGGCCTGAAATTAAAAGATTCCTGTCCACATCGCAGACCCTATACTTTTCCTGCTCTAGAAGGTTCCTATGATAGCCTTTCTGGACAAATCTATCAACTAGGATTTGGGACTGAGAATTATAATCAGTTAATGAGGAACAATTCCTTCCTTTACGAATGAAAAACATACACTCCTTATCTATAGTCCATGAAAAGGACAATATTTCTATTATTAAGATTAAGGCTATACTGAAACTGTTGAAAACTGGCTAGGTCTCCTTCCCAGACCATAAAAAGTTCATCTATATACCTCTTGTAACATGTCAATTGGTTGGGACGTTTTCGGAATACCATCACCTCTTCCCAGTGTGCCATAAAGAAATTGGCAACACTGGGAGCAAATCGGGCATCCATTGCGACTCTATAAACTTGAAAGTAAAATTGGCTATCATACCAAAAATAATTTTTGTTCAAACAGGCACTGAATAAGGAATCGTTTATGTGTGCGTGAGAGACAAGATTTCTCCAAAGCCCACTTCACTGAAGATACGGCATCCTGATGTCTTATGATAGTATAAAGAGAGCTCACATCTGCTATAATCAATATACTATCAGGACTACAAGGTAAAGACTCTAAAATCTGAATCATATGCTTGATGTCCTGCAGGTATCCTTTTGTCTCAAACACAAGGGGATTTAGGAAAAAGTCTATATACTGTCCCAAGCGTGCCGACACCGACTCTATACCATTTACTATTGGTCTGCCCGATGGGACTTGGGCATTCTTATGAGTCTTCAGTAGGAAATAGATAATCAGTGTCCGACATGCTATGGGATCTAAGTATAAAAGCTCCTTTTTAGTGAGAATACTCTTTTACTTACCTCTCTCAATGAGATAATGCAACTCTTCTTCATATTTGAAAATCGCATTGTTAGGGTTGCCATGTCTCCCTATCTCCCAACAAACAGCCCAATAAAAATATTGCCCTTTCTTGGAAAAAAGATAAGGAGCGCATGGTTTTCCTCGATTTGGAAGTTTTTTTTTTTTTTTGAAAAAAAAAAATTATTTGAAGAAAAGAAAGCGTTTGCAAAATTCTCAAATGACTGTTTTACATAAATGATTATTGGAACAACAAGATCTTGTTGCAAGAGTAAATTGTTATCACTTCAACAAAAGTCTGTACAAGATGTGTCTGGGCCGTTTATTCCCTACGGTGTTGTTCACTTTGCTTTGTCAAGCTTTGACCATGACCGAGGTTCTTATGGTGTGCGACTGCTGGTAGGGTTCCTAGACTGTAAGAGAGGGGAAGAAAGGATGTCTAGGATGTAATAATATTGGCCCACTGTAACCCTGTCTGGAGGGAGTCTGAGAAATTAGTGGTGAGGGGTATGTCGTACGGTAAGTCCATGTGTGGTCATGAGCAGGTGCAGCTGGGAAATTTGTGAAGTGAGTTAAGGTTATGGTGGGATTTTATAGATGCTCGAGATGGGGATCATGTTGAAATGTAGAGATAAGGGGGATTAACAAGGGGTATCTAAGGGGAGTGGGAGTGGTAGGAGAGGAGAAGGTGAGAGTAGAGGGGAGAGAAGGAGGGGAGGAAAAAAAGGGGGAGAAAGAGATAAGCAGAAAGGTAGAGAGGGAGAGTGAAAGGGGAAGCCCATCAGTGACTGATGATGAGGTACCGACAGGTGTTACTGATTGGCACTGTGATGGGCAATGAGTGGCACTGTGGTGGGTACTGATTGCACTCACCGGAATGTTATCCTGCTGGACATCATATGATGCCCAGTCAGGATAACTGAACCACCGCCCGGCCGTCATTCTACTATAGGCCGAGCGGGAAGTGGTCAAAGCATGTGTAAATTACACTATATCAGTATCTGTAATATTGATATAGAGCCCTGTCATGGTTTGATTTTGTTCTTCCAAATGGGAACCTCATCCCCTGTGGAAGATATTGCAAACATTTAATAAACTACATCTGATAATTCAGTAATTAATGTTCCCCTTAAAGTGGCTTACTTCAAAATGTACCCACTATTAAGACCCTTGTGGTTAACTGTAGTGAAGGTCCAAATGGCTGCAGGTTCAGACCAACAACAGTAATGTGAGATAAATCGGGAGTCTGTTAATATAGCTTTTCAGTGAGATTCCTTTAAGAGATTCCCTTAAAACAGAAATGCCAAACTCTTGTGCAGTTCTGCAATACACATACACTAGAGCTGAACAGGAATATACCAAGAATCCCACCAAAATAAACTGCCAATCCCTAATTACAGCATGCAGGTTCTCAAGGCAATTTTTTTTTTTTTTTTAGTTTTGGATAGAGTGGAGGGGGATTAGAACACCTTCAGGTTTTATTGCTGTCTATGCCTTCATTCACCCTTTCTGTTTGTCCAACTTACCATTATCATTAAATGTGAACATAAAAGAAAGTCCCAAATTTTGAGTTGATATCAGAACAGGAATAGAAGGGATATCTTCCAATGGAGACACTAGTTCTGGTGATCCTGGTTACACCCCAGGATTCAATAACTTTGGAGAGATTTCCTTCCACTTCCTGTTTTGTCTATGAGACAGTAAGTGAAAGGAAATCTCTGCAATAGGACGCAAATGGCAAAAAAACGGACAGGGGTTGTAATCCACTCTTATTCTATCCAAAATGAAAAAAAAAAAGTTTTGTAGCAATCTCTTCCATTAAATCTGATAGGATTCATAAATGTAATAAAAATGAAATACCTACTGTACCAAAGTTTTTGTAAATCCTATGTTTCAGCCCCAATGTACATTCCAAACAGCACTTTTTATCCATATACCTTATACTTATTTTTTTATCCAGAATATTAAAGTGTCATGTATTAACAGATTCAACTTACACACCCATAAGGACACGAGTGGTTTACCAGTACCTAAATTTCAGCACTACTTTTGGGTGGCTCAGCTGACTTATGTTTAATGACTGGCACATTCCCTCAGTTGTAAACAAAGAAAAATCAAATATTCAGACTTCCCTTTATATAACCGCAACAAAAATTTACTTTTAGATGTAGGCATACTGGTATGGCAAAAAGCCAAAATCGGTAGCAAGGGTACTGGCATACACATTTCTCTAAATACCTTTTTATAGTCCACCCTCCAGGGAACCTGGGTGACCTTATTGACCAGATAATACCATATTTTGTCAATGATGTCATCTGGGATCCTTGCCAGCGTGTTTACAATTTGAAACAGAAGCCAGTAGGAATGTGTCATTTTGAGGCATCAGTCATATCAACACCAAATGATAGACTTCAAGTTGTACCAGGATGGGTGATTAAATTGATGATATTTAGTCAATTACATCACCTTGGATCTCCCCGCCTCTTTGTTTAAAAAGAGAAACAGGTCAGGAATCAGGCGATCAATTACCAGTGATAGTTTTTTTTGTTTTGGTTTTTGAAATGTCACCTTTGAAGGAGTATGTAGCACTGTTGTGCAACTTCACATGCACGTTTAAGGCATCACTCAAGCATATTATTTAAAAGATTTATTTTAATTCTGCCATTTAAGCTGCAAAAAAAAAATCCTCTTCCTGTTAAAACATCAATTAAAAAATAAAGTTTGCATTGGTACCCAATGGCAGTGCCCAGTACCAAGCTACCCGTGATCTTTTTAAACAAAAGCTTAAAAAATGTCCTTAAAATAGGTCATAAAAAAGAACAAGATTTGACTTCCACAGATTTTTTTATTGCATTGCCCCCTCAACACTTTTTTCCATTTATACCAACTTTACAGATTACTAGAAATAAAATAGTTTACAAAACATAACTGCTCTGTATGAAAGATATTTTTTTTTTTCAAAAATCGCTTGGTTATAAATACTGTGTCTACTGAAATGTGATTTATTTTCTTTGTGAATCATCAGCTGTAAAATCTGCTTTGAGAGGAGTCACTAGATGGCTGCATATGCCATGTTATTTGTTGAGATTTTTTTTCAAAGTCTGTTTTTTGAAATTGAAAAGCAGTATGCTTGGAATCATGTCATTTTTCTTAAAAAAAATATGCAGCGGGAATGGGATGAGGTTACAATAGTAGAAAATAAACTAACTGCATATATTTTCTGTTTGGATTTTGAATTAGAAGACTCCTATTTCTATTTTTTATTTATCTTTTGCTACGCATATATCAGTTTTATACTCTGGATGACATACAAAGGATTTACTAGGAAACCAAACAGGTGTCACACATAGAAACTATGTAAAGAGATGTATTTTTTCCTTTGCAGCCTGCAAACACTGCAGCTATCTTCACTTAGCTTCCACATGGGGATGTGCCCATGCTGTCTGAATGGCAGTAAGAGTTTCAGCTTCTAAGCTGAACCTTACCTTAAAGTGCACCTGTGCCAAGACTATATCATTAAAAAATATAGATATGCTAAATAAGCTGTAAATGAGCTTTGACGCAAGCCTTTACTCACTTCTCTAGACACTTTTAATGTGAAGTTATTCATTTTCAAAGGGTTTTAGTCTGCCAAGATCTGTTCTCACAGAAGTAAAGCTGTGATTTCATTGCTTATAATGTTATATAGTTACATAGTAGGTGAGGTTGAAAAAAGACACAAGTCCATCAAGTCCAACCTATGTGCGTGATTATATGTTAGTATTACATTGTATATCCCTGTATTTTGCGGTCATTCAGATGCTTACCTAATAGTTTTTTGAAACTATTGATGCTCCCCGCTGAGATCACCACCTGTGGAAGGGAATTCCACATCCTCGCTGCTCTTACAGTAAAGAATCCTCTACGTAGTTTAAGGTTAAACCTCTTTTCTTCTAATTTTAATGCGTGGCCACGTGTCTTGTTAAACTCCCTCCCACAAAAATGTTTTTATCCCTATTGTGGGATCACCAGTACGGTATTTATAAATTGAAATCATATCCTCTCTCAAGCGTCTCTTCTCCAGAGAGAATAAGTTCAGTGCTCGCAACCTTTCCTCATAACTAATATCCTCCGGACCTATTAGCTTAGTTGCCCTTCTTTGTATTCGCTCCAGAACTGGACAGCATACTCTAGGTGCGGCCGGACCAGAGTCTTGTAGAGCGTGAGAATTATTGTTTTATCTCTGGAGTTGATCCTCTTTTTAGTGCATGCCAATATTCTGTTTGCTTTGTTAGCAACAGCTTGGCATTGCATGCCATTGCTGAGCCTATCATCTACTAGGACCTCCAGGTCCTTTTCCATCCTAGATTCCCCCAGAGGTTCTCCCCCCAGTGTATAGATTGCATTCATATTTTTGCCACCCAAATGCATTATTTTACATTTTTCTACATTGAACCTCATTTACCATGTAGTTGCTACCGCCATTAATTTGTTCAGATCTTTTTGCAAGGTTTCCATATCCTGCGGAGATGTTATTGCCCTGCCTAGCTTGGTATCGTTCACAAATACAGAGATTGAACTGTTTACCCCATCCTTCAGGTCGTTTATGAACAAAATAAATAGGATTGGTCCCAGCACAGAAGCCTGGGGGACCCAAATGTGAACTTTGAAAATGTAATTCTCCACAATGCTTACAGATGAAGAGATAAACGAGTAATTTTTTCTGCCTATTCAGAATATGTAAATTTGTTAATACTTTATTGTTCATAATCGGGGCATGGATTCAACTTTAAGTACATTATCCACAATATCTCAGAATAAAAAATAATAAAATCATTTACTAAGGTAGGAAAAAACTCCAATCATGGGATAACAAAACTGAAATGGTGTGAAGCTTTTTGAATACCATGAATGTAGAGATGAGTGAGAATTTCCTGGTTAGAATTACCAAGAGTTTGGCAAATGTTTATACCAAAAATACATAAGCTACTAAACTTAAAAGTAACAGCTGCTGTGTAAAATTTAATCAATGTTCTATAATTATTAAACCTCAGTTGGCAAATATTGTTTACATTTTGCCCACTAAGTCCAACCCTACTCAAATCCTATTGAAGTCAATTTGAGGGGCAAATCTTGGTGTTAAACTCTTGCTATGTGTAGGTCTAATAGGCAAACTACTCTCAAAAAATTGAATCTTGATGGGGGACATGTCCCAATGCAAAAACAAGTTTAAATACCATGCTTGAGGGGGGTTCTGGTATGAAATTAATATAATATTAATGAAATAGGCAGCTTGGCTTCATATAAACTCAGTACAAATAGAAAAACTATGCTTGCTTTGCTATTACTGAAATTTTGAGATATATAGAAAACTTGAGTGCAATTTAAAATACAAGCATGCTCAAAGCTGAGGAACAATGTCTAGATGGAATACCCAAAAAACACCTGGATAAAGAGAAATCCTCTTTAAAGTGAAATTGATAAAGACAAATGAATGTTGTTTACGAAAAAGATAATCACATATCCTCTTCTGTTTGCAAGGCATTAGCAGACACTAATAGACATTGACCAGTTTTATAACTGAGAAAGACAAGTGTATGTCTGGATGTTTATCTAAGCTAGCAAGAAACAACACTCTTTGCCTGTTCAGCTGATTAAACTGCTAACAAACTTGGTTTGGCTTGGTAAAATATAATTTAATATCTACACTGAAAAATGTTTCTCTTTCTTCTCAATTTAACTGAATGTGTATGTCATAATTTTGTGTGATAGATTTTACTATTATATCCTATTCAAAGGAATCAACTCCACTTAGGAATCAAGTAATTGATGTGGATGTAAACCCTTACATATACCCAGTGGAGTAAACAGCCTCAGATGATAAACAGAGATGAAACAAATCTCTCTACATACGTTTTACATTTATATCCACTGTCTTCAGCTTTATATACTGTTTAGAAAGTTCAGATCATGTTAGGAGATTTTCTCTTCCTGTTCAACACTGCAGTGAAGACTGGGCATACAGCTAAGACAGCTGATTGGAAGAAAGGCACACACCCTCCTCATAGGTAGAGACTTTCAGAGCTGATCGTTGAATAGTTCAGGGCTCTGCTAATCTATTTATAGCATCTCCCCCAACACAAACCTCAGGCTGTTTTTATCATATATGACAGAGAACTTGTCAGGAGTTGTCAGGCTGATAACAGAGAACGAAGCAGGAGACAGCTACGGGACATGGTGCTTTGCAGAGAGATAACAAAACACGGCAGACATATGTTCCCAGCTCAGATTTCATGAATCGGGTTTACATCCATTTTAAGTTAAGTTGTGTCAGCGTAACTAGTAGTATAAACTCAGTCCTCACATTCTGCTACAGAAGAATTTGAGGGGATGGTCTGAGTGGGGTGGACATATTAGACAATTACAATCTGTTAATCAAGCAATGTGTTATTGACATAAAAGTGACTTTATGTGGCATGATAAATCATATATATATATATATATATATATATATATATATATATATATATATATATATATATATATATATATATATATATATATATATATATATATATATATATATATATATATATATATATATATATATATATGAATAAAGTTCCAAAGGGTGCTGCACTTAAAAATTTGTTGCTTTATTCCATCAAATCTTTAGAAAAAGATTACAAAGCAAGTCGAGTCATTCCAAACAAAATTGTTACAATCATCTGTTCAGACAAAGATTACGTTTCGGGCTGATTTGTTCGCGCCCTTCCTTAGATCAGTCAGAACACATCTGAAGGTTTTCACCACAATTATCTACTTTATATGTGTTTCACAAGCATCATCTCACATGGAATCAATATAGTTAATCATTCTCAATTTCTATGCAATCAATGTTACTGAATATTAATCTTATACCATAGACACAGCAAATAGCTGTCTAATAGCTGACCCTTGAAAAAGTTGCGTGCCCAGTGACGATGAGAAGTAGCCTGTGATGCTCTCGGTAGTGTGCAGTCTGCATGTGACTGACCAGCTGCAGCACGGAGCTGAATGTAACTGACCATATATCTGGAAATGCGATCTATGTTTAAGGGAGCATGTGAGTAAAAATATTTGTTTTTTTTTTTACATATACTTTGGCCTATATTTGCGCAATGGTATTTTTTCCTCATCTTATGTTTCATATGGGGGGGGACTACTAGAAGCTGTAAAATAACCGATCCATGCCGGCGGATGAACGAAATTGAGCCTATCCACCGCTAATCCATCCAAACCCAACTCACAAAGCCCTGGTTTAAAGCGAAGAGGAGGTATCATTTTGCTTCTAATTAGAGGACTAATTACAATCATTATTTGAGGTGGATTTTATTTTTACCACAATTTCACAAGAGCACAGATTTATATATTAATGTTTATTGGAAAAAGTTTCCAGGGGGCTTTTTTTACTATTGAGGGAACCTTATATGAAGGTTTGGTACACATTTTATTATATATTTTTTCATATGTTTCTAAGTTATAATTATTTTAAGGTTTCACTGCTTATGGTTTAAAACAAGTTTTATAAACAATGTATCCACTTATTTAAGAAATATTTTGCAAGCACAAGATGTAGTATGATATCAATTGGATAATACGAGCGCATCACTTTATTTATTTATTTATATACAAATTGTGGGGTGTTACTGATTGATTGCAGCTGTATAATTTTTGACATTTATTTTATTCTCACAAAATGTATATATTATTTTCCACTTCAGCGCTTTAGTAACTATATCACTGATTCCAAACAAAAGCATTACAATCATCTGTTCAGACAAAGATTAAGTTTCGAGCTTATTTGTTCGTGCCCTTACTTAGATCAGTCAGAACACATCTGAAGGTTTTCACCACAATCATCTACTTTATATGTGTTTCACAAGCATCATCTCACATAGAATCAATATGGTTAATCATTCTCAATTTCTATCCAATCAATGTTACTGAATACTAATCTTATACCATAGACACAGCAAATAGCTAATCGCACAACCAATAATCTCAATATCCCATTGTCATCCTGCGATTAATCCTATTTTCAGATCAAATAAAGATCTAGATCCGCGTTTAAACCGTGTGGGGCAATTGTATTCAAAAAATTGATCGAGTGTATTTCTCTTTTTCTGAGGGTTAATTCACGATCCCCCCTCTTCTGCTTCTTTCAATTCCCTCCAGGACCATATATTTAAATTGTGACACACTATATCCAAATTCAACAAAATGTCTAGCAAGTGGTAGCTGTGTTAATTTATCCCTCATGGAATATTTGTGTCTTGCGATCCTATCCTTCACTTTCTGTGTAGTTTCACCAATGTAGACTAATCCACATGGACATTTGATGGCATTTACTACAAATGATCACTGACATGTATAGTGTCCCCTAATAGGAATATTGAAACCTTTAAGGGAGTGTGTGAAAAATGTACCCTTAATCATGGAGTTGCATTGAATGCATGATAAACAGGGATATGAACCTAGATTTTTTTGGTCCCAAAAACGTTGTTTTTGGTGTTATGGATGAAATTTGATCAGATCTAATGAATCGATCGCGTATTGTTCTACCCTTCCTATAAGATGACATAGGAGGACACCAGAACTCCTGAACCACAGGATAACTGGTTCTGAGTAGGTTCCAATGTTTATTAATTATTTTAGAAATTCTGTGTGAAAAAGGATGATATTGCATAATAAATGGAATTTGTTTGATCAGTTTTTTTGGGGTCCTAATACTATCCATACTGGACCGTTCCTTTTTAACCAAGGCATCAGGATATTTTCTATCAATCAATTTTTTCTCCATCTCATCAAGCCTCTGACTACAGCGCAGCGGATCACTAACTATCCGCTGAACCCTCATCAGCTGACTCCTTGGGATGGAGGCAAAGACATTGGGGGGATGAAAACTATTAAAATGCATTCCCCATCCCATACAGCAAAAATATCGTCCACAAATCTATACCATCCCTGGCAGTGTTTAAGGAACATATCATTACCAAATATATAAGATGTTTCTATCACATTCATGAACGAATTCGCGTATGGGAGTGCGACATTAGAACCCATCGATGCACCTTTCAGTTGTAAGTAATGAGTATCTTTAACCACTTGAGGTCCGGGCCATAGCCGAATGAGGGCTACAGCGCAGACCTCAATCTCCAGGAGGCCGTCATGGGACGCCCTCCCCTTCCCTCATTCCCCATGCGTGCTCACGAGCGCGCATCAGGGAAATTCTGTGCTGGCCCTGTCCCTTGGACACAGCAAGTCACACATCGCAGTAAATGGCCAATCACAGCGGCCGTTTACAGCGTGATCGGCGATGCCAATGAGAGATGATCTCATATGTAAACATATGAGATCATCGCTCATTGCCGTCTTTCTCACCTCACACAGAGACCGCGTGTGAGGAGAGAGAGGATAGCTGCAGCAATCTGTGCATTCAGTGAGTGAAAAAACATTTTGTACTGTGATAAAAGTGCCCAAACAGTGCCCAAACAGTGCCTCATTAGTACAGTGGGATCTGTGCCAATCAGGGCCTACCTGTGCCAATCGGTGACCACCTGTGCCAATCGGTGCCCACCTGCACCCACCTAATCGGTCTCCACCTGTGCCAATCAGTGTCCATCTGTGCCACCTCATCACTGCACATCTGTGCCGCCTCATCAGTGGCCATCTGTGCCGCCTCATCAGTGGCCATCTGTGCCGCCTCATCAGTGCCCATCTGTACCACCTCATCAGTGCACATCTGTGCAATCAATCAGTGCACATCTGTTCCGCCTCATCAGTGCCCATCTGTTCTACCTCATCAGTGCCCATCTGTGCCACCTCATCAGTGCCCATCTGTGCCACCTCATCAGTGCCCATCTGTGCCACCTCAGTGTCCATCTGTGCCATCTCATCCGTGCCACCTTATCAGTGCATATCTGTGCCATAAATCAGTGCCCATCTGTGCCACCTCAGTGCACATCTGTGCAATCAATCAGTGCCCATCTGTGCAGCTTCATCAGTGCCCATCTGTGCCACCTCATCAGTGCACATCTGTGTAATCAGTGCACATCTGTGCCGCCTCATCAGTGCACATCTGCGCCACCTCATCAGTGCACATCTATGCAATCAATCAGTGCACATCTGTTCCGCCTCATCAGTGCCCATCTGTTCCACCTCATCAGTGCCCATCTGTGCCACCTCAGTGCCCATCTGTGCCATTTCATCAGTGCAACCTCATCAGTGCATATCTGTGCCATAAATCAGTCCCCATCTGTGCTGCCTCAGTGCACATCTGTGCAATCAATCAGTGCCCATCTGTACAGCTTCATTAGTGCCCATCTGTGCTGCCTCATCAGTGGCCATCTGTGCCACCTCATCAGTGCACATCTGTGTAATCAGTGCACATCTGTGCTGCTTCATCAGTGCACATCTGTGCAGCCTCATCAGTGCCGCCTCATCAGTGCAAATCTGTGCCGCCTCATCAGTGCACATCTGTTCCACCTCATCAGTGCCCCTATGTGCCACCTCAGTCCCCATCTGTGCTCATCAGTACCACCTCATCAGATACTTTCCCAGGCCAACGAGAGCAACAGGGAGCTCTCTTGTTTGGATTCCATTTCAAACTCCGATTCTGAGTCGGACGTACATTATGAGCCAGTCCTCAGTAGTTGAACACTGAGTGACTCAGAGGAGGAAGATATTCGGCCCACCAAACGAAGGCATACTAGTGAGGAGGCAGTGGCATCCACCAGCACCGCAGTGCCATCCACCAGCACCGCAGTGCCTTCCACCAGCACCGCAGTGCCATCCACCAGCACCGCAGTACCTCGGCAAGAAAGGCCAAGGACCCATGCCAGCCTTCCCTAGGCCCTTCAAAACCCCTTGTGGCTTTCTCCTAATTTAGGAGAAGCCAACATTCCCCCTTTCACTGCCCAGCCAGGAGTCCAGGTGGACACGGAAAATTTTTCCCCAATCAATTTTTTTGATTTAATTTTTACAGAGGACATGCTATCAACAATTGTGGCCCAGTGCAACCTTTATGCACAACAATTTATTTTAAATAATCCAACGTCCTATTATGCTCGTCCCTACGAGTGGAGAGACCTAACGGTGGAGGAGTTGAGGTTTTTTTTAGGCCTCACATTTTGTATGGGACTCACCAAAAAAACACCTTGAATTCCTATTGGTCAACCCACCCCATCCACCACATGCCAATCTTCTCCAAGGTAATGCCCACAACCAGATACCAAATGATAATGAGGTTCCTTCATTTCAATGATAACACCCAGTGCCCTCCCCAAAATGACCCAAATTATGACAGGCTTTTCAAAATTCGGCCACTTCTAAATTATTTTTCTGAAGTATTCCCCCAGCTGTTTACCCCGGACCAACACATATGTGTGGATGAGTCCCTTGTTAAATTTAGTGGCAGGCTTAAAATCAAACAATTTATTCCCAGTAAAAGGGCCCGCTATGGGGTGAAGGTGTACAAATTATGTGACCGAGTCACAGGGTACATGTATGCCTTCAAAGTGTACGAAGGGAAGGATACCCAGCTGCAACCCCCTAATTGCCCAGACTACTTGGGATCAAGCAGGAAAATTGTTTGGGACCTGATATACCCCCTACTGGAGAAAGGCTACCACCTGTATGTAACCAACTTCTACACATCTCTGCCCCTGTTCCACAACCTTTACCGGAAGAAGACGCCAGCATGTGGCACCGTAAAAAGGAACCGGAAGGGCTTTCCTCAAAGTTTTGTCAATAAGAGGTTGAGGAAAGAAGAAACGGCAAGTCTGCGGAACAAGGAGATTTTGGCAGTGAAGTGGAGGGACAGAAGGGATGTCTACATGTTGTCTTCGATCCACAATGATACCTTCGTAGAAATCCCTAGAAGAAATGGCCCCATCCAAAAACCAAAATGCGTTTATGAATATAATTTGTTCATGGGGGGAGTCGACTTCAATGACCAAATGTTGGAAACATACCTTGCCACAAGACGGACATACCATTGGTATAAGAAAGTCGCAATTTATTTTTTTCAATTGGCCATATACAACTCATATGTAATTTACCGCAACTCCACCCAAAACCCCAAACACTTCCTTGGCTACCAGGAGGAACTTTCAACTGCCCTTATATTCCTGAATGGCCCCCCAGAAAACATCAGATCAGATGTTCTTAGTCAACTCTCCAAACGCCCCTTTCCAGATAGACTCCCTCCCAGACCAACAGGCCAACAACGTAAAAAAAATGTAAGGTGTGTACCAGAGCAGGAGTCAGAAGAGACACATCTTATTACTGTGCCCAAAGTCCTTCTGAACCAGGCCTCTGCATAGGTGTCAGGGACGTACTGCTCATTCCAGAAGGCGTGCGCCTATGCGCATGCGTGAGTCACGGACTTTGCGCATGAATGTGCGCATGCACGCACGTTAGACGCGCTTTGGCGCCCAACAGTCCATAAAAGACGCTCAATGATGCTGCCCCTTGCGGTTTGATCTGCTTCTGTTCCCTGTGTTCCTGATTCCGTACCAGTACTCTGTTCCTGTGTTGACCCGGCTTACTGACCCTGCTTATGTCTCCAATCCTGACCTCGGCTCGTTTGACCCTGCTCTGTTACCTGCCTGATTACATGTTGCCAAGACCCAGCCTGGACTCTGACTATTCTCTGCCTGCCGTTTTTGCTGTATTCCCTGATGTGTATGACCCGGCTAGTCTGACTCCGCTTCTGCCTGCTGACCTGCATCCGCTGCCCTGCAAGCCTGCACCTGCTGTTCTGCATCTGCTACTCTGCAAACCTGCACCTGCTGATCTGCATCCACTACTCTGCAAACCTGCACCTGCTGACCTGCATCCGCTACTCTGCAAACCTGAATCTGCTGATCTGCATCCGCTGCTCTGCAACCTGCATCTGCTGACCTGCATCCGCTATTCTACTAGCCTGCATATGCTGACCTGCATCCGCTACTCCAGCTTCCATGCGGGGAGACCACTTCAAGCAGTAAGGACTCAGCAGGCACCTTTACCTCACTGTGCTCTTACCACCACTGTTCCAACTCCAGTGGTCTCCGAGCCAGGGTGGTACGGGAGGTCTCCCTCCGCACGTCAGGCTCACATCCCAGGTACGTTACAATAGGTGAATGTTTTTGCCGTTACCATACTTCAATAAATTATTAGTGAAGTATGGTAAACGTAATCCTCAGTTCCTGCCTTCACACACCTTCACACCCCTTATGCCACTGCCTGATCTGGAACTGACCCTGGACTGTTATTCGACCATGCTTCTGCCTAACAATTCTGAACATAACGCTGCCTGATCTGGAACTGACCCTGGACTGTTATTCGACCATGCTTTTGCCTAACGATTCTGTACATACCTCTGCCTGATCTGGAACTAACCTTGGACTGTTTGACCATGATATTTGCCTGCCTCTTGGACTGATCTTGTACCCTGCAACTGGACTAGTGGGATTTAACACAGGGGTCTCACATATGTGAGGGGCTCCGGAATTGTTTTTCTGGATGAAGAAAACAATTTTTTTTGTTTTCTCATTCCTAGATTAGGGTCTGGAAACTCGGAGGCTTCAAAGAGATTTGGGTGGGAGAAGCCTCTACCCCTGTCCCCATTCTGTCCTGAACGAGGCCCTACTTCTTCCTGCTGCCTGTAGGACTTACTGCCATTATGTTCCTGCCTGTTGCACTGACCACACCACATGTTCCTGCCTACTACCAGGACCAATATTTATGGCACTTCTGACAATATCTCTGCCTGCACTAACCCTGGACTGTATATGGACAGTATCCCTGCCTGCTGCCTGGACAATTGTGTTTGCCATTGCTGACCAAGTCCCTGCCTGCTGCCTGGACCAGTGCTATCCTCCTGTGTACAACTGCGCTACTACAACCACAGGTAATCTTTTGTTTACACTTTGCTCAGCATAATGTATTTTGGGGTGTAATTCTTGGTATGTTCATGCTATGTGTCCCTGGAACACCTGACGGTGTTCCTTGTATGTTGGATCTCTGTATGTGGTCAGGCTGTGTAGAAGTCTGACACATGTGGTATCGCAATACTAAGGAGGAATAGCAGAATGTATTTTGGGGTGTCATTTTTGCTATCTAAATGCTATGTGTTGGAGATATCTTATAAACGGACAACTTTGTGTAAAAAAAATGCGTTTTCATTTTTTTCCACATTTTCCAAAAACTTCTGGAAAAAAATGAACCGTTCAAAAGACTCATTATGGCTCATAGATTATAAGTTGGGGTGTTAGTTTTCCAAAATGGTGTAATTTTGTGTGTGTTTTCCATTGTCCTGGTGCTCCAGGGCCTTCAAAAGTGTAATAGGTGTAATTTTTGCTCCTAGAACACCTGATGGTGCTCCCTGCATGTTGGGCCTCTGTATGTGGCCAGGCTGTGAAAAAGTCCCACATATGTGGTATCATAATACTCAGGAGGAGTAGCAGAATGTATTTTGGGGTGTCATTTTTGCTATCTAAATGCTATGTGTTGAAGATATCTTATAAACGGACAACTTTGTGAAAAAAAAATGCGTTTTCATTTTTTTTACACATTTTCCAAAAACTTCTGAAAAAAAATGAATCGGTCAAAAGACTCATTATGCCTCATAGATTATATGTTGGGGTGTTAGCTTTCCAAAATGGTATAATTCTGTGGGTGTTTCCATTGTCCTGGTGCTCCAGGGCCTTCAAAAGTGTAATAGGTAGTTGAGAAATGAGATGTGTAATTTATGGTCCTAGAACACCTGATGGCGCTCCCTGCATGTTGGGCCTCTGTATGTGGCCAGGCAGTGAAAAAATCCCACACATGTGGTATCGTTATACTCAGGAGGAGTAGCATAATATATTTTTGGGTGTCATTTGTGGTATGCACATGCCATGTGAGAGAAATAAGCTATTACAATGACAATTTTGTGAAAAAAATAAATAAAATAAAAATCTTAATATTGAAAAGAATTGTGGGAAAAAATTACAACTTCAAATAACTCACCATGCCTCTTACTAAATACCTTGAAATGTCTACTTTCCAAAAAGGGGTCATTTGGGGGGCATTTGTACTTTCCTGGCTTGTTAGGGTCTCAAGAAATGAGATAGGCCATCAGTACATCAGACGTGATACATTTTTTATGATTTGCCCAATAGCTTGTAGACTCTAAAATATTCACACAGACCAAATAATTTCCACTAATTTGGGGTTATTTTTACCAAAGATATGTAGTAGTATAAATTGTGGCCAAAATTTATGAAGAAAAATTAACAATTTGCAAAATTGTATCACAGAAATTAAGAAAAATTTGTTTTTTTTTCAAAATTTTCGGTCTTTTTTCATTTATGGCGCAAAAATAAAAAACCCAGAGGTGATCAAATACCACCAAAAGAAAGCTCTATTTGTATGGAAAAAAGGACAAAAAAATTATTTGGGTAGAGTGTTGCATGACTGAGTAATTGTCATTCAAAGTGTGAGAGCACTGAAAGCTGAAAATTGGTCTGGACAGGAGGGGGGTTTAAGTACCCAGTAAGCAAGTGGTTAAAAAGGAAATAGTTCTCCTTAAGTACAATTTTGAGTAAATCCAATAAAAACTCAGTATGTTGTGTTTTGTATATACCGGACTGGATCAGCAGCCGCCGACAAGCCTCTATTGTTTGGTGTATGGTCTTTTTTAGTTTTATCACTCAAAATTTTTTTTATGTCATTATCCACCTTTTCAATGTACACCTCAACCGCAGAGCATGATGTAGGGGGGATGCTAAACTTTTTGTAGGGGGGATGCTAAATATGTTTTAAACCCATATTTTTACTAGACAATGGTTTACCTATAGCTACATCTAAGGAATTTCTACCATTGTCTAGTAAAAATACGCAAATTTGTTCACAAATATGATAGAAACATCTTATATATTTGTTAGTGATATATATATGGTCCTTAAACACTGCCAGGGATGGTATGGATTTGTGGACGATATTTTTGCTGTATGGGATGGGGACATGGATACCCTTTTCTTATTTGATAAATTTATTAACTAGGGATGTCTCGATACCACTTTTTTAAGACCGAGCACAAGTACCGATACTTTTTTTCAAGTACTCGCCCATACTTTTATTTTTAATGTCACGTGGCAGTGTTTTTTTTTTTTTTTTGTTTTTTTACAATTCTTTCTTTTTTTTCTTTTCTTTTTTTAGTGGGGGAGGGGTGGATGTTGTCTGTGTGTTTTTTTATTTAAATTTTTATTATTTTTTACAATAATTTTTTTTATTATTTATTGCAATACTTTGTTTTTTTGTTTTTTTTATCAGCTCTGTTGGGGGCTTTGGTGAGATATCAGGGGTCTTAGCAGACCCCTGATATCTCCCCCTTGAGACAGAGAAAGAGACAGAGGATAGAGATTCCCCAGTCCCTTTCTCTGCAGCCTCAGCTGCACTGAAAATGAATGGAGAGAAGACAGCGGCTCCTCTCCATTCATAAACTGAGACATCGTAATCACAGGAGATTACAATGTTTCAGTTATGTGAATGGACAGAGTCAGCTGACTCTGTCCATACACAAAGGAAGGAGGAGGACATGGGAGAGACAGCACAACGGAGGGGGACAGCGGAGAGGGACAGCAGAACGAAGAGGGACAGCGGAAGGGACAGCTGAATGGAGGGGGACAGCGGAGGGGGACAGCTGAACGGAGAGGTACAGCGGAATAGAGGGGGACAGCGGAGGGGGACAGCTGAATGGAGGGGGACAGGTGAACGGAGAGGGACAGTGGAACAGAGGGGGACAGCGGAGAGGGACAGCGGAACAGAGAGGGACAGCAGAACAGAGAGGGACAGTGGAGGGGGACAGCTGAACAGAGGGGGACAGCGGAGGGGGACAGCTGAACGGAGAGGGACAGCAGAACGGAGGGGGACAGTGGAACGGAGGGGGCATGGAGGATGCGGTCACAGTCAGCGGTGATCGTGTGTGGGGGAGTTACAAGCACCGATCACCGCTGTATAGATTTCACTAAAGCAGCTAAAAGCGGGAGGGAGAAGCTTGTAACTCCCCCACGCGCCGATCACTGCTGACTGTCAAGGTATCGGGGGAAGCATCAGGAGCATTTGCCCGAGTACAAGTACTTGGGCAAATGCTCGGTATCGGTGCCGATACCGATACCAGTATCAGTATCGGGACAACCCTAATATTAACTATCTTGTTCCCGGTCTCAAATTTAATATTGAAATAGGTACTACTCAAATCTCGTTTCTCGATACTACCTTAAAACTTGAAAATATGACAATCACAAGTGATTTTTATGTGAAAACTACTTATCATAATCAACTATTGCATTTTAATAGTTTTCATCCCACCAGTGTCTTTGCCTCAATCCCAAGGAGTCAGCTGATAAGGGTTCAGTGGATAGTTAGCGATCCGCTGTGCTGTAGTCAGAGGCTTGATGAGATGGAGACAAAATTGATTGATAAAAAATATCCTGAAGCCTTGGTTAAAAAGGAACAGTCCAGTATGGATAGTATTAGGACCTCAAAAAAATTGATCAAACCAATTCCCTTTATTATGCAATATCATCCGTTTTCACACAGAATTTCTAAAATAATTAATAAACATTGGAACCTACTCAGAACCAGTTATCCTGGGGTTCAGGAGTTCTGGCGTCCTCCTATGTCATCTTATAGGAAGGGTAGAACAATACGCAATCGATTAATTAGATCTAATCAAATTTCATCCATAACACCAAAAACAACGTTTTTGGGACCAAAAAATGTAGGTTCATATCCCTGTTTATCATGCATTCAATGCAACTCCATGATTAAGGGTAAATTTTTCACACACCCCCATAAACATTTCCATATTCCTTATAGGGGACACTATACATGTCAGTCATCATTTGTAGTATATGCCATCAAATGTCCATGTGGATTAGTCTACATTGGTGAAACTACACAGAAAGTGAAGGATAGGATCGCAAGACACAAATATTCCATTAGGGATAAATTAACACAGCTACCACTTGCTAGACATTTTGTTGAATTTGGACATAGTGTGTCACAATTGAAATATATGGTCCTGGAGGGGATTGAAAGAAACAGAAGAGGGAGGATCGTGAATTAACCCTCAGAAAAAAAGAGGTACACTGGATCAATTTTTTAAACACAATTGCCCCACACGGTTTAAACGTGGATCTAGATCTTTATTTTTTTATTTAAAAGGTCATTGGTTCTATGTTATGACTGAATAGTTTTTTACATCTATTTATTGAAGATATATTTCTTTCTATGCATATATACATGTATATCTTTCAGATCTGAAAATAGGATGAATCGCAAGATGACAATGGGATATTGAGATTATCGGCCGTGCGATTAGCTATTTGCTGTGTCTATGGTATAAGATTAATATTCAGTAACATTAATTGCATAGAAGTTGAGAATGATTAACCATATTGATTCCATGTGAGATGTTGCTTGTGAAACACATATAAAATAGATGATTGTGGTGAAAACCTTCAGATGTGTTCTGACTGATCTAAGGAAGGGCGCGAACAAATCAGCCCGAAACGTAATCTTTGTCTCAATAGTTGATTGTAACGATTTTGTTTGGAATGACTCTACTTGCGTTGTAATCTTTTTCTAAAGATTTGATGGAATAAAGCAACACATTTTTAAGTGCAGCAACTTTTGGAACTTTATTCATATATATACAAGGTCAGTGGGAGGACCTGTTTGCTGGCACTAGATTGAAAGCTGTGTGCGGTTCTCCTCTAAACTTCAATATATATATATATATATATATATATATATATATATATATATATATATATATATATATATGATTGTAGTGACTGGATGGTAAACAAAATTCTTATTTATTGTATCGTTACATACTCCATACTATCATTTGATAATTTTATTGTGTTAAACAATCTCTACGTTGAGTTACATTGACTCAGGAAATTAATCAAGCCAGTGTGGGTTATCTTTACTAATTTATTTTATGCTAATTAGCATGACGGAAGACTGGAGATACTGTCATATATTGAGTAAGTAAATAATTGGTATTACTGTTTTGATTAAATGTTTAAAATTCCGAACAGTTTACAGAACAGTATGGATTTCATGGACACTCTCAGTGACAGTATACACTGTCAGCATTATATTTGGCTGTGATATTGATTTTTTCTTTGACAGGTAGCTTGGCTATCATGCAGCAGCAGTAAAAAAGGGTAGTTTTAACAATTTAACATTAAACCATAACAAATGAATACACAAAACTTTTGAGGTAAGAGGTAAAATTGATGATAACTGGGTATCCTCAATAGAACGCCCTTCCAACAAACAGACACCCCCACCGCGCCAATGTCTCTAAATAAGCTAAAAAAAGTTGTGTTGACCAGTGTTAAATAGTGAACACCAATATCTCCGATTCCCTAATTGAAAGAATAGTGTTGACCAGTGTTAAATGGTGTACACAAAATGTAATGAAACCGTGAAAATTAAAAACTAAGAACAGCTGCCCCTTTAAAATATATAAACCATACAAACAAAATATTTGATCCTACATGCCTCCAACAGCCCAATAATCTCCTAGAGGCACATGGGATAAATATGGGGCGCTTCAAATAATAATAATCTATGACCAAAAAAAAAAAAACTGTGTTTAGCACAATAGTGGTGCAACCCTCCTACTGTGTGTGTCACACGTGACAGATAAATAGTGCTATCAATCTATAAATTACAAAAATTAAAGTATATAATTGTGACATTCGCGTGAAACACTATGTGAAATCACTGCACTCCATGCTGTGACATCTCAAAACATCATAAGACAGTCCATATATATCAGATCCATCCAAGAGGAACTGCTTGTGATCACATCTAGTGTAAAATCAGCTGCATACATTCAAGTGTCTTCGTGTGTCTTCCACCTCACCCCTGTGTTCAGTGAATCACATCTCACAGCCACGTCCCCGACATGTTTCGTCATAGGTGGACTTAATCATGGGATTGGCTGTGAGACGTGACACACAGCGTGGTTAAACTACACAGGAGTCAGGAAGTTTAAGTGCACGGAGGAGCGGAGGATAGCTGAAGGGAGGGTGAGATTGCAGTGTAACTGCAGCCCAGAGAAAGCACACCTCGGGTCCGCCGTGACCAACAGTTGTTTTGTTGTTTGATTTTCACCTGTTTGAAGATTGCTTGAAGATTGATGTGATCCACACATGATTTCTGCTGTTTTATCTTTTGTACAATGTGAGTGCATCAGTTGAAGATTGCAGTGGTTTTAATAAATAGCATTTGCTGGTTTACACTATTGGAGCACTTTATTTTCTTACATGTGGATCCATATAACAACTATCCTCCTGGACACCGATTATTCCATTTACACCTGAGTGTGGTATAACAAGCGTTTTTTGCCTTGCATGAGAGTGCTGGCATTGTAATTCGGTGAGTGCATTTCTGGAGGGTGTGATTCACTGAACACAGGGGTGAGGTGGAAGACACACGAAGACACTTGAATGTATGCAGCTGATTTTACACTAGATGTGATCACAAGCAGTTCCTCTTGGATGGATCTGATATATATGGACTGTCTTATGATGTTTTGAGATGTCACAGCATGGAGTGCAGTGATTTCACATAGTGTTTCACGTGAATGTCACAATTATATACTTTAATTTTTGTCATTTATAGATTGATAGCACTATTTATCTGTCACATGTGACACACACACAGTAGGAGGGTTGCACCACTATTGTGCTAAACACAGTTTTTTTTTTTTTTTGGTCATAGATTATTATTATTTGAAGCACCCCATATTTATCCCATGTGCCTCTAGGAGATTATTGGGCTGTTGGAGGCATGTAGGATCAAATATTTTGTTTGTAAGAGGTAAAATTGCCATCATTTAAAAAAAGGGATATTCAATCAAGAATATATGTCCATATGTTATTGCATATTATAAAACTTTTCATATATATACATAATGTTTACCAACTGTTTGTTGGTGCTAAACATTCTGTTTTGTCTATTGAAGTAGAATAATAACGTATTGAACCAGGCAGAACTTCATCAATGCAGGTTTATTAACAGCTGGTAACATACAGGTTTATGTTCAAAGTATTACAAGATACAGGTCTAATTTATACAGTTTCTTACAATGCAAACATATTAGATATTGGTATTCTTATCCTCTAACCAAATTGAAACAATTGTGAATTGCTCTTACCTTGAACCAGAATGGGTCTTTTTTGCAAATTCTTGGGAACCCGTCACCTGATGGGGACCAGTCGGTCAACCGGCCTCTGTTAACAGACTGAGGACTTTGGACTAAGGAATCTTGTGTGCTCTGAGATTCCCTCGTAGGGTAATGGTTTGGTTTGGGTTCCAGCTCGACCAAGTTTGTGAGGGAAATACACCTGAGACCACACTCTGGAACAAGTCAAGAAGTTTTCTCTATTTGACTCGTACGAGGAGACAAGTTACGGACAGATATTTGCCTATTGGTTCTGACCGTCTGCCACCCGTGCAATAGGGCTGCATAGACAAACAGTCAGCCTGATAGACGCCTATCTGAACAGATAATTGCCCACTGGCTCTGACCTCTATGACCCGTGCAATAGGGCAGCATACTTGTCTGTCTAACAATTGTAGAACTTGCATTTATATACCCTTTTACAAGCCTATCTCAGCCATCTCTCCTAGATATGATTGGTTGCTAAAAATCTATGTCAATGTAACTATCCATAAATCTGACACCTGTTCTACAACCAGACAAACGTATTCACTCCCAGAATTCCTATATGTTCATTAAAGTTGGGACATGTGTCCCCTGACTTCTCTGTCAAGATCAATGGCACATCTATCAGTCCGTCCCCACATGCCAGGGTGCTAGGGGTAACCTTAGACTCTGAACTGTCCTTTCAGGCCCACATACAATCCCTGTCCAAATCATGCCGCCTTAGCCTCCGCAACATTTCCAGAATGCGCCCCTTTTTAACTAATGACACCACCAAGCTTCTAAATTACTCTCTGGTTATCTCTCGCCTTGACTACTGCAACTTCCTCCTCATTGGATTATCTTTACATAGACTACCCCCCCCCTTCAGTCCATAATGAATGCTGCTGCAAGACTCATCCACCTTACCAACCATTCAGTGTCCTCCACCCCTCTCTGCTAATCCCTCCACTGGCTTCCACTCACCCAACAAATAAAATTCAAAGTACTAACAATAATTTACAAAGCCATCCATAACTCTGCACCCAGCTACATCACTAACCTAGTCCCAAAATACCAAGCCGCTCTTTTTGGTCATCCCAAGACCTCTTGCTCTCTAGCTCCCTTGTCACCTCCTCCAATGCTCGCTTCCAGGATTTCTCCAGAGCTTCTCTCAACCTTTGGAACTCCCTACCCCAATCTGTCTGACTGTCCCCTAATCTATCCATCTTTAGGCGATCCCTGAAAACCCTTCTCTTCAAAGAAGCTTATCCTGCTTCTAACTAACACTGTTTTACTTCCTCCATCAGCTCACCCCCCCACAGCTATTACCTTTTGTATCAATTGACCCTTCGTTTTCAGATTGTAAGCTCTAACGAGCAGGGCCCTCTGATTCCTCTTGTACCAAATTGTAATGTAACTGTAATGTCTGCCCTCATGTTGTAAAGCACTGTTGGCACTATATAAAACCTGTATAATAATAATAATAATAATAATAATAATAATAATGTGATTTATAACTGGTTTTGTCCAATTAAAAACACAGAGAGACAGTATGGCACCCAGCTGTGTTAGATCAAACCCTCCTCATCTTGATAAGATTTAACTAACTTCAAGGATTACAGATTTATGACTTTTACAATTCTATGTGCATGTATACATACATGGTTTTTACAAAAAGTACTGTATCATCTACATAAAACACATACATACATATATATATATATATATATATATATATATATATATATATATATTTTTTTTATATGTATATGCACATACACATATATACATTCCATACAAAGCCAATTACTTTATTAAATATTGTCTAATTATTACTATATACATATATCAGTGTTACCTTATTCAGTGTATTTTAACAGTTTTAATGAGGGCACAAGCAGACCTTTGTTTGACCCTGTCAAACTTAATTTAATATACTGTACATACTTTCCCATATTACACATAATTATTTTAACCACCTGTTTAAGATGTTCTTATCTTATCTCTCTGATTTGTCTGCTGTCAAGTGTTTTCTTTTCTAATTAGCGCTTACTTAAAAACTAAAAATGAACTATCCTAATGAACTTTCATCCAGTAAACTATCTTATAAAAAGTATGAGAAAGAAGCAGAGAGGTCATCTAAAGTTCAACATTTAAAATGAAATCTTTCTAAATCTATGGAAAACATAGTATGCATTATTAAAGATTAATAACTATTGCTTTACTTATTGAATAATAATATTGATAAAGCCACTACTAAATAGTAGTGAATAATAATATGAATAACATCAAATATATATTGGTTAATATGAAATTCTGCTACACTATCCGATTATCTATCAAGAACTACACCCACATTTCTTTTAGGCAGGTGGTGGCTAAAGCTGTTACTCATTTCACAGTAGTTCTTTTTTAGACACAAATGAAAGCCATAGTTTACCATAATTTACCTTTTATTGGTTGAACTAGATGGACTTCAGCATTTTTCAACCAGACTATGTAACTATATATATTTTCTACAGCATTTTAAATGGGAATATATTAATCCCTATGGGACAACAGGTAATCGAACAGAATGAAACTTTCCGACCCCTTTGTGGTCTGTTCAACAGACGTGTCTCTGAATGGCAGTTGCATTCAAATAAATCCAATACAATGTTAACATTTTAAAAGAAGGCTGGTAATTTATCTTAGATGAGTATATTATCTGGGTCCTATGGACACATATATTCTTTAATGAGTAGTTATGTGTGCTGTTAAGTATCCCCACTTGTGATCAGGCTTAGTGCAATAGGGTGGCAAAAGAATTCATTATAGATAACCCCATTTACAATACAGATTTGAATATTTAGTCTTTAACCACTAGCCTACCGCCCACTGTCATATGACGGCCGGACGGTAAGCCTATTGTTCTGAGTGGGCGTCATATGACGTCCACCGTTTAAACAGGGCATGCGCGCGATCGTGAGCGCGCAGCCCTGTACTGTCGGTGGCGGCGTGTCACCGAGACACCGCTCGTCACCGACAGGGGTGAACAGCCACTGGGCATGGCTGTTTACCACGTGATCGGCCGTGATGAAGTCACGGCTGATCACTAATGGTACATCCCGCATTGCACGGCGCATGCGCGTGATCGTGAGCGCGCTGCGCGTGCACGTCGGTGGCGGCGTGTTCCCCGGGAACACTGCTCGTCACCGACGATAGTTTACAGCCATTGGCCAGTACTGTGTACCATGTGATCGGCTGTGATCCATTCACAGCCGATCACTAAGTGTAAACAAAGAGCTGTCACTAGCTGTTACTAGCCCTTCTCTCCTCACACACCGTTTCCAGTGTGAGGAGAGAAGAGCCAGGAGCAGTGAGTTACAGATCTTTGTATTTGTAGTGTCTGCACCAACACCACTTCTGTCCCATCGCCCCCCCCAATTGTCATCTGTCACCCAACAGTCACCCCATAAAAAGTGCACCTGTCACATAGAGACTGCCATTAGTGACCATCAGCGGTGCCCTGTCACCCACCAGTGACCGTGCCCTGTCACCCGTCGCCCATCAGTGACCTGCCCTGTCACCCGTCACCCATCAGTGACCTGCCCTGTCACCCGTCACCCATCAGTGACCTGCCCTGTCACCCGTCACCCATCAGTGACCTGCCCTGTCACCCGTCACCCATCAGTGACCTGCCCTGTCACCCGTCACCCATCAGTGACTTGCCCTGTCACCCGTCACCCATCAGTGACCTGCCCTGTCACCCGTCACCCATCAGTGACCTGCCCTGTCACCCGTCACCCACCAGTGACCGTGCCCTGTCACCCGTCACCCACCAGTGACCATTAGCGGTGCACCCGTCACCCATCAGTGACCGTCGCCTGTCAACAATCTGTGACTATCACCTGTCACCGTCCGTGGCCTGTCACCCATCAGTGACCGGGCCCTCTCACCCGTCACCCATCAGTGACTGTGCCCTGTCACCCATCAGTGACCATCAGCGGTGCACCTGTTACCCATCAGTGACCGTCGCCTGTCAACTATCTGTGACCATCGCCCATCACACCATCACCTCTCAGTGAACGTCACCTGCCACCCATCGCACAGCCCATCAGTGACCGTCACCTGCCACCCATCTGTCACCCGTCGCACAGCTACCCGCCACACAGCCATGTCCAAAAGAGGATATACAAGTGAGGAGGCGTTCCAGATCCTCTCTATGACTGATGAGAGCACCGGGGAGCTCTCATCAGAGTCCCATTCTGATTCCGAATCAAATTCGGAATTTGAGCCGATCGAGAGTAGCAATGGTTCGGATGAAGAATGGGTCCCTCCTAAAAGGGCACGACACGCTGGAACCCAGGAAGCCGCCAGCAACCGGGATTATATTCCCAATACCAGCTCTGCCGCCAGAAATAGGCCCCAGGAAGAAAGGCCCAGTACCAGTGCTGCCGCCAGCAATAGGCCCCAGGAACAAAGGCCCAGTACCAGTGCTGCCACCAGAGATGGGCCCCGCGCACAAATGCCCAGTACCAGTGCTGCCACATCACACCCGAGTTCCAGCACAGGAAATTCAACTCCCCCAACTACTGGAGTGTCACGTCCCCCAAGAGCCAGGGCCGCTACCTATATGCCAGATGGTCTTGCCAACCCAACATGGCTGCCTTCCAACTCGGGATCACCAAATATTCCCCCTTTCACAGCACAGCCAGGTGTGCAGGCCAACACCCAAAATTTTACAGAGATCAATTTTTTTCACCTGTTTTTACCCGACACTTTGCTGCAGTTCATTGTGGACCAGACAAATTTGTATGCCCAGCAGTATATTGCCAGCAACCCCCAATCATCTTATGCCCGTCCGTTTGAGTGGAGAGATTTGAATATGGAGGAGTTCAAATTGTTTTTGGGCCTCACCCTAAATATGGGGCTTACAAAAAAAAATGAAGGACATACCTATTGGTCCACCCACCCCATCCACCATATGCCCATGTATTCTGCCGCTATGTCCAGGTCCCGATATGAGATGATTATGAGATTCTTTCATTTTAACGACAACACCCAGTGCCCTCCCAACAATCATCCAAATTCGGATAAGCTATACAAGATTCGCCCACTAATAAATTCATTTTCCCAACGATTTGCAGAACTTTATGTCCCCGAGAAGAATATATGTGTGGATGAGTCCCTGGTACCATTTTCAGGCCGGCTAGGAATAAAACAGTATATTCCTAGCAAAAAGGCCAAATATGGAGTCAAATTTTACAAGCTGTGTGAGAGAGCCACGGGATATCTATATGCATTCCGCATATATGAGGGAAGAGATTCCCAGCTCCAGCCCCCTGAGTGCCCAGCCTACATGGGCACAAATGGAAAAATCGTATGGGATCTGGCTTACCCACTTCTAAAAAAGGCTATCATATATACCTGGACAACTTTTATACCAGCCTGCCCCTTTTCAGACACCTATATATTGAAAAAACCCTGGCCTGCGGAACTTCAAGAAAAAATAGGAAGGGCTTCCCACAATCCATTGTGAACAAAAGGCTGAAAAAGGGGGAAAGAGCAACACTGAGATGTAATGAAGTGCTGGCCTTGAGGTGGAAGGATAAGAGGGATGTGCACATGATGTCCACCATTCATGATGACACTGCAGTTGTAGTTCAGCGAAGACGAGGTCCCATTGAAAAACCGACATGTGTCCAAGACTATAATCTCTACATGGGGGGGTGGATTTCAATGACCAAATGATTCAGCCCTATTTGTCAATAAGGAGGTCCCGATTCTGGTATAAGAAGTAGCAATATATCTAATCCATTTGGCCATTTACAATTCCTACATAATCTACACAAAATCCACAGAAAGCCCCGCCTCCTTCCTAAAATTCATAGAAGAAGTAGTCACGTCCCTCATCTATCCACAAAGACCCCTCCCAGAATTACCTCGTTCTGATGCTGTTAGCCGACTTCATGAATGGCACTTCCCGTACAACATTCCACCATCGGAAGCAGGCTGAAGACGGCAAAAAAAATGTCGTGTGTGCAGCAGAAGAGGTTTTCGAAAAGATACCAGCTACCATTGTCCCCAGTGTCCCTCCCAACCTGGCCTTTGCATTGGTGAATGCTTCGAACTGTATCATACATCCCCAAGTTATTAGCCCATATTTTCCCCATTTTCGCTGATCATTTTCCATGCTTCCCCAAATAACCATGCCACTGCCTTCAATGTGAACTGACCCTGGCCTGCTTTTTGACTATGCCTCTGCCTACCGTTTGGACTGCTTCCACATGAACTGACCCTGGCCTGTTTTGACTATGCCTCTGCCCACCGTTTGGACTGCTTGCTCGTGAACTGACCCTGGCCTGTTTTGTGACTACTCTTCTGCCCACCGCTTGGACTGCTTGCACGTTAACTGACCCTGGCTTGTTTTATGGACTATGCTTTTGCCTACCGCTTGGACTGATCTGTTGCCCTGCTACTATAGTACACAGGGGTCTCACATATGTGAGGGGCTCCAGAATAGTTTTTCCGGATGGAGATAACAATTTTTTTTGTTTTCTCCCGGTTTTGTAATTTCCGGATTAGGGTCTGGAGTCCGGAGGCTTCATAGAGATTTGGGTGGGTCGAAGCCTCTACCCCTGTGCCCCTGTGCACAGGTCTTACCCAATTGCGGCCCTCAGCCTTCTGCTGACTTACTGCCATCATGCCTTTGCCTGCCGCATGAACGGACCACACATCTGCCTGCTACCTGGACTATGCAAATAATTCGCTGTAGCAAAAGGCAGTATGTTTATGAAGGGCTGGAGAGCGGTACAATAATGTGTGTCTGCAGGTAACAGTGTACCAGGACCAATATTATGGCTGTGCTGGCTGTCTCTGCCTGGACAATTCCTATGGACTGTGCTGTGCCGACTATAGACAATATTCCTGCCTGCTGCCTGGATAGTTATTGCTGTCGCTAAGCACATCCCTGACTGCTGCCTGGACCAGTGCTCTCTTCTGTGGACACTACTAAAAGCACAGGTAATACTTTTTTTTATCCTTTCCACAATAGAATTTATTTTGGATTGTAATTCTTGGTATGTACATGCTATGTGTTAGAAATATGAAGGGCCTTCAAAAATGATAGGTTGCCAGGAAATTATCTATGTAATGTATGCTCCTAGAATGCCTGATGGTGCTACTTGGATGTTGGGCCACTGTATGTGGCCAAGCTGTGTAAAAGTCTCACACATGTGGTATCCCCATACTCAGGGGGAGTAGCAGAATGTATTTTGGGGTGTAATTTTTGCTATGCATTTGCTATGTGTTGGAAATATCTTATAAATGGACAACTTTGTGTAAAAAAAATGCGTTTTTATTTTTTTTCCACATTTTCCAAAAACTTCTGGAAAAAAATAACCATTCAAAAGACTCATTATGCCTCATAGATTATACGTTGGGGTGTTTGCTTTCCAAAATGGGGTCATTTTGTGGGCAATTCCTTTGTCCTGGTGCTCCAGGGCCTTCAAAATTGTAATAGGTGGTTGAGAAATGAGATGTGCAATTTATGCTCGTAGATCGCCTGATGGTGCTACTTCAATGTTGGGTCTTTGTATGTGGCCAGGCTGTGTAAAAGTCCCACACATGTGGTATCGCCATACTCAGGAGGGGTAGCAGAATGTATTTTGGGGTGTCATTTTTGCTATGTATTTGCTATGTGTTGGAAATATCTTATAAATGGACAACTTTGTGTAAAAAAATGCGTTTTTATTTTTTTTCCACATTTTCCAAAAACTTCTGGAAAAAAAATAACCGTTCAAAAGACTCATTATGCCTCATAGATTATACGTTGGGGTGTTTGCTTTCCAAAATGGGGTCATTTTGTGGGTAATTCCTTTGTCCTGGTGCTCCAGGGCCTTCAAAAGTGTAATAGGTGGTTGAGAAATGAGATGTGCAATTTATGCTCGTAGATCGCCTGATGGTGCTACTTCAATGTTGGGCCTTTGTATGTGGCCAGGCTGTGTAAAAGTCCCACACATGTGGTATCGCCATACTCAGGAGGAGTAGCAGAATGTATTTTGGGGTGTCATTTTTGCTATGTATTTGCTATGTGTTGGAAATATCTTATAAATGGACAACTTTGTGTAAAAAAAAAATGCGTTTTTATTTTTTTTCCACATTTTCCAAAAACTTCTGGAAAAAAAATAACCGTTCAAAAGACTCATTATGCCTCATAGATTATACGTTGGGGTGTTTGCTTTCCAAAATGGGGTCATTTTGTGGGCAATTCCTTTGTCCTGGTGCTCCAGGGCCTTCAAAAGTGTAATAGGTGGTTGAGAAATGAGATGTGCAATTTATGCTCGTAGATCGCCTGATGGTGCGACTTCAATGTTGGGCCTTTGTATGTGGCCAGGCTGTGTAAAAGTCCCACACATGTGGTATCCCCATACTCGGTAAGAGTAGCAGAATGTATTTTGGGGTGTAATTTGTTGTATGCATATGCTCTGTGAGAGAAATAACCAGTTAATATGAAAATTTTGAAAAAAATAAAAAAAATCTTCCTTTTGCAAAGAATTGTGGGAAAAAATTACACCTTAAAAAAACTAACCATGCTACTTACTTAATACCTTGGAATGTCTACTTTCTAAAAAGGGGTAATTTGGGGGGTATTTGTACTTTTCTGACTTGTTAGTACCTCAAGAAATGAGATTCACCTGATGTACTGAAGGCCTGATCAGATGTTTTCAATTTTCAGTGATTGGCACCATAGTTTGTATACTCTATAACTTTCACAAAGACCAAATAATATACACTAATTTGGGTTATTTTTTACCAAAGATATATAGCAGTATAAATTGTGGCCAAAATTTATGAAGAAAAATTACTAATTTGCTAAATTTTATGACAAAAACAAAGAAAAAGGCAATTTTTCACAAAATTTACGGTCTTTTTTTATTTATAGCACAAAAAATAAAAAACCCATTAGTGATTAAATACCACCAAAAGAAAGCTCTATTTATGTGAAAAAAAGGACACAAATTTCATTTGGGTACAGTGTTGCATGACTGAGTAATAGTCATTCAAAGTGTGAGAGCACCGAAAGCTGAAAATTGGTCTGGGCAGGAAGGGGGTTTAAGTGCCCTGTATTGAGGTGGTTAATGAACTTGAAAATCACCCAGTCTTACCGGGCCTCGACACACTTATAAAAAATATGCAAGGACAGCAGAACTACTCCTCCAAGGGTCTGATTAACAGTTCAGTCTATTGTTTACCCCTGAGTCTGGTTATCCCTACATATTTTCCATTGGAGGGTCATCGGAGGGTCAAGACTCTAAATACTGCCTATTCTGTACCCGGTAGGAGGAAAATATTCAGGCCTTTGTGAGCCAATCAATCACATTCTCTTCATGCTGTGACTGGATTGGTTGGCCATTCTTGCCAAGTAATTGCAGTTCCCAGCCTCTACTGCATTCAGCCATACACCACTAGGGCAAAAGGGGACCTGCTTGAGGAGACAGTTTGCCCCTACAACTTCCAAACTATGCACTACTGACTCTGATAATGATTAAGCACATGATATTGTGTGAAACATGTCTGCCTTGATGCCTTGATTGTCATTTTTTTCCTGTGGGGTGTCACTTGGATGGATCAATAAATGATTCATTATCTTGGAGTGCAGCCATTTCTTCCTTTTTGCAGTTTGTACGGTGGGCGAGCCGTGGCTAGCACCCTTGAGAGGAGTCCTTCAATTCACTTTACTCACCTATTTTTCTGGATGCAGAGTTGAGTTTCTTGTTTCTTCCTATATGCACTACTAACTCTGCCTTTAGCCAAAAAAGTCACTTCTGTGATACAATTATCCCAACTTAACCACTTCAGCCCCAGAAGAATTTCCCCCCTTCCTGACCAGGCTATTTTTTGCGATACAGCACTGAGTGGCTTTAACTGACAATTACGCGGCCGTGCGATGCTTTACCCAAACAAAATTATGTCTTTTTCCCCCCACAAATAGAGCTTTCTTTTGGTGGTATCACCTCTGTGGTTTTTATTTTTTGCGCTATAAATAAAAAAAGAGCGACAATTTTGAAAAAAACACAATACTTTTTACTTTTTGCTATAATTAATATGCAAAAAAAATTTCATCAGTTTAGACCAATATATATTCTTCTACATATTTTTGGTAAAAAAAAAAATCACAATAAGCGTATATTGATTGGTTTGCGTAAAAGTTATAGTGTTTACAAAATAGGGGATAGATTTATGGCATTTTTATTATTATTATTATTTTTTTACTAGTAATGGTGGCGATCTGTGATTTTTAGAGGGACTGTGACATTGCGGTGAACAGATCACTTTTGATACTTTTTTGGGACCATTGACATTCATATAGCGATCAGAGCTAAAAATAGCCACTGATTACTGTATAAATGTCACTGGCAAGGAAGGGGTTAACATTAGGGGGCGATTAAGAGGTTAAATGTGTTCCCTCAGTGTGTGTGTTCTAACTGTGGGGGAATGGGACTGACTGGGGGAGGAGACCGATCATTGCTCCTAATTACTAGGAACAGGCGATCACTCTCTACTTCCCTGACAGAACTGAGCTCTGTTTGTTTACTTTGACAGATCTCCGTTCTGTCTCTGTCAGGAGTGATTGCAGGTGCCTGGTGGAAATCGCGGCTGCCAGGGAACGCGCATCGGCCCCTACGTCACGTGGCATATATACCACCTATATCCCTTAAAGCGGCCACCATACACCTACAGTGATTCGCGCAGGGGAGCCAACCTGCCGGCGTATAATGATGGTGGCTGGTCGGCAAGGCGTTAAACAATATTAATATACTATTTCTTATTGTAAAAAATGCCAAAGACCCCTCGAAATATAAAAGAATTAAACTATCACCCCAAAAGAAAATCCCACTATAGAAATTATTCATTCACAAGCAAAAGGTGGCTGCTGGCACAAATTAACCTAAACAAATTAAATAATTATTATACAAACAATCACAATTATAACAGAAAAGATTCCAAATATAATAGAAAAAAAGACAACTCAGATGGTGATTGTTCGAGTTAGCAACAAACTTGTTGCTTATACAGGACTTTTTATTTTACAATTCAATGACCACCAATTCAACCAAAATTCAAACATTTCAATTAAATGTAGCTCCTGAAAATGTAAGGTCAACCCAAATCTGAAACTCATCCCTACTTTGAAGTTGAAATGTAAATAACTGCAAATCAGAAGTCATAGCACCGGATAGGATCAAATCGATAATCCCATTTTTTAATAAACAATTGTTACAGAAAACCAAGAAACAATCAGACAAACATACAATAATTTTGTCAGTATCAGAAAGGACCTTTGGTCTGACCAATTAAAATAATCATCCAGTAGGGTAAAGTAATATGAAAACAGAAAAGGTTTTCTTTTTACAAGAAAAAAAAAATTATTCAAGATTTAAACATTACAAGCGATGCATAGGCACATTTAGATATGATAACAGTATATATATAGTCACAAGATAGATGATTAATTTTCCATATAGACAATATAAAGAAGTATGAGAGCAGTACATGACATTGCAGCAAAATATTGGTGTAGAGGTAGCATATTAAAACAATCAATCAAGAAGGTCTTGTGGGAGGGGATGGGGGGGAGAAAAAAAGGGGGGGGGGGTGGATTAAGGATACTTAGAAGATGAGGGGGGGCAGGAGGGGGAGGCAAGGAAGGAACCACAAATACCTCAATAGCTTAATTGAACATATACACTAGGTGAAGTTTAAAGAGAACTCAATCGTGTTGTATAATCATATAGCTGGTATCTCTGCGTCAACTTGGACATCATTCACAACCTCAGCACCCCATGCATCTATCCAACCCGACCATATCTTATCAAATTTCTTGGGGCAGTTACGATTAAGATACATACGTTTATATAGTGGGAGTATAGAATTCATTGCTAGGCGCCATGAAGATACTCTAGGGGGTGATGCATCCTTCCAATGGATATAAAACAAAGACAATTCCATAGCTCAACTCACCAACCAGTCTGCTGACCAACCAAATTAGCCTGTCTAACCGTCTGTTAAAAGCAGGGGTTTAGTTAGCACACATTTGCAAACGCATGTGAAAGCTGCAAGGCCTCGTCAAGGCACCCTGTATACTTGCAGTCCTAACACTACTAAATTTATAAGTGTCTCCACAGTGGAAGCACATGCATAGAATGGATAGGTGTAGGCAGGTGAGCCTGGAGGCGGCCCAAGCCCCCTTAAAGGGACAGGAGCACACTGGACACCCAGCAAGAGCACATTGGCAGCAAAGGTGTCCAGTGTGTCCCCGACCCAAATTTACGTACAGTAACAAAAAACTGGCCACCGCCCACACCCATAACTGGCCTTCACAGTAAGGAGCACATGGAGGCATATACATATAAAACAAAGACAATTCCATAGCTCAACTCACCAACCAGTCTGCTGACCAACCAAATTAGCCTGTCTAACCGTCTGTTAAAAGCAGGGGTTTAGTTAGCACACATTTGCAAACGCATGTGAAAGCTGCAAGGCCTCGTCAAGGCACCCTGTATACTTGCAGTCCTAACACTACTAAATTTATAAGTGTCTCCACAGTGGAAGCACATGCATAGAATGGATTGCAAATGTGTGCTAACTAAACCCCTGCTTTTAACAGACGGTTAGACAGGCTAATTTGGTTGGTCAGCAGACTGGTTGGTGAGTTGAGCTATGGAATTGTCTTTGTTTTATATGTATATGCCTCCATGTGCTCCTTACTGTGAAGGCCAGTTATGGGTGTGGGCGGTGGCCAGTTTTTTGTTACTGTACGTAAATTTGGGTCGGGGACACACTGGACACCTTTGCTGCCAATGTGCTCTTGCTGGGTGTCCAGTGTGCTCCTGTCCCTTTAAGGGGGCTTGGGCCGCCTCCAGGCTCACCTGCCTACACCTATCCATTCTATGCATGTGCTTCCACTGTGGAGACACTTATAAATTTAGTAGTGTTAGGACTGCAAGTATACAGGGTGCCTTGACGAGGCCTTGCAGCTTTCACATGCGTTTGCAAATGTGTGCTAACTAAACCCCTGCTTTTAACAGACGGTTAGACAGGCTAATTTGGTTGGTCAGCAGACTGGTTGGTGAGTTGAGCTATGGAATTGTCTTTGTTTTATATGTATATGCCTCCATGTGCTCCTTACTGTGAAGGCCAGTTATGGGTGTGGGCGGTGGCCAGTTTTTTGTTTTTGATCCTTCCAATGGAGAAATATTTCTTTTCGGGCATAGAACGTAGCATAGCTCAAAAATAGTTTGGTATATTTACCTCTAACATTGGGACTGAAAATGTTCAATAGCATTGCCTTGGGATGAGCTCCCACATCTAAGGAGGTAACCTGGTTGAGAGTGTTAGCTATTTCCGCCCAATAGTCTCTGAGGCGAGGACAAGACCACAACATATGGAGAAAGGAGGCGGACTCCAGACCACACCTGGCGCAGGCCACTGGACTGTCAGGTGTCATATTTGTCAGACGTTTTGGGGTGTAATAGGCCCTGTGGAGGAACTTGACCTGCATAAATCGCTCTCTGGCCGATATCGTGTTAATCACAAAGGAGGATACACACGTTTCCCATTCCTCCTCTGATACGTCAGGAATGTCTGCTTTCCACTTGACCAAAGTTTTCTCAAGTTTCTTTGCAGGGGGTATGGACAAATGAAAATATAGAGTAGATAATGGTCCATCTATGATTTTAGCTGTAAGTAATCCCTCCACAGGGTCTGATTCTAACTGGAGGAGAGATGGAAACTGCTTCCTATAGGCATGTCAGAGTTTATAATATCTAAACAGCATCCAACCTGGTAATGAGTAAGCGTTTTTTGAGATCAGAGAAAGTTCTTAATTTGCCAGCCAGCACAATGTGTTTTAGCTTAACAATTCCCTTTCTTGCCCAGACTTGGGGGTCTGGGACCGACTTCAAATGCGGCAGTCTAGGGTTGCCCCACAGGGGGATGTGCGGGGAGAACCTCTCTGGATTGTTAAAACTATTCCTGGCCTTGTTCCAAACTATAATGGTGGTGCTCATCAGATCCGTAATGCCAGGGTGGGATTTTATCCCTCTGAACACCACATTGCTGAGAGAGGAGTAGGACCCCATGATGGCGGCTTCCAGGGTCACTGCCGGGTTATCACGTGGTTGAGAGAACCACCACCTAACTGTCACCAGGACGGCCGCCCAGAAGTATACCTGGAAATCCGGTAAGGACAAACCCCCCTGAGTAATGGGCAACTGGAGGGTAGTCATGGCCAGTCTCGGGGGCCTTCCGTTCCAGATAAAGGAAGACAATATACCTTTCAATTTAGCAAAAAATGAAGCTGGGGGGATCAAGGGTGAATTTCGAAAAAAGTACAAAAATGTGGGCAAGTATATCATTTTAATTAAATTTACCCTCCCCACTGGAGAGAGGGGGAGGGTTTTAAACAGAAAAGGTTTACAATAAATTTCACTAAAGTATTGACCAATGAAGTTAGTCATGAATAGTAAAAACAAATTCCCCATACCAAATGTTTTTTTCTGGGCAATTGAGTCTGGATCATTGCTAAACTTTTGGAAGGCCAAAAGAGACTTAAGGTCAGAAAAAAGAAGAGTTTGACAGATCATGGAAGAGAAAGGTAGGGAAGATTAGAATAGTGATATGGTTTTAGTGCCTCATCTATTCTCTTTCTTCAATAGCTTAAGAAATGACGAGTGCTTGCCCCTGCGTGATAACATGGCCTTTATCCAGGTGCTACCGAAACCTAGCAAGGATCTTGTGCAAATTATAGACCCATCTCCATAATCAACGTTGATATCAGGTGCTTTGTTCCCCACAGGCAGGTGTCAGATCAAACACAGAGGGTTATTGAAATAATCACAGTCGGGGGCATGTCCTAGCCATGGAAGGGTGAAGACGTGTCTCCACTAGGGATGAGCCGAACACCCCCCTGTTCGGTTCGCACCAGAACTTTCGAACAGGCAAAAAATTTGTTTGAACACGCGAACACCGTTAACCGGTTCCCGACCAGCTCCTGTAGATATACGTCGGCAGAATGCCATGGCTGCGCAAAGTAACGTACCTGTACGTTACTTTGAATTTGCCGCCGTGTGCGCGCACGCCCGCGCCTGCCGCGATCTCCGTGATTCAGGTCGCGAGTCCGGTGGACTCGATCGCCGCGAGCATACCCGCGATCGCCTCACAGAGAGGACGAACGGGGAGATGCCGTTGTAAACAGCATCTCCCCGTTCTGCCTAGTGACAGTGTCACTGGATCTCTGGTCCCTGTCTTCGGAGCAGAGATCAGTGACGTCACAGCCCATCCCCCTACAGTTAGAATCACTCCCCTAGGACATACTTAACCCCTCCCCGCCCCCTAGTGGTTAACCCCTTCACTGCCAGTGTCATTTACACAGGAATCAGTGCATTTTTTTAGCACTGATCGCTGTATAAATGACAATGGTCCCAAAAATGTGTCAAAAATGTCCAACATGTCCGCCATAATGTCGCAGTCACAATAAAAATCGCTGATCGCCATTACTAGTAAAAAAAAAATTATTAATAAAAATGCCATAAAACTATCCCCTATTTTGTAAACGCTATAACTTTTGCGCAAACCAATCAATAAATGCTTATTGCGATTTTTTTTTACCAAAAATATGTAGAAGAATATGTATCGGCCTAAACTGAGGAAAAAAATGGTTTTTTTATATATTTTTTGGGGATATTTGTTATAGCAAAAAGTAAAAAAATAATGCGTTTTTTTCAAAATTGCCGCTCTTATTTTGTTTATAGCGCAAAAAATAAAAATTGCAGAGGTGATCAAATACCACCAAAAGAAAGCTCTATTTGTGGGAAAAAAAGGACGTCAATTTTGTTTCGGAGCCACATCGCATGACCGCGCAATTGTCAGTTAAAGCGACGCAGTGCCGAATCGCAAAAAGTGCTCTGGTCAGGAAGGGGGTAAATCCTTCCGGGGCTGAAGTGGTTTAAAGTCTATGGGACATGAACATGAAAATTCAAAAGTGCTAATTTTAAAGGCTTATATGCAAGTTATTGTCATAAAAAGTGTTTGGGGACCTGGGTCCTGCCCCAGGGGACAAGGGTCAATGCAAAAAAAAGTTTTAAAAACGGCCATTTTTTTTGGAGCAGTGATTTTAATAATGCTTAAAGTGAAACCATAAAAGTGTAATATTCCTTTAAATTTCATACCTGGGGGGTGTCTATAGTATGCCTGTAAAAGGGCGCATGTTTCCCGTGTTTAGAACAGTCTGACAGCAAAATTACATTTCAAAGGAAAAAAAGTAATTTAAAACTACTCGCGGCTATTAATGAATTGCCGGTCTGACAATACACATAAAAGTTCATTGATAAAAATGGCATGGGAACCCCGAACCAAAATTTAAAAAAAAAAATTATGTGGGGGTCCCCCTAAATTCCATACCAGGCCCTTCAGGTCTGGTATGGATATTAAGGGGAACCCCGGCCAAGATTTAAAAAAAAAATGGCATGGGGTCCCCCTCAAAATCTATACCAGACCCTTCAGGTCTGGTATGGATTTTGAGGGGAACCCCACGCCAAAATTTAAAAAAAAATGGTGTGGGGCCCCCCCAAAAATCCATACCAGACCCTTATCCGAGCACATAACCTGGCAGGCCACAGGAAAAGAGGGGGGACGAGAGAGCACCCCCTCTCCTGAACTGTACCAGGCCACATGCCCTCAACAATGGGAGGGTGCTTTGGGGTAGCCCCCAAAACACCTTGTCCCCATGTTTATGGGGAGAAGGGCCTCATCCCCACAACCCTTGCCCGGTGGTTGTGGGGTTCTGCGGGCGGGGGGCTTATTGGAATCTGGAAGCCCCCTTTAACAAGGGGACCCCCAGATCCTGGCCCTCCCCCCTGTGTGAAATGGTAAGGGGGTACAAAAGTACCCCTACCATTTCACAAAAAAACTGTCAAAAATGTTAAAAATGACAAGAGACAGTTTTTGACAATTTCTTTATTTAAATGCTTCTTCTTTCTTCCTTCTTCTATATTCTATCTTCTTTCTTCTATCTTCTATCTTCTATCTTCCTTCAGTTTCTTCCTCCATCTTCTTCTTCTGGTTCTTGTGGTTCTTCTGGTTCTTCCTCCGGTGTTCTCGTCCGGCATCTTCCTCCGCGGCGTCTTCTTCCCTTCTCCTCGGGCCGCTCCGCATACATGATGGCATGGAGGGAGGCTCCTGCTGTTTGACGCTTCTCCTCTTCTGACGGTTTTTAAATTACGGGGGGGCGGAGCCACCCAGTGACCCCGCCCCCTCTGACGCACGGGGACTTGACGGAACTTCCCTGTTGCATTCCCCGTGATGTCAGAAGGGGCGGGGTTACGTATCGTGACCCCGTCCCCCTCTGACGTCACGGGGAATGCCACAGGGAAGTCCCCGTCAAGTCCCCGTGCGTCAGAGGGGGCGGGGTCACCGGGTGGCCCCCCCGTTATTTAAGAACCGTCAGAAGAGGAGAAGCATCACACAGCGGGAGCCTCCCTCTGCCATCATGGATGCGGAGCGGCCTGAGGAGAAGAAGGGAAGAAGACGCCACGGAGGAAGATGCTGGACGAGAACACTAGAGGAAGAACCAGAAGAAGATGGAGGAAGAAACCAAAGGAAGATAGAAGAAAGAAGAAACATTTAAATAAAGGAATTGTCAAAAACTGTCTCTTTTCATTTTTAACATTTTTGACAGTTTTTTTGTGAAATGGTAGGGGTAAGTACCCCCTTACCATTTCACACAGGGGGGGGGGCGGGATCTGGGGGTCCCCTTGTTAAAGGGGGCTTCCAGATTCCGATAAGCTCCCCGCCTGCAGACCCCCACAACCACCGGGCAAGGGTTGTGGGGATGAGGCCTTGTCCCCATCAACATGGGGACAAGGTGTTTTGGGGGCTACCCATTTCAAAGGCTATTCCTTTGAAATGTCTGTTCTAAACACGGGAAACATGCACCCCTTTAAAGGCATACCATAGACACCCCCCAGGTATAAAATGTAAAGGAATATTACACTTTTATTGTTTCACTTTAAGCATTATTAAAATTACTGTTCCCGAAAAAACTGCCTTTTTTTGCATTGATCCTTGTCCCCTGGGGCAGGACCCAGGTCCCCAAACACTTTTTATGACAATAACTTGCATATAAGCCTTTAAAATTAGCACTTTTGATTTCTCCCATAGGTTTTTTAAAGGGTGTTCCGCGGCTTTCGAATTTGCCGCGAACACCCCAAATTGTTCGCTGTTCGGCCATGAGTTCGACTCAAACTCGAAGCTCATCCCTAGTCTCCACACAGCTCCGTCTCACCGCCGCACCTAATCACCGCTAACGGGGACAATCCTAACCCATCCACCGCTACAGATGTCACAGAGGAACCGGACATCCTCGCAGCCACTGCGGAACGACCGCACAAGACAGGGACAGCTGGAATCCTTCTTCCCTGGGACCAGTGGGAGAAACTATGAGGCTCCAAAGATGGCGCCGGCAGTGAAGGCCCAGAAAACATCCAAGGCCTCACAGAACACAGATGCAAGAGCAAACCCGACGGCCTGCTCACCTATACCATCCCCTGGGTCGGTAAGTGAGACGATTCCCCCGACCTCTCCGGACGCCCCCTCCTCTCCAGATGGTGATCCTGAAGCCCCAGACCCCCTGGATGAGACTGACATCAGGCGCCATATTTGGTCTTTACCTACTAAAGCAGACCTGGAGCGCTTTGCTGACAGGGTAGAAAAAGCCCTCAAAGAGGACATAGCCCAGCTTAAGGCTGTCATGCCTAGGGATGAGCCGAACACCCCCCTGTTCGGTTCGCACCAGATGAACAGGAAAAAAGTTTGTTCGAACACGCGAACACCATTAAAGTCTATGGGACAGGGACATGAATAATCAAATGTGCTAATTTTAAAGGCTTATATGCAAGTTATTGTCATAAAAAGTGTTTGGGGACCTGGGTCCTGCCTCAGGGGACATGGATCAATGCAAAAAAAAGTTTTAAAAAACGGCCGTTTTTTCAGGAGCAGTGATTTTAATAATGCTTAAAGTCAAACAATAAAAGTGTAATATCCCTTTAAATTTCGTAGCTGGGGGGTGTCTATAGTATGCCTGTAAAGAGGCGCATGTTTCCCGTGTTTACAACAGTCTGACAGCAAAATGACATTTCAAAGGAAAAAAGCCATTTAAAACTACTCGCGGCTATTGCATTGCCGGTCCGACAATACACATAGAAGTTCATTGATAAAAACGGCATGGGAATTCCCCACAGGGGAACCCCAAACCAAAAAAATGATGTGGGGGTCCCCCTAAATTCCATACCAGGCCCTTCAGGTCTGGTATAGATATTAAGGGGAACCCCGGCCAAAATTTAAAAAAAAATGACGCGGGGGTCCCCCTAAATTCCATACCAGGCCCTTCAGGTGGGGTCCCCCCCAAAAATCCATACCAGACCCTTATCCAAGCACGCAACCTGGCAGGCCGCAGGAAAAGAGGGGGGGACGAGAGAGTGCCCCCCCTCCTGAACCGTACCAGGCCACATGCCCTCAACATTGGGAGGGTGCTTTGGGGTAGCCCCCCAAAACACCTTGTCCCCATGTTGATGAGGACAAGGGCCTCATCCCCACAACCCTGGCCGGTGGTTGTGGGGGTCTGCGGGCGGGGCGCTTATCGGAATCTGGAAGCCCCCTTTAACAAGGGGACCCCCAGATCCCAGACCCCCCTGTGTAAAATGGTAAGGGGGTACTTACCCCTACCATTTCACTAAAAAACTGTCAAAAATGTTAAAAATGACAAGAGACAGTTTTTGACAATTCCTTTATTTAAATGCTTCTTCTTTCTTCTTTCTTCTATCTTCCTTCATCTTCTTCTTCTTCTTCTGGTTCTTCTGGCTCTTCTGGTTCTTCCTCCGGCGTTCTCGTCCAGCATCTCCTCCGCGGCGTCTTCTATCTTCTTCTCCTCGGGCCGCTCTGCACCCATGGCATGGGGGGAGGCTCCCGTTCTTCTCTTCATCTTCTTCTCTTCATCATCTTCTTCTCTGGGCCACTCCACATCTATGCTGGCATGGAGGGAGGCTCCCGCTGTGTGACGGCGTCTCCTCGTCTGACGGTTCTTAAATAACGGGGGGCGGGGCCACCCGGTGACCTCGCCCCCCTCTGACGCATGGTGACTTGACGGGACTTCCCTGTGACGTCACGGGGAATGCCACAGGGAAGTCCCGTCATGTCCCGTGCGTCAGAGTGGCTCCGCCCCCCCCGTTATCTAGGAACCGTCAGAAGAGAAGACGCCGTCACACAGCGGGAGCCTCCCTCCATGCCAGCATGGATGCGGTGCGGCCCGGAGAAGAAGATGAAGAAGAGAAGAAGAGAAGAAAAGAAGAAGATGAAGAAGAAGATGAAGAAGATGAAGAGAAGAGCGGGAGACTTCCCCCATGCCATGGGTGCGGAGCTGTCCGAGGAGAAGAAGATAGAAGACGCCGTGGTGGAGATGCTGGAGGAGAACGCCGGAGGAAGAACCAGAAGAACCAGAAGAACCAGAAGAAGAAGATAAAGGAAGATAGAAGAAAGAAGAAGCATTTAAATAAAGGAATTGTCAAAAATCTTGGCATTTTTAACATTTTTGACAGTTTTTTAGTGAAATGGTAGGGGTACTTTTGTACCCCCTTACCATTTCACACAGGGGGGGCCAGGATCTGGGGGTCCCCTTATTAAAGGGGCTTCCAGATTCCGATAAGCCCCCCGCCTGCAGACCCCCACAACCACCGGCCAGGGTTGTGGGGATGAGGCCCTTGTCCTCATCAACATGGGGACAAGGTGTTTTGGGGGGCTACCCCAAAGCACCCTCCCAATGTTGAGGGCATGTGGCCTGGTACGGTTCAGGAGGGGGGGCACTCTCTCGTCCCCCCCTCTTTTCCTGCGGCCTGCCAGATTGCGTGCTCGGATAAGGGTCTGGTATGGATTTTTGGGGGGAACCCACGCCGTTTGTTTGTTTTTGGCGCGGGGTTCCCCTTAAAATCCATACCAGACCTGAAGGGTCTGGTATGGAATTTAGGGGGACCCCCACGTCATTTTTAAAAAAAATTTTGGCCGGGGTTCCCCTGTGGGGAATTACCATGCCATTTTTATCAATGAACTTCTATATGTATTGTCGGACCGGCAATGCAATAGCCGCGAGTAGTTTTTAAATGGCTTTTTTCCTTTGAAATGTCATTTTGCTGTCAGACTGTTCTAAACACGGGAAACATGCGCCCCTTTACAGGCATACTATAGACACCCCCCAGCTATGAAATTTAAAGGGATATTACACTTTTATTGTTTGACTTTAAGCATTATTAAAATCACTGCTCCTGAAAAAACGGCCGTTTTTAAAACTTTTTTTTGCATTGATCCATGTCCCCTGGGGCAGGACTCAGGTCCCCAAACACTTTTTATGACAATAACTTGCATATAAGCCTTTAAAATTAGCACTTTTGATTTCTCCCATAGACTTTTAAAGGGTGTTCTGCGGCATTCGAATTTGCCATGAACACCCCAAATTGTTCGCTGTTCGGCGAACTTGCGAACAGCCAATGTTCGAGTCGAACATGTGTTCAACTCAAACTCGAAGCTCATCCCTAGTCACGACTCACTTAGGGGGCAGAATGGAATCTCTGGAGCAGAGATTTGAGGAAACCCTCCCAGTCATCTCTATGCTGCAGGACAAATGCGCTACACAGAGCCATCAGATTGAGGCCCTACTTTGTCAATTGGATGATATGGAGAATTGTAGTCGCAGAGCCAACATCTGAATCTGAGGACTGCCTGAAGCAACCGGGGCTAAGGACATTATTCCCACCCTGGAGGGGATCTTTAGAGAAATACTAGAATTGCCTAGCACAACCGCCATTGAAATTGATCATGCTCACAGAGCCTGAAGCCCCCCTCCCAAGATGTTAACAATCCCAGAGACATTATCTGCAAGTTGCACAGATATACACTCAAGGACCGTTTAATGCAGAAAATGCGAGGCAAGCCCTACTTTGATTTTGATGGTGCACATTTGGCCTTTTATCAGGACATTTCAAGGCGCACCTTAATGCAGCGCAGATCTCTTCGCCCCCTCCTGATAGCCATCCAAGCCGCAGGTTTACAGTACCGTTGGGGTTTCCCATTCTTTCTCCAAGTTACTAAGGAAGACAGGACTGTGACTCTTCGCACCAAAGATGACCTACCCAACTTCCTGTCTTCTCTGGATCTCGACCCGGTGGAATTCCCGGACTGGAGGGGACTGCCTGATTTTTCTGGGGCCAAATTGCCACCACTCCAGCCATGGTAGCCCGCCAAACGCAAGAGTCACAAATGAGATCGCAGACGGCATCCATCTGATACTTCAGCTGACCCTGCCTCCGGTAGGGACTAGTGGCATAGCCCCTCTGGTGAAGAGATGACTCTCTTGAATGCCAAATCCGAGATTTTTTTCTTTTTTTTTTTTTACATAGCTGGCTGAGAGCCAAGTTTATTTTCACTCGCCTTGCCACAATAAACTTGCTTTCTAAACGTAACTCTGTTCAACAGAATAGGGTGTTGGCCCGTATGTAAAGCTAGCACTCTAATTACTTACAATAGTCTTAACTACCCCCCTATCCTCTAAATTTTTTCCAGCTAGGGGTGGTATACCTGACCCCCCCTTACGCCACACACTGTTAGACGTGGTGAGCGGAGTCAGAGGCCACTTTCGCCCTTATTCGTTGTTGGTCCACGTTTCCCCCCGTAGGCCACCCTTCTATATTTTAGGGTATCGATCCCTATTGGGATCTTGAGCCGAGGTTTGTGCCCCCATCCCCTAAAGGGGGTGGGGTCCCGAACATGGCCTGTAGTTGTTCTTTTTGTTTAGACGGCTCCGGCCGCATTGTTTTATTTATGATGCTTTTCATATTTGTCTAATGCTTTCTTTTCTTCTTTCCTCCCTTTTTCCCTTCCCTTCCCTTTCCCCTCCCCCACTGTTATAGGAGCAAAATGCCATGTCGTTGTCCGCATAGGTTGTGCCGCCGACTTGGGCTCTCCGTTCACCGTAACTTCTTCCCATGGATACATTACTGGTAAGCATCAGAGGTCTCTGCTCCCCACATAAGCGCAGCAAATTATGGAGGGAACTAAAACGGTTAAAGACACAGGTGGTCTTCCTTCAGGAGACACACTTTATGCCCCAATCACTTCCTAGGTTACCTACACATCTTTTTAATCAGTGGTTTGTCAGCACCTCCCCGACGCCGAAGTCTAAAGGTACAGCTATCGCAATACACAATTTCTGTCCTTTTCAACCCTTAGACAACAAAATAGACTCCCAAGGTAGATATGTCTTTCTAAAAGGTAATATAGCCGGGCAGATGTACACGTTTGCGACAATCTACGCCCCTAATACTGACCAACTCACTTTCATTGACTTTACTTTAATGCTTCTAGCAGAATTCAGAGAAGGCCTTCTGATTCTGGGCGGAGACTTCAATGTAAGTCCGGACCCCTCAATAGACACGTCCCACATGAGATCCCCTCATTCCTTTGCATTTCTCAAACATTTTCGCAAGACCATTCAATCTCACCTATTGATAGATTGCTGGCGGGTACTTCATCCCTCAGACCGTGACTTCAGTTACTTCTCAAAGGTACATGACGTTTACACCCGTATTGACGACATCTATGTGGATCGCACCACACTAGAATTCCTTCAGGATGCATCTATTGGGAATATCTCCTTTTCAGACCATGCCCCGGTCAATGTAGCCCTTACTCTGCCTTCGAGTGGACATAAGGCCTGGACGTGGAGATTGAACGGCAATCTATTAGATGATGAGGTGGTGGTGAAGAGGGTTTCTGACACTCTGACTCATTATTTCAAGGAAAATTCGACTGCCGATGTGGGTGAGGGAGTAATATGGGAGGCGCATAAGGCCGTGGCACGAGGAGAACTGATCTCCCAAGGGACCAGACTTAAAAAAGAGCGACAGGCTGACTTCTTGAGATTGCACTCGGCTCTTCAAAGGGCTGAACTCCAACATAAATCTGATGGGAGTCCTGAATCATTGAAGAAGCTCACTGACTTGAGGGAGCTGTTCCTACGCTTTCTGGATAGACAAACTAAGAAACAGTTCCGCTATATGTCCCACAAATACTGCGAACAAGGGAACAAATGCGGACGGATGCTGGCCCGAGCAATTAAAATGCGACAGGCACAGCTATGCATGCATAAATTGCAATCAGCCTCAGGAGAGCTGGTGGTGCAATCTTCCAAGATCGTCTCGGGGTTCCGAGACTATTATGCTAAATTGTATAATTTAGACTCTGAGCTCCCTGCCATCACGAATGATGCTAGACAGCACGCAATACAAAATGACCTATCCTCGGCTGGCCTTCCCCACTAACTGACGATCAATCTTCAGCTTTAGAACTCCCAATTACTACGACAGAGCTTGGGGCAACGGTGGAGTCCTTGCCCAATGGGGAAAGTCCTGGCCCGGACGGGTTCACCAAAGAATACTATAAGACTTTCCTCCCCTTATTAGCAGCATCTGTGTGCAAATACTTCAATTCTATTGCAGGGGGTAAAGATATCCCTTCAGAGGCCCTTCTAGCTCACATCACTGTTATCCCGAAGGAGGGCAAGGACCCCACCATCTCCCAGAGCTATCGCCCTATCTCCCTCCTTAATTTGGACATCAAAATCCTAGCGAAAATTTTAGCTAATAGACTCAAACAACTCATACCAGGTATTGTCCACCCCGACCAGACAGGCTTCATAACAGGTAGAGAGGCCAGAGATAACTCCCTTAGAGCGGTCCAACTCATACACTGGGCACGCACCCGTTCAGACCCGCAGCCTTATTTGATTCTATCTACAGACTCAGAAAAAGCTTTCGACCGCGTTGACTGATCTTATCTGACAGCTGTACTTACATCGTTGGGCCTAGGCCCGCGAATGTTGTCAACAATTCTAGCCTCATACTCTACGCCTTGCGCACAGGTTAAGGTAAACGGGACACTCTCATCTCACTTCCCCATTGGAAACGTCACGAGGCAGGGGTGTCCCCTTTCACCCCTTTTGTTCACTCTAGTGTTGGAGCCATTACTCCGCACTGTGAGAGCTAATCGGAACTTCAAGGGACTACAAGTCGGAAATATGAAACACAAGCTCTCGGCATATGCCGACGATGTTCTGTTCCACCTTTCAGACCCCCTGGTCTCTCTGCCCAACCTAATGAAGGAACTGAAGCTTTTTGGGTCAATCTCCAATTTCAAAATTAACCTCTCAAAGTCAGAGACTATCTGCTTGTCCTCCCAACTAACTACAAACCTCAAGGCCGCCTTTCCTTTCACCTGGACCACGTTATCCCTAAAATACCTAGGCATACGACTCACGGATCGTTTCAACACCTTGTATAACTACCCCCAACTGCTGACCACGGTCAAAGAGGATCTTTCACGATGGATGCTGACTGCCTTTACGTGGTTAGGTCGCGTGGACATTATACAGATGAATGTCTTGCCCCGCATACTTTTTTATTTACAGATGTTACCAATCCCCCTACCCAGAGCCTTCTTTAACCATCTGTCCAGCATGTTCTCCAACTTTATTTGGAATGCACGCAAACCCAGGATAGCACTAAGAATACTAAAACACCCGAAACGAGAGGGCGGATTGGGAATCCCAGATATAAAACGTTACTATCAAGCTATAGTCCTTCAGAGAATTCTTAACTGGCATTTCCACACACATTCCAAACTCTGGGTCAACCTGGAGAAATGCCTAGCAGGCAGAAACTTGGCTTATGCACCGTGGTTGCCGCGAAAATATAGGGGGCTCTCTGAAACAACCTCCCCACTGACGACTCAGGTGCTGTCAGTTTGGGATAAAATAAACTTATTGCTGAAACTGGCCCCCCCCTATGTCCCCGTTAGCGCCGCTGGGTGGGTTCCAGTGGTTTTCTCCAGGTGAACAGATGGCGTTTTTTAAGCCATGGGTGGACAGTGGGAATGCTAGTTGCAGCAAATTCATGATGGACGGCAAGCTCCTGCACTACGAATACCTACTAGTGGGACGTAGAGGCCCACGACTCAATTTTTGGAGATACAGACAGTTACACCACTTCTTTGGAAAACATATTCACACAATTAGGGATCCTTCCACCCCCACTCCATATGAACGCCTCTTCACCAATGAAGAACCTGTCCCTCATATGGTGTCGGAACCGTACCAGCTTTTAGGAGCTGCTGCTCCCCAACTAAAACCTGCCTATATCCGGCGATGGGAAAATGACCTGGGGCAAGATTTTACAGTCACACAATTAAACCACTTATACTATCTGACACACTCATCCTCTATAGACTCCCGAACCCAAGAAACAAATTTTAAGATAATGTCTCGCTTGTATCATGTGCCAACAGACTTAGCCCACATTTATCCAATCATATCAGAACAATCCTGGCGCGGCTGCGGAAACCGGGGTACTCTTATACACATATGGTGGGACTGCCCCCTAATCAAACCCTTTTGGGAAGACATACAAGACCAGATAAAAAATATAACGGGGACGGAAATCCCTCTCTCTCCAAAGCACTTTCTTCTGCATGTACCCACAATCTCACTTAGCCAGTATAAAAAAAGTGTGCTGCCCCACCTGCTGAATGCAGCAAGGCGCCTACTCCCAACCTACTGGAAAAAATCCAATATCCCTACCCGGGAGCAGTGGATTGATGGGGTAAATGCGATATGAGAGGCTGAGGACTGGGTAGCGACCTGCCTAGGATCTCGTGAAAGATTTTCAATGATCTGGGCACCCTGGATTGAATTTGTCTCCGACCCACGCTGGGTTCCCCCCAGCTTAGACACAGCTTTATTAGAGTTAGCAGATCCCTCCTTTAAAACCCGCAGAACAATGACACCCTAGAGGATAGAGGCCTTGTATTCTGAAGAGTTAATACAAATGAGCCTAGCTGACCGTGATGGCTGTTCGTGCTGCGGTGCACCCGATGTGGACATAGACAAAACATCTCTATGGATCACAGGTATGCTAATTTGGCTCCCTCCTAAATCCCCTCTCCCCCTCCCCTTCATCTCTCTTCTTTTCTTCCTTTGCCCACCTTATGTGATTTATCAAAGTTAAATGTTTTGTTGATTTGCTCATCATAGAGACTAACTATAAGGTACTGCTTAGTGGTACATGGTGCTGTTGAGACCAGCCTCTTTGGTTCCGGGAGCCAGGAAGACACCTTTATCTGGTTGGCCTCCTCAAAAGTGTGCAGATTCTGGATACATTTATATATTCCTTGACTGGAATGAATCTCAAGAAGTCTTCCTAGCATGCTTTACTGGGCCAACCAGTTAGGGAAGCTCTGGCTGCTATGAGAAAAAAAGCAAAGGAGTCCCTTTTTTGGGGGCTGGGAACCCGGAATCATGGATTAGGAACCTATTTGTAGAATCCTGGGAACAGTGTTCAAGGACACACTTGTATAGTTATTGAAGAATGCTTCCCAAAAGTGTCATAGCTGTGGGCATTCTCATCAGATGGGGTACATTGCAGCTGCTGGCAACTGGCAATGCCAGCATGCATCTGTGACACTGGAAAAGATTCTGTGTAGCAGGTAGGGGTAACAATAATACCTGGTTAATATTTGAAAATTATGTTCCTGAGTTTTACTGGCAATGGATATCTTATGTGTCAAAACGCAGGATTTAGATAAGTCCTCTTCTGAGAAGTAATGAGGAGATGAAGTAGAATGTCATATAAAAGTGAGATCAAGTGTGTCGGGAGTTTCAGATAGTAAGCTTAGTGATTCAAAGAGCAGGATAGCTCAGTGAAGGTCTCTGTTTAAAAGTCACAGAGTTGAAAGTTGCACAGTTAGTGGCCTGGTGTAGGGGGAAAGTCATTCGTTAGGGAGGAAAATGTTTGTAAGTCTGTGTGTGAAAAGGACGTGTGAAATGGAAATAGAGTTCAGAAGGCAGGCGATAAAAGAACGGAGAGGAAGTCAGGCCTGGGGGAGCTAGGTTGCCTACTTAGGGAATCAATGGGCCAATATAGGAGGATGTATTAGAACGTGTATATGTTTTTACCATGTTGTCCCAGATATTTAGAAGGGGGAATGCGGAGATTGGGTCAGGGAAAATGCTGGGATTTTAATGCCAGAGCCTGCCTGCATCTCCAGATGTCTGTGTGAATGAGATATTTTTTATTCTTTGTCAGCATTAGTTTGAACAAGAAATCCCACTAGACCATACCTGCACTTCCCAACGTCCATGTGAGTGAGACCTAACAGATCATTTTGTTCTGCCTTATAACCTGCAAATAAGTATAGCAATTTTATATCAAACACTTGTACTATATGATGCAGTACTTTAAAATTATTCTATTCTTGTCATTATTGGTAAATTTGGCTTATTTGGAAAAACATTTTGTTTTTTCTATCGTGTATTTTCTGAATAACTACAGAGCAAAGGATAACTAAATATGGAAAACATGATGTTCTTCTAATTTGGCATATTTTAATATAGTCCATATCTCTGTGTACATTAGCTGTTTTCCTATTATTGCACAACTGTACCTCAATTATATACAGTATAGTAAAATTGATCTGCAGAATTGTATATCATTTCTTAAAAAACATAACATCACTACAGTATTAAATACTTGACCTCCGGAAGATTTCCGCCCTTCATGACTAGGCTATACGGCAGCGCACTACTTTAAGTGACAATTGCACGGTCATGGAACGCTGTACATAAATTCATTTTATGTAATTTTTTCCCCACAAATAGAGCTCCCACAAAAATGACAATTTTGATAAAAATAACAATATTTTTTACTTTTTGCTATAAAACATATCCAATAAAAAACTAATAAAAAAAATGAATTTCTTCATAAATTTAGGCCAATATTTATTCTGCTACATATTTTTGGTAAAAAAAAAAATTCCAATAAGTGTATATTGATTCCTTTGCACAAAAGTTATAGCATCTACAAACTATGGTATATATACTGGAATTTTTTTTTTTTAAACTAGTAATGGTGGCGATCAGTGACTTATAGCGGGACTGCAATATTGCCACTTTTGCCACTTTGTGGGAACCAGTGACACTTATACAGTGATCATGGCTAAAAATGTGCACTGTCACTGTACTAATGGCACTAGCTAGGAAGGGGTTAAACATCTAGGGTGATCAAAGGGTTAAATGTGTGCCTAACCAGTGTTTATGTGTACACAGTGTGGTGCTTTCACTAAGGGATGAGGTGGATTGTACTCCCTTGCAGGGAAGCAAAAATCCAGCACATCCCCACTGACAGGACAGAGCTTTGCATTGTTTAAATATGCAGAGCTCCATCCTGTGTCTCTCCTCACCGATTAGCAGATGCCGTCGTCATCCATTGGCCGGCACCCGCTGACTGGCTTCTGCTGTGACTAATCACAGCAAAAGCAGCACCCCGGTGGTGTGTGTGCCTGCCCCTTATGCGGATATGCAGAATCATGTATATACACTATATTGTCAAAAGTATTGGGATGCCTGCCTTTACACACACATGAACTTTAATAGCATCCCAATCATAGTTTGTAGAGTTCAACATTGAGTTGGCCCACCATTTGCCAGTCAAGGCCGAGCCCAACCCCTTGAAAAACAACCCCACACCATAATCCCCCTTCCACCAAATGATTTGGACCAGTGCAAAAAAGCGAGGTCCATAAAGATATGAAAACGCGCTTTTGGGGTGGAGGAACTTGACTGGCCTTCAGAGTCCTGACCTTCTTGTCTAACATCAGGCCTTCTTGTCTAACATCAGTGCCTGACCTTACAAATGCGCTTTTGGAAGAATGGTCAAACATTCCCATAGACACACTTCTAAACCTTGGGGACAGCCTTCCAGAAGAGTTGAAGCAGTTATAGCTGCAAAGGGTGGGTTACCTCAATATTGAACCCTACAGACTAAGACTGGGATGCCATTAAATTTCATGTGTGTTTATAGGTGGTTGTCCCAATACTTTTGACAAATTAGTATTTTTTTTTCCCATGATCTATCGTTACCTATTATTACTTTGTAAAAACATATTTTTGTCTACAGAACACTGCAATTAGAAGAGAAGAAATATAAATTATGCTTTAAATGTTTTAGTGTATGTAATTTGAATTCTAACATATTCTGTTAAATCAAAATATTTATCATATAATTATTAAAATGGAATCACAAGGGGGCGTGGCCTGGCTATGGAGGAGTGAGGACGCGTGTTACCTCAGCTCCCGATACACCGCCGCAATACCAGCCGCATACAGGAGAGGAATCGCCTCCGGAACGCCGGAGAACATGTCGCAAGGACGGAGGGCTCTCTCACAGAACTCGAGAGCGGAGGGCAGGGCCGGACTGGCCTACCGGGATACCGGGAGATTTTCCGGTAGGCCGCCTGAGTTGCGGCTGCAGTGCTCCCCTCTCTTCTGCTCCTGTGTGTCACGGAGCTGGCTGGGTCTGTGTTCGGCGGCCGCACTGTAACACGGTCCCGCCCCCCTAGACCGGCTTGTGTGATAGTAGATAGAATCAGTGTTCCGCCTATCACACGAGCCGGTCTGGGGGGCGGGACCATGTTACAGCGCGGCCGCCGAACACAGACCCAGCCAGCTCCATGATCCACATGAGTAGATGCCCGCCCGTACAGTCCGCCCTGTGTGCCTGGATAGGAGGATCGGCGGGGGGCCGCATATAGAGGAAATGAGCTTTCTATATTCCTCCATGCAGCCACTGAATACTTGCAGGAGGGAGAGGAGGAGAATCAAGCATTCAGCGGCTGCATGGAGGAATATAGAAAGCTAATTTCCTCTATATGCGGCCCCCCGCCGATCCTCCTATCCAACTTCTTTTACTGGCCCCCCCAGTTCTCCTTGTGCTCCCCCCATGCTCTCCTCCCCTCACCACACTCTCCAGCCCCCCCCCTCACAGTTCTCTCCACCCCTGTTTTTTCTGCCCCCCCTGCTCTCCAGCTCTCCCCATCCTACTCTAGCCACCATCCCAGTGCTCTTCACTCCCGCAGTGCTCTCCACCCATGTCCCCCCCCCAGTGCTCTTCAGCTCTCCCCATCACTCTCCAGCCCCCACCCCAGTGCTCTCCGCCCCCACAGTGCTCTCCAGCCCCCCATTCTCCGCACCCCTGTTTTCGGTCCCCCCCGGTGCTCTCAAGCTCCACCCATTGCTCTCCAGCCCCCCCCATGCTCTTTGCCCCCGTGCTCTCCACCCCTGTTTTTTTTTGGCTCCCCCTCCAGTGCTCTCAAGCTTCCCCCCCAGCACTCTCCGCTCCCCACCCCTGTACTCTCCACTCCCCCCTGCATTTTGCCCCCACCCATGTGCTCTCCAACCCCGCCAGTGCTCTCCAGTCCCCCGTGCTTTCCACCCCTGTTCTTTCTGGCCCCCACTGGTGCTTTCAAGCTCTCCCCATTGCTCTCCACTCCCCCCTGCTCTTTGTACCCCCAGTGCTCTCCACTCCTGTTTTTCTGCCCCTCCCCCACTGGTGGTTTCAAGCTCCCCCCATTGCTCTCCACTCCCCCCTGCTCTTTGTACCCCCCAGTGCTCTTCGCCACCCCACACTCTTAGCCCCCACAGTGCTCTCCACCTCTGTTCTTTTTGGACCCCCAGTGCTCTCAAGTCCCCCCCAGCGCTCTCCGATCCCCATCCCTGTGATCTCCACTCCCCCCTGCTCTTTGCCCCCACCCATGTGCTCTCCAACCCCGCCAGTACTCTCTGCTCCCCCTTCTTTCCAGCTCCCACCCAGTGCTCTCCACTTCCCCAGGACCAGAGGACAGGCTGACTGGGGCCGGAAAATGAGGATGGCTGAAGGTGTAGGTGGCCAGGGACCACTCCATCTCACAGAAAACAGATCCTCTGGAAGAAGCATTGTCCCCATCCGAAACGAGAACAGACCCTGCCTGCTGTTGGCCATCATGGATATCCTACTGGCATGCAAGGTACCGTACCGAGCATCAACAACACACCTTCCCACAGACAGGGACTGCTGACTGGGCCATGGGGCAGAGGAGGGGCTGCAATGATGGGCACAGTGAAGCTGCATTCCTGGGCACAGTGAGACTGCATTCACGGGCACAGTGAGACTGCATTCACTGGCACAGTGAGACTGCATTTGATGGGCACAGTGAGGCTGCATTGATGGGCACAGTGAGGCTGCATTGATGGGCACAGTGAGACTGCAATGATGGGCACAGTGAGGCTGCAATGGTGGGCACAGTGAGGCCGCATTCATGGGCACAGTGAGACTGCATTCACGGGCAGAGTAAAGCTGCATGTGATGAGCACAGTGAGGCTGCATTTGATGAGCACAGTGAGGCTGCATTTGATGAGCACAGTGAGGCTGCATTGATGGGCACAGTGAGGCTGCATTGATGGGCACAGTGAGGCTGCATTGATGGGCACAGTGAGACTGCAATGATGGGCACAGTGAGGCTGCAATGGTGGGCACAGTGAGGCCGCATTCATGGGCACAGTGAGACTGCATTCACGAGCAGAGTAAAGCTGCATTTGATAAGCACAGTGAGGCTGCATTTGATGAGCACAGTGAGGCTGCATTTGATGAGCACAGTGAGGCTGCATTTGATGAGCACAGTGAGGCTGCATTGATGGGCACAGTGAGGCTGCATTGATGGGCACAGTGAGACTGCATTTGATTGGTACTGATGAGGCTGCATTTGATGGGCTCTGGTGAGGCTGCATTTGATGGGCTCTGGTGAGGCTGCATTTGATGGGCTCTGGTGAGGCTGCATTTGATGGGCACTGGTGAGGCTGCATTGAGCTCCTGTATCATGTCTGCAGTCTCTGACCATCTCCTGTATCATGTCTGCAGTCTCTGACCATCTTCTGTATCATGTCTGCAGTCTCTGAGGGAGTCTGCAGAGGAGTCAAGAGTGGGAGCACCGCCGGGATGGGGGTCATGGGAGAAGTCAGACAAGTGTGGACTGTGGAGAGGAGACTATATGATAAAACCAGAGCCACCGAGCTGGAGCCGACTGACTGAGCCCTACACGGTGCACCTGAGAGGAGGTCAGTGACAGCACCGCTAGGCCAGTCTGAAGGGGGGGGGGTCACTGATGTAAGGGGGGAGTGAATATGATAATGTAAGGGTGCACCGATATAAAGCACAGCCTTATATCAGTAACCCACCCCCCCTTACCTTAGTGTATTCTTTCTGCGGAAGGTGGTCCCCCCCCCTCCCACGTTCTGAGTTCCTGGGGTCCCCCTTGATGATTGATCACTTACCACTTTTAACTGGAATTTAAGGCCTCCAAGATGGCGCCGACGCCGAAAGCTAGCAAGACGACAAAAGCCACACAGAAGGCCCTGGCTCAGCAGCAGCAGCAACAGCAGCAGCAGCACCAGCACTCCCAGATCTCCTCTCCACGGTTGGTGAGTGATACAGCCCCTCCACTCTCCCCGGGATCCTCTGCCTCCCATGATCAGGGCCCTGACATGGCGAACTTTTTAGGGGAAGGAGACATAAAGCGCCATATTTGATCCCTCCCCACCAAGGAAGACCTAGAGAGATTCACTGCCAGGGTTGAGAAGGCCTTCAGGGAAGATATAGTCCAGCTCAAGACAGACACTACTCAATTGGGAAACAGGGTGGAAACTGTGGAGCAGAGGCTGGATGAGGTGCTGCCAACTATTGTTAAACTACAAGACAGATGCAACTCTCAGGATCAGAAAATAGAAGCTCTACTGTGTCAGTTAGATGACTTTGAAAACCGCAGCAGGAGAGCAAATATACGCATACTCGGTTTACCGGAGGCCACGGCACCAAAGGATATTATACCCACGCTGGAAGACGTCTTCCGAGAAATACTGGGATTACCTGCCACGGCTCCTGTGGAGATAGACAGAGCTCATAGGGCCCTCAGACCACCCTCCCAAGATGCAGATAACCCGAGAGATATCATCTGCAAGCTTCATAAATATACACTAAAAGACAGAATTATGCAGAAAATGCGTGGGAAGCAATACTTTGATTTTGATGGAGCGCACCTGTACTTTTACCAGGACATTTCAAGGCTCACGCTTATGCAACGCAGAGCCCTACGGCCCCTGCTTGAGGCCCTTCAGAAGGCAGGTCTACCCTACCGCTGGGGCTTCCCTTTCTATCTACAAGCAACCAAGGAGGGGAAGAATGTCACGTTACGCACTAAGGATGACCTTCCATTTTTTCTAGAGACCCTGGGTCTGGAGCCGGTGGACTTCCCAGACTGGAGAGGTCCGAGTGATCATCCTCATATACAGCTGCCCCAGCCCTGGCTCACGGCCAACCGTAGGAGCCTTAGAAGAGACAGCAGACGCCATGCATCCACCTCTCCCATGGGTCCTGTGTCACCAAGGCACTAAAGGAAGCTGTCCTACCTTCGATCTGCACTCCGAGAGAAACGCTCTCCTCATTTGTTACAGAGCCTCATCTGATTGACCACTTTTTGTAAAGGGCCCCTGACCACTAACACAGCCATGCCGCCTGCAGTTGAGACAGAGCCACATATACCCACGAAGCAGCGCATGACCACCTATCCTGGGATGAATGCCCCTGATCTGGAACTTGGCTTTGAATTTGTGAGAATACCCCAGGAGGAGATATGGAAGCCATGGCTCTGAACTTGCCATGTCAGGCTTTGGTTCTGGACGCCCTGCTTACCCGGCTCTCTGTTTCGCACTTTATTCTCTTTTTTTTGAGGTCCCCTCCCTCCCCCTATTTTTCATTTTTACCTTTTCGGTTTTTTCTCCCCACCTCAAGATAGAGATGCAAACTTTTGTTATTGTTATTATAGAAACTCCCCTCTCTCATACACTGTATAATGTATATTGCCTATTGATCAGGAGAGGGCGGTGGATTGGGGCTGGTCCTTGCTCCCCTCTCTCTCGTGATGGTCCACGTCCCCCACGTAGGCCATACCTTTTTAGGTATATATTTCCTATTTTTGGAAATAGAGACAGGTCTCGGACATCTTTCCCTAATGGGGAGAGGCCCGATACCTGGCTCACAGGTATACCACGTTGTGGTAATGTTCATATTAATGTACCTTGCAATTTGTCTTACTTACTTTAACTTTGTCTTTTTCCTTCCCATCTGTTTACTCTCCTCTACTGTATACTCTTTTGTAGGGACTGCCTCCGGCTCCGCCTCCCATTCTGTGCCCACTAGATCACTGCGAAAATTACTCATCCCAAGCTCTTCCTATGGCATCACTTAAGGTAATTTCATATAATGTACGAGGTCTCTGCTCCCCGTCCAAACGTAGTAAATTGTGGTGGGAACTTAAGCGATCAGGGGCTCAGGTGGTTCTCTTACAGGAGACGCATTTCACTCCACACTCACTACCCAAACTGCCCAATCATATATATACCCAATGGTTCCTCAGCAATTTGCCTACTGCAAAATCAAGAGGTACAGCTATCGCCATACATAAGTCTTGCCCCCTCCAAGTAATTGACACTGAGGTAGACTCCTTAGGGAGATATGTCTTTCTTAGGGGGATCTTAGCTGGGCAAAAGATCACAGTTGCTACGATCTACGCCCCTAATTCAAACCAACTCACCTTCATAGACAATACACTTGATAGACTGGCAGAATTTAGAGAGGGCCCTCTGATCTTGGGAGGCGATTTTAATATCAGCCCGGACCCACAACTAGATACCTCGCACAAGCGCCCTTCCCACTCACACGCTTTTTTAAAACACTTTCGTAAAACCCTGCAAACACACCGACTCTTAGATAGTTGGCGAATTCTTCACCCGGTCGACAGAGACTACAGCTACTATTCAAAAACACATGATGTCTATACCCGTATAGACCTGATCTGTGTAGATCACTTGGCCCTGGAGCTGCTGCAGTCCTCGTCCATCGGAAATATAACAATCTCTGACCATGCCCCAGTAATGGCCTCCCTGGTTTTGCCACTGAGTAGCCGTAGGACTTGGTCGTGGCGCTTGAACGAATCTCTGTTGGACGATGCTGTAGCGGTTTCTGGGGTTAAAAAGGTCCTGTCCCACTACGTTAAAGAAAACACCACAGAAGGGCTGAGTAAGGGGATTGTATGGGAAGGCCACAAAGCAGTGGTGAGAGGTGAGCTGATCTCCCAGGGATCTAGATTGAAGAAAGCTAGGCAAGCAGACTTTGACAGGGTACTTCAAGTGCTTCAGCAGGCGGAACTTAGACACAAACAGAACAGTGACCCAGAGGCTCTGAGGGCTTTGATAGACTTGAGGGAATTGTTCTCTCGACTACTGGACAGACAGGCACGCAGGCAAACGCAATATCTATCTAATACTATGAACATGGCAACAAATGCGGTCGTATGCTGGCTAGAGCCCTTAGAAAAAAACGAGCGCTTATGCATGTGCATAAGTTACACCTCCCCACAAGTGAGTACACAGTTAGACCCTCCCAGATAGCCTCTGGATTCCGGGACTGTTACAATACATTATATAACCTAAATTCGACACAGACCCCAGAGACCCAGGCCATATGGAAAACAGCCATCCAAACATATCTGACTGCTTCTGGACTGCCAGCACTGACAGACGAACAATGTTCTACATTAGAAGCACCCATCACTGTCACTGAAATAGAAGCCACGGTAAATTCTCTACCCAACGGGAAGAGCCCAGGCCCTGATGGATTCTCCAAGGCCTATTATAAGATGTTTTTACCTCTGCTATCTGAATCAATGTGTAGCTACTTTAATTCCATAGCAGACGGCGCAGTTATCCCTAATGAAGCCTTACTAGCTCACATTTCGGTAATACCTAAAGAAGGGAAAGACCCCACTATGCCCCAAAGCTACAGACCCATATCCCTCCTCAACGTAGATATTAAAATGCTAGCTAAGATTCTAGCGACCAGACTAAAACAACTAATCCCACTAATAGTACACCCCGATCAAACAGGGTTCATTACCGGCAGGGAAGCTAGGGACAACTGAATTAGAGCAATCCACCTGATTCATTGGGCCCGAACTTCTCCCACGCCCCCCCTTACTTGATCTTATCCACCGATGCAGAGAAAGCCTTCGATCGGGTGGATTGGACCTTTTTACGGGCTACGCTAGAAGCTTTGGGCCTTCGCTCCCATATGCTTACTTGGATAATGGCCCTATACTCAGACCCACATTCTCAAGTAAAAGTGAATGGCTCCCTCTCCACGAGGTTCCCGATCAGAAATGGCATGAGACAGGGGTGTCCTCTATCCCCACTCTTGTTCGCCCTTGTGCTGGAGCCATTCCTGCGCACTGTTAGGGCAAATCCAGACATTAAGGGGCTTACGATAGGTCCTACAGAACATAAACTTTCGGCCTATGCAGATGATGTGCTATTCCACATCACAGAGCCTCTAGTATCGTTGCCTAATCTGATGCGGGAACTTCAAAATTTTGGAGAGTTGTCTAATTTCAAAATTAACTACACGAAATCAGAGATATTACCCATTCAAATGACACCCTCCCTGACAGACCGATTAAGGACTGCCTTCCCGTTCACTTGGGCTAAATCATCCCTAAAATATTTAGGCATAAGACTGACAGATAGATTTGAAACCTTATTCACCACTAATTTCCCTTCCCTAATAACAAATGTGAGGAAGGACCTGACTCAGTGGGCTAAGACGGCCTTCACTTGGACCGGAAGGCTTAATATTATTAAAATGAATGTCTTACCCCGGGTACTGTTTTACATGCAGATGATACCTGTGGCCTTACCTAAGAGTTTTTTTACTCAGTTATCCAGTATCATATCCACCTTCGTATGGAACAATAAGAGACCGAGAATCGCCATTAGATTACTGAGGCGCCACAGGGACACGGGGGGCCTGAGCCTTCCAGACGCGCAAAAATATTATCGAGCAATGGTCTTACAAAGGATACTAAATTGGCGCTTTCACACACACTCCAAAAGATGGGTCTCATTGGAAAAATATATGGCGGGAAGAAACCTGGCATATGCCCCGTGGTTGGCCCGGGAGCACAGGGGATTATCAATCTATACGTCCCCATTGACGACTCAGCTTTTGAAAGCCTGGGACCGGCTCAATACTAATTTGGACTTGGTGCCCCCCGTGTCACCTCTGGCCCCGTTAGGAGGATATCAGTGGTTCCTACCTGGGGAACAGATAGGATTTTTTGGCTCCTGGGTGGATGACAGTAATGCCTGCTGTGGTAAATTGATAGAAAGTAGTAAATTAGTCTCACTAGAATTCCTCAGAGCCCGGTCAGGGAGTTTCCCTATGGACTTTTGGCGATACAGGCAACTTCATCACTTTTTTAAACAACACGGAAGCTCTATAAGAGACACTTCCTCCCTCACACCGTTTGAACGTCTATTCATAGACGAAGAGCCGATTCCACATATGATCTCGGAACTGTATCAGCTGCTCAGTTTTGCTACTCCAACAGTGAAGCCACCATACATTAGGATGTGGGAACGGGACCTGGGGGTAGTCTTTACCTCTGCCCAGCTATCTGCCCTTTATCAACTCACTCGGTCTAGTTCCATTGATTCTAAGACGCAAGAAATGAACTACAAAATAATGATGCGCTGGTACCAAGTACCGGCAGAGTTAGCGAAAATATATCCAACAACGTCTGAGCTATGCTGGAGGGGTTGTGGTCACAAAGGCACTCTCCTCCACATTTGGTGGGATTGTCCTGCAATTAAATGCTACTGGGAGGATATCAAATCACAAATTAAAGATATCATGGGCATTGAAATTCCTCTCTCTCCGGAACATTTCCTGCTACACATTGCTCCCATGCCAACACGCCAGTATAAAAAAAGTATACTGCCCCACTTGATTAATGCGGCAAAGCGGCTTCTCCCTATATACTGGAAACAGTCGCAAGTCCCATCCAGAGAGGAATGGTATCGCAAGGTGGGAGATATCCGTGAGGCAGAGGACTGGATTGCCACATGTAAAGGAGTTAGAGACCGCTTCACAGCGATGTGGCAACCCTAAACAATATATACTTCTGATTTAAGTCACATTCCCTCTAGCCTAGATATAGCCCTTCTTGAGCTAGCTGACCCATCTTTGAAAGGACGCCTTATTGGCCCACAGCGGGGAGCAGAGAACCAAGATCCAAGATAAACTAAAGTGAAAAACACTTATGCCGCGTACACACGGTCGTACTTTTCGTCTACAAAAGTCCAACGGACGCTGACGGACTAAAGCTGGCTGGTAATCCGATCGTGTGTGGGCTTCTCCGGACTTTCAACGTACTTTTTTAGCCTCAAATCCGACGTACTTTAGATTTGAAACATGCTTCAAATCTTTACTTCGTAACTACGACGGACCCCGAAATCCGCTCGTCTGTGTGCTAGTCCGACGGACAAAAAGCCACGCTAGGGCACCTATTGGCTACTGGCTATGAACTTCCTTATTTTAGTCCGGTGTACGTCATCACGTAAGAATTCGACGGACTTTTGTGTGATCGTGTGTAGGCAAGTCCGTTCGTTAGAAAGTATGCCGCAAGTCCGCCGAAAGTCTGCCGGAAGTCTGTCGGACAGGCTGTCTGACTTTTGTAGACGAAAAGTCCGACCGTGTGTACGCGGCATTAGGGGACATGTGTTCCCTCCTATTGTTCTAATTTTTAGTAGGTATGGTGCTGTCGGGAGGGCCTTGACGGGGGGCGGAGCTGGACGCAGGATCCCAGGTATGTTCCAGACTATCTTTTCTTCTCTTTTCTTCTTTCCACCCACATATACACTATATTGAGCCTTAACTAGTTATGGTTGTCCGTTTAAGGACAAAATGGTATGTTTGTTGCCAGGTGACTAATAAGTAATGACTAAGCAAAGGAGCCGGACGGTCCTTGGAGATTTTTGGCTATGAGACGCCCCGATCTGGGGGTGTCCTAGTGTTATTATGCTGATATGGCTTTGTCGGGTGATCTTGGGGGGGGGCTGGGGGGACGGGGGCGCGGGGAGAGGTTAGTTGGAGGCGTATGTTGCCCCCCTCTCTCTGCGGGACCTCGCCCAGTCCACCTTATAAACTGTTTGCACAACCGAACTTAGCTTAAAACCTGGGAAAGACATGTCAAGCTTTCATAGTCCCGGGACCAGGACAGGCATATTTTTGTTTTTCCTTTTTTGGTTTTTTGGTTACCTGGCAGATTGTTGGTGTATTTTTTATCCCCCCCTTTTTTTTCCCTTTTTCTTTATACCAATGCTAACTACACCAGTTAAAAGTGACTGCCCAATACTCAATATGCATGACTGATAGCATTGATGTTCTTGTTTTTCTCATTATGTTATTCATTCTTTTTGTTAAATAACAAGAAAAAAGGACCGGTTTATCACCTAAAAAACATCTATTTAGATGGATGTGACTCTATATTCACAGTTTTATAAGTTTTAAATGTGATATCCTGTCTTTTATAAATAAAGATTTCATTAAAAAAAAAAAAAAATGGAATCACAAAATGTTATTACAATTATGTATTAACAGGATCACATTTTCGGATGACCGTTCGTCTGTTTTTTGTTGCATGCTAGTCTCATGTTGAAAGTGAAGAGGTTACTCACCAAATGAAAATTCTTGTACAACAGAATACAACTTCAGAAGTGACATAAGGGGGGTCATTTACTATAGCTATGCGGCGCTAATTAGCGCTAATTGCCTCAAATTAGAGCTGATTCGCGGCTGCTTAGCGCTAATTAGCACTAATCGCTAATTATCGCTAAAAGGGTATTCACTATAGCGCTGGTGAGAAAATACTCCCAAAATTGAATTTACTATAGATCCCTGAAACCAAATAGCCTCCAAACCCTTACGCTGCTAAAACCTGGAGAATTGCACATGGAAATAATGTTTAAAGCATGACATAATTGATCCTGTGACGTCATCACGCTAAACAGCTGATTGGTATACACCGCAGCTAGTTCAAAGAACCTTTCTTACCTGCCTTGATTTTATGGATTTTTTATCTGTATGACCTGTTTGGAAATAAAGACCTTTGCTGGAATATACTGCACCATGAAGCCCTCTTCTGTTCCTCCTTACTAGGGATGAGCTTCGAGTTAGAGTCGAACACATGTTCGACTCGAACATTGGCTGTTCACAAGCTCGCCGAACAGCGAACAATTTGGGGTGTTCGCGGCAAATTTGAATGCCGCAGAACACCCTTTAAAAGTCTATGGGAGAAATCAAAAGTGCTAATTTTAAAGGCTTATATGCAAGTTATTGCCATAAAAAGTGTTTGGGGACCTGGGTCCTGCCCCAGGGGACATGGATCAATGCAAAAAAAAGTTTTAAAATGGCAGTTTTTTCAGGAGCAGTGGTTTTAATAATGCTTAAATTCAAACATCAAAAGTGTAATATCCCTTTAAATTTCGTAGCTGGGGGGTGTCTATAGTATGCCTGTAAAGGGGCGCATGTTTCCCCGTGTTTAGAACAGTCTGACAGCAAAATGACATTTCAAAGGAAAAAAGCCATTTAAAACTACTCGCGGCTATTGCATTGCCGGTCCGACAATACACATAGAAGTTCATTGATAAAAACGGCATGGGAATTCCCCACAGGGGAACCCCGAACCAAAATTTAAAAAAAAAATGATGTGGGGGTCCCCCTAAATTCCATACCAGGCCCTTCAGGTCTGGTATGGATATTAAGGGGAACCCCGGCCAAAATTTTTTAAAAAAATTACGTGGGGGTCCCCCTAAATTCCATACCAGACCCTTCAGGTCTGGCATGGATTTTAAGGGGAACCCCGCGCCAAAAAAAACAAAAAATGGCGTGGGTCCCCCCAAAAATCCATACCAGACCCTTATCTGAGCATGCAGCCTGGCAGGCGGCAGGAAAAGGGGGGGGCGAGAGAGTGCCCCCCCTCCTCAACCATACCAGGCCACATGCCCTCAACATTGGGAGGGTGCTTTGGAGTAGCCCCCCAAAACACCTTGTCCCCATGTTGATGAGGACAAAGGCCTCATCCCCACAACCCTGGCCGGTGGTTGTGGGGGTCTGCGGGCGGGGGGCTTATCGGAATCTGGAAGCCACCTTTAACAAGGGGACCCCCAGATCCCAGCCTCCCCCCGTGTAAACTGGTAAGGGGGTACTTCCTACCATTTCACTAAAAAACTGTCAAAAATGTTAAAAATGACAAGAGACAGTTTTTGACAATTCCTTTATTTAAATGCTTCTTCTTTCTTCTATCTTTCTTCATCTTCTTCTTCTCGTTCTTCTGGTTCTTCCTCCGGCGTTCTCGTCCAGCATCTCCTCCGCGGCGTCTTCTATCCTCTTCTCCTCGGGCCGCTCCGCACCCATGGCATGGGGGGAGGATCCCGCTCTTCTCTTCATCTTCTTCTCTTCTTCATCTTCTTCTCTTCTTCATCTTCTTCTTCATCTTCTTCTTTTCTTCTCTTCTTCTCTTCTTAATCTTCTTCTCCGGGCCGCTCCGCATCCATGCTGGCATGGAGGGAGGCTCCCGCTGTGTGACGGCGTCTCCTCTTCTGACGGTTCTTAAATAACGGGGGCGGGGCCACCCGGTGACCCGGGACATGACGGGACTTCCCTGTGGCATTCCCCGCGACGTCACAGGGAAGTCCCGTCAAGTCACTGTGCGTCAGGGGGGGGGCGGGGTCACCGGGTGACCCCGCCCCCCGTTATTTAAGAACCGTCAGATGAGGAGACGCCGTCACACAGCGGGAGCCTCCCTCCATGCCAGCATGGATGCAGAGTGGCCCGAAGAAGAAGATGAAGCAGAGAAGAAGATGAAGAAAAAGATGAAGAAGAGAAGAAGATGAAGAGAAGAGCGGGAGCCTCCCCCCATGCCATGGGTGCGGAGCGGCACGAGGAGAAGAAGATAGAAAATGCCGTGGAGGAGATGCTGGACGAGAACACCGGAGGAAGAACCAGAAGAGCCAGAAGAACCAGAAGAAGAAGATGAAGGAAGATAGAAGAAAGAAGAAGCATTTAAATAAAGGAATTGTCAAAAACTGTCTCTTGTCATTTTTAATATTTTTGACAGTTTTTTTAGTGAAATGGTAGGGGTACTTTTGTACCCCCTTACCTTTTCACACAAGGGGGGGCGGGATCTGGGGGTCCCCTTGTTAAAGGGGGCTTCCAGATTCTGATAAGCCCCCGCCCGCAGACCCCCACAACCACCGGCCAGGGTTGTGGGGATGAGGCCCTTGTCCTCATCAACCTGGGGACAAGGTGTTTTGGGGGGCTACCCCAAAGCACCCTCCCAATGTTGAGGGCATGTGGCCTGGTACGGTTCAGGAGGGGAGGGGGCCACTCTCTCATTCCCCCTCTTTTCCTGTGGCCAGCCAGGTTGCGTGCTCGGATAAGGGTCTGGTATGGATTTTTGGGGGGACCCCACGCCGTTTTTTTTTTTTTTTGGCGCGGGGTTCCCGTTAAAATCCATACCAGACCGGAAGGGCCTGGTATGGAATTTAGGGGGACCCCCACGTAATTTTTTTTAAAATTTTGGTTCGGGGTTCCCCTGTGGGAAATTCCCATGCCGTTTTTATCAATGAACTTCTATGTGTATTGTCGGACCGGCAATGCAATAGCCGCGAGTAGTTTTAAATGGCTTTTTTCCTTTGAAATGTCATTTTGCTGTCAGACTGTTCTAAACACGGGAAACATGCGCCCCTTTACAGGCATACTATAGACACCCCCCAGCTATGAAATTTAAAGGGATATTACACTTTTATTGTTTGACTTTAAGCATTATTAAAATCACTGCTCCTGAAAAAACGGCAGTTTTTAAAACTTTTTTTTGCATTGATCCATGTCCCCTGGGGCAGGACCCAGGTCCCCAAACACTTTTTATGACAATAACTTGCATATAAGATTTTAAAATTAGCACTTTTGATTATTCATGTTCGTGTCCCATAGACTTTAACGGTGTTCGCGTGTTCGAACAAACTTTTTTCCTGTTCGCATGTTCTGGTGCGAACCGAACAGGGGCATGTTCGGCTCATCCCTACTCCTTACATGAGAATCTCCTGATCCTTGCTTCCATAAAAGTGCCCCGGGATTAAAGCTTTTCTTTGCTGGTTCCTTGATAACGGGTGGATATTTCCCTGCTGTTTAACCTTTTACAAGTTCACCTGCTGGCCAGTGCCATCTTAAGAGCATTATAGGCCCCCGGGCAATACAGTGCACTGGGGCCCTGTCTTCACACTCATGCACGATTGCCCATCAAATGCAGCTTTACTGTGCCCATGAATGCAGCCTCACTGTGCCCATCAAATGCAGCCTCACTGTGCCCACCATTGCAGCCTCACTGTGGCCGTGAATGCAGCCTCACTGTGCCCACCATTGCAGCCTCACTGTGCCCATGAATGCAGCCTCACTGTGCCTGTGAATGCAGCTTCACTGTGCCCACCATTGCAGCTTCACTGTGCCCGTGAATGCAGCCTCACTGTACCTGTGAATGCAGCCTCACTGTGCCCACCATTGCAGCCTCACTGTGCCCATGAATGCAGCCTCACTGTGCCCATGAATGCAGCTTCAGTGTGCCCACCATTGTAGCTTCACTGTGCCCACTGTTGCACCCTCACTGTGCCCACTATTACAGCCTCACTGTGCCCATGAATGCAGTCTCACTGTGCCCCCAATTGCACCCTCACTGTGCCCATGAATGCAGCATCACTGTGCAAATTAATACAGACTTACCATCGCCTGGTAACACACACACAGCGGGCATCTCCTCCTGTGTATCAGGGAGCTGGCTGGGTCTGTGTTCGGTGGCCGTGCTGTAACAAGGTCCCGCCCCCCCTAGACTGGCTTGTGTGATAGGCGGAACCAGGGGCGTTACTAGGTGTGAAAAAGACCAGGGACTTCAGCCTGAAGTCCAAGACCGGCAGCGGCGGCAGGGAGAGGGGGTGTTAGGCTCACTTGCTGGTTGCTGCCTGTTTTACCAGTGCCCATCCATGCTGACCACTAAACTGAACTACCAGACTCCTACACTACGGATCCCCCCTGACACCTACACTGACCCCCCTGACACCTACACTGATCCCTCTCCTGACACATACACTGATCCCCCCGACGCATACACTGATCCCTCTCCTGACACATACACTGATCCCCCCTGACACATACGCTGATCCCTCTCCCGAAACATACACTGATCCCTCTCCTGACACATACATTGATCCCTCTCCTGACACATATACTGATCCCTCTCCTGACACATACACTGATCCCTCTCCTGACACATATGCTGATCCCCCCTGACACATACACTGATCCCCCTGACGCATACACTGATCCCTCTCCTGACACATACCTTGATCCCCCCTGACACATACACTGATCCCTCTCCTGACACATACACCGATCCCTCTCCTGACTCATACACTGATCCCCCGACACATACACTGATCCCTCTCCTGACACATACACCGATCCCTCTCCTGACACATACACCGATCCCTCTCCTGACACATACACCGATCCCTCTCCTGACACATACACTGATCCCTCTCCTGACACATACCCCGATCCCTCTCCTGACATATACACTGATCCCTCTCCTGACACATACACTGATCCCCCCTGACACATACACTGATCCCTCTCCTGACTAATACACTGATCCCTCTCCCGACACATACACTGATCCCCCCGACACATACACTGATCCCCCTCCTGACACATACACCAATCCCTCTCCTGACACATACACCAATCCCTCTCCTGACACATACACCGATCCCTCTCCTGACACATACACCGATCCCTCTCCTGGCACATACACCGATCCCTCTCTTGACACTTACACCGATCCCACCTGACACATACACCGATCCCCCCTGACACACACACCGATCCCTCTCCTGACACATACACGATCCCTCTCCTGACACATACACTGATCCCTCTCCTGACTCATACACTGATCCCCTGACACATACACCGATCCCTCTCCTGACACATACACCGATCCCTCTCCTGACACATACACCGATCCCTCTCCTGACACATACACCGATCCCTCTCCTGACACATACACCGATCCCTCTCCTGACACATACACCGATCCCTCTCCTGACACATACACTGATCCCTCTCCTGACACATACACTGATCCCCCCCTACACATACACTGATCGCTCTCCTGACACATACACCGATCCCTCTCCTGACATATACACCGATCCCTCTCCTGACACATACACTGATCCCCCCCTGACACATACACTGATCCCTCTCCTGACTAATACACTGATCCCTCTCCTGACACATACACTGATCCCCCCGACACATACACTGATCCCCCTCCTGACACATACACCAATCCCTCTCCTGACACATACACCAATCCCTCTCCTGACACATACACCGATCCCTCTCCTGACACATACACCGATCCCTCTCCTGACACATACACCGATCCCACCTGACACATACACCGATCCCCCCTGACACACACACCGATCCCTCTCCTGACACATACACGATCCCTCTCCTGACACATACACGATCCCTCTCCTGACACATACACCGATCCCTCTCCTGACACATACACTGATCCCTCTCCTGACACATACACTGATCCCTCTCCTGACACATATGCTGATCCCCCCCTGACACATACACTGATCCCCCCTGATGCATACACTGATCCCTCTCCTGACACATACATTGATTCCCCCTGACACATACACTGATCCCTCTCCTGACACATACACTGATCCCTCTCCTGACTCATACACTGATCACCCCGACACATACACTGATCCCTCTCCTGACACATACACCGATCCCTCTCCTGACACATACACCGATCCCTCTCCTGACACATACACTGATTCCCCCCTACACATACAGTGATCCCTCTCCTGACACATACACCGATCCCTCTCCTGATATATACACTGATCCCTCTCCTGACACATACACTGATCCCCCCTGACACATACACTGATCCCTCTCCTGACACATACACTGATCCCTCTCCCGACACATACACTGATCCCCCCCGACACATACACTGATCCCCTCCTGACACATACACCAATCCCTCTCCTGACACATACACCAATCCCTCTCTTGACACTTACACCGATCCCACCTGACACATACACCGATCCCCCCTGACACACACACCGATCCCTCTCCTGACACATACACGATCCCTCTCCTGACACATACACGATCCCTCTCCTGACACATACACCGATCCCTCTCCTGACACATACACCGATCCCTCTCCTGACACATACACTGATCCCTCTCCTGACTCATACACTGATCCCCTGACACATACACTGATCCCTCTCCTGACACATACACCGATCCCTCTCCTGACACATACACCGATCCCTCTCCTGACACATACACCGATCCCTCTCCTGACACATACACCGATCCCTCTCCTGACACATACACCGATCCCTCTCCTGACACATACACTGATCCCTCTCCTGACATATACACTGATCCCTCTCCTGACACATACACTGATCCCCCCTGACACATACACTGATCCCTCTCCTGACTAATACACTGATCCCTCTCCCGACACATACACTGATCCCCCTCCTGACACATACACCAATCCCTCTCCTGACACATACACCAATCCCTCTCCTGACACATACACCAATCCCTCTCCTGACACATACACCGATCCCTCTCCTGACACATACACCGATCCCTCTCCTGACACATACACCGATCCGTCTCTTGACACCTACACCGATCCCACCTGACACATACACCGATCCCCCCTGACACACACACCGATCCCTCTCCTGACACATACACGATCCCTCTCCTGACACATACACCGATCCCCCTGACACATACACCGATCCCTCTCCTGACACATACACCGATCCCTCTCCTGACACATACACTGATCCCTCTCCTGACACATATGCTGATCCCCCCCTGACACATACGCTGATCCCCCCTGATGCATACACTGATCCCTCTCCTGACACATACATTGATTCCCCCTGACACATACACTGATCCCTCTCCTGACACATACACTGATCCCTCTCCTGACTCATACACTGATCACCCCGACACATACACTGATCCCTCTCCTGACACATACACTGATTCCTCTCCTGACACATACACTGATTCCCCCCTACACATACAGTGATCTCTCTCCTGACACATACACCGATCCCTCTCCTGATATATACACTGATCCCTCTCCTGACACATACACTGATCCCTCTCCTGACACATACACCGATCCCTCTCCTGACACATACACTGATCCCTCTCCTGACACATACACTGATCCCTCTCCTGACACATACACCGATCCCTCTCCTGACACATACACTGATCCCTCTCCTGACACATACACTGATTCCCCCCTACACATACAGTGATCCCTCTCCTGACACATACACGATCCCTCTCCTGATATATACACTGATCCCTCTCCTGACACATACACTGATCCCCCCCTGACATACACTGATCCCTCTCCTGACACATACACTGATCCCTCTCCCGACACATACACTGATCCCCCCCGACACATACACTGATCCCCATCCTGACACATACACCAATCCCTCTCCTGACACATACACCAATCCCTCTCTTGACACTTACACCGATCCCACCTGACACATACACCGATCCCTCTCCTGACACATACACCGATCCCTCTCCTGACACATACACCGATCCCTCTCCTGACACATACACCGATCCCTCTCCTGACACATACACCGATCCCTCTCCTGACACATACACTGATCCCTCTCCTGACATATACACTGATCCCTCTCCTGACACATACACTGATCCCCCCTGACACATACACTGATCCCTCTCCTGACTAATACACTGATCCCTCTCCCGACACATACACTGATCCCCCCGACACATACACTGATCCCCCCGACACATACACTGATCCCCCTCCTGACACATACACCAATCCCTCTCCTGACACATACACCAATCCCTCTCCTGACACATACACCGATCCCTCTCCTGACACATACACCGATCCCTCTCCTGACACATACACCGATCCGTCTCTTGACACCTACACCGATCCCACCTGACACATACACCGATCCCCCCTGACACACACACCGATCCCTCTCCTGACACATACACCGATCCCCCTGACACATACACCGATCCCTCTCCTGACACATACACCGATCCCTCTCCTGACACATACACCGATCCCTCTCCTGACACATACACTGATCCCTCTCCTGACACATATGCTGATCCCCCCCTGACACATACGCTGATCCCCCCTGATGCATACACTGATCCCTCTCCTGACACATACATTGATTCCCCCTGACACATACACTGATCCCTCTCCTGACACATACACTGATCCCTCTCCTGACTCATACACTGATCACCCCGACACATACACTGATCCCTCTCCTGACACATACACTGATCCCTCTCCTGACACATACACTGATTCCCCCCTACACATACAGTGATCTCTCTCCTGACACATACACCGATCCCTCTCCTGATATATACACTGATCCCTCTCCTGACACATACACTGATCCCTCTCCTGACACATACACCGATCCCTCTCCTGACACATACACTGATCCCTCTCCTGACACATACACTGATCCCTCTCCTGACACATACACCGATCCCTCTCCTGACACATACACTGATCCCTCTCCTGACACATACACTGATTCCCCCCTACACATACAGTGATCCCTCTCCTGACACATACACGATCCCTCTCCTGATATATACACTGATCCCTCTCCTGACACATACACTGATCCCCCCCTGACATACACTGATCCCTCTCCTGACACATACACTGATCCCTCTCCCGACACATACACTGATCCCCCCCGACACATACACTGATCCCCATCCTGACACATACACCAATCCCTCTCCTGACACATACACCAATCCCTCTCTTGACACTTACACCGATCCCACCTGACACATACACCGATCCCCCCTGACACACACACCGATCCCTCTCCTGACACACACACCGATCCCTCTCCTGACACATACACGATCCCTCTCCTGACACATACACCGATCCCCCTGACACATACACCGATCCCTCTCCTGACACATACACCGACGCCTCTCCTGACACATACACTGATCCCCCCCTACACATACACTGATCCCTCTCCTGACACATACACCGATCCCTCTCCTGATATATACACTGATCCCTCTCCGGACACATACACTGATCCCCCCTGACACATACACTGATCCTTCTCCTGACACATACACTGATCCCTCTCCTGACTCATACACTGATCTCCCGACACATACACTGATCCCTCTCCTGACACATACACCGATCCCTCTCCTGACACATACACCGATCCCTCTCCTGACACATACACCGATCCCTCTCCTGACACATACACCGATCCCTCTCCTGACACATACACCGATCCCTCTCCTGACACATACACTGATCCCTCTCCTGACACATACACTGATCCCCCCTACACATACACTGATCCCTCTCCTGACAAATACACCGATCCCTCTCCTGACATATACACTGATCCCTCTCCTGACACATACACTTTTTCCCCCCTGACACATACACTGATCCCTCTCCTGACTAATACACTGATCCCTCTCCCGACACATACACTGATCCCCCTGACACATACACTGATCCCCCTGACACATACACTGATCCCCTTCCTGACACATACACCAATCCCTCTCCTGACACATACACCAATCCCTCTCCTGACACATACACCGATCCCTATCCTGACACATACACCGATCCCTCTCCTGACACATACACCGATCCCTCTCTTGACACTTACACCGATCCCACCTGACAAATACACCGATCCCCCCTGACACACACACCGATCCCTCTCCTGACACATACACGATCCCTCTCCTGAGACATACACCGATCCCCCTGACACATACACCGATCCCTCTCCTGAAACATACACCGATCCCTCTCCTGACACATACACTGATCCCTCTCCTGACACATATGCTGATCCCCCCCTGACACATACACTGATCCCCCTGATGCATACAGTGATCCCTCTCCTGACACATACATTGATCCCCCCCTGACACATACACTGATCCCTCTCCTGACACATACACTGATCCCTCTCCTGACTCATACACTGATCCCCCCGACACATACACTGATCCCTCTCCTGACACATACACTGATCCCTCTCCTGACACATTTGCTGATCCCCCCCTGACACATACACTGATCCCCCCTGATGCATACACTGATCCCTCTCCTGACAAATACACGGATCCCTCTCCTGACTCATACACTGATCCACCCGACACATACACTGATCCCTCTCCTGACACATACACTGATCCCTCTCCTGACACATACACTGATTCCCCCCTACACATACAGTGATCTCTCTCCTGACACATACACCGATCCCTCTCCTGATATATACACTGATCCCTCTCCTGACACATACACTGATCCCCCCCTGACACATACACTGATCCCCCCCTGACACATACACTGATCCCCCCCTGACACATACACTGATCCCTCTACCGACACATACACTGATCCCTCTACCGACACATACACTGATCCCCCCCGACACATACACTGATCCCCCTCCTGACACATACACCAATCCCTCTCCTGACACATACACCAATCCCTCTCTTGACACTTACACCGATCCCACCTGACACATACACCGATCCCTCTCCTGACACATACACGATCCCTCTCCTGACACATACACGATCCCTCTCCTGACACATACACCGATCCCCCTGACACATACACCGATCCCTCTCCTGACACATACACCGATCCCTCTCCTGACACATACACTGATCCCCCCTACACATACACTGATCCCTCTCCTGACACATACACCGATCCCTCTCCTGATATATACACTGATCCCTCTCCGGACACATACACTGATCTCCCGACACATACACTGATCCCTCTCCTGACACATACACCGATCCCTCTCCTGACACATACACCGATCCCTCTCCTGACACATACACCGATCCCTCTCCTGACACATACACTGATCCCTCTCCTGACACATACACTGATCCCCCCCTACACATACACTGATCCCTCTCCTGACACATACACCGATCCCTCTCCTGACATATACACTGATCCCTCTCCTGACACATACACTCATTCCCCCCTGACACATACACTGATCCCTCTCCTGACTAATACACTGATCCCTCTCCCGACACATACACTGATCCCCCTGACACATACACTGATCCCCCTCCTGACACATACACCAATCCCTCTCCTGACACATACACCAATCCCTCTCCTGACACATACACCGATCCCTATCCTGACACATACACCGATCCCTCTCCTGACACATACACCGATCCCTCTCTTGACACTTACACCGATCCCACCTGACAAATACACCGATCCCCCCTGACACACACACCGATCCCTCTCCTGACACATACACGATCCCTCTCCTGAGACATACACCGATCCCCCTGACACATACACCAATCCCTCTCCTGAAACATACACCGATCCCTCTCCTGACACATACACTGATCCCTCTCCTGACACATATGCTGATCCCCCCCCTGACACATACACTGATCCCCCTGATGCATACACTGATCCCTCTCCTGACACATACATTGATCCCCCCCTGACACATACACTGATCCCTCTCCTGACACATACACTGATCCCTCTCCTGACTCATACACTGATCCCCCCGACACATACACTGATCCCTCTCCTGACACATACACTGATCCCTCTCCTGACACATTTGCTGATCCCCCCCTGACACATACACTGATCCCCCCTGATGCATACACTGATCCCTCTCCTGACAAATACACGGAACCCCTTTCCTGACTCATACACTGATCCACCCGACACATACACTGATCCCTCTCCTGACACATACACCGATCCCTCTCCTGACACATACACCGATCCCTCTCCTGACACATACACCGATCCCTCTCCTGACACATACACTGATCCCTCTCCTGACACATACACTGATCCCTCTCCTGACACATACACTGATCCCCCCCTACACATACACTGATCCCTCTCCTGACACATACACTGATCCCTCTCCTGATATATACACTGATCCCTCTCCTGACACATACACTGATCCCCCCCTGACACATACACTGATCCCTCTCCTGACACATACACTGATCCCTCTCCCGACACATACACCGATCCCCCTCCCGACACATACACCAATCCCTCTCCTGACACATACACCAATCCCTCTCCTGACACATACACCAATCCCTCTCCTGACACATACACCGATCCCTCTCCTGACACATACACCGATCCCTCTCTTGACACTTACACCGATCCCCCCTGACACATACACCGATCCCCCCTGACACACACACCTATCCCTCTCCTGACACATACACGATCCCTCTCCTGACACATACACCGATCCCCCCTGACACATACACCAATCCCTCTCCTGACACATACACCGATCCCTCTCCTGACACATACACCGATCCCTCTCCTGACCCATACTCCGATCCCTCTCCTGACACATACATCGATCCCCCCTGACACATACACCGATCCCTCTCCTGACACATACACCGATCCCTCTCCTGACACATACACCGATCCCCCCTGACACATACACCGATCCCCCCTGACACATACACCGATCCCTCTCCTGACACATAAATCAAAGAAAAGCACCCAGAGCACCAGCTGCAAGAAGAGAAATTAATAATGGCACGCCTACGTATACTTCAATAGTTAGTGACTGTACCTACCTAAATTAATTGTTCAAAAAGTACACGTGGTGAATGGGCTGGTAATAGAAAAAAAAAATATGCTCAAAAATTGTTTACATACAGCCACTCCTCACTATCCTTAGGTATGAGCAGGCTAGAAATTGAATAGAAGGTAGTGGCTGCAGAGCAGTTAAGTGGCAGCAAGTGAAGAGTTAACATAACTTTTCTCTGCAGAGCAAACATAGATTAGACTTACAACAGGAGCAGGAAGTAAATCAACAGGCTTCATTGTGGGATACAGCACATCATATACACACTCACACACACTCACATGCAGACCCATGCAAATCCATACACACCCATACACACATGCAGCACGGTAAACTGACCTGCTGAACTTTTGTGTAGACCCCTCGCCCCTGGCATTCTCTGCTACACATGGGGGAGGGGGCGTGGCTGAGCCGAGACTGAAGGGGCGGATTTCTTTCTTTAGTGAATGTAGCCAGCAGGAGCCAGGAGGAGAGCTCAGTGAGTGAAATCACAGGGCAGCTCTAAAGGGATCTGCAATCACTTGTGCTGCCGAAGGGACAGGAGGTGTTATAGGAAGCACAGCCCGATGTGCTCTAGACTGGCTACCATGTGACCCCCCCCCCTTCTTCTCACATGTAAACTCTGCCTCCATGGAACCTGTCTAGCCTTTGTCCCAGCCCCGCTCTTAACTTACATTTGCAACTTGTAGCCAGGAGTCGGGGGGTGGAGCTGGGAGAGAGAGCCACTCTGATCAGAGGTAGCATTCTCCACAGTGTGTCTGGACAGAAGTTTGGAGCCGTCAAATCTAAGCACTGATGTCGGCGATGGGCGGGACAAGCCCATCCCGACATCAGTGCTTACATTTGACAGCTCCACTCTCACTGCAGCCACAATCCCCCAGCTTGCCCACCAATCACTGGATGTTTACACTCGGGGCATGAGAAATACAAGACCCGGGGCTTTTTGGGGACACTGGACAGGTGGGGGCCCCCAGGAAAGTGGGGCCCCGGGCAACTGCCCAGCGTGCCCATGCGAAAAGACGGCCCTGCTGCTGGCAGGCTATTGCAAAGGTGCTTTTGATCTCTATCATCTGAGATCCAACTTATCTGGTAAGCAGTTTGTATTTGTACATCGTGCACCGCATCTCAGACGGTTGAATTGAGGAATACGTGCCCTGCTTTCTGGAGATTTATTGAAGGACTTTATATATTTTTTAATTTTGGAGATTAATTTTAGGACTTTGGTTTAATTATTTATTTCTCACATATTATATGGGTTTTTTCTTTATATGTTTTGATACACATATTTATTGATAATTTTTCATATGTTATAATTTTTCACATAATTTATTGAGATTTGGTCTATATCAATATTTATCACTATTCGCAGTGGTTATTTTGCACACTTTTTTTCTTTTTCTTCTTCTTTTTTGATCTGTTACAGGTTTTCAGTATTTAACCTGTAGAGGTTTAGCATTTAATCACGGTATCTGTATACACAGTCACATCACTCATATACTTTTTTCACTTTGGATAACTTTGGTGGTTAGCGCAAATATCCCCCCTTTTTGTCCCATGATATAATTGCCTAAATGGTACTGAAATATGCGGTATATTATTTAAAGATAATCTGCTTTTAAACTGTGTGAAAGTGATTTCTACACTGAAATATCTTTAGTCTGAGAAGTGAAAAATTCCCCGTTTGGAGGTGCATGGGCGGAGCCTAGCGGAGCAGACATGCATTGTTAGAGCTCCGCACCGCTGAGGAGAGAAGAGAAGGACAAAGCGGAGCAAGCAGGCTCAAAAGGTATCCATTTGAACCTTTTTGCCCCAGGGAACAAACTGTGAAAGTTTGGGCAGGAAATATGGTACTGGGAGGAAGCCGTGGCAGAAATAAAAATCACCTCACAAAGAGCTCACAGGCACTCACTGCAACTAAAGCAGCTCCAGTCACCTCACAATATACAGCATCAGGGCGCTCTCACAGACAGAAAATGTCACAGCAAGACTCTCCATTTGAGTCAGATACAGAACAAATCCTCTCACAAACTTCTCCACAAGCCTCCTCAGCATCCCCAATAATATTATTACAATTTGAAAAGATGCTTCATAAGGCTTTAAAACAAACCTCAGACCAAATAACAAACAGCCTAACCAAAGAAATAAGAGAGCTGGGAAACCGCACCGCAGCCTTAGAAATAAAAATGGATGAAATTGAAATTACAACCCAAGAAAATATAACAGAATTGGAACAATTAAAAGAAGAGAATTTAATACTTCAAACTAAGCTCGAAGATTACGAAAATAGAGCCAGACGTTCAAACTTGCGCATAAGGGGAATACCTGAAACTGTGACAGACCTGCAATCTACTATTACTGCTCTATTACAAGAACTAAAGCCAGATATCCCTATTGAACGTTTAGAACTGGACAGAGTACACAGAGCCCTCACAGCCAAAAAGAAAGATGGACCCCCACGTGATATAATCACAAAATTTCATTATTACAGAACGAAAGAACAAATACTAATTGCTGCAAGAGAAAAAAAGGAACTTATTTTTCAAGGACACAATTATCAAATTTTTGCTGACCTATCCCAACTTACTATTACTAAAAGACGATCCATGAAACCCCAACTAATGGAACTGCAATGCCACAACATTATGTATCAATGGGGCTTCCCCTTTTCAGTCAGATTTAACTACCAAGGTACAATTTACAGAAGCAGATCAGCAGATGAACTACAACAAACCATTTTGAAATTAAATCTGACAGAACCCACGAGCAGCAACTCTCCCACACGCAGAAGAATGGCATCATCTTCACCTTCAGGCAGCACCTAGAAAATTTCAGAACAAAATGGGAATCATCATTCTCACAAAAGAGGCCGTTATGCCACATCATCCATGGACCAAGAAGATTCAATGGACTGACATCCTAATTCCTGATATCTCTTCATTTATTATACTAAGAGATGGTTCTCTATAAAAAACCTGTATTTATAACTGAATGTAACTGCATTCTGATAGTCACACACTGTGTGGGATCATGTTACATTCCAGTTATATTTCTTATTACTTCTGATTCATATAGCCTTGGAATATATAAGTGAAATAAGGAAATTCTTGTTTAGTTATATATTTTCAGGTGATAACAATAGATTTATTACTTTTTAGGACAAATATGTTCAATAATCCAGAAGTAATGGAAGCTTTTTCTTTCTTTTCTTAAAACAAATATATTATTACCTAACTAGTTCCTAGAACTATGTTTTTGTTTATTCTAATCTGAAGCAATACAACCTCAATTTTATGAGTTAACATATCTAAACAGTTACATATGAATAAAATATGTAATTGTTTACTCTAAAAGGGTTAAAATCCCAAAATAAATCAAACTATCTTCATCAATACCAAAGTTATTAACAGTACCTTTCTAACTGAATTATTTAGCCTAGGGCAAGACTAACCATATACAACCACCCTGGAATAAATAATTTCAACAAAAACTATATTCTGCACTCCAATTAATGAATCATCATTTTGATGTCTTTTGACATAGCACTTCTCTCCTGTAAGTGGAAGATCCGTGTACCCCCATTAGCCCTCCTCATTCTCCCAACCATATTATGTGGGAGTGTGACGAAGGCACTTATTCCCCTGAGAGAGATATTTATTCTCTTTCACGAGTAAATTGTGATTACTTGCAAAAAATAATTTATACAATGTATCATCTAATCTCATATGTTTTTTGTTTACTCTCTACTCCAGAATTCACTGGTTTCTTTTCTATCCTTTCATCTCTTCAGTCTACACAGGTTGATCTGCGCAGTCAGCTCTGCATAACAAAAAGTAAGTCAAAACTATTTGATCTGTTGCCATGGCACCACTGAATATACTTTCCCTGAATGTTCAGGGAATAAATGTCCCTCAAAAAAGGACCAAAGCCTTCCATACTTTCCATAACAAGAAGGCTCACATAGTATGCCTCCAAGAAACACACTTCACCAAAGATTCTACTCCAAAATATATTTCTCCTTTTTATCAACAAATTTACACGGCTTCTGCCTGTACCAAACAAAGGGGTACTCTAATTGCATTTCACCGATCCACACCATTCACCTTATCATCAGAAATTAAAGACCCAGAAGGTAAATACCTGATGCTCATGGGTTATATAATGGATACAGCAATCACGGTGATTTCCTACTACGCTCCTAACAAACAACCTACACCATTCCTCTCACATATATTACAAGTGATTAATACACACAAAATAGGAACAGTGATAATGTGCGGGGATTCGAACCAGGTCCTCCTCCCATTTCTAGATAAATCACCTTTTACACCATCCAAAATAACCTCTAGATTACCTTTTTCTCAACTTCTTTCCAAATACAATCTGGTAGATTCGTGGAGAGAAAGTAACCCAATGAAAAAGAAATTCACTTATTTCTCGCACCCTCATCAAACCTTCACCAGAATAGATCATATTTTTCTAACAATAGGGATGATACCAGAAATTATTGCATCAGATATAATTCCGATTCCGTGGTCTGACCATAATGCAGTATACACTACTATAGCCTCAGCCATACCAAAAGCGCATGACCCAACGTGGTACTTACCGGACATAATGCTCAAACACCCACTACATCAGATGGCCATTGAACAAGCTTTAAAGGAATACATATCAATTAATAATACAACAGACATTTCCCCAATAACACTGTGGGAAGCTCATAAGCCTGTCTTGCGTGGTACAATACAAAGACAAATGGCACTATTTAAACGGGAACACAAAAATCTAGCAAAAAAACTAGAACTCAATTTTAATGCAGCCTACATATCATTCCAAGATAATCCATCTCAGAGTACAAAATCTCATCTGGAAAAATCTAGATTGGAATACGATCTATTTCTCACTGAGTCAGTTGATAAATCCCTCAAACGCTCCAAACACAATTTCTACATGAATACAAACAAACCAGGCACATATTTGGCTAAATTCAACTAACAAATCTTTCAAACCAATACGTTTGAAATTATCAAAAAATGTTTATACTTGTAATCCAGTTAAAATAGTCCATAAATTTCACTCACATCTCGCAACTTTATACAAGACAAACAATGAATTTAATCCTACAGAGGCTGAATCCTTCTTCTCAAAAATAACCTTACCTGAGTTGTCTCAGAATCAAAAAAGCAGTTTGGATGAGCCTATAACTATAGATGAAGTTGCTAACGCCATAAAAGACCTAAAACTTAACAAAAGACCAGGCCCAGATGGCTACTCGGCTTTATACTATAAAACATTCTCAGAAATACTCTCTCCCATTCTCACTGAAACTTTTAACAAACTTCTAGAAGGACATTCTTTTCGGCAAGAAACACTAATGGCAATTGTTTGTATGATCCCAAAACCCATTTCTGATGATACTTCCTGTGTGAATTATCGGCCTATCTCTCTGTTAAACCTTGATATTAAATTATTAGCAAAAATAATAGCAAAATGCCTCAATAGCATTATAGGAAAATTAATACATAGAGATCAAGTAGGCTTCATGCCAAATAGACAGGCAGGCGATAATATACGCAGGGCAGTGTTATTGGCACATATTGCTAAAAAACGGAAAATCCCTTTATGTTTTCTATCTCTCGATATTAAGAGGGCATTTGACACAGTATCCTGGCAATATATGCAATATTCATTACAAAAATGGGGTTTTGGACCCCACTTTTTAACATGGATCAAAGCATTATATAATAAACCCAAAGCCTATATAAAATATGCTGGATACAAATCTGATGCCTTTAATATCGAAAGAGGTACCCGACAGGGTTGCCCATTATCTCCCTTATTATTTGCCCTTATACTCGAACCCATGGCCCATGAAGTAGGAGGTATTACACACAAATTATGTATATTTACAGACAATATATTACTTTTTCTATCATCACCACAGGTCTCTGGTCCTAACTTAATACCAGCTCTTGATGGATTTGCAGCCCTATCCGGCCTTATGATTAATCCTAAGAAATGCCTAGTGCTTAATATTTCGCTCACAAACATGGAATTGATCCCGGCTAGGGCTGCACTCCCATTCACATGGGCAGAAAAATCAATACCATATCTTGGAATTCATTTAACAGCATCTCATTCTGACTTATTCTCAACCAATTATCCTCCTGTATTAAGACAGATCACAAATCTAATAAAACAATGGTCGCAACTTCCTTTATCCTGGATAGGGAAGAATAATGCAATCAAAATGACTATTCTACCCAAATTGCTTTATCTATTCAGAGTCCTCCCTATTCCAATTCCTTCCTATTTTTTGAGAATAGTACAAAAAAGAGCAACTTCGTTTATATGGGGCTCTTCTAAACCACGTATACCTATACACACACTACATCTTCCCAAAAATAAAGGAGGCCTGGGATACCCTAATTTTACTAACTACTACAGAGCAGCACATTTGGCCAGTCTGTCCAAATACCATGCAAAACAGGAAATCCCATTATGGGTATTTATAGAGGCTTCAGAAAATGACCCTCTATTAATATCAAACTTGTTATGGCTTGATCCTAAAGACCGCTTTAAAATTCATAATCCCATAACTAAACACTTCTTATCTCTCTGGGATAAACTAAAAACCAAATATCAGTTACAATCTCCACACAATCCTCTCCTTTCTTTTATCAGAAATCCGGCCTTTTATCAGGCATGGATCTACCCAAATTCTTTTAAAGCTTGGACAACATCAGGCATTCAGACACTAAATGACTTCATAGCATCTAAATCATTCCTTTCATTCCCATCGCTTAGAGAAAAATATGATCTACCAAACTCTGAGATATTTAGATATCTCCAAATCAAAAATTTCTATACACCATTCCTAAAGGGGGATACACCATTATCCCAATTATCCATTTTTGAATTAATCTGTACAAAAGATCCATTTGCTAAAGGTACAATTTCATCACTTTATAATCAATTATATGGAGTAGTAAATCTTAATAGACCCTCTTACGTTCAGAGGTGGGAGGAGGACCTGGGACGAACTTTAGAAGACATGGACTGGTCTAACATATGGCTCACATCTAAGTCATCTTCACCCAACATCTTAGCACTGGAGACAAATTATAAAGTCCTAACTCGCTCCCTTGTACCTGCTAGAGTGGCAAAATATTCACCTAATACCTCAGCTCTTTGTTTTCGAGGATGCCCAGAAATAATGTTTAGGAGAGAGTGAAAACTCCTTTAGTGTAAAAGTGTTTGTAAGGTATACATAAAAATATATATTGGGTAATAAACACAGTACAAGTGAAAACACAGTGTGTGTTAAAGAGTATAAAAAACTCAGTAAAAAAGAAAATTTAAAAGAAACTAGTTAAGAAACAATCAAACATATATGGTACAGCAAATACATATCAATGCAAGGTGAGCTGAGTGTGTTAATCCACAGAATTGGAGTTCAATGGAGGTGGCAAACCAGAAAAAGAACACCGGTATCCCCAAGGGGAAAAAAATAAAAAAATATATATACAGAGGGAATCAAAAGTCTTTTAAATGGCAAGATGGGATAGTCTCGTTAAATCCCACAGGTAATTAGATGTGAACTGTCTTCTCAAGAGGTAACCTGAGGGTTATAGGAAAAGGACCCGACCAATGTGTTGGATCTTGGCTCAAATGGATAATTCCCACCAGGAGAAAGGCAGAAGCAAAAAGCAAAAGAATGCCCTTACCAGATCCGGTGGACTCACGGGCCGTAGCGGTGAGTCAAACGAGCCTATACCGTTAAACGGTGTGGGGTAAAGGTGTGTGGGAGAACTTGTAAACCATCTTGTCAGCAGTCCTCATACGAAGCACCGATTTGGAGTCCGGGGTCCCCAGGGTATGGTTCCGATCAGCAGATCACCGTTTCCTCAGAAAGCCATCATATGTGCAAATAGGCAAAAAAGGAGAAAAAAGGAAGAAAACTCCACATAGTGTAAATCCTTGATTAGCAAAGAGCATAAAAGCACTTTATTTAGGGAGTGTACTCCGAAAAAATGTTGTTACAGGCAAAGGGCGGTAAAAACTCGGCCCAAAATAAATTAAAAACCGGCATAAAAGTAATAAAAACAGGCGCAGTAGATAGTGGTGGGGTATAAACATAGGACCCGACGCGTTTCGCCTCCTAAGGCTTCTGCTGGGGTATGAATAAGCCCCCCACACACAACTGCGCTTTATATACAGAGAGATTGGAGTGTAACAGCTGATCGGCGCTGTTACACGGGACAACTTCCGGGTTCAGCAGCGTCATCCGTGACACACCGGTCACATGACTTTTTGTGGCCAATCACAGGCTGGAGAGAATGGTTAGAAGCCAAGCCTCACTCCTGACCACCTATAGACAGAGAAGCAATCCCATTCGTCATATGTGACGGTCACCTGATGTGGCAATGACGATGGGACGCTCTAAAGTGCGTGTCAAGGGGAGGAGGAAGTAAAAGCCAAATGGATAGAGGCGTGGAACGCACAACACGGCGGCGATCCACGCTGATAGTAATTGTTTGTAATAAACTGATGTAATCCCGATCCCGGAAGTGTTCCCAGCATATTAGCATATAAAAATAAAGGTGTATATCCAATAGGTGTTTACTAACAAATCTTAGTGAGTACACATGTAAGAGTATAACAGCAATATATATGACATTTTCTAGGAATTGAAAGAAGTATAAAGAGAGATGTAAAGGGAGTTATACCTAATAGGGAAATAGGGGAGTATGCAACAGAGACTCATAAGGGAATCTATGGAAAGAAGGTGCATGTACTTGGTATGTACTGTGCACTTTAATTCTATTACGTTAAAAGATTCCTTAATGGACTAGAGACTAGGGAATTCGAGGAACTCTTTATCCTATCTAAACAAGATAACAGGGTGGAAAAGTGAAAAAGTTTATTTGATCTAGCAAGAATAGACGCTCATTTAAAGCCCCATAGGGAGTTTGAGAACATAGTAAGGGGAGAGAGTCAAATGTTCAAAAAATATTAATAAAATGACAGCAATCTAGTGACATTTATAAAAATAGATGGTCCAAGGAGGTGTTGTGTAATACATAAAGTTGCCAAAGGAGGGGGGAGGGGGGGGGGGGGTGTATCAACGCCTAAGACTGATTTATAAAGGCGTTGATATCCCACTCCACGTTCAATCCATATGGCACATAACATTTCATGAGATGTATCCAAAAAACTTCAAGCTTGGAGACACCCCTTGTGTTTGGTTCCCCCCTCCAATGTGGAACAAATTTGTCAATAATTTGAAACTTTGTTCCAGATGGATTCTGATTATGGTGAAGTAAATAGTGTTTGGGAACACTATGATTGGTGCGTCCTTTTAGTATAGCTGTGATGTGTTCGTTCACTCGTATGGAGAAATTGCGTTTGGTACGTCCTATGTACTGCTTACCACAAGGGCAGGTAATAAGGTAAACAATAAATTTTGTGGTGCATGTTGCAAATTGTTTCATCTTAAATTCCTTCCCAGTGGAAGATGATGAGAAGGTTTCAATTTTGCGAGATTTGCAAACATTGAGTTTGCATACTGTACATTTCCTGCAGGGGAAAAAACCCTTAAGGTCATGAAAGAAAGATGGCGTCTTCGGAGGGTCGACAACTCCTGGTGCAATTTTGCCACCTATTGATGGTGCTCCTTTATATATCACTCCAGCTTGGTCGGGAAGTAATGGGCCCAGTATTCTATCATTTTTCAAAACCTTCCAATGTCTGGAAATTATATTCTTTATCTGCTTGTGTTGGATAGAATAGTTGGTGAGGAAGGCCCATCTATGTTTAGCATCAAGAGGTTTTTTTGGTTGTTCCACTAGTAGTGAGGAGCGGTCAATGCGTGCTATTTTCTGTATCTCCTGGTCGATTAATCCTCCATCGTAGCCCTTTTCTTGGAATCTACATTTAATCATTTCTGCCTGTCTGAAGAAATCTGGCAAGAGAGAACAGTTACGTCTGATTCTCATCAGTTGGCTTCGAGGTACCGATTTCAGCCATGCTGTGTGCAGCTGTCAGTCGGGATGTACCCGTTGCGGTCGGTGGCCTTGAAGAAGGTTTTCGTTTCTAATTGACCGTTGACAGCTGTGATTTCCAAGTCTAGGAAATGTATTACAGACGGGCTAGCTTCGTATGACAAGTGTATGCCTACCTCATTCGCATTTAGGGCCAGCATAAAGCGATTGAGGGAATCCATGGAGCCTCTCCATAGGAGGAGGATGTCGTCGATATATCTGGCCAAAAAGACTAGCTGTAATGGTCTCTGGGCGCCGACGACATCCTCCTCCCACTTGGCCATAAAGATATTAGCCAGGCTGGGGGCAAATTTAGCCCCCATGGCTACTCTCTTCGTCTGTAAGTAGTAACGGTTGTCGTACCAAAAGTAATTTGACTTGGTGGCAAAATATAACAAATCTATGATAAACCTTTTTTGTGTCAGTGGGATGTTCTTTTCTCTCGATAAAAGAGTTCAACTGCACCTATACCTAAATCATGGGGGATGATGGTGTATAGGGAAGTAACGTCCTGCGGTTACTAGTATAAGATCGTTAGTGTACGTGATTTGTTGTAATTTGTTAATAGTATCTCGAGTGTCTTTCAGAAAGGATGGTAGTGATTTTACTATGGGTTGTAAATAGTGATCAATGTATTTCCCTATGCGGGAGGTCACGGAGTTGATTCCGCTTATAATTGGGCGACCAGGAGGTTGAGTGATGTTCTTGTGTACTTTGGGCAGATAGTACATTATGGGGATACGCGGAGCTACCGGGACCAAAAATGTTTTTCTTTTTTGTCTAGTATGCCAAGCTGGAAGCCAGTATCAATCAGGTCTGTTAGTCTTCTTTTAAAGCTTGTAGTGGGATTGGATCCAAGGGGCAGGTACGTTTCTGTGTCGCTTAGGATCCTTGTCATCTCAGCATGATAATCTTTACTGTCAAGAACGACTATCCCTCCGCCCTTATCCGCCGGGCGGATAACAAGCTCTTTGCGTTCGCAAAGAGACCTCAGGCCGATTTTAATATTGGGTTCAGAATAATATTTCTTCTTTGGGAGTCCCTCTAGATCTTCCAATACTAGATCACGGAATACCTTAATAGAAGGAGCTATAGGAGCTGGAGGGTTGAAAAGAGACGGATTCGCTAATCCCGAGTGAACTGAATGGGAGTTAGTGAGAAGATGTGAGGGCCTACTCGGATTGGACGCAATATATCTTTGTACATTAAGTTTGCGTACAAACTTATGTACATCTATAAAAGTAGAGAATTTGCTTAGTGTTTTAGGGGGGGCAAATTTTAAACCTTTGTTAAGAACGTTGAGTTCCGCTGGGGAGAAGTCAGCTTTGCTTAGATTGAAGATGCCACTGTCTTTTAAACCCTTTTTCCCTTTATTGGAACGCCTCCCCCCTCGGGTGCCGCGTTTTGTTCTAGGTTTCGTATGGGGTATTCCTGTTCTCTGTGAAAACCCCCCTGGTACAGAGGTTGTGGTTTGGCCTGGTTGTAGTTAAAAGGTGACCTGTCAGGGTAGTCTCCATCTCCGTGTTCATAACGGTATTGAGAATTGCGGTAGTCGTTCGGTCGTTCATCTCTAAGAGGTGAGAATCTATTTCTTGTATTAATCGGGGTTCTATAGGGTTGATAATATTGGTATTCGTTTCGACTTGTGTCGCGTCTTCGGGGGGAGTAGTCCTGTCTATAGTCCTCATAGTGGACGGAACGATCTCTGTTACCCCTGCCTTTTCCCCTGTTATTTCATCCTCTATTCCCAGAATGGGAAGGGGGATTCTTGGTACGGGTCACAGGGGCAGGGGGGGGGAAAGACGGGCGTCTAATATTGCCAGTAAGGGGGGAGGGGAGTACTGGAGGGGTATGTGAAGCCCTGGAATCATCCAGATATTCTGTTTCCATAGGGTGGCTGGTACTGGCAGATGAGTCCTTGGCCTGGCTATTGGATTGCCAGCTAAAGACATTCTTATTTTTGTAGTCACTAAGGTCTCTGTTGTATTTCTTCTGCTTTTTGGTTTTTTGTTCTCTTTCTTCCTTTTCGAGATGATTTTTAAGATTAGTGGAAAGACTAATGTACTCTGTGGTGGATTTATGTGGAAGGAGTTTATCCCTAATTTCTTTGATTTCCTTATCTATAAAGGTTCTTCTCGTGCGTTTTCTGTCTATAAGGAACCCCAATAGGGATATTCCTGCTTCATTAAAATAATGGTACCAGGACTCTATATCAAGGTCCCCTTGTTGTGGGTGGATTGTCCACCTTAGGCCCCTTGGGACCATGCGTTCCTTGGTATACTGCTCAAGGAAGGCAATGTCCCATTCTAGATGTAACTCCGAGACCATCAGGTTTTTAAGCCTGAGAAACAGACCGCCTATCTCAGAGTCATTATTAAAAACTGTAAAGACTCCTTCAGTATTGAAGGTACGGCTAGTCCGATAGTCAAACACATCCACAGTTAGTGGATTGACAGAGGTGTGTAGAGAGGCTGCAAACTAGTATTGTCAATAAAGAACGTGTAAGGAAAAAATGTAAAAGTTGCGCCAGCTCTTGGATGGAAGTGAAGCAGCCAACACAGCAATATGACCGTTGCAAGTGAAAGTTGGAGTGAAGAAGTGTGGCGCTAATGGGTGGTGGGACTCCTGTTGCTAAAACAGGTAGAAAAAGTGTTTAGGAGAGAGTGAAAACTCCTTTAGTGTAAAAGTGTTTGTAAGGTATACATAAAAATATATATTGGGTAATAAACACAGTACAAGTGAAAACACAGTGTGTGTTAAAGAGTATAAAAAACTCAGTAAAAAAGAAAATTTAAAAGAAACTAGTTAAGAAACAATCAAACATATATGGTACAGCAAATACATATCAATGCAAGGTGAGCTGAGTGTGTTAATCCACAGAATTGGAGTTCAATGGAGGTGGCAAACCAGAAAAAGAACACCGGTATCCCCAAGGGGAAAAAAATAAAAAAATATATATACAGAGGGAATCAAAAGTCTTTTAAATGGCAAGATGGGATAGTCTCGTTAAATCCCACAGGTAATTAGATGTGAACTGTCTTCTCAAGAGGTAACCTGAGGGTTATAGGAAAAGGACCCGACCAATGTGTTGGATCTTGGCTCAAATGGATAATTCCCACCAGGAGAAAGGCAGAAGCAAAAAGCAAAAGAATGCCCTTACCAGATCCGGTGGACTCACGGGCCGTAGCGGTGAGTCAAACGAGCCTATACCGTTAAACGGTGTGGGGTAAAGGTGTGTGGGAGAACTTGTAAACCATCTTGTCAGCAGTCCTCATACGAAGCACCGATTTGGAGTCCGGGGTCCCCAGGGTATGGTTCCGATCAGCAGATCACCGTTTCCAGATCCGGTGGACTCACGGGCCGTAGCGGTGAGTCAAACGAGCCTATACCGTTAAACGGTGTGGGGTAAAGGTGTGTGGGAGAACTTGTAAACCATCTTGTCAGCAGTCCTCATACGAAGCACCGATTTGGAGTCCGGGGTCCCCAGGGTATGGTTCCGATCAGCAGATCACCGTTTCCTCAGAAAGCCATCATATGTGCAAATAGGCAAAAAAGGAAAAAAAAGGAAGAAAACTCCACATAGTGTAAATCCTTGATTAGCAAAGAGCATAAAAGCACTTTATTTAGGGAGTGTACTCCGAAAAAATGTTGTTACAGGCAATATGCTAATATGCTGGGAACACTTCCGGGATCGGGATTACATCAGTTTATTACAAACAATTACTATCAGCGTGGATCGCCGCCGTGTTGTGCGTTCCACGCCTCTATCCATTTGGCTTTTACTTCCTCCTCCCCTTGACACGCACTTTAGAGCGTCCCATCGTCATTGCCACATCAGGTGACCGTCACATATGACGAATGGGATTGCTTCTCTGTCTATAGGTGGTCAGGAGTGAGGCTTGGCTTCTAACTATCCTCTCCAGCCTGTGATTGGCCACAAAAAGTCATGTGACCGGTGTGTCACGGATGACGCTGCTGAACCCGGAAGTTGTCCCGTGTAACAGCGCCGATCAGCTGTTACACTCCAATCTCTCTGTATATAAAGCGCAGTTGTGTGTGGGGGGCTTATTCATACCCCAGCAGAAGCCTTAGGAGGCGAAACGCGTCGGTTCCTATGTTTATACCCCACCACTATCTACTGCGCCTGTTTTTATTACTTTTATGCCGGTTTTTAATTTATTTTGGGCCGAGTTTTTACCGCCCTTTGCCTGTAACAACATTTTTTCGGAGTACACTCCCTAAATAAAGTGCTTTTATGCTCTTTGCTAATCAAGGATTTACACTATGTGGAGTTTTCTTCCTTTTTTCTCCTTTTTTGCCTATTTGCACATATGATGGCTTTCTGAGGAAACGGTGATCTGCTGATCGGAACCATACCCTGGGGACCCCGGACTCCAAATCGGTGCTTCGTATGAGGACTGCTGACAAGATGGTTTACAAGTTCTCCCACACACCTTTACCCCACACCGTTTAACGGTATAGGCTTGTTTGACTCACCGCTACGGCCCGTGAGTCCACCGGATCTGGAAACGGTGATCTGCTGATCGGAACCATACCCTGGGGACCCCGGACTCCAAATCGGTGCTTCGTATGAGGACTGCAGACAAGATGGTTTACAAGTTCTCCCACACACCTTTACCCCACACCGTTTAACGGTATAGGCTCGTTTGACTCACCGCTACGGCCCGTGAGTCCACCGGATCTGGTAAGGGCATTCTTTTGCTTTTTGCTTCTGCCTTTCTCCTGGTGGGAATTATCCATTTGAGCCAAGATCCAACACATTGGTCGGGTCCTTTTCCTATAACCCTCAGGTTACCTCTTGAGAAGACAGTTCACATCTAATTACCTGTGGGATTTAACGAGACTATCCCATCTTGCCATTTAAAAGACTTTTGATTCCCTCTGTATATATATTTTTTTATTTTTTTCCCCTTGGGGATACCGGTGTTCTTTTTCTGGTCTGCCACCTCCATTGAACTCCAATTCTGTGGATTAACACACTCAGCTCACCTTGCATTGATATGTATTTGCTGTACCATATATGTTTGATTGTTTCTTAACTAGTTTCTTTTAAATTTTCTTTTTTACTGAGTTTTTTATACTCTTTAACACACACTGTGTTTTCACTTGTACTGTGTTTATTACCCAATATATATTTTTATGTATACCTTACAAACACTTTTACACTAAAGGAGTTTTCACTCTCTCCTAAACACTTTTTCTACCTGTTTTAGCAACAGGAGTCCCACCACCCATTAGCGCCACACTTCTTCACTCCAACTTTCACTTGCAACGGTCATATTGCTGTGTTGGCTGCTTCACTTCCATCCAAGAGCTGGCGCAACTTTTACATTTTTTCCTTACATGCCCAGAAATAGGCACACATTTACACATATGGTGGACGTGCCCAGTAATCCAAACCTTCTGGAAGGAAGTCTTCGTGATTGCATCTAAAATATTTAAAAAAATAATACAACCAGATCCATATATAACTTTACTTAATCTAAAACCGGAATGGTTAACACTCTCTCAATTCAAACTTATGATCCAACTAATAACGGCTGCAAAACAAACAGTGGCCAAGGCATGGAAATCTCCTACATTGGTACTAGCAGAAACAATTCACAGAATGAATAATACAATGTCCCATGCTAAGATGGTAGCCATCGATCAAAATCAAATTCCAAAATTTGAAAAACTTTGGCATCCTTGGATAAAACAACAGTTCCTGTCAAATTTCAATGACTCTGTCCTGTTGCCATGGTAACAGATTAAATGACTTACAGAGACACCCATTCTAAGGCTTCAAAGAGAACTAAAAAGAATAATAAACTGACGAGCGGGACAACCTTGTGGACCATACCTCTGACTTTCTACCCTTTTTCTTCTTTCTCTTTCCTTTTCTCCACCTTACGATTAAAGCTCATTATCAGAATTTATTTGACCTATATACACTCTACCTGTAAACAATATGTATAGTAGGTATAAATCATTTAAATACCTACAAAAGTAACTAAGGAAATGATATATATCTTTAATTTAGGTTTACGTGAACCCAAGGTTTAATATTTGAAATTTCATGATATTTACCTATATAAACCCTACTGTAAAACAATGAGCTTACTTTATAGATCCTTGTAAACTTACTTTATGTATCTTTATAATATTGTATACTCAATAAACTTCTTTTGACAAGGAAAAATTCCCCGTTTTGGACAACTAGGTGCCAACACAACTGAGCATGCTTAGACCTGAAAATAGCTCTCATTTTAGCTCCAGTGTCTTTTTTACCCGGCGCTATAGTAAATACCAAAATGAGAGCTAATTAGTGAGCATTTTTTGGAAGTAAAAATCTGCTCTATTATAGTCCAATGCAAGTTTTAGCCATTGATTCTAATGGAACAATTGTAACTTTCACAAAAAAAAACTTTTAATGTTGAGATGAAATGTATCTTTCTCTGAAATAAATTTTCCTTTGCAACATTGTTGCTTCTACTTAAAATATTTTGTTTTTAAGAATGCTAGAATGTGGAATGTTTTGATGTTTTGGTAAAATATATTTTTCTCTGTCACTTTCACGTGTTACTCTCCATCTCACAACAATCTTTACCCAAACTCACACAGGTGTCTTTACAATCCACAAACAATACTATTGCTGATGCAAATTTAAGTCCTCATGCACATGGACGTTTTTACAGCTGCTTTTTTGAGCTTTTTTTGCAGCTTAAAAAGGCCTGTGTATGTTAGTCTATGGCTTCATGCCCACCTAGGCGTTTCTGAGCTGCAAGTGGCATAGGCGTTTTTAAGCTGTAAAAAAAACCCAGGACCAGTGGGTTCTGAGAGACGTTTTTCAGCTGTAAAAACGCTCTAATGCTGAAAAACGCTGAAAAACGCTCAAAAACGTTTTTGATCCATTGAAAAAAAAAAAAATTTGAAAAAAAAAAACGCTAAAAAAAGGTTACGCGGAAAAACGCTCAAAAACGCTATTGCAAAAATGCTGAAAAAAGCTGAAAAAAGTTTAAAAAAATCACTGTAAAGATACTGGCGTCTTCATAACATTATTTTAACAGCCTGTGTGCATGAGGGCTAAAATGAATCACAAATTTTTGTGCTTTTTTTAATTTTCCAAATATTCATAAGTTGAGCCCAAAAAATGTGATATGTGTACCAACATCAGAAATCAAAATGTAATTCCCAAAAATTTGAGGCTAATATTCTACTCTCACCCACTAAAAAACACCAAATATCACAGAATAACCACTTGACGACCGCCTCACGCCGATGTACGTCGGCAAGGTGGCACGGACAGGCAAAATCACGTACATGTACGTGATTTGCCTTCCGCGGGTGGAGAGTCCGACCGGACCCCCCCCCGGTGCCCGAGGCGGTCGTCTTTTGTTCCCCGGCGATCGGAGGTGAGGGGGAGGCCATCCATTCGTGGCCCCCCCCCTCGCGATCGCCGCCGGCCAATGGGAACATTCCTTTGCTGCTGTATGCCAAACAGCAGCAAAGGAAATTATGTCATCTCTCCTCGGCTCGGTAGTTTCCGTTCCAGCGCCGAGGGGAGAAGACATCAATGTGAGTGCACCAACACACACACAGTAGAACATGCCAGGCACACAAAACACCCCGATCCCTCCCCGATCGCCCCCCGATCCCCCCCCCAATCACCCCCCCCTGTCACAAACTGACACCAAGCAGGTTTTTTTTTTTTTCTGATTACTGCTAGGTGTCAGTTTGTGACAGTTACAGTGTTAGGACAGTTACTGTTAGCCCCCTTTAGGTCTAGGGTACCCCCCTAACCCCCCCCCAATAATGTTTTAACCCCTTGATCACCCCCCGTCACCAGTGTCACTAAGCGATCATTTTTCTGATCGCTGTATTAGTGTCGCTGGTGACGCTAGTTAGGGAGGTAAATATTTAGGTTCGCCGTCAGCGTTTTATAGCGACAGGGACCCCCATATACTATCTAATAAATGTTTTAACCCCTTGATTGCCCCTAGTTAACACTTTCACCAGTGATCACCGTATAAGTGTTACGGTCGACGCTGGTTAGTTCGTTTATTTTTTATAGTGTCAGGGCACCCGCCATTTATTACCAAATAAAGGTTTAGCCCCCTGATCGCCCGGCGGTGATATGCGTCGCCCCAGGCAGCATCAGATTAGCGCCAGTACCACAAACACCCACGCACGCAGCATACGCCTCCCTTAGTGGTATAGTATCTGATCGGATCAATATCTGATCCGATCAGATCTATACTAGCGTCCCCAGCAGTTTAGGGTTCCCAAAAACGCAGTGTTAGCGGGATCAGCCCAGATACCTGCTAGCACCTGCGTTTTGCCCCTCCGCCCAGCTCACCCAAGTACAGTATCGATCGATCACTGTCACTTACAAAACACTAAACGCATAACTGCAGTGTTCACAGAGTCAGGCCTGATCCCTGCAATCGCTAACAGTTTTTTTGGTAGCATTTTGGTGAACTGGCAAGCAAGCACCAGCCCCAGGCAGCGTCAGGTTAGCGCCAGTACCGCTAACACCCACGCACGCAGCATACACCTCCCTTATTGGTATAGTATCTGAACGGATCAATATCTGATCCGATCAGATCTATACTAGTGTCCCCAACAGTTTAGGGTTCCCAAAAACGCAGTGTTAGCGGGATCAGCCCAGATACCTGCTAGCACCTGCATTTTGCCCCTCTGCCCGGCCCAGCTCAGCCCACCCAAGTGCAGTATCGATCGATCACTGTCACTTATAAAACACTTAACGCATAACTGCAGCGTTCGCAGAGTCAGGCCTGATCCCTGCGATCGCTAACAGTTTTTTTGGTAGCTTTTTATTGAACTCGCAAGCGCCAGCGGCCTAGTACACCCCGGTCGTAGTCAAACCAGCACTGCAGTAACACTTGGTGACGTGGCGAGTCCCATAAGTGCAGTTCAAGCTGGTGAGGTGGCAAGCACAAGTAGTGTCCCGCTGCCACCAAGAAGACAAACACAGGCCCGTTGTGCCCATAATGCCCTTCCTGCTGCATTCGCCAATCCTAATTGGGAACCCACCGCTTCTGCAGCGCCCGTACTTCCCCCATTCACATCCGCAACCAAATGCAGTCGGCTGCATGAGAGGCATTTTCTTTATGTCCTCCCGAGTACCCCTACCCAACGAACCCCCCAAAAAAGATGTCGTGTCTGCAGCAAGCGCGGATATAGGCGTGACACCCGCTATTATTGTCCCTCCTGTCCTGACAATCCTGGTCTTTGCATTGGTGAATGTTTTGAACGCTACCATACACTAGTTGAGTATTAGCGTAGGGTACAGCATTGCACAGACTAGGCACACTTTCACAGGGTCTCCCAAGATGCCATCGCATTTTGAGAGACCCTAACCTGAAACCGGTTACAGTTATAAAAGTTAGTTACAAAAAATGTGTAAAAAAAAAAAAAACACATACAAAAAAATAGTTGTCGTTTTATTGTTCTCTCTCTCTCTATTCTCTCTCTATTGTTCTGCTCTTTTTTACTGTATTCTATTCTGCAATGTTTTATTGTTGTTATGTTTTATCATGTTTGCTTTTCAGGTATGCAATTTTTTATACCTTACCGTTTACTGTGCTTTATTGTTAACCATTTTTTTGTCTTCAGGTACGCCATTCACGACTTTGAGTGGTTATACCAGAATGATGCCTGCAGGTTTAGGTATCATCTTGGTATCATTCTTTTCAGCCAGCGGTCGGCTTTCATGTAAAAGCAATCCTAGCGGCTAATTAGGCTCTAGACTGCTTTTACAAGCCGTGGGAGGGAATGCCCCCCCCCCCACCGTCTTCCGTGCTTTTCTCTGGCTCTCCTGTCTCAACAGGGAACCTGAGAATGCAGCCGGTGATTCAGCCAGCTGACCATAGAGCTGATCAGAGACCAGAGTGGCTCCAAACATCTCTATGGCCTAAGAAACCGGAAGCTACGAGCATTTTATGACTTAGATTTTGCCGGATGTAAATAGCGCCATTGGGAAATTGGGGAAGCATTTTATCACACCGATCTTGGTGTGGTCAGATGCTTTGAGGGCAGAGGAGAGATCTAGGGTCTAATAGACCCCAATTTTTTCAAAAAAGAGTACCTGTCACTACCTATTGCTATCATAGGGGATATTTACATTCCCCGAGATAACAATAAAAATGATTAAAAAAAAAAATGAAAGGAACAGTTTAAAAATAAGATAAAAAAGCAAAAAAATAATAAAGAAAAAAAAAAAAAGCACCCCTGTCGCCCCCTGCTCTCGCGCTAAGGCGAACGCAAGCGGTGGTCTGTCGTCAAACGTAAACAGCAATTGCACCATGCATGTGAGGTATCACCGCGAAGGTCAGATCGAGGGCAGTAATTTTTGCAGTAGACCTCCTCTGTAAATCTAAAGTGGTAACCTGTAAAGGCTTTTAAAGGCTTTTAAAAATGTATTTATTTTGTTGCCACTGCACGTTTGTGCGTAATTTTAAAGCATGTCATGTTTGGTATCCATGTACTCGGCCTAAGATCATCTTTTTTATTTCATCAAACATTTGGGCAATATAGTGTGTTTTAGTGCATTAAAATTTAAAAAAGTGTTTTTTTTCCCTAAAAAAATGCGTTTGAAAAATCGCTGCGCAAATACTGTGTGAAAAAAAAAAATAAAACACTCACCATTTTAATCTGTAGGGCATTTGCTTTAAAAAAATATATAATGTTTGGGTGTTCAAAGTAATTTTTTGGAAAAAAAAAAAATTACTTTTTCATGTAAACAATAAGTGTCAGAAAGGGCTTTGTCTTCAAGTGGTTAGAAGAGTGGGTGATGTGTGACATAAGCTTCTAAATGTTGTGCATAAAATGCCAGGACAGTTCAAAACCCCCCCAAATGACCCCATTTTGGAAAGTAGACACCCCAAGCTATTTGCTGAGAGGCATGTCGAGTCCATGGAATATTTTATATTGCGACACAAGTTACGGGAAAGAGACAAATTATTATTTTTTTTTTTTTTTTTGCACAAAGTTGTCACTAAATGATATATTGCTCAAACATGCCATGGGAATATGTGAAATTACACCCCAAAATACATTCTGCTGCTTCTTCTGAGTACGGGGATACCACATGTGTGAGACTTTTTTGGAGCCTAGCCGCGTACAGGACCCCGAAAACCAAGCACCGCCTTCAGGCTTTTTAAGGGCGTGAATTTTTGATTTCACTCTTCACTGCCTATCACAGTTTCGGAGGCCATGGAAAGCCCAGGTGGCACAAAACCCCCCAAATGACCCCATTTTGGAAAGTAGACACCCAAAGCTATTTGCTGAGAGGTATAGTGAGTATTTTGCAGACCTCACTTTTTGTCACAAAGTTTTAAAAATTGAAAAAAGAAAAAAAAATGTTTTTTCTTGTCTTTCTTCATTTTCAAAAACAAATGAGAGCTGCAAAATACTCGCCATGCCTCTCAGCAAATAGCTTGGGGTGTCTACTTTCCAAAATGGGGTCATTTGGGGGGGGTTTTGTGCCACCTGGGCATTCCATGGCCTCCGAATCTGTGATAGGCAGTGAAGAGTGAAATCAAAAATTTTCACCCTTAGAAATCCTGAAGGCGGTGATTGGATTTTGGGGCCCCATACGTGGCTAGGCTCCCAAAAAGTCCCACACATGTGGTATCCCCATACTCAGGAGAAGCAGCTAAATGTATTTTGGGGTGCAATTCCACATATGCCCATGGCCTGTGTGAGCAATATATCATTTAGTGACAACTTTGTGCGCAAAAAAAAAAAAAGTGTCACTTTCCCGCAACTTGTGTCAAAATATAAAATATTCCATGGACTCAATATGCCTCTCAGCAAATAGCTTGGGGTGTCTACTTTCCAAAATGGGGTCATTTGGGGGAGGTTTTGTGCCACCTGGGCATTCCATGGCCTCTGAAACTGTGATAGGCAGTGAAGAGTGAAATCAAAAATTTACACCCTTAGAAATCTTGAAGGTGGTGATTGGTTTTCGGGGCCCCGTACGCGGCTAGGCTCCCAAAAAGTCCCACACATGTGGTATCTCCATACTCAGGAGAAGCTGCTGAATGTATTTTGGGGTGCAATTCCACATAGGCCCATGGCCTGTGTGAGCAATATATCATTTAGTGACAACTTTTTGTAAATATTTTTTTTTTTTTGTCATTATTCAATCACTTGGGACAAAAAAAATAAATATTCAATGGGTTCAACATGCCTCTCAGCAATTTTCTTGGGGTGTCTACTTTCCAAAATGGGGTCATTTGGGGGGGTTTTGTACTGCCCTGCCATTGTAGCACCTCAAGAAATGACATAGGCAGTCATAAACTAAAAGCTGTGTAAATTACAGAAAATGTACCCTAGTTTGTAGACGCTATAACTTTTGCGCAAAGCAATAAATATACGCTTATTGACATTTTTTTTACCAAAGACATGTGGCCAAATACATTTTGGCCTAAATGTATGACTAAAATTTAGTTTATTGGATTTTTTTTATAACAAAAAGTAGAAAATATCATTTTTTTTCAAAATTTTCGGTCTTTTTCCGTTTATAGCGCAAAAAATAAAAACCGCAGAGGTGATCAAATACCATCAAAAGAAAGCTCTATTTGTGGGAAGAAAAGGACGCAAATTTCGTTTGGGTAGAGCATTGCATGACCGCGCAATTAGCAGTTAAAGCGACGCAGTGCCAAATTGGAAAAAGACCTCTGGTCCTTAGGCAGCATAATGGTCCGGGGCTCAAGTGGATAAATCAAGAAGAATAACTCTTGAGTAATGTAATTCCATCACCTGTATGTCCAAAGAAATGCAGTATTTATGTGTTTTTATGTGTAGTCATGTGTAGTGTATGTGTAGGAGGCTCTCACATGTGGCAGCTCCGTAGCTTATAGGTTAGAACTTCTGCTTAGCATCCCTGAGCGTCTGGGTTCAAATCCCAAACATGCTGCTTCATGTAGAGAAGTTGTCTCATCTCCCAGGGCCTATAACTATGTCTAAATGTGGTATTTATGTGTAGGAGGGTTCCACCACCATTGTAAATCTTTTCCAGATACACTATTTAGCCAAAAGTATAATGGGACGCCTGCCTTTACACACACATGAACTTTAATGGCAGCCCAGTCTTAGTCCATAGGGTTAAAATTTGATTTGGCCCACCCTTTGCAGCTAGAACAGCTTCTGGCAAGGTTGTCCACAAGGTTTAGTGTGTCCATGGGAATGTTTGATCATTCTTCCAGAAGTGCATTTGTGAGGCCAGGCACTGATGTTGGATGAGAAGGCCTGGCTCGCAGTCTCTGCTCTAATTCACCCAAAGGGTGTTCTATCGGGGTTGAGGTCAGGACTCTGTGCAGGCCAGTCAAGTTTCTCCACCACAAACTTGCTCATCCATGTCTTTAAGGACCTTGCCTTGTGCACTGGTGTGCAGTCATGTTGGAACAGGAAGGGGCTTTCCCCAAACTGTTCCCACAAAGTTGGGAGCATGAAATTGTCCAAATTGTCTTGGTATGCTGACGCCTTAAGAGTTCCCTTCACTGGAACTAAGAGGCCAAGCCCAACCCCTGAAAAACAACCCCACATCATAATCCCCCCTGCGCCAAATCATTTGGACCAGTGCACAAAGCAAGGTCCATAAAGACATGGATGAGTGATTTTGGGGTGCAGGAACTTGACTGGCCTGGACAGAGTCCTGACCTTAGCACAACAGAACACCTTGGGGATGAATTAGAGCAGAGACTGTAGGTCAGGCTTTCTCGTCCAACATCAGGACCTGACCTCACAAATGCACTTGGAAGAATAGTCAAACATTCCCATAGACACACTCCTAAACCTTGTGGACAGCCTTCCCAGAAGAATTGAAGCTGTTATAGCTGCAAAGGGTGGGCCAACTCAATATTGAACCCTACGGATTAATACTGGGATGCCATTAAAGTTCATGTGTGTATAAAGGCAGGCATCCCAATACTTAGGCCAATATATTGTATATTGCTTGTGACACTGAGCATGGCTATGGACTTAGGGCTGGTTCACACCACAGAGATGCAGAAAACATGTGCGAGGCTGGCTGGTGGCTAAGTGGGTAGCAGTTCTGTCTAGCAGCACCTGGGATGCTGGTTCAATTCCCCAACATGCAAATGCTTGTGTTGAAGTTTATATGTTCTCCATGTGTGGGTTTCTCACCACAATCCAAAGACATGCTGGCATTTTATTTGTCTTCTGTTGAAATAGGTTCTAATGTAAGAAAGTTACTTTTGGACTTTAGATTGGAAGCTCATTGCAGCCAGGGACCGATGTTAATGTTTGTTAGCACTAATCATGCCCAGAGACTTGGACATTTAAAATTTTAGGGTTTACACTGCACAGGTACATATGCTTAGAAAACTGTTGCTTTGTTTATGTGGATGCAAATGGACTTCGATTTTCGGCCTGTAGTTGGAGATTTGATGTACATAGCCAAGGGCTAACACAGTTGCGAATGGTATTATCTGTTCCTGCTCATCAGGTGCAATCACTTTAGACATACATGAAGAGATAGATTGAAAGATACTGGTGGGCATGTACTACTATTGGGCGTGTCAGTGTGCTAACAATACAACCTCTCTTATATAAAGGCCTGAAGTGGGGGGGGGTTCTTTTGGCCTGAGACGGTCAGGTTTTTTGCTGTGATTTGTGGGGGAGAAGGAATGATATTGTGCATATTGACAAATGCCCAACTAGGGATATTTGCTGAAATTGTTGTGCATTTTTTCAATCAAAAGTGGGTTTATGTGGCCATGCTGTCAATGTTGTTTGTGTATTGTTCCTGTCTGATCATGCAAACATCATTTGGAAGCATCTGCTGACCTTCTACTCTTTTTGATCTTGTTGTTTAATCGTGTACACCGAAATGCAGCTTCCAGCAGAACATGGTCACCAATGTATGTGTGTGTGGATTGTGGGCTGGTGGTGGGTGTTTTGAATAAGTCTTTTCTAATATTACGTTGGAATGCTTTGTAAGAATAATGACTGTTGTATGTTTCTATAATCTTACAGATAAAAATGTGATGTGTTGCCCGTTATACACTGAAAGTAAAGCTGTGTCCACTCTAAGGTTTTGTCAAATTTTAGATTGTAAGCTCCTATGAGCAGGGCCCTTAAAATCCTATTGCTAAATGTAGCACCATATATCTCCTCCTCCCTCCTCCCTCCTCCTCCTCCCTTCTTCTTCTTTCCCTTCTTCTTCTTTCCCTTCTTCCTCCTCCTCTTTCTCTTTCTCTTTCATTTTTGTGGGTGGTGGTGGTTTTGGGAAAGTGCAATATCTCTTATATCTTATTTCAATATGTATTTGTGTACCAAAAAACTAATCTCTTCGCCCTGGTTCACATTGATGCTACTTTGAAATCGCACTACTTCACTAAAGTAGCACAATTTCAAAGTAGCAAGGTCAGCGAGATTTCAGGTGCTACTTGATAGACATCCGTGTGGCTTCATACACAAATGTCTATTGAAGTCGCACCTGAAATCGGCAAAAGTAGTACAGGAACTACTTTAGCAAATTGGTGCGGCGCCACAAAATCGGTGTCGCATCGATTGGAACAGTGCAATTGCTGCTAATAGTCATGCGATTTGATCTCTCAAATCGCATGACAAATCGCTCCAATGTAAACCTAGGCTTCTGCACACCTGCAAGTAAATGATAAAGGTGGAATATTTATATAACAGCTGTGGAGAATTGAAGGTAATGAATTCAGCTGGTGGATAGGCAGTGTTGTATGTGTCAGCTTTAGTTCACATTGGTGCGATTTGATATGTCAAATCGGTGGCAATTGCACTGTTTTAATTGGTGCAACTTTGGCATGCAATTTGTATTGATATCAGTGCAGAAACCTGCACAGATGTCTCTGAAATTCCCCCTGCAGTCGGAACTGACATGCGGGAATGAAATTGTGTGATTTCAGCTGAACAATTTCCTCCCTCTGTCAGTGTGAACCAGAGCTCAAACTGGGCCTTTTGTTTTTGTCATTCACCCGCTGCTAACCCAGGGATACAATTTCTTATCGAATGCCTTTAAATATCATAAGTAGAAATACAAATTTGTATATCTGCAAATAAACAAAAATAATAAAATTCTAATCGTGGTTGCGATTAAATATTCGCAGCAGCGATCAAAAGAGTGTGGTTTCGCCTTCTGACCCAGAAATAAGTCATTGTAATCACCCGGAAGTTCCTGTGCTGGTCATGATCTCCATCTAAGTTGACATGGCGAGGTCCCTCTTTAGCAAAGAGGAGGTGCTGCTCATTTTCCGGATAAGGGTATGATATGTACTTGTGCTTAATCAATGTGAGTGGATGTGGTAGTATGATTTGGTGTGGGTGGGGTTCATTGATTTGTTTGGCATTCCCACACATTTGCTTCTGGCCCATGCGCATACATCACTTTCTGCATTTGTTCTGCTGATGTAAAATCAAGTATACATGAGAGCTCCTTTCTATTAAAGTATTCATGACTTGTTTCACAGATGTGCGACTTTTGGAACTCCGAGTTGCTTGACAAGTTGTACCCCATGATTCTCAATGATAACTAGGGATGGGCCGAACACCCCCCTGTTCGATTAGCAGCAGAACATGCAAACAGGCAAAAAATTCATTCGAACAGGCGAACACCGTTAAAGTCTATGGGACACGAACATGAATAATCAAAAGTGCTAATTTTAAAGGTTAATATGCAAGTTATTGTCATAAAAAGTGTTTGGGGACCTGAGTCCTCTCCCAAGGGACATGTATCAATGCAAAAAAAGTTTTAAAAACGGCTGTTTTTTCGGGAGAAGTGATTTTAATAATGCTTAAAGTAAAACAATAAAAGTGTAATATTCCTTTACATTTTGTACCTGGGGGGTGTCTATAGTATTCCTGTAAAGTGGCGCATGTTTAGAACAGTCTGACAGCAAAATTACATTTTTTATGGTAAAGAACTTGCATATAAGCCTTCAGTGAGAACTTTGGATTTGGAGGTTCGAGCCCCATTGACTTCCACTATTCCAGCATATGCGATCTGACAGGCATTATTGCCGGCAATAGGGCTGCTTTCCATTTGCATTAGCGCTCAGTTTTTGAGAGTTGAAGTCTTTCTGGCCTCTTTTGAGCGCTTTTTTGGCATTGCAGGATAATTTTTTGCCGCTATAGTAAATGACCCCCAATGTGTTGAATAGTTTTGTATGTATGCTTTCATTTCTGAGCATACGTAGTCTTGCTCTTATGATTTTTTTTGGATGAAAACATACTAATTAAACAAAAATGGGACGTTGAGTTCACATACGACAAAAATTATATAGCCTGCACATCAGGATTTTTTTGTCCAAAAAGTCAGAATCAACTGTCTAAAGGACCATACTAACGGTAAGATTATCAGACGATCGGGCGTCGTAAGAAAATTCCCATATGAATTTTGAATTATGTGTGCTTTAGACTTCAACAGTCTTTGAAGAAGCTCTCATTTTAGCTGTAGTGGATAAAAGGGAGAATAGGGCCCAGGCTATGTTGTTTTCATAGGTATAAGGACTATAATCACTTCACCCTAACTTTCTTGGTATGTATATTTGTTTTAGGGTAGTGACACCAAATATATTTAAGTCAGAGGGTCAGCATTACAGTTAAACAATTGATATTTTCAGAAGGAGGTCAGCAATGAAGGCTCCCAATATTACTTGTTTAGGAAAAGTTTACTTTAACAATTTCAGCCCCAGAAGATTTTACCACCTTAATGACCAGAGCTTTTTTTGTGATACGGCACTGTGTCGCTTTAACTGACAATTGCACAGCAATGTGATGCTGTACCCAAACAAAGTTGACGTCTTTTTTTTTCCCACTAATAAATCTTTCTCTTGGTAATATTTGATCACCCCTGCGGTTTTTATTTTTTGCGCTATAAATAAAAATTTTGAAAAAAAAACAATATTTTTCACCTTTTTGCTATAGTAAAAATCCCCCAAAAATATATAAAAAAACAAATTTTTTCCTCAGTTTAGGCTGATATGTAGGGACGATATAAGCGTATATTGATTGGTTTGCGCAAAAGTTATAGTGTCTACAAAATAGGGAATAGATTTATGGCATTTATATTATACATTTTTTTATTAGTAATGGCGGTGATCTGCAATTTTTATTGGGATTGTGGCGGACAGATAAGACACTTTTGACACTATTTTGGGACCATTGACATTTATACAGCGATCAGAGCTAAAAATAGTCATTTATTACTGTATAAATGTCACTGGCAGGGAAGGGGTTAAACACTAGGCGATCAAGGGGTTAAGTGTGTTCCCTCAGCGTGTTCTAACTGTAGGGGGATGGGCTGCCACTGACATGACAGAGATCACTGTTCCTGATGACAGGGAACAGAAGAGGGTACCAAAACTCATCAAGGATGAAGGCCTAGCTTGGTTTGCTAGGTTTCACCAGAGTTCTGAGCTTTTGTTCTAACTCTTGGCTTGGGTTAGCCACACACTTATGTGGACCCACAAATGAATTTAGGATGATAGTCTAGTTTGGTTTGTTAGGTTTCACCAGAGTTCTGAGCTTGTAATCATAACTCTATCATAACCCTTAGATTAGAAGATCCCTGTCATGTCACTACGCAGAACAGGGAAATGCCTTGTTTACATAGACATTTCCTGGTTCTGCCTCACCTTGCCGAGATCACGGTCCACCGGCGGACATAGCGTCCGCTATCCTGCTTTTGGGGACTGATGTACAGGAGTGCCATTCTGCTGACGTATATCGGCATGAGCTGGTCGGCAAGCGGTTAACAGACAGAAACTGTATATATATATATATATATATATATATATATATATATATATATATATATATACATACAGAAGTAAACAATGACATACTGTAATAGCTAAAATTCATCTTCTTGCTCTTTGGCTCATAATATTGTTGTTTGTAAATCAATAAAGATCATATATTATAATTTGTACATCTATTTAAATGCCACATTTTTCGATAAAAGGAAAATCACCATTGCTAGAGATACCATGTTTAATAAAAAAAGATGCATATAATCACACCAATAAGAACACGTAGCATGAAAATTTGGGGAAATCCTGCAAACTGAATATCATTTTCAGGTTGCATCAAGAAAATGTTGATTGTTCTGCATTTGTAGAAAAGCATGACTGATTGCAAGTTGTGGCTGAAAGGACATTTTAATTACAATAAATCATAAAATAGCTTAAGTATCCTTTATATGGTAAATACATTTAATGGGATAAGTGTTTTGCTTGACTATAGTACAACAGATGTTACATGACCCGCTGCTTACCCAGCCAACCCACTCCAACACTTATTAACCTCTTTCTTCCCATTAAAGGAGAACACACCATATTGGAGTACTTATCGGCCGTAGCAGCCTCTTTATTAATAAATCAATTAAAATTAACATATTTGAAACAACATCTGTTGAACCTCAACTGGTAATGTTGGTCTATGCAGGCCATACCTCCCCCCCAGCATCAACATAATGATCACCACCATGCACTGCGGTACCCTAAACTGAAAATAGGCCTCCAGCTGACAAGCTAGCTCGGAGACAACACAAAACTGCCTGCAGTGCACCCTTTCATCAAATTCCAGCTAAATAACATTAGCTGAAATACCACCAACGGACACATACTACCGATGGGTCCCGCATTCACCTTATCTGGGGGGGTTTTTCTTCCTTCACCTGCAACGACCAACACCCGCCAACTGCCACGACATCCTAGAAATAGATCTCTGTAAAGAAAAGCATGTCATAAATACATAACCCAAACCTATCACAGGGAGGGAGGGTGGGAAGCTGAATCCTCTGCACACACTGATGCTGGGGAGGGACCTCAACCACTTACTTTTCTACTGACTCCTCCTCTTCCCCTATTCTCACCAATAAGATCACTTCTTACAATTACTCCTATGTACCCCTGTTCACCCAGTCCTGTAAGCCCTACGTTCAGTTTCTTTTGGGCATTACTCCGGGCTTATCTTTAAATGTATAGTGAAAACATAGGTGTGCACAGCCTATTGCATTAGAGTTTGCACCCCAAACAGAAGCTCAAACACATGTGATTAAACTAAACTAAAGTTGTCAGTGTCTGTTCCCACGTGTGTCACTATGATTACTTTTTATACAATTCAAATAGAAAATAGAAAAAAGTATGTTATCTTGATCAAAGCGTGTACATTTTCATGACATATCACAGCTTTGGTTCTTGCTTACATGAGTCATACATTTATACTGAAGAGTTGCTGCTTTCATTATTGCAAATCTGGAAGGCACGGGTGCTTGCAAATCACTGTACTTATTCATAGAGTTCAGATATACCAACACAATATCTATGAAGCTGGTTTATAATATCTGGAACGGAGAAAAGCAGAAATGTTGCACTGGGCAATTTTGTCTACTTTCTCAAAATTAAGCTTAAAATAGATCTGTGCCTTACTTTTTCCACAAAACCTAATATTTTCCTATGATCTGCCAAACTTAACCATTTCAATACAGGGCACTTAAACACCTTTCCGCCCAGACCAATTTTCAGCTTTCAGTACTCTCACACTTTGAATGACAATTACTCTGTCATGCTACACTGTATCCAAACAAAATTTTTATCATTTTTTTCTCACAATTAGAGCTTTCTTTTGGTGGTATTTAATCACTGCTGGGTTTTTTCTTTTTTGCGATATAAGCGAAAAAATAGCGAAAATTTTGAAAAAAACCCACTTTTTTTTAGCTTCCATTGTAACATTTTGCAAATAAGTCATTTTTCTTCATAAATTTGGGCCAAAATTTATACTGCTATATATCTTTGGTAAAAATAACCCAAATTAGTGGATATTATTTAGTCTGTGTGAAAGTTATAGAATCTACAAGTTAGGGTGCAAATCACTGAAAATAGATCACATCTGATCACACCTGATGTACTGAAGGCCTATCTCATTTCTTGAGACACTAACAATCAAGGAAAGTACAAATACCCCCCAAATGACCCCTTTTTGGAAAGTAGACATTCCAAGGTATTTAGTAAGAGGCATGGGGAGTTTTTTGAAGTTGTAATTTTTTCCCACAATTCTTGGAAAATTAAGACTTTTTTTTTTTTTTTTTTACACAAACTTATTGTATTGACAGGTTATTTCTTGAACACATCATGCATATACTTGCAACTACACCCAAAAATACATTCTGCTACTCCTCCGGAGTATGGCGATACCACATGTGTGAGACTTTTACACAGCCTGGCCACATACAGAGGCCTAACATCCAAATAGCACCTCCAGGCATTCTAGGAGCAAAATTACACATTTAATTTCATGACGACCTATCTCCCTTTTGAAGACTCTGGAGCACCAGGACAATGGAAATGCCCACAAAATGACCCCATTTTGGAAAGCAAACACCCCAACGTATAATCTATGAGGCATAATGAGTCTTTTGACCGGTTCATTTTTTTCCAGAAGTTTTCAGAAAATATGGTCAACACAGCCAAAGTATTGGTCCAGGCAGCAGAAATAAACAGTCCATAAAGTCCTGGGTCATTACAGGCAGCGATATGGTCAGCACAGCCAAAGTATTGGTCCAGGCAGCAGGAAGGACCATCAAGCTTAGGGCCAGGGGGACAGGGGTAGAGGCTTCTCCCACCCAAATCTTTTTGAAGCCTCCGGGCTACCAGACCCTGTTCTGGGAACACAGAAAACCAAAAACTGATTTTCTCTACTCAGAACGCTATTCTGAAGCCCCTCAAATATGTGAGACCCCTGTGTACTCAAGTAGAACAGGCCAAGGTCGGTGCACGTGGAAGTCAGAAAGATGGTTAAAACGGCAGGCAAAGGCATCGTCAGGAAACAGGCTGAGGTTGGTGCACATGGAAGTCAGAAACATGGTTAAAACGGCAGGCAAAGGCATCGTCGGTAAACAGGCTGAGGTTGGTGCATGTGGAAGTCAGAAACGTGGTTAAAACGGCAGGCAAAGACATTGTCGGTAAACAAGCCAGGGTCAGTTAACATGGAAGGTAGGAACATGGTGGCAGGCAAATGCACACAGGTAATTGAAATGGGGAAATGGCAGTCTGTAACTAATACGGGGAACTAATATCTGATGGATGTGTGATAATTTTTGAAGCAATCACCGATACACAGGCCAGGTTGGGGAGGACATTGGGACAATAATAACTTGTATCTCTTCTAGCTCCTCCACTTGAGCATACACGACATCTCTTTTGGCGTCTTCTTCCGGATTCTGTGGGGGGAATGTTATAGGGAAAATGTTGCTCATGAAGTCGACTCACACTATCAGAGTGAATACTTCCTGGGGCGGGTCCTTGCTGGTAAATAAGGGCAGTGACAATGTTTTCAATATATTTGAGGTAGGTGATGGGTTGGTTTTTGGGTGATTTTTGATAGCAGACAAATGAATTGAACATGGCCATATGAAACAGATGAAATGCAACTTTTTTATACCAATATTTAGACTTACGGGTTGACAAATATGGTTGCAATATCGGATCATTTAAATCCACCCCCCCTATACAGATTGTAGTCATGGACACATTCAGACTTTACTATGGGGCCACGTCTTCTCTGAACCTCCACCAAGGTGTCATTGTGAATGGTAGTCATCATGTGAACATCCTTCTTGTCCCACCACTATATGGCCAACACCTCCTCATTCCTCATGAATGCGGCTTCCCCCTTTTGTAGCCGTTTTGCTAGTAAATTCTGTGGGAAGCCCTTCCTATTTTTTCGGAAGGTACCGCAGGCCAGGGTTTTTTCACAATACAGGTGACGGAAAAGGGGCAAGCTGCTGTAGTAATTATCTACATATAAGTGGTAACCTTTTTTGAACAGGGGGTATGCAAGGTCCCACACGATTTTACCACTGGTTCCTATGTATGTGGGGCACTCACGGGGCTGGAGCTGGGAGTCTTTTCCCTCATAAATACGAAATGAGTACACGTATCCAGTGGCTCGGTCACATAATTTGTTCAATTTCCCCTGTACCTGGCTCTCTTACTTGGGATATACTGCTTGATATTCAGCCGGCCAGTAAAGTGGATAAGGGATTCGTCTACACAAATATTTTGGCCAGGGATAAAGACTTCAGAAAATCGTTTGGTAAAAGAATTTATATGGGGGCGAAGCTTATATAATTTGTCGTGTTTGGGATGATCTTGGGGAGGGCACTGTGAATTGTCATTGAAATGTAGGAAACGCATAATCATATCGTACCATGTCCTGGACATAACAGAAGAATATAGGGGCATGTGGTGGATGGGGTGGACCAGTAGGCATGCAGGTCGTTTTTCTTTGTAAGCCCCATATTAAAAGTAAGGCCCAAGAACAATTTGAATTTGTCTAGTGTGAGACGTCGCCAATGGAACATATAGGCGTAGGACGAACTGGGGTTGGCAGCAATAAATTGCTCTGCATAGAGATTTGTTTGGTCCACCATGTACTGCAACAAATCTTCCTGGAAAAATAAATAGAAATAGTCCAAATATGAAAAATTCGAAGTGTTGGGCTGCACACCTGGATGTGCAGTGAAAGGGGGGATTGTAGCGGATCCTGAGTTGGCAGGCAACCATAAGGGGTTTGCCAGGGCATCGGGAAGGTAGGACTGGGCGCGGATTCTTTGGGCTGGATGTGCAATCCCAGTACTTGTACTGGGCTCCTCTTCCTGGGGTCTGGCGCTGCTAGTGGAAGGCAGGTTTTCTGATCTAGGTCCTGATCTCCTTACTCTTTTAGGAGGGGTGGTTTCCTCCGCTGACTCGGACTCCGATCCGCTACCCTCCACTTGCTCGTATTCCGAACCAGAATCGGATAATGAGAGCTCCCCGCTGCTCTCATCATCCGAAATGGTAAGGATGTTATATGCCTCCTCAGCTGTGTAAACTCTTTGGGACATGATGGTGGTACTTTTGGCGGGCCTGTGTGACGGAACTGGTGGTGCTACTGACAGCTCACTGATGGTGGGCCTGTGTGATGGTACTGACAGGTTACTGATGGCCTGTGTGACGGTACTTATGGCGGGACTGTGTGACAGATGGGCTGTCAAATCCAGATGTTACTGATGGCGGTACTAATAGTGGTACTGTTAGTGGTACTGATGGCGGCCTGTGTGACAGATGGGCTGTCAGATTCAGATGGTACAGATGGCGGTGCTGATTGCAGTGGTGGTGCTGATTGCGGTGGCGGTGCTGATGGCGGTGGCTGTGCTGATCGCGGTGGCTGTGCTGATGGCGGTACTGGTGCTGATGGCGGTACCGGTGCTGATGGCGGTACCGATGATGGGCTGATAGGTTCTGATGGGCTGTGACAGGTTCTGATGTGCTGTGACAGGTTCTGACGGGCTGTGACAGATCCTGATGGGCTGTGACAGGTTCTGATGGGCTGTGACAGGTTCTCTTTATTGATGGGGGGTTCGTGTTGTGCAGACAGTAGATGTAAAAATAAAGATGTTTCACTCACTGGTCAGATCTCTTCTTCTCTCTCCTCACACAATCGGTGTGTGAGGAGAGAGAAGGAGAGATCCCTGGAAACCGCCACAGTCTTTATACTTGTGACTGGCTGTTATTGGACACAGTCGATCATGTGGGTAAACAGCCATTTCATTGGCTGTTTACCCTGATCGGAGATGTGCTGTGTCTGAGGGACACACGCCTTCTCCGATCGGCGATCGGCGCACTGCGCGCGAGCCCGATTTGTTTTGACATGTGATCGGCTGTTATTGGACACAGCCAATCACATGGTAAACAGCCAATTTCATTGGCTCTTTACCCTGATCGGGGATGCGCTGTGTCCGAGGGACAAGCGTCACCCCCGATCGCGGTGGTGTGCGCCCCCGGGGGCGCGCAATAGCGGTTAATCCTGATCACGTCATATGACGTCCGATCAGGATTATCAAACCACTTTGCTGCCATCATTGTGTAATAGGGCGGGCGGCAAGTGGTTAATGATGTTTCTAAATCATCCATGCAGAAGTGAGCCTGATTCTGCACTTTCCAGCTTTAGTAAATAACCCCCTCAGAGTGCGGGACGGATGGCTGGAGAGACATACATCATCTGCACTGCATGTTCCAAGGACACTTAACAGCTGATAATTCCCATTGTGCTTCTGACCATCCATAACAGAGGGTCCATCCCTTGCGGTAAGGGCACATCCTGTCTTCAATGTTGGTGGCTTCACATAGTGGAAAATTCATTTGGATTGTCTACTCACAAGTAGGGATGAGCCGAACACCCCCCAGTTCGGTTCGCACCAGAACCTGCGAACGGACAGAAAATTCGCACCAACGTTAGAACCCCATTGATGTCTATGGGACTCGAAGGTTTGAAATCAAAAGTGCTAATCTTAAATGCTAATTTGCATGGTATTGTCCTAAAAAGGGTTTGGGGACCCGGGTCCTTTCACAGAGGACATGTATCAATGCAAAAAAAAGTTTTAAAAATGGCTGTTTTTTCGGGAGCAGTGATTTTATTGATGCTTAAAGTAAAAAAAAAAAAAAGTGAAATATTCCTTTAAATATCGCACCTGGGGGGTGTCTATAGTATGCCAGTAAAGTGGCACATGTTTCCCTTGCTTAGAACAGTCCCTGTACAAAATTACATTTTTAAAGGAATAAAAGTCATTTAAAAATGCTTGCGGCTTTAATGTAATGTCAGGTCCTGGCAATATGGATGAAAATCAGTGAGACAGACAGCATGGGTACTCCCCAGTCCATTACCAGGCCCTTTGGGTCTTGTATGGATATTAAGGGGAACCCCGCACCCAAATTAAAAAAAGGAAAGGCGTGGAGCCACCAGGCCCTATATACTCTGAACAGCAGTATGCAGAAGGTACAAACAAGACAGGGACTGTAGGTTTGTTGTCAAGTAGATTCTGTTTGTAATTTTGAACTGGTACATTTTTAAAGTGTTTAGCTCCAGCCAAAAAAAATCTATTTTAAGCTTTTTGGAAAACATAGGGAAGGGTTATCACCCCTGTGACATTTGTTTTGCTGTCTGTGCTCCTCTTCAGGATATTTCACCTCACTTTCTGTCCCAATGACAAATGTTTTTATAAAATGTGGGTTTTTTAGTGAAACAAGGATTGGTGATAAAGCATCAGTGGAAAGGAGAAACGTTTTTCCCACATTAATTCTTACAGCAGATAATTTCCCTTCCTAGGGGTAGATTTCATCTCACTTCCTGTTGTCTCCTTCTGTTTGCATGTAGGAGTCTTTGTAAGTTGGATGCTTGAAAGTGGGGGCCTGCCCTATATACTCTGAAGAAATTGTGGCCTTAGGTGTTGGTGTTGCCACAACACTGTAAGCCCTCACAGGGCCCTGCTGTGAAATATTAGATCAAGAATTGTAATTACATGCACCTGTTGAACAGGGGCAGAAAAATTGGGTCTTTGGTGGTGGTGGTGCTGGTGCCACAACACTGTAAGTCCTCACAGTTACTCTTGGTGGGCGCTAGGGATGAGCTTCGTGTTCGAGTCGAACCCATGTTTGACTCGAACATCGTCTGTTCGCCCGTTCCCCGAATTGCGAACGATATGGGCCATTCGCGCCAAATTCGTGTGGCGCGTCACGGCCCATAATTCACTGCGGCATCGCAGTGCATTGCTGGCTGATGATTGGCCAAGCATGCACTATGACCCGCATGCTTGGCCAATCACAGCGCCGCCTGAACAGAGAGCCGTAATTGGCCAAAGCCAAGGAGGCTTTGGCCAATTATGGCTCAGGGGATTTAGTACACGCCCCACACTATATAAGGCCGCCTGCACGGCGGCCCTGTGTAGTGTGTGTTCCGGCGTTCATTGAGAGAGAGAGAGAGACAGACAGTGACATTTGATTTGAGTTAGATAGATTAGGCAGAACAGTCAGTCAGTTAGCTGCACTTACAGTGTATTGTGTATATATATGCATCCCAGGTGTTGCATATATATATATACACTGTATTCAGTTTAGTTAGATCTGTTCCTGTTATCTTCCTACTGACAGGCAGGCTTGTCTTGTAACAGTATTTACAGCTACCTGAAGAAAATTACTGGTGTTCTTTTGATCCTATTAGTACCACAGTCAGGCAGCTAGCCTATTTCAAGTTAGTGCAGTGCGTCCTGCTCACAGTGTTCAGCTAGATCCGTTCCTGTTATCTTCCTACTGACAGGCAGGCTTGTCTTGTAACAGTATTTACAGCTACCTGAAGAAAATTACTGGTGTTCTTTTGATCCTATTAGTACCACAGTCAGGCAGCTAGACTATTTAAAGTTAGTGCAGTGCGTCCTGCTCACAGTGTTCAGCTAGATCCGTTCCTGTTATCTTCCTACTGACAGGCAGGCTTGTCTTGTAACAGTATTTACAGCTACCTGAAGAAAATTACTGGTGTTCTTTTGATCCTATTAGTACCACAGTCAGGCAGCTAGACTATTTAAAGTTAGTGCAGTGCGTCCTGCTCACAGTGTTCAGCTAGATCCGTTCCTGTTATCTTCCTACTGACAGGCAGGCTTGTCTTGTAACAGTATTTACAGCTACCTGAAGAAAATTACTGGTGTTCTTTTGATCCTATTAGTACCACAGTCAAGCAGCTAGACTATTTACAGTTAGTGCAGTGTGTCCTGCTCACAGTGTTCAGCTAAACCTACAAGCTAGTGGGGTGCGTCCTGCTCACAGTGTTCTGCTAAACCTACAAGCTAGTGGGGTGCGTCCTGCTCACAGTGTTCAGCTAGATCCGTTCCTGTTATCTTCTTACTGACAGGCAGGCTTGTCTTGTTACAGTATATACAGCTACCTGAAGAAAATTACTGGTGTTCTTTTGATCCTATTAGTACCACAGTCAGGCAGCTAGACTATTTACAGTTAGTGCAGTGCGTCCTGCTCACAGTGTTCTGCTAAACCTACAAGTTAGTGGGGTGCGTCCTGCTCACAGTGTTCAGCTAAAGCTACCTGTAGAAGGTTGGTGGTGTTCTCATACTACAGGCAGGCAGTTGATTTTTCTAGCTGCAGTATCAGTACATATATATATATATATATATATATATATATATATGTATATATATCCCAGCTTAGTGCAGCTACAGGCCATTAGTATGTCTGGAAGGCCAAGAAGGAGAGGCAGACAGTCACAAGCCAATAAGAGAGGGCAAGCAGGCTCTGTGTCTAGTGCTGGTCGTGGAGACGGTGCATTCTCATCAGCACGTGGCCGTGGGACACGCTTGGCCTTTTTTTCGGCAGCTGGCCGTGTTGAGCCGCAACATGCGGAAAACTTGGTCGAGTGGATGACCAAGTCGTCCTCATCCTCCTCATCCTCTCTCACCCATGCCCAGGGTACTTTGTCTGGCAAAGCAGCGGCCTCTTCCCTCGGCTCAATGTCATCAGTGACTCCTTCCCTAGCCCCACCATGTCCTCCTGAGGAGTCCCTCGAACTGTTTGACCACAGTGTTGGGTACATGCTCCAGGAGGATGCCCAGCGTTTGGAAGGCTCTGATGATGATACTGAGCTCGATGAAGGCAGTAACATGAGCACAGACAGAGGCGGTGCCCAAGAAGGACAGTAATCTGGCAGTCATGCTCCCCCTGCTGCAGCATACTGCCAGGTTTGCTCCAGGGATGAGGAGGGAGGGGATGATGAGGTCACTGACTCAACGTGGGTGCCTGATAGGAGAGAGGAGGAGGAGGAGGCGGCACATCCCCAACAAGGCAGGATGCCCTCCAGGGGCCAGCCTAAGGGCAGCACATTGACTGCATCACACCCCAAAGCTCCACATGTGCAGGGCGCTGCAGTCTCTGCGCGTTATTCAAAAAGTTCTTTGGTGTGGGCCTTTTTTCAGATGAGTGCATCAGATCGCACCGCTGCTATTTGCAACATATGTCTCAAGCGTATCTCGCGTGGCCAAAACATCTCCCGCTTGGGTACCACATGCTTGACCAGACATATGTTGACCTGCCATGCAGTTCGTTGGCAAGCGTATCTAAAAGACCCACACCAACGAACAAAGAGGACCTCTCCTTGCTCCTCATCAGCTGAGATTTCCAACCCCACTAGACCTTCAGTCCTCTCTGAGACCTGCACTGAGAGGAATGAAGGTGTAGAATTAGGTGTGTCACAGCCAAGTACTTGTGGGCAATCTGCTTTTGGTACACCGACGTCAGATTGTACCAGGCAAATTTCCCTGCCCCAGCTGCTGCACCGCCGAAAGAAGTTTGCTCCCAGCCATCCACATGCCCAGCGGTTGAATGCTAGCTTGGCAAAATTGCTAGAACTTCAACTGCTGCCTTTTCAGTTGGTAGACTCTGCCCCCTTCCGTGAGTTTGTGAAATGTGCGGTTCCTCAGTGGCAGGTACCAAAACGCCACTTTTTCTCATGGAATGCGATTCCGGATCTCTACCGGCATGTGGAATGCAATGTCCATGCCTCGCTGGACAGGGCGGTCAGCGGTAAGGTGCATATTACCGCTGACTCATGGTCCAGCAGGCATGGACAGGGACTTACCTAAGTTTCACGGCGCATTGGGTGACTCTGCTGGCAGCTGGGAAGGATGCAGGACAAGGTGCAGTAGTGTTGGAGGTTGTTCCGCCACCACGCCTTCAAAATGCTAATGATTGTGACACACCTCTCTCCTCCACCCCCTCCTCTTCTTTTTCCTCCATGGCCTCTTCCTGTGCTTTGTCCTCGGAACCAGCGGTGCTCCATAGTCGTTCAAGGGGCTACGCAAGTACGCAGGCCAAAAGATTCCATGCGGTGCTTGAGCTGGTGTGCTTGGGGGACAGGAGCCACACTGGGGCAGAGGTTCTGTCAGCTCTGCAGGGGCAGGTTCAGAGATGGTTGACGCCACGCCAAATTAAGGCAGGAATGGTGGTTTGCGACAATGGCACCAACCTCCTCTCTGCCCTCCGACAGGGACAAATGACCCATGTGCCCTGCTTGGCTCACGTCCTTAACTTGGTGGTGCAGTGGTTCTTGGGCAGGTACCAGGGCTTACAGGATGTCCTGAGGGAGGCCAGGAAAGTCTGTGTGCATTTCCGCCGGTCATATAATGCCAGTGCTCGGCTGACGGACCTCCAAAAGGAGTTTAACCTGCCCAAGAACCGCCTAATCTGTGACATGCCGACCAGGTCAAACTCAACGTTGGCCATGCTGCAGCGGCTGCACAGGCAGCAGAGGGCCATCAATGAGTACCTGTGCGACTATGGCACCAGGGCAGGGTCAGGGGAGCTTGTTTTTTTTCCCCACGCCAGTGGGCCATGATCAGGGATGCATGCACTGTCCTGTCACCATTTGAGGAGGCCACGAGGATGGTGAGCAGTGACAGTGCATGCATCAGTGACACTGTCCCCCTTGTCCACCTGTTGGAGCACACGCTGCGTGGAATAATGGACAGGGCACTTGAGGCAGAACAGAGGCAGGAAGAGGAGGACTTCCTTAGCTCTCAAGGCCCCCTTTATGGAGACAGTGTTCCTGCGTGCCCGCCGATCACACAGGAAGAGAACGAGGAGGAGGAGGAGGAGGAAGATTGTGTCAGTATGGAGGTGGAGCCTGGCACTCAGCATCAGCAGCAGTCTTTAAGAGATCAGTCCAAAGAAACACATGGACTTGTACGTGGCTGGGAGGAGGTGGCTGCGGACCATGTCGTCCTTAGTGACCCAGAGGACTCCGGACCGAATGCCTCAGCAAACCTACGCTGCATGGCCTCCCTGATCCTGCAAAGCCTGTGTAAGGATCCTCGTATTCGTGGTATCAAGGAGAAGGACCAATACTGGCTGGCAACCCTCCTTGATCCACGTTACAAGGGTAAGGTTGCGGACCTTATCTTGCCATTGCAGAGGGAGCAGAGGATGAAACGTCTTCGGGAGGCCTTGCAGAAAGGTCTGTGCAACGCGTTCCCAGAGACTGGGAGGTTACAAACTCCTGTTTCTGGACAACGTGTTGCTGAGGCTTCGGTCAGTCAAAGAAGGATCGGTGGAGAAGGTGGCTGTCTGACCGATGCGTTCAGACAATTTTTTGGTCCGCAGCCCCAAGGTATGATCGGTTCCAGCAACCATCGCCAGCGTCTGTTTTACATGGTGCAGGAATACCTAGGGGCAAGATCAGATTTGGACACCTTTCCCACCGAAAATCCTCTGGGTTACTGGGTCTTGAGGATGGATCACTGGCCAGAGCTTGCACAGTATGCAATTGAGCTACTGGCCTGTCCTGCATCCAGCGTTCTTTCGGAACGCACATTCAGTGCTGCTGGAGGCGTGGTAACCGATCACAGGGTGCGTCTGTCCACCGACTCGGTCGATCGACTGACCTTCATAAAAATGAATCCGTCTTGGATCACCACCAGCTACCAAGCACCCGATGCTGATGTAACCGAATAATTTTTTTTGAAATCTCAGATCCCTTCAAAGACTGCCTATGCTGATGCTGAGTGACTATCCCTGAGTAATTATCCTCTTCCTCCTCAATGATCACACTGATAGCTTGTAAGAACATTTTTGGTTCTGGGAGCCACCACCAGTGCCTAAGGCCCAATTTTTCAGCCCCTGTTTAACAGGGGCGTGTAATTACAATTTTTGATGCAATACTTTGCAGCAGGGCTCATTCCTGCGTTCCAACTAGAGTGTCTGTGAGGGGTTGCAGTGTTGTGGCACCAGCACCAGTACCTAAGGTCCAATTTTTCTGCCCCTGTTTAACAGGGGCGTGCAATTACAATTTTTGATGCAATACTTTGCAGCAGGGCTCGTTCCTGCGTTCCAACTAGAGTGTCTGTGAGGGGTTGCAGTGTTGTGGCACCAGCACCAGTGCCTAAGGCCTAATTTTTCAGCTCCTGTTCAATAGGGGCATGTAATTACAATTCTTTATCTAATATTTCACAGCAGGGCCCATTTCTGCACCCACCAAGAGCGAGTGAGGACTTACAGTGTTGTGGCACCAGCACCACCACCACCACCAAAGGCCCAATTTTTCTGCCCTTGTTCAACAGGGGCATGTAATTACAATTCGTGATCTAATATTTCACAGCAGGGCCCATTTCTGCACCCACCAAGAGCGAGTGAGGACTTACAGTGTTGTGCCACCAGCACCACCACCACCACCAAAGGCCCAGTTTTTCTGCCCCTGTTCAACAGGGGCATGTAATTACAATTCTTGATCTAATATTTCACAGCAGGGCCCTGTGCCGGCTTATAGTGTTGTGGCCACAACAACACCTAAGGCCCAAATTTCTGCTGAGTATATAGGGCAGGCCCCTACTTTCAAACATCTAACTTACAAACGACTCCTACTTGCAAACGGAAGGAGACAACAGGAAGTAAGATGAAATCTACCCCTAGGAAGGGAAATTCTCTCCTGTAAGAGTTAATATGGGAAAAACATTTCTCCTTTCCACTGATGCTTTCCAATCCTTGTTCCACAAAAAACCCCAAATTTTCAAAAAACATTTGTCATTGGGACAAAAAGTGAGGTGAAATCTTCTGAAGAGGAGGAAAGACAGCAAAACAAATGTCACAGGAGTGATAACCCTTCCCTATGTTTTCCAAAAAGCTTAAAAAAGATTTTTTGGCTGGAGCTAAACACGTTAAAAATGTACCCGTTCAAAATTACAAACAGATTCTACTTAACAACAAACCTACAGTCCCTGTCTTGTTTGCAGCGCCTGTATACTGCTGTTCAGAGTATATAGGGCCTGGTGGCTACACACCTTTCCTTATTTTAATTTGGGAGCGGAGTTCCCCTTAATATCCATACAAGACCCAAAGGGCCTGGTAATGGACTGGGGGGTACCCATGCCGTTTGTCTCACTGATTTTCATCCATATTGCCAGGACCCGACATGCAAGCAGTTTTAAATGAGATTTTTTCCTTTAAAAATGACATTTGGTGCAGGGACTGTTCTAAACACGGGAAACACGCGCCACTTTACAGGCATACTATAGACACCCCCCAGGTACGATATTTAAAGGAATATTTCACTTTTTTTTACTTTAAGCATCATTAAAATCACTGCTCCCGAAAAAACGTCCGTTTTTAAAAGTTTTTTTTGCATTGATACATGTCCCCTGGGGTAGGACCCGGGTCCCCAAACCCTTTTTAGGACAATACCATGCAAATTAGCCTTTAAAATGAGCACTTTTGATTTAGAACGTTCGAGTCCCATAGACGTCAATGGGGTTCTAACGTTCGTGCGAATTTTCGGTCCGTTCGCAGGTTCTGGTGCAAACCAAACCGGGGGATGTTCGGCTCATCCCTAGTGGGCGCAGAAACGGGCCCTGCTGTGAAATATTAGATCAAGAATTGTAATTACATGCACCTGTTGAACAGGGGGAAGAAAAATTGGGCCTTTGGTGGTGGTGGTGCTGGTGCCACAACACTTTAAGTCCTCACAGTTACTCTTGGTGGGCGCTGGAACGGGCCCTGCTGTGAAATATTAGATCAAGAATTGTAATTACATGTCCCTGTTGAACAGGGGCAGAAAAATTGGGCCTTAGGCACTGGTGCTGGTGCCACAACACTGCAACCCCTCACAGATACTCTAGTTGGAGCGCAGAAACGAGCCCTGCTACAAAGTATTGCATCAAAAATTGTAATTACATGCCCCTGTTAAACAGGGGCAGAAAAATTGGGCCTTAGGCACTGGTGCTAGTGCCACAACACTGCAACCCCTCACAGATACTCTAGTTGGAGTGCAGGAACGAGCCCTGCTGCAAATTTGAAGGATATAATTGGTTGGACTATGACCAGAGAATAGATCAGACAGATCTCCCAATCCCTACTAAACGTATATCATAAAAGAGGGAGGAGAACGGAGAACATACTCCTTCTCCAAGACAATTGGGATTTTACCGGGAAATTCTCTGTCCATAAATAGTAGGTAAGAGCCCTGCTGCAAAGTATTGCATCAAAAATTGTAATTATACGCCCCTGTTAAACAGGGGCTGAAAAATGGGGCCTTAGCCACTGGTGGAGGCGCCCAGAACCAAAATGTACTTACAAGCTATCAGAATGATCATTGAGGAGGAAGAGGATAATCACTCAGCATAACAGGATAGTCACTCAGCATCAGCATAGGCAGTCTTGAAGGGATCTGACATTTCAAAAAAAAATATTTGGTTTCATCAGCATCAGGTGCTTGGTAGCTGGTGGTGATCCAAGACTGATTCATTTTTATGAAGGTCAGTCGATCGACCGAGTCGGTGGACAGACACACCCTGTGATTGGTTACAAAGCCTCCAGCAGCACTGAATGTGCATTCCGAAAGAACGCTGGATGCAGGACAGGCCAGTAGCTCAATTGCATACTGTGCAAGCTCTTGCCAGTGATCCATCCTCAAGACCCAGTAACCCAGAGGATTTTCGGTGGGAAAGGTGTCCAAGTCAGATCTTGCCCCTAGGTATTCCTGCACCATGTAAAACAGACGATGGCGATGGTTGCTGGAACCGATCATACCTTGGGGCTGCGGACTAAAAAAGTGTCTGAACACATCAGTCAGACGGCCACCTTCTCCTTCTTTGACTGACCGAAGCCTCAGCAACACGTTGTCCAGGAACAGGAGTTTGTAATCTCCCAGTCTCTGGGAACGCGTTGCACAGACCTTTCTGCAAGGCCTCCCGAAGATGTTTCATCCTCTGCTCCCTCTGCGACGGCAAGATAAGGTCCGCAACCTTACCCTTGTAACGTGGATCAAGGAGGGTTGCCAGCCAGTATTGATCCCTCTCCTTGATACCATGAATACGAGGATCCTTCCACAGGCTTTGCAGGATCAGGGAGGCCATGCAGTGTAGGTTTGCTGAGGCATTCGATCCGGAGTCCTCTGGGTCACTAAGGACGACATGATCCGCAGCCACCTCCTCCCAGCCACGTACAAGTCCATGGGTTTCTTGGGACTGTAAATGATCCCTTAAAGACTGATGCTGATGCTGAGTGCCTGGCTCCACCTCCATGCTGACACAATCCTCCTCCTCCTCATCCTCTTCCTGTGTGATCAGCGGGAATGCAGGAACACTGTCTGGATAAAGGAAGTGTTGAGAGCTAAGGAAGTCCTCCTCTTCCTGCCTCTGTTCTGCCTCAAGTGCCCTGTCCATTATTCCACGCAATTGACATCTAGTATAGCTGCAGCGCCTATCACTCCACATAAACATGGATGTTTTCGAATACCGTGCATCTCGGGTAGTTAATACTGAAGGTGTATTTGTTGCCACCTCCAATGACACAGAAATTGGAGGATTATTTATGAGGCTAAAGAATGTTATGGTCTCTGAACTCCATCTGCAATGGGATCTGGTCTTTTTAGAGCAATACGTAACAGAGGGCATGATCCCACGTAGTCTCAGATGGGAAGTCCAACCCCAACAGGGGGAGGTTGAACTCGATTCCTGGTTCAAATATTTTAATGACGCCGGGATTAAGTTCCTCGATTTCCTTATCAATAGGAAGCGCATTCGTCTTTCTAAATTGGATCAGGAAATCAAGGAACTAAAGGACAAATTACTTGTTTACAAAAACTCTGTTGAATATAACACTTTGTCCTCCAACTTACAGGCACACCTCGTAAAGGAGGATAAGGAACAAAAAAACAAAAAACATAAAAAATATTCCCGAGATATTGGGGACTATAAGGCGGGAAAAGTATTTGGATGGCAGAAATCCATTGTAGGGTCTATTTCACAGACCACAATGGAGACTGATGCCCATAATGAGGCCACTACTGCCCCTCCCACTGAACCTTCTGTTTGCCCCAAATCCATTACAGATAAAGGGCGACCCCGTGGCGGTCCCCCTCCACATATGGGACGACAGCCCCATACCCCCAGGAACCAACATAGGGGTAGAGGACATCATTCTAGAGGCAGAGGAAGAGGTGGTAACAGGGGCGACCAACAGGGTTACGACTATCAAAACCGTGAGCGTGAGAACTCATATCATCATGGGTCTCCGGTCCGTTACCATGATTCTCCCTATCGCCACCCTCCTTACTACCCCAACACATCATATTACAGACATCCACCAATTTCCACCTACAATAGATATTCCCCGTTACGGGATCATCACAATGAGAATGTCTGTCCGTTCCCCAGTGCCGGTTACGATCCATCCCCCTATAAAGAACCCTATCCAGACCCACGCGCCACCCGTGGTTTTCGCGAGGACACTCTGAACAAAAAAAGAGGTCCGGAAACAAGAGAGGGATCAGAGGAGGGAGGAGGGTCCAGAGACGAAAAACGAAAAAGAACTTAATGTGTCAGGGTGTGTTTAATTTGAGCGACACTGTTCTCACACAGGAGGAGAAGAGTGTTTTGAATAAGGGGCTCAAGTTTGCCCCCCCACACAAACTGAATAAATTTAATACGTTCATTGACATTCATAAATTCATTAGAAAAATCAATGTTCAAAGATATATCATCTCGAACCCCACCAGAAATATAGCCAGGGCAGCAACGTCTGGCATGGTACATTCTGGTCTATCTAACCCCTCCCTCTTCAGCCCCCCAACACAACTTCCACCAACCATCAATATGTTCAAGGAATTGGTGATAAGGGATCTAGCGAAAATTCCACTCAAGCGTAAATTTTACAATCCTTTGCCCTCAGTGGGCTTGAAAACCCTTTGTGATAACAAGAACTTGGTCATCCGCCCCGCTGATAAGGGCGGGGGAATTTTTTATTAAACAAAACCGATTATTGTGAAGAAATGTATCGCATTTTAGGAGACCGTGAAACTTATATAGAACTACCGAATAATCCTACATATGAGTATAAGAGAGAATTGAAGAAAATAATAAATAAAGGTTATGAGTCTCGTATTTTAAACAATAAGGAGAGATCTTTTTTAGTTCCCCTAGCCCCGCGTATTCCAGTTATGTATTATTTGCCCAAAGTTCACAAAGACCCCCTACACCCTCCAGGTCGACCCATAATTAGTGGTATCGACTCGGTCACTTCTAAGATTGGGAAGTACATAGATTTTTTTCTTCAGCCGTCTGTACTTAAAATGCCGTCCTATCTTAAGGACACAAAGGATGTGATTAGATTACTATCCAATGTTTCCTACTCCTTATTATGGCCACTGCGGATGTGGCGTCCCTCTACACCTGCATTCCGCACCGTCAAGGTGTGAACGCGGTACAATGTTTTCTAAATAGAGACGCTACCCTTGCTTCCCCCCCAAATTAATTTTATCATGGAGTTAATTGAGTTTGCTACGCAACACAATTATTTCTGGTTTAACGGTAATTACTATCGCCAACACAAGGGGGTAGCAATGGGGGCTAAGTTTGCCCCCAGCTTGGCCAACTTGTTCATGGCCAAGTGGGAGGAGGATGTTGTCTATGCCATGGGGAACCCACATCTTCTGATGTGGGCCCGGTACATAGACGACATCCTCCTCTTGTGGACAGGCAGCCATGATGATCTGGTTGACTTCATGGCTTCTCTAAATACAAATGATAGGAGTATTTCCCTGACTTTTGAGGCCAGTACCACCTCTGTTCATTTTCTAGATTTGGTCATTGATAGAAAGGAAGGTGGTTTTACATTCAGTACTTACTTCAAATCCACCTACAGAAATGGCTATATACCAACCGACAGCTGTCACCACAGTTCCTGGATAAGATCAGTCCCTCGGAGTCAATTCTTGAGGTTACGCAGGAATTGCACTGACCGTGATACTTTTATGGTTCAGGCTAGGATGCTGAGGGATCGGTTTTTGGAAAAGGGATATAATCTCCCCGATCTAGATAAGGAAATTGAGAATGCCTATAAGGTGGATCGCCAAACACTATTGCAGGATAGACCCAAACATTCCAATGACGATTTCAAAATGGTCATTCTTGACGTCCTTTTCCATGCAACACAAGCACATCAAAAGGATTTTCGAACACCATTGGGATGTCCTCAAAACAGACAAAATACTAAGACCACTGCTACCCGAGACCCCCAAGGTGGTCTTTAGAGGTGTTCCATCCCTTAGGAGCAAGTTGGCTCCTAACGTTATAGATCCACTAAAAAAAACATCTTTTTTTCACAATTGGACGGGTTTTCATCCTTGCAATAAATGTTTGGTTTGCCAGTATAACACCTGTGGCAGAAGGACAAGTCACGATTTTTCCTCTACTGTAACTGGTCGCACGTACACAATTAAACCATTTAGTACGTGTGCAACCACAGGGATCGTATACCTGATAACTTGCCCCTGTGGGAAACAATATGTAGGCCGTACTATTAGATCTTTTACTGTACGTGTCTCGGAACATATTAATTTAATTAAAGCAGGTAGTACCAAACATACAGTCCCTAGGCACTATAGGGAATGTCATGATAGAAATCCTGAGGGCACTCAGTTCCTTATCATAGATAAATATACGGCCCCTTGGCGGGGGGGGGTCGACACTCAGGGGTGTCTCTCGTTTAGAGACATATTGGATATACGAGTTGGGGTCCCATTTTCCGCAAGGGATTAACGTTGAATGGGACATCAACTCTTTTATCAACCAGGCATAAATAATTTTTCGATCTCTCTCCTTCATTTTTTGAGAATTTTTAATTATAATTACGTATAATCCAATACACCATATTTATGTCTCTCTGATTATTATTATTATTTTTCATATACATTATTATTATTTTTCATACTGTATATGTGTTTTGGAGTTCTAAGTTATGTCTTGGATTGTACTGATGCCCCCTATTGGCAGTGTCCGGTAGGTTTTATGCTTTAGTTTTATACTCATATGTGGCTAAATACGCTCCTGTTGTCCTCATATTTTTATACTGATTTTGATATCTTTTAATGTAATTACATATAATTTTAAAAACTCCCTTATTCATTTCCACACATCCAGCTCCTGTATACCTTATCATTAAGTTTTTCTGTATGTGTCCGCCTTTGCTGACACTTTAGCGGTCCTTCCGGTCTTGTATTCAAGCCGGGCTCCACTTCCTGGGGAGTTGTGACCGGATATGATGTAGTTGCAGGCGTTTCGAAAGAGAGGCCTGGCTGAATAAGTGTGGAGCGCACCGCCGCTGTTATCATGATTCGTGCGTGACGTCTTTGCGCAACACGATAACGAGGCTTGGCTTAGTGGGTGGAGCGCGGTGTTGTTACTGCGCTTCCACCTATTAGATATGGGGAAACGAAAGTGAGGATTGGTTCCGGATTAAATACCGGTCTTATTTCAAGCCGTTTCTTGCCCTGGTATTGTTTATTTTAAGTTTTAATAAACAAACAGAATACAGATGTCTATATATATATAGTCTAGTTTGGTTTACTAATACCCCCTGAACCGGAAATAAAGGTCATCAGAAGCACTTCCAGTTTCGGACATTTCCAGTGGGGGTCATCATTTATCTATATATAGAGCGGTGGGATGAGGGGGTCCACACCCCAGATGATGACTTTTTAGTTGAAACATGTCGGGTGGACCTCTCATAACTACCGCTACAAGATTACATGCTGTTTTTATCTTCTGAAAATGTGAGTTTGTTTTCTCTTTATTTTAAATAAATCCAAGTTCAAACGTTATTACGCTATGTGAGTGTTTTTTCCCTCACATGTTACCCAAACTATTTACTTGGTTCATGGTGTACCCATCACTGAGGAAGCCGTGCTGATCCCTTTCCTCTCTGTGTGATGACATCTGGCCAGATTATTTGCCTAGACCTGTTGGTCATCAAGCCTTTTTGACCTGTATGGCATACGCCATTTCAGGCCACATCTTCTGGTAAGCCTCCTTGGTTTCTGGTGATGGTCCTGGCACTGATTTCAATCCTCTGTGCACTTCCGGTTTCTCTACGGTTTATTTACTCACCAGGTTGCCGGCTCGGAACCATCCCCCTGCATGCTCAGGAGATACCTGTTTACCATCATCATTTTTTTCACCATTGTCACAGACTTTTTGCTTGTGTTTGTACACTTTTTACTTGTGTTTGTACACTTATTTGGACTTTATATTTAACACTTGTTTTTTTACACTTCATGTAAATACATGTATATTGAGTGTTACCTTTTCATTCACTAATTTGTATATTCACGCAGTATTTTTCTGGCTTATACCGAAATACCTGCTTTGTAGTCACTGTATTTTTATTTGAAATATTATATATTCATCTTTTCACGTAAATTCTAGCGCCACACTTTTGAATTTTTATATTTTTTTTGATCCTGAGTCTACGGGTGTGTTGGCTGCTGTTTGTCATTTTTAGCGCAGCGCTGTACTTAACCTCTGTATATCCGTTTTTCATCTAACCTTTTGAAAGACATTAAACATTTTGGAGTATTGTCAAACTTCAAAATCAATTACTCTAAATCCCAGGCCCTGAATATCTCTCTTTCGACACAAGAGGTTACTCATTGCCAATCCTCGTTCCCATTTCAGTGGAAAGACAATGCTATTACCTATCTTGGCATACGAATTCCCTGCCGTCTAACAGACCTCTATGACCACAACTTCCTACATACCTTAAAAATTGGGCCACTCTCAATGTTTCCTGGTTTGGGCGAGCGGCATTGATAAAGATGATAGTCCTACCCCGTCTTCTGTATCTTATGCAGACGATTCCAATCCAATTGCCCCCATCATTCTTTATGTCCTACAAAAAAGCTTGTTCAAAATTCATCTGGAAAAATAATTCCCCACGCATTAAATACACAAGGTTGACATGTACTAAAACGAAAGGGGGGATAGCTTTACCAGACCTGTATAAATACTATCTAGCATGCCACCTTACTAGAGTGGTAAACTGGAAAACTCACAAGATAGGTAAGATATGGACCGTACTGGAAAATTCCTTCAGTAATACACCTTTACACACCCTGACTTGGCTTCCAACGAAACACTACCCCCAAGCAGTTAAGACACATCCACTTATATACCCTTCACTGCTAGCTTTTTCCATAGCCAAGAACTTATACCAAATATCTTCAATACCAGGCCCACTGACCCCTCTTAGAGCAAACCCAGATTTCCCCCCAGGAGAATCGAACACTTTCTTACTGCAAGAGTGGCCACACGATGATATCCACACTCGGCACTTCTTCTCTGACGGGTGGATACGTTCATATGACGACTTAAAATCCATCTCCCGCACGAAAGACTTCCCCTTTTGGTCTTATAGGCAACTAAGACACTTTTTCACAACGACAAATGCAAAGGACATCTGGACAAGACCACTCACTCCATTTGAAACAATATATTCCCAGACCACTGCACAAAGACACCTGATCTCCATGATTTACTCTCTCCTACAGGACAACCCCCAACTCCCACAGACAGAAACATCACAAATTTCCTGGGGGAAGGACTTACAAATCACTTTTACTGATGATGACTGGGAATCCATCCTCACGTATGCCCACAAGGGATCATTGAATGTTGCAATACAAGAGAATGGTTATAAAATAGCCACAAAATGGTACAGAATCCCGGCACGCTTGCACAAATTCTCACCTTCCATTCCAAACATTTGTTGGAGATGTAACAAGGAGGCAGGAAACATGGTACATATATGGTGGGAATGCCCAATACTCCAACCATTCTGGAAAGAGGTACATTCCATTATTACACGAGTAACAACCTACTCCCTAGACTTTAACCCGGCCCAGTATCTCCTCCATCATTCAACCCTGACCAAAAAAATCTATCATAAATCATTAGCTATGCACATGGTTAACGCTGCCAGACTGTGTATTCCAGCACACTGGCGCTCAACCATCCCCCCTACCATTAAGGAATGGCTAAATAGGATTGCAAGGATCGAGGAGATGGAAGAACTGATTTATATCTCCAAAGATCGCATACAGAAATTCACCGCCATATGGGCTTGCTGGATACATTTTAAAACCACTGACTACTATAGGTCCTTCTTTCCGTTTTGACATCCCTTCTCTCCCTAGCTTAAAGCTAACCCTCTTAACTGTCCTCTAATCGCAGCCATGGGGTTCGGGACGAGGAGTGCCCGCCCTCTATCACTTTCCTTTCTCCCCCCCCCCAATATTCCCCTCTATTTGACTCTACTTCTCCCCCTTTACCCATCCTACCCCCACTTTTTTCCCTAACCCCCCCACCTATCAACTCACACCTTCTGAATCTGGGGTACTACCCCATCATACAACCGATCTAATATACTTGAATCTCCCACCAGAGACACTCGAGCCTTGCTTTCCATACCCACAAAGGCCAATGGACAAGGCGGTTAACCAATCTCCCTAGTACCGAAGGTAACTAAACACTCTCGCCACAGTATAAGCATAAAATGTGCATTTTCTGATACCTTGGTTACCTCCCTCTTGTTTTATCTGTGTATCAAACTTTGTATTTGTACTTTGACAATCCAAGATTGTAACAACACCTTTTTTTTTCCTGTTTTACTATCCAATGAGTGTCATGTTTGATTTCTTTTGATACCTTTTCAATGCATTGTACCTGCTACCTTATTCTTTCTTAATTAAAATCTTTTTGTGGAAAAAAAAAAAGAAGAAATTAGATAGGCCATCAGTACTTCAGGTGTGATCAATCTTCAGATATTGGCACCATAGCTTATGGACTAAACTTTCACAAAGACCAAATAATATACACCAATTTGTACTTATTTTTTTATCAAAGATATGTAGCAGTATAAATTTTGGCCAAAATTCATGAAGAAAAATTACTCATTTGCTAAATTTTATAACAGAAACTAAGAAAAATTCATTTTCTTACAGAATCTTCAGTCTTTTTTCTTTTACAGTGCAAAAATAAAAAACCCAATGGTGATTAAATACCACCAAAATAAAGCTCTATTTGTGTGAAAAAAAGAACAAAAATTTCATATAGGTACAGTGTTGTATGACTGAGTAATTGTCATTCAAAATGTGAGAGCACCAAAAGCTGAAAATTGGTCTGGTTAGGAAGGGGGTTTAAGTGCCCAGTGGTCAAGTGGTTAAAAGCTTGACTTTCAGGTATCTATTTACTCAGCACAACCTTTTATATTTTCCAAAAACATTAGGTAATATATTGTATTTGTTAGACCTAAAATTAACTTTAGTGTATTTATAACCTAAATTTTGCTCTTGATAAACGGTTGCACAAATATCATGTGGCATAAAAAATAGAACTACCACCATTTTATTCTACAGGGTGTCTGTTTTCAGAAAAAATATAATGTATAATCTTCAGGCCCAAAGCGATTTTTTTAATCACAGCTCTGTAACATTTTATAAAGAAGTATTTTATGTAATAGTGATGTAGCCTATTTATATACAGTACGATTTCCCCTCCAGGAAGAAAATGGAGTTGGCTAGTTATTTCCTAAGCACAAAGTTTTTTATTTCCTGTACAAATTAATTTTCTATTAGATTGTTTATTGTGTGCTCTTGGGGGAAAGGTATAGTATTAACTTTCTTGATTTGATAATTTTTACCCAGGATACCAGATTACTAAGAAGCTAAAATAAATTGGTATATGCTTACCTCCAGTTGACATTATTCTTCATGAATTGAAAATATACCTAAAACTGTATGAATAAATATTCAAAGAAATTATTACAAATTGAATTACTATTATTTTTTTGGATGGTCTTGCTGATAAAGTTGGGCTCCTTGCAGATAGAAAGGGCATAATAAGGTAATTTATGAACAGTTTGAAAGGATGGTGAATTATGATTGTTCAAGATTATTTAAATAGTATATAATGATAATGTCTGTGATTTCAATTTTTTTTCAAAGTTTTTATTCTTAAATAAATTATTAAACTATGCATCTTAATACAGTTTATGTTCTTCTTTCCTTTCATGCTTTTAAATACTTTTTAGAAAGAGTCCGAATCTGCACAGCATTTTAGCATCATGCCTAAGACCTACATTAATCTTATATAACTTTTCTAATAATTGTTCTTTAAAAAGTTTCTATGCTAGTGGTAGATGTATGCTAAAAAAAAGAAGAGTGTCAGGTGCATGCAAGGAGGACTCCAAGATGGCCGCTTGTGCCTGGTGCTCCGCATCTTAACGGCACACAAAGCACCCAACTATAGCCAGCGGGATGCCACCGGATCACACCACCAGCTGGGGGAACCCCCCAGGAGCCGATACATGCCCAGGGGCTCGGCCAGACTAGACTTACAGCAGCGATTCAGCCCAATCCCAGAACCGCTCAATTACAAGATGGAGGCCGCAGCACATGCCTGTGCAGACATGGAGGAGGAACTTGCCGAGCATTTGGCTCATGACCCCCTGCAGACACCCCTGGGGGAAGCAGTGAGTACCCATCATGCTGTGGCACCCTCCCCGGCCTCCACAGAGTCACTCATAGGCCGCACAATGGAGGAATACATGCTCTCGCCCATGGGGCCTGATGAGGCCTACTCGGCCTCCCCACACCAGCCGAAGCAGGGCAACTCAGACACCCTCATAAACACGGCTGACCTGTTCAATAAACTGTCAGAATTACTCGACAGGGGACTGACCAGCACTGCAGCTAAAATTACAGGGGACATTAGGACTGATTTTCAGAGTCTAGGTGACAGGATGGAAGCCATGGAAAATAAGCTGGAAGCCACAGTTGCCAGGACCAATCAAAACTCTGACCAGATCCAAGTCATACAAGAATAACTGGACGATGCCAAGTCCAAGATCGATGATCTCGAAAACAGATCAAGAAGGTATAATTTCAGGATAAGGGGGCTCCCGGAGTCTATCACAGACATTACAGTAGCAGTCCAAGACCTCATTAAGGGCCTTATCCCCAACATTCAACTACATAAACTGGAATTGGACAGAGCTCACAGGGCATTGGGCCCCCCCGAGAAAAGACGGAGCCCCCAAAAATATAGTGGTGAAGCCTCATTTCTACATAATAAAGGAGGAGATCATGAAAAGATCCCACATGCAAACACTACTCTTATGCCAAAATCATCCAGTCCAAATCTTTGCAGACATCTCCCCATCAATAATCCAAAAGAGATGGTCCCTAAAACCCCTGCTCGCAGTTCTTTCACAGAAAGAGATCAAATACAGTTGGGCAATCCCATTTGCTCTTAAGTTTTCCTTCAAATCCAAGACATACTCCTTCTCCAACCTCCAGGAAGGAGAGGAACTTCTACTAAGACTGATCACATTGGGTCCACCACAAACCCCATCGAACCCCCACTCAGGAGCCACGAAACATCAAACTTTGTCCAGCCCCATATCTCCAGTATGGAAAAAATCCAGCTTCAAGTGATCCAAGGAAGGCAGACCCCCCTGATATCAAACGAGGATTTAATGGTCACTCACCCTTTGCTAGATCTAACCAGGTTTTGGACAATGCTCTGTTAAACCGCGTACCTTTCCCAAGCACCACCATATTTTCTTTCGCAAGTTGCGCCAGTTTGAACAGTTTATAACAGTTCTTGATACTTTCCAGAAGCTCATCGATACTATGGACCAAAGAATCCCCGTACAGATAGCCAGATCCCGATTATGATCCCAAGGTCCCTGGACTGAATCACACTTGATGGGATCCAGTTCTGGGGGGGTAATCCATTCCCCTATGCATCTGAAATTGGGACTTTCTGCCAACCAAACCCCCTCTGACTACCCCCCCCCCCATTAGCCTACCCCACCTATTTTGTTTCCATCAGCATTTCCAATCAATTCAACGCGGGTCAAGTATAGCTTTACTACTACATTAGATGAATTGTAGTCGTATTTAACATGTTCAACTTTTATAGATTTATACGTTTTGGTGTGTCTCGGCCAGGGTGATATGGTTATGCACCTCATCTACCCAATGGTTATGGTTTCTCCATGCCCATTCGGTAGGACCTCAACCTCTCTAGTAGAGGCTGAATCCACTGTACATTGTGTGGACAGCAAGTTAGTATGCTTCTTCTGTCCACTGGAGCCCTCGGAGGGTTTCCCCCTCCTCTCTTGTCTCTTTCCCTTCTCCTTGCTTTTCCTAACCTCTTACCTTCTTCTTTTTTTGCCAACCTTCAAGATCCTCCTGCTGATGCAGCTTAGGCCTGGGAACACAAACCTTGCTAGAATGGACACCGGGTAAGACCCACGGACTTCTCTAAGGTAGGTGACAGTGTAACAGAAGAGGGCCTTTTCCCCCTGCTCAATGGCTGATAGCACTATACCCTCTCCTCCTCTGCATGCTGCTTCACACAATACGCAGGGGATGAACTCCCCGCTCAAATGCCAGAAAATTTTGCAATCCATTTTTATATAGTTCTACTTCAGGAGACTCACTTTCCAAGGCAGTTTAATCCCTCCTTCCTACATGCCAAATTCCCATTGTTTTTTCTAGCAAATGCTGAGGACAAAACTAAAGGAGTACTAATTTTAATATCTAAGAACTGCAAGTTCACGCCGCAACTAGAACACCGGCAGATTCAGGGCAGATTCATCCTCATAAAGGGCACAATAGTTAACCAATTGTACTCCCTCATCTCTTATTGCACCCAATCAGGGCCAAGCTGCATTCTTTCAGGCGATGCTCAAACTCTTTGGGCTGCTCACAAGGTCACTATTCAATTATCTACTCGGGTGAAAAAAAAACAAGACATGATTGATATAGAAAGGTTAGAAAAAGAATTTAATCGCATGCGTACTCTTCATAAACAAGACCCCAAACAGGTCCCCATAGATACATTATTTATGGGGACCTGTTATCCCTCAACCTATCCCTCACATCCAAAGCAGAAAAACATATTCGATGGAGCGGAGCTAAATTCTACCATCAGCGGGAGGCAAACGGCTCAATGCTTGCTGCCAAACTGACACCCCAAACTAAACAGCGAAGCCTACCCAAAATAGGAGTCTTGGGTAATCACCATACCTTAAACCCACAACGCATTATGGAAGCTCTTCACCATTTCTATGAGAAACTATATAGCACAGGGAATAATGACTATGAGCCCCATATGAACTAATTTCTAGATTCACTCCCAATCCCAAAACTATAACCCAGACACCATGACGTCTTAGAGTCTCCAATTACAGTGGAGGAAGTGCTAAATGTCATTAAAAACCTAAAAAGGAGATCTGCCCCTGGACCGGATGGCTTCTCCATACCCTACTACAAGACATTCGCGCAGACTCTAGCTCAGCCCCTCACACGCTTCTTTTTTGCTAAAACAAATGGGGATCCCCATTTGGCTTACATATTCGTTATCCTAAACCACACAAGGATCAAGGAAAGGTGGGAAACTTCAGGCCCATATCACTAATAAATAATGACATGAAAATTTTGACCAAAATACTAGAGGACCGCATAGCCTCCTTTATAAGTCTATATATTCACAAAGACCAAGTGGGCTTCATCCCAGCCCGACAGGGCCAAGACCAAATTCGAAAGAGCAATAGATATATCAATTCTACAATCTGGATGGACCCAGGGGACACAACAGGAAGGGTTACTCCTTTCACTCGATCTCCAAAAAGCCTTTGACTCAGTCTCCTGGCCTCACCTGTTTAACATCATGCAATGCTGGGGCTTTGATCAGAGATTTATGGGCTTAATGGCAGCATTATACACCCACCCAGAAGCGCGGGTACGACTGCAGGGTAACTATTCGGATACCATAAAAATAGCAAGAGGGACCAGACAGGGATTCCCACTATCACCTCTTATATTTGCGATAGCCATAGAAACCCTGACAATTGCCATTCTTACCAACCCGAATATACAAGGGGTGACATGCGGTACACAGTCACACAAATGTGCTCTGTTTGTGGACGATCTATTGCTTTTCGTCACATCGCCAACAACCTCTCTCCCAAACATTTGCACTAGATCACTTCACTAGGGCCTCGGGCTTAAAAGTTAATCTCACTAAATCCCAAATTTTGAACGTGAATTTCCCTCCCGCCATAGCAGAAAACCTCAAAAGTTCCTTCCAGTTTGAGTGGAGCAACTCTACCATTTGATATCTAGGAGTGGAACTCCCCCCCAGGGTGGAGCAACTCTACTCGGTCAACCTCCCCCCATGTATGATAAACTCGGTACAGATCATAAAGGTTGGGCACTCCATGACTTATCCTGGCAAGGGAGACTAAACACAGTTAAAATGACACTACTCTCCAAATTGCTATATCTTTTTCAATCCCTACCCATCCCAATCAGAAAAGACCACTTGAAAACATTTTAAAGCAAAATGATTAAATTCATTTTGGGCGCCTCAGGTCAACGCCTATCAAGGAAAGTACTCTATAGACCAAGGAAGCAGGGAGGGATGGGAACCCCAAATCTCCTCTGGTATTACCAAGTGGCTAGACTGGCACAATTATCAATCATCTACACACACATGGAAAGAACGGATTGAGTGCAGATAGAGAGGCAAGCAGTCCCATCCCACACATTAGACTTCCTTCTCTGGTGCCCAGCAAAAGATGGCCCTCCAATTATGTCCCCAGTGCTCTCTAACGCTATCTCCCTTTGGGACAGCCTAAAAAAAACGCCCATCGCTAACATCATACATGACACCTCTAGCGCATTTTTTTCATAACCCCAAATTCCCACCGGGAATGAATATTAAAGCCTTTAGCTGGTGGTTGAACAAAGGATTATACCGCATTGGACACTACCTTACTACCTGGGGCCCGCTCTCGCTCAGCTACTGTAAAAGCAAGCTGGAGATGCCCGAATCCGAACGTTATAGATACTTACAGATCTCCCATTTCCTGACCGCTCAATGACAAAATAGGCCCCTACTCTTCAACGATAGCCTATGAACAATGGTGTGGCCAAGCCACAGAGCAGAGGGGGGCATTTCAGTAATTTACCTGTCACTAGCCTCAGACAACTCTAAGCTCCCTTACATGTTGACCTGGGAAAAAGAGACCTAGATCAACTGGAGAGAAGACACTTGGCACAGTAACGTCTTTCGGTCTTACAAAAACAAATGTAACACAGCCTTGATAGAAGCAAATCTCAAAAAAATAACCAGGTGGTGCCTTATTCCAGCAAGATTGGCAATCATGTTCCCTTCCTCCTCGCCCCTATGCTTCAGAAGTTGCGACACATATGGTTCCATGCTACACATTTGGTGGGATTACCCAAGTATCAGGGGATTCTGGAACAAAATTCTCAATATGATACGCAAAGTAACGGGATGTCAAATCCCAAAAGATCCATCCATTGCTTTACTCAATGGTCGGATATCTGATGTCACCAAAGCAATCCAATCACTGATTTTCTTCATCTTACTGGGAACTAAATTGACTAAAGCAAAAGCATGGAAACAGCATAGAGTATCCTTCACCGCAGTCAAAAGAAAAACTTCCTGGATAATGGCTCAAGAGAAAATGGTAAGCTCATTAAAAGACACTGTGGCAAAATTCGAGTCTATTTGGGAACCATGGGCAACCTATGTAGGTGTTCCCTGATAATCAACACACGTCTTATTAAGACAGGTGTGATTCCTGAAGGCTGGCAAAAACTGAACATCTTTATACTTCTTTCCCCCTCTTCCTCTTCTTCCCTACTCTTCACTCTTTTAACCTCGCACTATCTATTAGTACTCACAGTTATGAGTGTTCTACAATGAGCCCAAGGACCGTATACTCTGAGGTCTCTTAAATAACAGTCTGATAATGATCATGGTTATGCTTGTCATTACTTCATTGACAAGCCGCATGGCGTTTAGTCTCCAACATGTGCAAACCACTTCTCATACTTGAGATTTTCGAAAGAATAAGTCTGACAGTAAATGTAATGTGTTTTCATATTACTTCCCTAGCTTACTCAGGAATTATTCATCTTACCTCTAAAGAAATATATTTGAATGTCTAGTCCTTGACATATTGTTATAACAATGTAATGATCAATGCAATTTTTGTATGTTTATATTGAAAATAAAACATATTGAAAGAAAAGAATATAATATGATACAAAACTGGCCATATCTTATACATTTAAAATTAACTTTTAATTAAATTATGTAGTTATTCATTGTTTTCAGGCATCATATCTCAATAGCTGTGTACACCTCTACAAAGATAAACTATCAATCTTGACAGTTTTCCTCTGTGTATATCATAATAAGGGATGGGTGAGCGGTTCGACCTGAGCACAAGTTCGGACCAAACTTTGGTTGTTCAGGCGTTTGACGAACAACGAACATTATGCAGTGTTCGCACAAATTTGAAAGCCGCGGAACCCCGTTAAAGTCTTTGGGACACTAACATGAAAAACCAAAAGTGCTCATTTTAAAGGCTTATATGCAAGTTATTATCATAAAAAGTGTTTGGCGACCCGGCTGTTTTTTCAGGAGCAGTGATTTTAATAATGATAATAAATATTCCTATAAATATCGTGCCTGGGGGGTGTCTATAGTATGCCTGTAAAGTGGCACATAATAAATAAAAAAATAATAAAAAAAAGGTAAACAGTGTAAATGTAGTCAAAACATAGCCAGAGTTCAGGAACGGATAGTCAGACAAGCCAAAACGTCAGGGATCCAGAAGGAATATCTGCCAAGCAAGTCTTTAACAGGAACACAGGAGAGCGTCTCTATAGATGTGACCAAGGTGAAGGCAGAGATCATCTGGACTTGACGTCTTAAGTAGGCAGGACCGACGAGCAGGATCATCAACAGGTGAGTCACTGTGGAGAGATAGGAGCTGGCAATTAGCTGACAGCTAAGTGGCATGAACAGAAAAGGAAGGGTTTCCTCCTCAATGACCCCTCCCCCTCGGAGGACCACCAGGCTTGAGGGGAAATCTCAGAGGAGGACAGGGGCATGTACGTCCAAGGATGGGACCCAAGAGCGTTCCTCTGGACTGTACCCTTTCCAATGCACCAGATACTGTATGCGCCCACGGAACCTACGGGAGTCAACAATTGGCTTTACTTCATACTCCTTATGGTTCTCAACCTAAGGACGTGACACTGAGGTGGTAAAGAGGTTGCTAACCAAAGGTTTTAATAAGGAGACATGAAGTACATTTGAGATATGCATATTAGAAGGAAGTTATAATGCTCAAGCCACTGGGTTAATCCTGTGAAGAATACGGAAAGGCCCAATAAACCCAGGTGCGAACCTCAGAGAGGGAACACAAAGTCGGAGGTTGCGAGATTACAGCCAGACCCTGTCCCGAACCTGGTAGGAAGGTGTGGGCAGGCGTCAGCATGGAGTCTGTACCTATCATTAGCATGTCGCAAAGCCTCCTGGAATTGTGTCCAAGTGGAATGGAGACCACGGAGATGATCCTCTAATGCAGGCATACTCTGTGGAACAAAAGAGTCAGGCAAAATGGAAGGTTGGAAACCATAGTTCGCCATAAATGGGGACAATCGGGAAGCAGAATTCAGGGCACTATTGTGAGCAAACTCTGCCCACGGTAAGAGGTGTGAGCAGTTGTTATGATGGTCAGAAATATAGCAACGTAGGAATTGATCCTAGAACTGATTGGCTCATTCTGCGGTCCCATTAGACTGCGGATGATACGCAGAGGAGAAAGCAAGCTGAATTCCCAACTGTGCACAAAAGGCTCGCCAGAACCGGGACACAAACTGACTACGCCTGTGCGAGACAATCACCTTGGGTAGCCCATGTAAGCGAAAGATCTCACGAGCAAAAATGGAAGCCAGTTCTTTAGAAGTGGGCAACTTCTTAAGTGGAATACAATGAGACAATTTCGAGAAACGGTCAACCACCATAAGGACAACTGTGTTGCCTTGGGAGTTGAGTAACTCCGCAATTAAATCCATAGACAGGTGGGTCCAGGGCCTCTCTCCATTGGGTATGGGTTGTAGGAGACCCACTGGAAGGTGTCGTGGAGTCTTATTCTGAGCACACACTGAACAGGCAGCTACAAAGCCTGTTACATCAGCTCGTAGATTAGGCCACCAGAATTGTTGGGAAATTGCCCAAAAGAGTTGATTCTTCCCAGGGTGGCCAGCAGCCTTGGGAGAATGGTAAGTCTGGTGCACGGCAGTACGGAGACTCTCTGGGACAAAGTAGCAGTCACAAGGTTTCTCAGAAGGAACATGGACCTGAGCAGCAAGATTTTTGTCACCCAAAGGGGAAGTGAGATTGGTGCGAACTGTATCCAGAATACCATTAGGAGGAATCACAGGAACCGGAACTGACTCCATCTTGGAAGTGGAAGAAAATTGTTGTGACAAAGCATCAACCCTTACATTCTTAGTACCGGGTAAGAATGAGACAATGTAATTAAAACTTGACAAGAAAAGAGCCCATCGCGCCCTTCTGGGAGAGAGGCGTTTAGCCTCAGACAAGAATGTGGGATTCTTATGGTCAGTAAGAATAAAAACCGGCACAATGGTACCTTTCGAGGAGATGTATCCATTCTTTCAGGCATTCTTAATCGTGAAACGATTGAGACCCCTATAATCAATACAAGGTCTCAGTTCCCCACTAGGGATGAGCCAAACACGACCCTGTTCGGTTCGCACCAGAACATGCGAACAGGAAAAAAGTTTGTTCGAACACGCGAACACCGTTAAAGTCTATGGGACACGAACATGAATAATCAAGAGTGCTAATCTTAAAGGCTTATATGCAAGTTATTGTCATAAAATGTTTTTTGGGGACCTGGATCCTGCCCCAGGGGACATGGATCAATGCAAAAAAAAGTTTTAAAAACAGCCGTTTTTTCAGGAGCAGTGATTTTAATAATGCTTAAAGTCAAACAATAAAAGTGTAATATCCCTTTAAATTTCATAGCTGGGCGGTATCTATAGTATGCCTGTAAAGGGGCACATGTTTCCTGTGTTTAGAACAGTCTGACAGCAAAATGACATTTCAAAGGAAAAAACCCATTTAAAACTACTCGCGGCTATTGCATTGCCGGTCCGACAATACACATAGAAGTTCATTGATAAAAACGGCATGGGAATTCCCCACAGGGGAACCCCGAACCAAAAAAAAAAAAAAAAATGACGTGGGGGTCCCCCTAAATTCCATACCAGGCCCTTCAGGTCTGGTATGGATATTAAGGAGAATCCCGGCCAAAATGTTTAAAAAAATGACGTGGGGTCCCCCTAAATTCCATACCAGACCCTTCAGGTCTGGTACGGATTTTGAGGGGAACCCCGCGCCAAAAAAAAACAAAAAACGGCGTGGGGTCCCCCCAAACATCCATACCAGACCCTTATCCGAGCATGCAACCTGGCAGGCCGCAGGAAAAGAGGGGGGGCGAGAGAACCATACCAGGCCACATGCCCTCAACATTGGGAGGGTGCTTTGTGGTAGCCCCCCAAAACACCTTGTCCCCATGTTGATGAGGACAAGGGCCTATCCCCACAACCCTGGCCGGTGGTTGTGGGGGTCTGCCGGCGGGGGGATTATCGGAATCTGGAAGCCCCCTTTAACAAGGGGACCCCCAGATCCCGGCCCTCCCCCCTCCCCCCTGTGTGAAATGGTAAGGGGGTACTTACCCCTACCATTTCACTAAAAAACTGTCAAAAATGTTAAAAATGACAAGAGACAGTTTTTGACAATTCCTTTATTTAAATGCTTCTTCTTTCTTCTATCTTCTATCTTCCTTCATCTTCTTCTTCTGGTTCTTCTGGCTCTTCTGGTTCTTCCTCCGGCGTTCTCGTCCAGCATCTCCTCCGCGGCGTCTTCTATCTTCTTCTCCTCGGGCCGCTCCGCACCCATGGCATCTTCTCTTCATCTTCTTCTTCATCTTCTTCTCTTCTTCTTTTCTTCTCTTCTTCTCTTCTTCTCTTCTTTATTTTCTTCTCCGGGCCGCTCCGCATCCATGCTGGCATGGAGGGAGGCTCCCACTGTGTGACGGCGTCTCCTCGTCTGACGGTTCTTAAATAACGGGGGGCGGGTTGAGGGAGGCACGGTTGGGACTGCAAAGCTCGTAGACAAATGTACAGGAGGCTTCCGCAAGCACTCCCTAAAAGAGAGTCTTTCTCTGAGTCGGGAGTCAATGAGGATGGCAGACATGATCAACCAGCTCAGTGGGTATATCTCGGGCTGCTTTCTCATCCTTGATGGTATCTGAGAGACCATGAGAAAAAGCAGCCACGAGGGCCTCATTGTTCCAAGCAACCTCTGCTGCCAGAGTATAGAATTCAATGGCGTAATCGACAACAGTTCTCGTACTCTGTTTGATGGACATGAGGCACTTGCCAGCAGAAGCGGAGCATGCAGGAACATCAAATACCCTTTTAAAAGAAGCCAAAAACTCAGTGTAACTCAAGACAACAGGTTTTTGCATCTCCCATAGAGGGTTTGCCCAGGCCAATGCTCTCTCAGAAAGCAAAGATATCACAAAACCTACTTTGCTTCTGTCCGTGGGAAATGCCTGGGGCAGCATCTCAAAGTATATCTCAACCTGATTGAGATACCCTCTGCATTGGACTGGATCGCCCCAAATCGCTGGGGAAGTGGAGTGGAACCAGTTATACCTCTTTTAGAGGTAATAGAGGAGGGTGCCTGCAACACAGGTTGTACCGGAGCAGCCATAGTGGAAGATTCTAGGTGAGCCGTGCGACTCAGGAGCGTTTGTAACGCCATGGCAAAATGATCCATGCGGTGATCCTGCTCATCCAATCTGGAAAAAATATTACCAACAAGTGGATTGACTGCATCTTCTGAATTCATGGCCTCCGCCTAATGTCAGAAACCATGAATCAGACTGAGACAGAAGTACAGTTAAATCACACTTGTTTAATAATAATAAAATAAAGGTAACCAGAGTAAACGTAGTCAAAACATAGCCAGAGTTCAGGAACCGGAACGGATAGTCAGACAAGCCAAAACATCAGGGAGCCAGAAGGAATGTCAGCCAAGCAAGTCTTTAACAGGAACACAGGAGAGCATCTCTAGAGATGCGACCAAGGCGAAGGCAGAGATCACCTGGACTGGACGGCTTAAGCAGGCAGGACCGACGAGCAGGATCATCAACAGGTGAGTCACTGTGGAGAGATAGGAGCTGACAATTAGCCGACAGCTGAGCGGCCAGCACAGAGAAGGAAGGGCTGGGCCCATCCTTGACAGAGGCTCCCTCCGAGTGACGCTTCTTCTCGATGACAGCTGTTATATAGCTGAGGGCGGGGCCACTCGGTGATGTAAACGAGCGACCCCGCCTTCCTCTGACGTCATGTGGCATCAGAGGGGGGTGGGGTCACCCATTTACGTCACCAGTTGGTCTCTCCCTCAGCTATATAACACCTGTCACTGAGAAGAAGCGTCACTCGGAGGGAGCCATGGAGGCAGAGCTGGTGCGGCTTTTTTTTTCTTTTTTCCATCCGTCAGGCGGCATGAGATGGATCTACATCGTGGGACATTTTTATTTGTTTATTTTTCAATAAAGGACTTGTTCAAAAGTGTCTCCTGTCTTTTTTACTACTACTATTTGACAACTTTGTGAAATGGTAGGGGTACATTGTACCCGTTACCAATTTACATAGGGGGGGCCAGGATCTGGGGGTCCCCTTGTTAAAAGGGGCTTTCAGATTCCGATAAGCCCCCTACCCAAAGACCCCCACAACCACAAGGGTTGTGGGGCAAGGGTTGTCAGGATGAGGCCCTTGTCCCCATCAACATGGGGACAAGATGCTTTGGAGAGCTACCCCAAAGCACCCTCCCCATGTTGAGGGCATGTGGCCTGGTATGGTTCAGGAGGGGTGCCGCTTTCTTGTCACCTCCTCTTTTCCTGCGGCCTCCCAGGTTGCATGCTCTGATAAGGTTTTGGTATTGATTTTGGGGGGACCCCTACGCCATTTTTTTATTTTGGTGCAGGGTTCCCCTTAAAATCCATATCAGACCTGCAACAAAACAGTAGCATAGCATATTAAACTTTTTATGTTACATACTGCAAAGGTTCTTGTAAGACAGATTACTAAAAAAATAACAAATAAAAAAAAAGTGGCTGACTGAACATGTTTATAATATCTAAAAAGGGGAAAAGATTAATTTTACTTCAAGAAATTGCATAACTATGACTCTGCTGGTATAATATTCTGTGCAATTAAGCCCCTTTAAAGCGGTTATAACGTTTAAACATTTGTTACCTAATGCATTCCTTGTATTAAGGGTAAAACATCAGTATCCACCCTCACTCCTCCCTCCCCCTTTTACTTAACATGAGCCCTCATTTGAGCCAGCTCTGTGCCTGTCTGCAGCACTCTCTTCCCTTGCTGGTCTCACTGGCTTTGCTGAGGCAGCTGGAGCCATTGGCTCCTGCTGCTGTCAATCAAAGCCAGTGATGTGGTAGCGGGGGGCTGGGCTGAGTCCCACTACCTGTGTCAATAGATGCAGACAGCAAGGCTCAGGAGCAAGCCTGCACAAGTGCCCCCATAGAAAGAAGTGGAGGGGAGGAGCCAGGAGTGTCACGGGAGACCTGAGAAGAGGAGTTTCAGAACCACTCTGTTCAATTCCATCACACAGAGCAGGTAAGTATAAATCTTTTAAAGCATTTACAAGCACCTATAAGTGGTTATAGAGGTTGGATTTTTTTTTTATTAAATAACAAACATATTATACTTACCTGCTCTTTGCAATGGATTTACACAGAGAAAAGCCCTGATCCTCTTCTTTTTGGATCCCCTGCCAGTGTTCCTGGATCCTTCTCCCTGCCTAGTGACCCCAATAGCAAGCCTCTTGTTTTGGGGGCACTCGAGCAAGCTCGCTCCCAAACCACACTCCTATAAATGGACATTGTTCATTCACACATTGAATGTGGCTTGGCCTGCCCCATGCTATCATCTCATTGGCTTATTGGCTTTGATTGACTCCCACTGCTGTGTGAGCCAAAGAGGCGAAAGAGACCCAGGAGAGCCACTGCTAAGGGGGGACCGGGGGGAGTTGCACCCAGAAGGTTTTTTACCTTAATGCATAGAATGCATTAAGGTAAAAAAAAATCTTCTGCCTTTAGAACCCCTTTAAGGGGCTCACAAATCTGGGAATATTTACATAAGCAAAACAAAGTTGCAATTATGATAAATATATTATTCCTTTTGTGGGGCTTCAATAGTTTTGGGAATATTTGGAAAATGAAAGAATGCAGATTTTATGATGAATACATTATTCCTTACTAAATCAATTTTGATATGCATGGGAATGTTTTCTGCATAACAATATGTTTCTGTTGTTTTTTTAAGGACACTGGAAAGAAACATGTTGGCTGCAATTGCCAAATTTTTTCTTAAACTGTTTGGCTTCTGAAACGTCTAAAGCTCTCTGGCTCTCCTTGGCTTAAATATTATCCAGGTCACTGACTCAGAATAAGGATGCATATCAGGAAAGTAAGAGTGAATAAAGATTGGGGATAAGGGGGGGGGGGAGGGGAAGGGAAGGGAGGGAAAAGGGAAAGGGAAATCGGGACTTTAATTGAAACATGTGTGTACGAAATGAATATAGAATAGAATATAGAGTTCCACCCCAAAAAAAAAATAAAATTAGTATTGTGCTTAAAAAAAATAAAAAAAAAACATTTGGAGAATTTTTTTTGACTCACCTCTAAATGCCTGTTGCTAGGGGGTCCCTAGTGGTCTGCCTCCTTCGGTTCCTGGGCTCCTGAAGTCACTTCCCTCGGTGCAGGAAGGGAGATTGCCTCTCCACCCTCCCTCTTGTCAATCATCAATCATGTCACGTGACCGTTCCCAGATGATTGCGGGGCCAGTGACGGCGCTCGGCGTGGCTCACGCATGCGCAGTGGGTGCCCGTCTGTGAAGCCACAGCCGGGCGGCCATAGTTAAAATGCCGGCGCCACCGTGCGGAGGGGGAGACGAGCGGGGCTTCGATCCCCCCGCATTGCTGGACCCTGGGACATGTAATTGTCCGATTAAAAGTCAGCAGCTGCAGTCTTTGTAGCTGATGACTTTTAATTTTTTTTTTTTAAATGGGAACCCCGCTTTAATAGTTCATAGCAATGGTACATTATGGTAATAATACATCAGAACCCAATTTGAATCATATGGCAATGATACAAACTTAAACAATAACCATAATTGAACACATATACATTACAATATAATCTGGGGCCTCTCTTAATCCCCAACAAGGATAATAAACAGATTGGTACAGGCAGTAATACATAGTCCAATGAATCACATTTATACAAGCACACAATAGTGCCCAATTATAGGGCCTCATGGATCCCTAACCTAAATACTCATCATATCATCCCATGAGGAGTAAATATAAACACCCTTGGAACCAATTATCTAGGGTAGTAAACATACAATGGTTAGAATGGGGTATAGCGAAGTACAAAAATTTCCAAAAATGTGAAATATTTTAGAAAATTAATAAACTAAACAAAATTTTCCGAAAACAAAATGAAATTGAACAAGACTAAAATAAACAAATTCAGAAAAGACACTAAACTAATTCTGAAACCAAACAAAATTAGTAACATGACAAATATATCCGAAATGAAACAAATTATTCTAATCTGCACATGTCTATGACTGGACTATGATCACACTGATTAGTGTACTGACAGTCAATGGAGAACTACAAGCTGGGACTTGTAGTGTCTTCATTCACAGAATGACGCGGTTGTGTGGAGAGAGCTCAGTACGATTTTAAATGTAACAGCTTCAGGCAAGAGAAACAGGTGTATATTAAAAGCGAACTTAGCCTTTAAGGTTCAGTTTAAATGAAACATTGACATAATTTCTAATTTACACTGTACACTGATAGATCAGCAATGGCACAGCAAAAATATTTTTCTTTTTTTATCTTTCTAAATTAAATTCTTGGCATATATATGGTTTAGTCTTTAATCTTCCTAGTGGTCTTCCTTATTTTATTTTCTAAAATGTTTAGATATTGTATTCTGAAGTACTTTTTTAAAGATAATATTTGCAAAAACAATTATATTTTCTGTTAGCTTTTATTTGTGGTAAGAAAAACAATGTTTCCAGCGTATGAGACTACAGAGAACTTTTTAGGAGCAACAAATGAGTTTATTTCTGTGGTATCTCCTGAATTACTTAAAGCATAAAGATTTAGGGATTATTCTAACATATTGTGCTCTGCAATTCTTGGCAGAGCAGCACATCAGCAGCATATGCTAAGCTTTTGTATGAATCTTAACTATATCAAAGGTTATACTATGCAAATTATTGCATATATAAAGTACATTGAACTCACACAATATTTCAACACATATATTTTTTTTCTCTGAATGCAAACAAGCAAATAAACAAATGAAAGAACAATTATAATGGGCACAATGGATCAAAGGATATACTATAAACAAAATGTTCCTCAACTTGCAAGCTGTATTCAAAACCTCCTGGCAATGCACAGGAAAATACATGCTTCAACCAAAAGTTATAATTGTGTGAACAGTAACTTTTGCAGGCTATATTAGCTTAAAGCTGAAATATGAAATGACAAAAGTTTTAAAATACAAAAGTCATCCAGGGTGAGGGCAGGGATTTATTTGTAAAATATATTATTATCATATATATATATATATATATATATATATATATATATATATATATATATATATATATATATATATTTTTTTTTTTTTTCTGTTAAGTTGTTAGGTACTGTATAATACTTACAGGAAAGTATTACCACCCAGAAAGGTCATAGACTTCTACTTGACAATGCCTTTATCTACTTTTCTTATCAGAAGGACTTTGCCATCTTTGTTTAGGCACATGAGGTGGCCAGCCATGGATCGAAATTTGGCTGTTTGAACAGGTTAGTTGTACAGAAGCTGAATAACTGATCATCTGCAATCATCACAGCACATAAAACTACCTAAACAAGAATTACTAGCAAAATGAAATACATGTACTCTCAGCAGCCCCCCAAAGCACCTTGTCCCCATGTTGATGAGGACAAGGGCCTCATCCCCACAACCCTGGCCCGGTGGTTGTGGGGGTCTGCGGGCAGGGGGCTTATCGGGATCACCCAGATCCCGGCCCTCCCCCCTGTATGGAATGGTAAGGAGGTACAAGAGTACCCCTACCATTTTACAAAAAACATGTCAAAAATGTTAAAAATGACAAGAGACAGTTTTTGACAATTCCTTTATTTAAATGCTTCTTCTTTCTTCTACCTCCCTTCAGTTTCTTCTTCCACCTTCTTCTTCTTCTGATTCTTGTTCTTCTGGTTCTTCTTGTTCTTCTGGTTCTTCATCCAGTCTTCTCGTCCGGCATCTTCCTCAGCGGCGCCGTCTTCACTTCATCTTCTTTCTTTGGGCTGCTCCGCATCCACGATTGGATGGGAGGCTCCCGCAGTGTGACGCTTCTCCTCTTCTGACAGTTTTTAAATAATGGAGGGCAGGTGACCCTGCACCCCTCTGACGCAGAGCGGGTGATCCCGTCCCCCTCTGACGCACGGGGGCTTCCGTTATTTAAGAACTGTCAGAAGAGGCGAAGCGTCACACAGCCGGAGCCTCCCATCCAATCGTGGATGCCGAGCGGCCCGATGGAAAGAAGATGAAGTGAAGATGGCGCCGCTGAGGAAGATGCCGGATGAGAAGACCGGATGAAGAACCAGAAGAACAAGAAGAACCAGAAGAACAAGAACCAGAAGAAGAAGAAGATGGAGGAAGAAACTGAAGGAAGATAGAAGAAAGAAGATAGGAGAAAGATGAAGCATTTAAATAAAGGAATTGTCAAAAACTGTCTCTTGTCATTTTTAAAATTTTTGACATTTTTTTTGTGAAATGGTAGGGGTACTTTTTTACCCCATTACCATTTCACACAGGGGGGAGGGCCGGGATCTGGTGGTCCCCTTGTTAAAGGGGGCTTCCAGATTCCGATAAGCCCCCTGCCCGCAGACCCCCAAAACCACCGGGCAAGGGTTGTGGGGATGAGGCCCTTGTCCCCATCAACATGGGGACAAGGTGTTTTGGGGGGCTATCCCCAAAGCACCCTCCCAATGTTGAGGGCATGTGGCCTGGTACGGTTCAGGAGGGGGGGCGCTCTCTTGTCCCCCCTCTTTTCCTGCGGCCTGCCAGGTTGCGTGCTCGGATAAGGGCCTGGTATGGATTTTTGGGGGTACCCCACGCCATTTTTTTTAAAATTTTGGCGCAGGGTTCCCCTTAAAATCCATACCAGACCTGAAGGGTCTGGTATAGATTTTGAGGGGGACCCCACACCAATTTTTTTTTTTAATTTTGGCAGGGGTTCCCCTTAATATCCATACCAGACCTGAAGGGCCTGGTATGGAATTTAGGAGGACCCCCACGTCATTATTTTCAAAATTTTGGTTCGGGGTTCCCCTGTGGGGAATTCCCATGCCGTTTTTATCAATGAACTTTTATGTGTTATGACGGGCCAGCAATTCAGTATAGCCGCGAGTAGTTTAAATGACTTTTTTTCCTTTGAAATGTCATTTTGCTGTCAGACTGTTCTAAACACGGGAAACATGCGCCCCTTTACAGGCATACTATAGACACCCCCCAGGTACGAAATTTAAAGGGATATTACACTTTTATTGTTTGACATTAAGTATTATTAAAATCACTGCTCCCGAAAAAACGTCCGTTTTTAAAACTTTTTTTTTCATTGATAAATGTCCCCTGGGGCAGGACTCGGGTCCCCAAACACTTTTTATGACAATACCATGCATATAAGCCTTTAAAATTAGCACTTTTGATTTCTCCCATAGACTTTTAAAGGGTATTCCTCGGCATTCGAATTTGCCACGAACACCCCAAATTGTTCGCTGTTCGGCGAACTGGCGAACAGCCGATGTTCGAGTCGAACATGAGTTGGACTCAGACTCGAAGCTCATCCCTAGTCGTGGGCTTAAACAATAAAGCGGGCCCCATTTGAATAAGTAAGAGGTACATAGTACCCCTACTCGTTGACAAAAAAATTTAAACCATAAAAAAAAAAAGAAAAAACACCCACACAGTTTATGACAGAAAAACACTTGCTAGATAAAATAGCACACTGTTTAATCTGGGTGTTTGTGAAACTTTTTGTGGAGGGTATGAGAAAAACTGTGCTGCAGCTAAAAGATAAACACTGGTTGAAAAACACCTATGTAACAATATTCAGCATACAAAGCAGTAGAAAATCAGTCCTAGTGCTAAGCACAGGCTCTTAGGCCTAAATCATGTTTGCAGTGGAAGGGTCAACTCTATTCTTGAAATAAGCGCTAATCAACACAACAGAGACTCCTGGGGATGGTATTGTGCTGGCAATATGACAGTTAAAGAGCTTCCATAGAACAGTAAAGAGCAAAAAAAACTGGCAATTATAGAGTTAAATTATGTTCATAGTTCTAGAGATAAATTGAATAACTTACAAATCCATGTCTGTTTTGTGGGTGAGAGAAGCCGAGAGACTCAGTTCAGGTAGCTGGAAATTTTATATAGAAAGCCTGGAAGTCGGTTGCTATGACAACACATTTCGAAGTTTTCCTCCTTTGTCGAGACCACAGTGTTTAACAAGTCCTTTAATTTAAAAAAGTCCCATGATGTACATCTATCATCAAGCATGTCATCCAATGATGTAGCTCCACATCAGTCTCGATGCCTGATGACCTTGGGCGTTTTTCTGCTGTAAGCCTCGGCTCTAAAAATGCCCAACAAGACAAATCCCATTAATTTCAATAGCCCCTGTTCACATCTGAGCGTTCTGTCGCCTGTAGCAAAACGCCCGTCGCTCAAGAAAGTACAGGAGCTTCCTTTTTGGCAGATTGATGGCGTTTTACTGCTTTTACATTGGTGACTTTTTAACCTTGAAAACGCCTGTACAAAAAGGCTGCAAAACTCTGCAAAAACTCTGCAAATACGCCAGAAAAAACACCAGAAAAAACGCCTGAAAAATGCCTTTAAAATAGCAACACCTAGATGTAAACAGAGCCTAAAGCAGTGGTTCTCAACCTGGGGGTCGAATGATGATTTGCCAGGGGTCACCAAATCCTGGGCTGTTCCTGAAGCCCGCACTGCTCTCCCAGCCTTTTTACGGCTGCCCAGGGTCGGGACCCCCTCGGGGGTCGAATGATGATTTGCCAGGGGTGACCAAATCCTGGGCTGTTCCTGAAGCCCGCACAGCTCGCCCAGCCTTTTTGCGGCCATCCAGCAGGGCTGTCCCTGGAGCCCGCAGCCGCCCACTCAGCCTCTTCGCAGCCGCCCACTCAGCCTCTTTGCAGCCGCACATTCAGTTCACAGCATGGCTGGGGGGCAGAGACTAGAGGTCAGCTGACTGGTGAGGAATGTGAAGTGGGAGGGGCTGGAGGAGACCCTATCTCCTGATTTCGGCATAGGTGTCACTGCTACGAGACACCACAAAGCCGGAGACACAGTGAAGCCGGTGACACAGTGAGTAACACCACCTGTGATTATAGTTGCCATTAAAAGTCTCCACTACAGTTCTTAGATAACCAGCTGACCTTGATCAAGAGCACCTAAGTTGGCTGATCAGAACTCCCCCCAGCACTGCCACTGATCCCAACCCCCCCACCACGGAGTAACAGAAGGAATAAAAATAGAGAATACATGAAAGGGAGAGGAAAAGAGGGGTTAGAACAAAGAAAAAGGGAGAGAAAGAATAATGCCGCATACACACGGTCGGATTTTCCAACGGGAAATGTTGGATGTGAGCTTGTTGCCGGAAATTCCAACAGTGTGTATGCTCCATCAAACATTTGCTGTCTGACTTTCTGCCAACAAATGTTTCTTAACAGGTTCTCAAATTTTCCGCCAAGAAAACTTTGTTGTCGAAAAGTCCAATGGTGTGTACACAAGTCCGTCGCACAAAAGTTCACGCATGCTCAGAATCAAGCAGAAGGAGCCGCACTGGCTATTGAACTTCCTTTTTCTCGGCTCGTCCTACGTCTTGTACGTCACCACGTTCCCACGTTCAGAGTTGTTGGACAACATTTGTATGACCGTGTGTATGCAAGACAAGTTTGAGCCAACATCCTTCGGAAAAAAATCCAGGATTTTGTTGGCGGAGAGTCCGATTGCGTGTACGGGGCATAAGAAACACGGCTAGAGAGAGGGATGGGGGGGAAGAAATTAGGATAGCGGGAGATAAAAGGGAAAGAAAGAAGAACAAAGAGAGTGGTACATCCTAAAATGTACCATAAGGAGTTTTAATACGGTACGAGTGGAAGGGACTCAGGGAGCGCTAAATGTCCTTGGGTTAGGGGTGCAAATTACTTGTCTTGCCTTGGGTGCTGACAACCCACGCTACGAAAATAATTTTACTGTTAGGGGTCCCCACAACTTGGGAAATGTTATCAAGGGGTCACGGCACTAGTAGGTTGAGAACCACTGGCCTAAAGGAAAGAAACAGGGATAGTGGTGACATTGTTGCACAGATATGGCTATAGCTATTCATATTTGCTTAATGATATTGTTCAAACATGGCCATGCCCCCCCATCCCAGTACTGGTGGTAAGCAGTGGCTGCCTGCAAAAATAATTCCCCTAGGATTGATAGTCTATAGCTGGTTTGGAACAATAACCCTCTTCAGCATTGGTGGTCAGTAGCAGGCTGTAACAATAACACTCTCCCTCTAGCATTGGTGGTCACTGGCTGGCTATACCCAAGGCAGCCATTGGAAATTGTGGAGCTTCTCTGTTAGGGCCCCTATGCCCTCCCCTCAAAATGTACTAGAGGTCTAGTGAGGAAAGTGGTTGTTTTATTTCCTGGTGATTTAGTGGGGCATGCTGTAAAAAATCCACCACTTACCAGCAGCAGGACAATTTTATTCAAAGATAATTGGCCTAAAGGGAGTTGCAGTGAATGGGGGAAAGGGTAGTATAGTGAACTTTAACCACTTCAGCCCCAGAAAATTTTACCCCCTTAATGACCAGAGCATTTTTTGTGATATGGCACTGCGTCGCATTTTAACTGACAATTGCGTGGTCGTGCGACATTGTACCCAAACAAAATTGATGTCCTTTTTTTACCACAAATAGAGCTTTACTTTTGGTGGTATTTGACCACCTCTGCGGTTTTCATTTTTTGCACTATAAACAAAGAAAGACCGACAATTTTGGGAAAAAAGCAATATTTTTCACTTTATGCTATAATAAATATCCCCAAAAAATATATAAAATAACAAATGTCTTCCTCACTTTAGGCCAATATATATTCTACTATATATTTTTGGTAAAAAAATCGCAATAAGTGTGTATTGGTTTGTGCAAAAATTATAGCGTCAACAAAGTAGGTGATAGATTTATGGCATTTTTATGATTTTTTTTTTTTACTACTAATGGTGGTGATCTTCGATTTTTATCTGGACTGCGACATTGCGGCGGACAGATCAGACACTTTTGACTCTTTTTTGGAACCATTGACATTTATACAGCGATCAGAGCTAAAAATAGCCACTGATTATTGTATAGATGTCACTGGCAGGGAAGGGGTTAAACACTAGGGGGCGATCCAGGGGTTAACTGTGTTCCCTCAGTATGTTCTAACTGTAGAGGGGGTGGGCTACCTAGGACATGACAGAGATCACTGCTCCCTATGACAGGGAGCAGTGGATCCCTGTCATGTCACTACGCAGGACAGGGAAATGCCTTGTTTACATAGGTAGAAATCAAGTATGCGGGACCCGCGGGCAAGCTCCCGCGGTGCATCCGCTATGCATCTGCTATGCTGCTATGACGGAGGGACGTACGGGTACGCCCTTTTGCCCACCCATGCCATTGTGCCGACGTACATCGTCGTGCACTGGTCGGGAAGCGGTTAATAAGTTAATGTGAGGTACATTAGATGCATAATGTTCTTGCACTTTCAAACATGCATGTGGACAGTAGGGATGGGCCGAACACCCCCCCCCCCTGTTTGGTTCGCATCCACAACATGCGAACAGGCAAAAAATGTGTTTGAACACGTGAACACCATTAAAGTCTATGGGACACGAACATGAAAAATCAAAAGTGCTAATTTTAAAGGTTAATATGCAAGTTATTGTCATAAAAAGTGTTTAGGGACCTGGGTCCTGCCCCAGGGGACATGTATCAAGGCAAAAAAAAGTTTAAAAAACAGCTGTTTTTTCGGGAGCAGTGATTTTAATAATGCTTAAAGTGAAACAATAAAAGTGAAATATTCCTTTAAATTTCGTACCTGGGGGGTGTCTATAGTATGCCTGTAAAGTAGCGCATGTTTCCCGTGTTTATAACCATCCGAGAGCAAAATGACATTTCTAAAGGAAAAAATAGTAATTTAAAAGTGCTAGCGCTAGTGCCGGCTATTAATGAATTGTGACCCCACCCCCCTCTGATGCAACACAGGATTCCCATTGCATCAGAGGAGGGCGGGGTCACCCGTACACGTCACTGGCAAACCCCAGCGTTTCCCCTTGTCAGAAGGGGACGGGGTCACGTGGCGGGTGGCCCCGCACTCAGCTACATAAGAGCTGTCAAGCTAGCGTGGCATCATTGGCTGGGTGCCTCCGTTGCACGCGTGTCACTGGCTGGGTTCTATGCGTGTTCCTCGCTGGAGTCGCTGGAGATCATCCATCACTGGAGTTTGAGAATTGGATTATATCGCTGGAGTAGGAGCATGGATTTATTGGATTACATCGCTGAAATCTCTTTTTTATTTTATATTTTTTTATTTTTAATAAAGGACTTGTCCCAAGCCGTCTCCTGTGGTTTTTTAACATTTTGGCACTTTCTTTTTGTGAAATGGTAGGGGTACAATGTAACCCTTACCAATTCATATAGGGGGAGGTGGGATCTGGGTGTCCCCTTTGTTAAAGGGGGCATCCAGATTCCCACAAGCCCCCCGCCTGCAGATCCCCACAACCACCGGGCAAGGGCTGTGGGGATGAGGCCCTTGTCCCCATCAACATGGGGACATCCTCCCCATGTTGAGGGCATGTGGCCTAGTACAGTTCAGGAGGGGGGGGCGCTCACTCGTCCCCCCTCTTTTCCTGCGGTCTGCCAGGTTGCGTGCTCAGATAAGGGCCTGGTGTGGATTTTTGGGGGAACCCCACGCCATTTTTTTTTACATTTTGGCGCGTAGTTCCCCTTAAAATCCATACCAGACCTGAGGGGAAGGGTAATGGAATTTTGGGGGACGCATTTTTATTTTAATTTTTCAATGACTTTCAATGACTTTTATGTGTATTGTCGGGACCGACAATTCATTAATAGCAGGCACTAGCGCTAGCACATTTAAATGACTTTTTTTTCCTTTAGAAATGACATTTTGCTCTCAGACTGTTAAAAACACGGAAAACATGCGCTACTTTACAGGCATACTATAGACACCCCCCAGGTACGAAATTTAAAGGAATATTTCACTTTTACTGTTTCACTTTAAGCATTATTAAAATCACTGCTCCCGAAAAACAGCCATTTTTAAAACTTTTTTTTTGCATCAATACATGTCTCCTGGGGAAGGACCCAGGTCCCCAAACACTTTTTATGACAATAACTTGCATATTAACCCTTAAAATTAGCACTTTAGATTTCTCCCATGAATTTTAAAGGGTGTTCCGCGGCTTTTCGAATTCGCTGCAAACACCCAAAATTGTTCGCTGTTCGACTCGAACAGATAGCCCATCCCTAGTGGACAGGGACAGACTTTCAAAATTCAGTTGCAGCCAGCAAATGTTAGGAAATATGCATGTGAAAAATACTTGAAGCCTGCTATGAATTTAGTGCACATAGAAAGGGAGAGTCTTAAAGGAATTTGCAGGATATCAGCAGCATTAAGTTCTAAAAAACATCACTCAACCACCCCCAAATTTCCCATGATACACAGCACTTTGCCAACTAAAGGACATTTAGTAGCGGTTTACATCTACCTTAAAGGCTAAGTTCACCTTTGTTCACCTTTATTTTCCTAAATTCCAGCTCCCTTATGTACCAATATAGCATTGATGTACTTCTGTTGCAAAAATAAAGCAACTTTGCATTTATTCTACACACACTTACCTTACTCTCTTCATGGCTGTTTAAAAACACTTATCTATTACTTCTACCTTTCTTCCTGGACAGACTTTAGGTCTTAACACATGAAGGAGTTGACCAAATGAGGGTAGATGATGCAGGGTGTGTGCTAATAAGATCAGCTGGTTAACTCCTTCCATTGTTATGAGCTAAAGTCTGTCCAGGAAGTAAGGCAGAAGTAATGGATTTGTGTTTTTTAACAGCCATGAAAAGAGTGAGGTAAGCGTGTGTAGAATAAATGGAAAGCTGTTTTATTTTTGCAAAAGGAGTACATTAATGCTATATTGGTACATAGAGAGGCTGGAATTTAGAAAAAAAAATAGAAAAGGTGAACTTAGCCTTAAAGAAACCACTCTACTATACTTCACTAATATCTCCTTATGCACTTTATCGGGAGCACTTCCAATCGTTTCCCTATCACAGCTAGGCACATTTTATAGTGAAGAGCTGGCTTATCCATATAGCTCCTTATTGGTGTTTCTAAGCTATTTGCCTAAATTTCAAAGGTCAGGAAGTGGATTTTTGGTTATTGGTTGCTATAAAAACAAGCAATGGAGCTGCGTTTTTACTACTCCCTCTTAACCACTTCTGCACTAAAAGTTTTTTTTTTTTTTCATGTTTTGAACACATGTTAAAAACTGCTTTTGTCGCTATAAAATTGTATAAAACATCCAGAGCATTATTATATTTTCTGAAAGCAGATGCTTTGTAGAATAAAATTATGGTTTTGGCCTTTCATTAAATGGTGAAGAGTTATGATACCCACAATGATCAAAAGGGAACACTTTAAATGCTTTTACCAGGGTCGCAGAAGTCGCCATTGTGACTGGGCCCTGGCATTCTGCCACCGTGGAATTCCCCCCAGCAAAATCCGGTTTAGACAGTGTGCTAATTCACAGAGCCCAGTGCTGGTGAGCAAGCCCTGGCACTGAGCTCCGGTTCCCTGATTAACAGGGCGCACCAGTGCGGGCACTCGGGACACCTGTCCCACATCTCTTGCAGGGTACCCCCATGTCCCACATGCCGCGCCACACAGTTTTAGTTACATTTTCAACACATATATATTTTCTGTTGCTCCAAATGCAAACAAGCAAATAAACAAATGAAAGAACAATTATAATGGGCACCATGGATCAAAGGATACACTATAAACAAAATGTTCCTCAACTTTCAAGCTGTAATCAAAACCTCTTGGCAATGCACAGGAAAATACACAGGATCAACCAAAAGTGTTAATTGTGTGAACAGTAACTTTTGCAGGATAAATTAGCTTCAAGCTGAAATATGAAATGACAAGTTTTCCTTTACAAAAGTCATCCAGGGTGAGGGCAGGGATTTATTTGTAAAATCTATTAACATTATATTATTATATATATATATATATATATATATATATATATATATATATATATATATATATATATATATATATATATATATATATATATATATATATATATATATATTTTCTGTTAAGTTGTTAGGTAATTATAACACTTACAGGAAAGTATTACTGTCACAATCCCCACCTTGCTGAAGCCAGCTCCTCCTCTTGGCTCTGATGTTCTCCTGTATACAGACATGAGGAGCCAGGGAGGAGGAGTATAGAACAGGAAGAGCCATGCTGCTGAGGTCTGCGTATTTTGCTGTATTCAGAATAGGGGGACAATAGTAACTGGGAAGGAAATACGAAACTACATTTGGAGGAGTAATAGGTGGGTGGTAAGAGGATATGTGCTGGGGGGGTGTCTTTGGGAGAAGAGAGGACAGGTTTCTGGCGGGGGGGAATCAGATTTGACACTACACCTTGTAGCACACCTTGTAGCACAAGTCCTGTCCCCTCCCAAAGCACCCCCCAGCACATATCCTCTTACCCCCCCAATCAAAGAGATGCCACCTGCCGCATAGGGCACAATTGCAGCATCTGGGATACCTGGTACCCTGTAAGAGATGTGGGATAAGTGCCCTGGGTGCCCACTCTGGAACATTGGTGGGGAAGGGGGGATTTGTACTGGGATGGAGGGTCGTTGCGCTGGGAAGGGGGATTTGGGGGGTTAAGAGAATTTGTGCTGGAGAGGATTAGGGGAGTGGAGAAGATTTGTTCTAGGTTGGAGGCGACAGGGGGGTATGTACAGGGGTCGCAATTGCAGAGTATAGAGGAGGGGCAGTGGGGTGGCATATAAAGCAACCAATCCCCTCCAAAATTGAGGTAATAGGTTCCTCTACATGCCACTCCAACGCCCCTCCTATCTACCTCCTTCTGCCCCCAGGCCTCTGTGTACTCCTTTGGCTCCCTTATCTCCTGCAGCACTTCTGCGTTCCCTCTCTTCTCTCCCACCAGCTACTGCAGGGGATATGTCAGAATGGAGAGTGGGTAAGGGCCGGTAAATGTGTCATTCACTGACCCCTTCCTTGTCTTAATGATTAGAGTCAGTGATCTGTACTAATTCATTCATAACTGAGGCATAATAAACTGTGTTTACTATGCTTCAAATGAACAGGAAGCCTCCGTTCAGAGCTATTCCTGTCCATTCATTCTGCAGATGAGACTGCAGAGATGGAGATTGAGGGCTGTGTCCTCAGTCACCTTTCTGTTTCTCAAAGGTAAAACATCAGAGGTCTGTTTAGTCCCATGATATCACACCAAAGCCCTCTGACAGGGCTTCTAAAAAGTTGTAAAACTTAAAAAAAATACAATTGTAAAAATAAAGAAAATGAAATGGCCAAAACGAATAAACTAATAAGAAACAAAAATAAAACTACTGACACCAGCGGTGAAACTACCAGGGTCACAAAGGTTGCACTTGTGATCAGGCCCTGGTGTTTCACCATCGTGGGGGGGGAGCCCAGCCGGGGTTCAGGGGGGGCCCTTTATGATTTCTTTCACCGGGGCCTTGAAGGTTCTAGTTACGCCTCTGGCTTTTACTGATCATCAGTTTAGAGTAAACCATAATTGATGGCCCTAGAATTATTTCTCTCACTCTGACATTTGTGCTGATATACAACATGTGTGGGGCAAATGCTGTTTACATACAACCTCTGTGTGAATTTGTGGGTGTTTTTTTTTTTTACAAATTTTATTATAATTTTTTTTCTTCATTTAAATGTAGCACACCCCCTAAGGAGCTACAGTTACACTGGATTCCCCCACCTTGCACAGCCAGACACACCAAATTTTTACAGGCACTCTTGAGTCAGAGAACAGTCCATGACTTTGTTTTTTTGTTTTATTGAGGGTAATAACTTGGATAGGGATGGGAGGTTATGGGATGCCCATTTGACTTCAACAACAACTTCAGGGACAACTCTTCCTTCAACCACTTGCCCACTGAGCACTTAAACCCCCTTCCTAACCAGACAAATTTTCAGCTTTCAGTGCTTTCACATTTTGAATGACACTCAGTCATGCAACATTGTACCCGTATGACATTTTTGTCATTTTTTTCACACATGTAAAGCTTTCTTTTGGTAGTATTTACTCATCACAGTTTTTTTTTGCGCTATAAATGAAAAAAAGACTAAACATTTTGTAAAAATATGAACTTTTCTTTGTAAAATAAAGGTGAAAACCTCTAAGCCGCCCACCCTGGACACCACAATTGTCATTATAACTAAGTGTAGAGCAGATCATAGTATAACCAAAGGTCAAATAGTAAAAAGAAAATTAATAATTAATTTCATACCACGCTCAAATGAACAAGTAATTAAAAATGAATACAAATAAATATAAAAAATATAAAAATGCGTGATCAAATAATGTTCAAATGTTTTCAATAAAGTCCAAGAAACAACCACCATCGATGATTCTTCAATCAAATTCACAGTGATTAAATAAATTCAGTGGCAGAAATGGAAAGTGCTGTCTCCCACCGGTTTTGGCAAACATTCTACTCACCAGATTCATCAGACATCCATGACAGATGTCAGATAAGCAGAAAGATGTATCCATCCATATAGATGTCTCTCAAAGTAAAGATGTAGCCACCGATGCAGACACCTCTCCCCAGCAATGTAGCCAGACAGGTTTTATAAGTAAAGGAGAAAAGAAGAACTCCTCATAGTATAACTTGTAGCCATTTATTCCTAAAACTTTGTTCTAATAAAAAACACATAAAATGGAGCCGGTATGCCTAGCTGTGTTCCACCTGCGCTCCAACACAATGGTGGAAGGGACGTATCACGTATTGCGTAACCCGACATGTTTTGTCAGCACGTCTGATGTCATCAGTGGTCATGTTATTGGGCCCGTCACTTCCTTCGACATCATTTATACAGTCATGGTGAATTGGATATCAAATCCACTCCCTCACCAACAACTCCAAATAAGGAGTCAAACATTTGCATAAATTACCTACATATTAGTGGTCTAATTATTTCTAGGATTATTTGTTAAAAATATAAATTTGAAATAATACATTTAAAACTATATAAAGGTATATTAAATCCATCATTGCACGCCCCCTCATGGTACTCCACAGGTAGTGGTGCAAAAATAAAAAAAGAGAAAGGCGAACATAATCCAATGGGAATGCCCTCTTGTGGAAAAAAATGGCACTACCACGTCGTAATCAATGTGCTGAATATTTATTTATTTTTATTTTTTTTAAGTTTAGTGATTTCACTTAAAGTGTATAGCGGCTGCAACTTTGCACTTGATAATTTATAGGGTGGCGCTGATTATTTCACATAATTGTATATCTTGATTTATTCACATTCCAATTAGCTGCTATTATGGATGTATTTAATAAGAAAGAAGAACCCAAATTTATTAGACTATCAGGAGCGCTTAAGTCTAATATAGTAAAATGGGAAAAAGAGGTTAAGGATAAAAAAAGAAAGAAGTATTTGAGAGATTTAGGAGACTATAAGGAAGGAAATGTTTTTAAATGGCAAGCCAAAGTTGAAGAACAGGAGATACCCTACTGTGATTCTACACCCTCCAAAAGGGAAGATATAGAAATACACCACAAGTAGATACACAAAGGTATCAGGGCCAGCAGGCACCTCAGAAGTTCATTCCTAGGGCACAACCTCTGAATGGTCAACCCCAGAAAGGGTACCCCCACCCTATTCCTATGGGATCCAATCAGGGATTGGGGGGTCAAAACCTACCTTTTAATAATAATTTTAGAGGACAGAGGAGACCTTATAATAATTGGTTTAATAGAGGGGGATTCAATAGAGGTGGTTTCTATGGGATACGCCCTTTTAGAGGGGGTTCCCAGGGAAAACCGAATCCAGCACCCTATTAGCCTACGCAACAGGAATATAGATCCCCTTATGAGACAAATAGGCCCCAACAAGATTATGGTAGACCCTATACTGATTTTAAAGGTTCCCAAACTGGGTACTACCAGGGAGGACAAAACAGACAAGCACCAGCTGATGGGTTCCAGGGAAGACAAAATAGATATGCCCCTCTAGAAGGGTTGGAGGAAGAATTGTATAGGAGGCATTTTTTAGACAGTACCCCCCAGGAGGGGGAAACAGAGAGTGGAACACAATGGAGACACATTTGGGGTAGAAGGAAAAGACAGAAGTGGACGAGAGCAGGAAGGAAACTCCAAAAAAATAAAACACCAATAGGAGAGGCGATTTATAGCCTCAGTGGGGTCCCCCTTAATATCAATGAGATTAATGTATTGGATAGAGGACTGAAATTTATATCAACAAGAATCTAAATAAATTTGAAACTTATGTGAACATTCAAAAATACATAGGAAAATAAATATCAAAAAATATTTTTCATCTAAGTCCAATGAGATGGCTGTTCAGAATAATAGGTTAGATACAGGATTACGTAACAAATCCATATTCAACCCCCCTGCTTCTGATAATTAATTTATGGAGGTTTTCAAAATTATGGTAACTATGGATGTTGAAAATTTAAAAGTAAAAAAGGGATCAGACCCTGAACACATTAGAAAAGGTATCAAATCCCTTGAGGATAAGAAAGAATTGGTTGTGAGGTGGGATTGTGCTGTTGTCTAAAACCTATTATAAAAATGAAATGGAAAGATTATTGGGGGATACTTGTACCTATACACGTCTTCTGTCCAATCCAGTTAGACAATATAAAGATGATCTCTCCAAATTAGTCAAGTAAGGACTTAAGAAAGATATTTTGAGCAAGAGGGAGGCTGATTACCTGAACCTGACATCATGTCATACCCCAGTGATATATTTTCTTCCGATAATTCATAAGGACAGTATTATCCACCAAGTAGGTCCATAGTCAATGGGGTAGACTCCTTAACGTCAAGATTGGGCAAATACCTTTGGGGGGGCGTGGCTACCGCCGAGCAGTATGGATGCCTGAATAGACAGCTCCAGCGCCGAACGGAAAAACGATCGTCATTACCGATAATCCACTAATCCAGGATGGCTACGAGTGATCCTAACAGTCCAGGGCAGCAACCGGGCTTGTCTAGGAAATGAAAAGAGTACAGACAACCCAAGAAATTGACAGATTTCTACACAGTACAGTCCGGCGGCCGAATTCAGGATGGCGCCCGCGGCTCCTCAGATCACAGCACCGCTGCTTACACAGATCTCCCAGATGCAGAAGAAGGGGTAATATCCCCATCAGATGACAATCCTCTACTCCTCAAGTCCTCACATCCATCATCAGCAAGCAATAGCCCTGCAAAAGCGCGGATGCGCTTGGATTCAGATCACCACTCTCCTGAGGTAAGCCCTGCTCTGGACACTATCAGCATACAGCAGGCCCAAACTTCCCCTATCGCAGAATTCCCCACTTCTAATACACCAGTTCTTGATACCACAATGAAAGAGATGCTCATGTCGCTCCATAGCTCACTACATAATGACATCTCCACCATGTTCACAAAATTTAAAGCTGAACTGTCCTTTATCGACAAAAAAGTCGATCACATAGAACATCGCATGGCAGACATGACAGAAACGGTCAACGATTTGGTTGATGCAATCGACCACACCAGGGAGGAACACCACTGGGTCAGGGCCAAGATGGCGGACCTCGAAGACAGGTCTAGACGTAACAACGTCAAAATTAGAGGCATACCGGAGTCAGTTTTACCACCCGACCTCAATCTCTATGCCAGGAAGATGATAGCCACTCTCCTGCCTGATCTGACCCTGATGGAAACCATCATTGACCGTATTCACCGCCTTCCCAAACCCCCGCATCTTCCAGCCAGTGTCCCAAGAGATGTCTTGATGCAAATCCATTTTTATCACGCGAAAGACATGCTTCTGACCAAATCAAGATACCTAGGACAACTTCCAGAACCCTACACGAAAATACAATTGTATGCTGATATCTCACAATTTACACGACAACAGAGGCGTCAACTATCCACTATCACTAAACCTCTGATTAATCACAAGATCCCCTACCAATAGGGATTCCCCACCAAGATCATCGTAAACAAAAACGGGGTGAAACATAATATCACCACAGTTGAAGAGGGCATTCACCTACTGCACATCTGGAGAATCATCCCTGAAGCAATTCCACATTCCGATCCACAACGGCAAACTAAAGGCCCCAACCGCAATAACAGCCGTCATACCAACCCTGCAAATCCACCACCAGATTAGCGGTACCATCATACATCTTTTAGATGTCCTCACTGCATATTCCGTCTCGGCGCCTGCTCGCAGCAGATAGTTCACAAACTTTTTACCCTCAAGTTCCTCAGCAGTCCCAGTGTCACTGCTGACCCTGTTTTTGTCCCTTATCCTCACTGTTCTACTGCCTAACCAGTATACCTTATCCCTATTCTCTCCTTCTTCCCCTTTGAGTCCACAGGAGACTACCCAGTCCAGTGACTGCTTATCAAGACGGACCACAGAACAGAAGCTTCATCCGTTACTTACTGAATAGAACACTCAATTCAACTAACTGTGAGTACAGATCACTACACACATCGTTCACATCCACACCACCAGGATGCCTAAATTTCTATCACTCAATGCCAAGGGGTTAAACCACCCGGCTAAACGAAAGTCGATGTGGCGCACAGCAATCGATTCTAATAGTGAAGTAATATGCATCCAGGAGACCCATTTTGAGAAGAAAGCAGAACCCAAATGTACCAACGTTCACTTTAATCATATATTCAAAGCCTCTGGTCCATCAAAGAAAAACGGAGTACTAATAGCCATTAAAAATTCCGTCACATTTAATCTGCATGACAGCATGATAGACGACGACGGTAGATATCTAGCGCTCGATTGCACCATAAGCAACACCAGATACACCATAGTAAATATCTATGCACCTAACTTCAACCAGATTAGATTTCTAAAGAAATTGCTGAAGAAGATTAACACATTCAGGAAAGGTCATCTCACCCTGTGTGGTGACTTCAACATGGTGCCTGACCACACCATAGACACATCCTCACGCATTAGTAGAACATCATTGCCTATGGGATCATTCAGAAGGTCAAACGGCCTATAAAATGTTTGGAGATGCCATCATACCACTGAACGAGACTATTCTTTCTTTTCACACCGCCAAAACTCTTACACAAGGATTGACTTTTTCCTGGTCGATAAATGGCTCTTACCCAAAATATCTGACTCTCATATTTCTACGATAACATGGTCAGACCATGACGACGGAGGACACGCCACCCAACTCTAGACCACTGATATGGAGAATCAACCCTCGTATCTTACATTCGCCAGAACACTCGGCCTATATCCAAGAAAGTCTAGTAGAATTCTTCAGGTTTAATGAAGGGACTGTAGCCAGTACAACGACACTGTGGAATGCCCACAAGGCTTTCATAAGAGGGATCATTATGCAAGTGAGCGCAAGGGAGAGGAGGAGGAGAACGCAGCACATAGCTGCGCTCACCTCTAATATTAAAAATCTAGAGGCACAAAATCAATCTTCCCCAACCCCTACACTAAAAAATGAGCTGACTCGCCTTAGACAAGATCTAAGAGCTCACCTGTTAGATTCATTTGAAAAAGTGCAAACTCGATTTAAAGCAACACATTACTCCACAGGCAACAAGGCTGGGAAACCCATGGCTAATAGATTAAAAGGTCATTACAACAAGTCCAAAATCCCTCATCTTTTTCATCCACTTACACAAGAAAAATTATTAGAACCCCAAGCTATTGCTGACGCTTTTAGCTTGTATTATAGTAAATTATACAATCTACACGAGGATCAGGAAACCACACAGCCTTCCACTCATGACATAGAAGCATTTCTGAATTAAATTAATCTCCCTAAACTATCGTAAGCTCAACTCACTACACTCAATGCGCCCTTCACGCCTCCGGAGATCCTAAAAATCATAGCTACTCTTCCAGCTAACAAATCCCCTGGCCCGGATGGCCTCACAGGCGACTATTACAAAAAATTTAGCAATATACTATCACCCTTCCTATCCAAAGTGTGTAATGAGGCTGCCTCCTCCTCCTCTCTTCCTCAAGAAATGTTAAACGCATTGATTATCACATTACCGAAGCCAGGGAAAGAACCTACTTCCCCACAAAATTTTAGGCCTATATCGCTCCTCAACCTCGACACCAAAATATATGCAAAACTCATAGCCACAAGACTAATACATTTAATGCCAATAATGATCCTTAAAGACCAATCGGGTTTCACTGTAGGCAGACAAACCTTTGACCCCACACGTAGAATTGTGGACTTGATACACTCAGCGGAGATGACTCGAACGCCTTCTCTGCTCCTCTCCTTGGATGCAGAGAAGGCGTTCGATAGAGTCCACTGGTCTTATCTCAAGATGACCCTGAGTAAGTTTGGGTTTCAAGGACCCATTTTATCGGCCATCCTAGCCTTATATTCCAATCCTACTGCCCAGGTATACAATTCTGAAATGCTGTCCAAACCATTTAGAATTACTAATGGCACCCGACAAGGCTGCCCACTTTCACCACTCATCTTCAATCTCATGATGGAACCTCTCGCAGAACATGTGAGAAGCAACACATCCATAACTGGCTTTAAAATTGGATCCATTGAACACAAAATTAATCTATTCGCCGACGATGTGATCGTTATGCTCACCAATCCCCTGTCGTCCCTGGCTTCGGTACATCACTTACTGCAGAGATTTGGGGCCATATCGTACTATAAGGTGAATGAAAATAAATCCTTTATATTAGATCTAGGACTAGATGCTGTAACCAATACACTAATCAGACATAACTTCACTTATCCATGGGCGGAAGGAGGAATTAACTATCTAGGTATTACTCTCACTAAATCCACAAAAGGTTTATTCACAGCTAACTATGTAGAAGCCAAACAAATGCTCCTCAGAGAAACCACCAACTTATCCAAACATGAATTTTCATGGTCAGGACGCCTTGCAGCCTTTAAAATGCAAGTCTTACCTAAGATACTGTACCTATTCCGAACATTACCAATACCATTATCACAGGCCTACCTACAATCTTTACAATCCATAATTAGCCACTATGTGTGGCAAGGAAAAAAACCCAGAAGCAGCCACATCAAACTCATCAAACATAGATACGTAGGGGGAATGGGATACATTGACATAAGAGATTACTATTTAGCCACTCTAACATCCCAACTAAAAGACTGGCTGGCCACCGAACCCGCCTCACTGTGGGGTGACATAGAAAATAACTTGACCCCGGGAAAAAATCTTAAAGATTGGTTGTTCAGTACCCTCTCTAACCAATCGCAATTTACTCACTACTCACCAACAATTAGAGCTTCTATTAAAGCGTGGAGATCCATACACGACTTTACGTGGAACAACGTTTCAACTAAGTTAGTTCAAACACCCTTGACTGTACTGCCGTTTCTCTCCCCGGACCTGTATATACCCAAATGGATATCAGATAAATTTACACATTTAGAGTCACTTAGAACGCTTATACTAGCCAAACCCTTTTCTCACATGCAAAAAGAATATGCTGCACCCGCAAACGACTTCTTTATTTTCTTTAGGATTCAGCAATGTCTGGCAACTTATTCTTCCTTAGATATAAGACTTCCGATTAAACTTTGGAATGTCCTTTTCAGGAATAACACGCATTCCAAAGGGATTTCCCTAGTTTACTCGACTTTACAAGAAAAAATGGCATTTAACAAATCTAAACCCATTAAAGATTGGGAAAATGATTTAAAGACCCAATACACTGATCTTCAATGGCAAACAGCTATTAAATCAATTTACAAAACCACTAACTGCACCGCCCTTTGGGAAATTGCGCATAAAACTATGATGAGATGGTATTTAACACCTCAAAGGATAACACAATTTTCTCCACTCTCTTCCCCTGACTGCTGGAGAAATTGCTCCAACATTGGTACTTTAATGCACATTATGTGGTCCTGTCCACCTATAAGGAATCTCTGGTTGGAGATTGAACACAAACTCCAGCAAATTCTACAGCACCCCATCATATTAACCCCAGAACTTAGCATCCTAAATCTAACCATAGAAGCGGTTCCTCCACAGCTCAGACTTGTCACCACACACGTTTTACTGGCAACCAAGTTACTTATCACCAGAAACTGGAAAACAACAAACATTCCAGCCAGTTCAGAAGTCATAGCGTTAGTACATAAACATTACACATTTGAATCAGTGCTTGCACGCAGTAAACCTTCTTACTACAAGACGCACGCATTATGGCTCCCTTGGGCACAATGGTACGAAAATGTAAAATCAAATGTAAGCCAGTGATCATATATCTAAGAATGTGTTTGTCAGTAGCTCGGTCATATATTCTCTGGTATTCTCCTGTACTCTCTCTCTCTCGCTCTCTCTCTCCCCCCATCTCCTTCTACCAGCTCCCCTCTCCCTCCACCTTACCCTCCTAATCCCCCCTCCCCTCCTACCCTCAGCCTTCTACCTCCCATACTATCTTCCACACACTTCACTTTACACCTCCTACTATCTTCTACTGCTTTCCTCATTACACCCATATAAAGGTAATGGTAGTACATTGTTATTCAAGGCTTATGTTGTACTTTAAAAATAAATGAAGGGGCAAAATTTTGCCGGGGGAAGGGTATTGAAAAATACCCTTGGGACTTTTAAGGTGCTATTTAAGTAAACAATGTACTCAATGGTCAATAGATCTGTACAATCAATCATTTTTAAAAAAAATATCTATACTTTTATTAGAACCATCATGAATTAAAAACCAATGTTTCAAACAAATGAGATATCAACATAATAATATCATACAAAGGTGGTAGATCCACAAAACAGTACATTAAAGATACAACAACATAGAGCTACTTAATGGTTTCGTGAACGATTGCTGCTTGACATGTTTCACTCTCATACGAGCTTCTTCAGGAGTTTTATGGCAAAAATTTTTTGTAGTAGACTCTAAACAGTAAAAAAATATGACAGCAAATACATACATCATCATGAAAATGAATAGTGGCATATTGATTGACAATATATAATATCAACCAACTGATGTTGAAGTTGAAGAGTTACAACAAGATTGTACAGGAACAATCGTATTAATTTATAGTTAAAAAAGAGAAAGAAAAATAATTTTTTTGCTTAATATATCTTACCAGGCTGTAGTGCATCAACAGTATATAAAGCTTGAGATAACTGATGAACTGCTACTGATTTTCCAAAAATGGGGTCTCTCATATGTGGGGCTCAACCGTCTTGATGTGACCACAGGGGAATATAAAGTTTTAAAAAAAGTCCTTAAATAATGCAAACAAAATTTTGCAATTAGTTTTAAGTGCAAATGCCAAATGCATTGTATTTAGTCCCTCAGTATATGGATTGATTACCTTCAATAGAACCAATATTTATAAGGGCTTGTGAATAACACAGCCTCCCAAGGGAAGTGGACAATAATAGCCAAAGTAGATCATTGAATAATGAAGTCAAACCGTAATGAAGACTTTAATTTGTTGTGCAAAGAAGGAGAAATCCCCTCTCGGCACCAATCACTAAAGGAAAGAGAAGGTAATTAAAAACGACTTAAAAAAGCAGTTGTTGTCAAAAACTGACAAGGCTGCAAGTGTGACACTTACTTGTAAAGCAATTGGTTCGGCGTACTGGGCTTGAAAAACAGTCAGTGCCCACCTTGCAAAGAGGCGCCGGTAGCAGAGCAGTGTGCGGTGCTGAGTACTGCCTTTATATAACCCCCATCTCTGCGTCGTCTGACCTCACCGCCGGGATGCGGACGCTTGATTGAGAATGCCTGTGTTCCGGCATCACGGGGGAATGTGCTGACGTCATCACGACGTCAGCAACGTTGCTAGAATCTAATGCGCAGGCGCATAAGCCTGGTAAACTATGGAGCAAGGAAGCGCCCTTAACACCATCTTAAAGAGGGGCAAACAGATGGCAAAACAAACGCTGTCCACAATGGGACATCTAAATGCATTAGTAAATGTGTGTTCTCTAGGAAGCGTAAATAAAGGGCTTTATATAGGCTCCATGTAGGTAATTATATAATATGAAAAAATCCCCATTTGTCAGAGCTAGGGCTTACTTCTCTAGGGCTCCCATCTGGTGAGCGATTGGTTATAAACTCCCCAGAGAAATGGGTGCCCCGGGCGTCCATATGGTCTAAAAAGACAGGAGTAACCCAGCAAGAGAGACCAGGGTAGTAGCCAATTTGAAAAGGGTAGAACATAAATATATATGCAATATAAAGGTTGCAAAAAACAGCCTGCAAGATAAATAGCAGCACCACAGTAGGAATTCATCACATTTGTATTATGTGATTATATATATTTTGTACATCAGCACAAAATATCAACTAATCTAGGCATGTAAATCAATAATAAATCCAATAACCAAAAAGAAAAAAAAAAAAGGGGAGAGAAAAAAGAAAAAAGAGGGAAAAAAAAGGAAAAAAAGAAACATGAAAAATTGTTACAAAAATGGTTTAAAGCTAAATGCATCATTCATGCCTGGAAAACTAAGGGCTGACAAATTGTGTATCCAGCGTGCTTCCTTTTGGAGGAGTATCTTATCATAATTTCCTCCCCTATCTCCAGGGGGAACATGTTCCAAAGCATAAAAATGTAAACAATTGCTGTCAAATTTATGCTGTAGGCCAACATGGCGGCTAATAGGGGTCTCCATTTTCTTCTTTTGTATCAGGGAGACATGATCCCTTATACGGCAGAAGAAGGGTCTCTTTGACTTCCCAATGTAGAACATTCCACATTCACATAGCATAATGTACTCTATGCCTATGGATTGGCATGTTACTGTAAATTTGGGTTTAAACAGGCGTCCGTTAGGTAACATTAAACTTCATGTTGCAAGGATGTACCTACAATAGTTACACTGATGACATGGTCTACTCCCCTTGTGTGCCTGCCTAACAGTTTTTTTAGGACTTTCATAGTGGCTACGGACCAAAGAGTCCCTCAAAGAACGGGATTGTTTAAAAGTAATCTCCGGGTAGGAATTTAAATGCTCGGCCACCTTCTCATCCCCCATCAACAGGTACCAGTATTTCCTTAGGATCTCTCGTATCTGTTGATGTTGACTAGAAAAAGTAGTAATGAGTCTAACCCCAGGATTTGTTTTCTTAGATCTTGTATTATGTATGAGGGAAGCTCTATTTTGATTTTTTGCTCTTAAATATGCTTTCTTGAGGCATTTTTTACTATATCCCCGGTTGAGAAAACGCGAACGTAACTTAATGGCCTCCCTTTCAAAGTCGGAATCGTCGCTACAGTTGCGCCTGACTCGCAAATACTGACCATAGGGCACACTGGTGATAAGGGAGGGTGGGTGAGAACTTGTAGCATGGAGCAGGGAATTTCCTGTGGTTGGCTTGCGATATAACGTTGTTCCAACGCTGCCATCTGGATTGACTACAATTTGAGTGTCCAGGAAGGTTAGATTAAACTGGCTACGTTCAAATGTGAATCTAAGGTTGAACCTGTTGATCTTCAGACTCTCCACGAAAACAAGAAGTAGATCCTCAGTACCCACCCATATGAAAAAGACATCATCAATATATCTTCTCCATAGGGGGATGTGTTCCATGTATATTTGCATATCATCTCTGGAAAACAGTTTGCGCTCCCACCCCCCCAGATACAGGTTGGCATACGACAACAAACAAGCGTATAATTGGTCACAAAATAATTATAAAAGAAAAAAACGGAATAACCAAACACGTCAGTTTAAACAGGTAAATGGTGAACCCAGTGATTCTGACTCATCTGTTTCCTCTGTTTCTTCATTGCAGGCACAAGAGTTCACGCGATTTGCCAGATCTCAAGGCTCATCTAACTCCAAACACGTGAAAGAAAAAGCACCTGTTGGCACAACCAAACGCACTCCTAATGCTAAGACACCCATGGTTACTCGAGCTGGTGCGAATAAAAGCTCACTCACTAACGCACCGGTACACTCTGATTTGCTCAGTAATACTTGCACAACCACTTGCGCACCTTTAACGGTTTCCAGCACCGAGGTAAGTAATACTAACACTGTTTCTTCACAGCAGGATTTTTGTCCAGCTCCAATTTTCTCACAAACACTGTCGGAATCCAAAAAGGCCCCCCACCAGGATTTGGGGAATCCCAAACCCCTGAAAGTCAACTCGAGGTGATTAACATCTCCTCCTGCCCTTTGTCGGCAGATGAAATTTCTGTGCTAAAATTGGGCCTGACCTTCTGCCCGACGCAGAGGGTAGACCAATTCGAACTAATAAAAGACCTGAATTTATTTTCTCGAAAACCTATGTTCAAGATTCTTTACGATAGGCCACCTCTATCTATCCAGAGTTCTTCTCTTGATAATCCCCTCTGGAAGGGTATGTCCATCAATGATATAAAAGCCATGGAGGACCTAATGGAGCTGTGGGAGGAGGGAGGGATTGATGACACAGACTTACACGACGCTCACACCCTTGTGATGGCTGTTGATCCCTTACCTCCTCCCACACCACCAATGGGTCAGCCTTCTATCACTGTTACACCTCGTAATTACAAACCAAAGTCCTGTAAGTTCCCTGCCCTGCCCTGCAGGGTAATCCCAATGTATGGGCATTTACTAATCAAGTAACAAAAGAAATTATGAGCATTAAATGGAGAAACACTACTGAATTGAATTTAACTCCTTCGCAAGTTACGGCATTAAAATCTTTACAATCCAACAAAAATATCATAATTAAGCCTTCAGATAAAGGCGGTAATTTGGTGGTGATGGACAGTGGTCAGTACGAGTCTATGGTGCTGGCCATTGTCCAGAACCGTAACTGGTACCGTAAGGTATCATCAACTCATTTAACCCTAACAGTCAATCGCTATCAACATCTAATTGGCTCTGCCTATCATAGGGGTCTTATAAATAAATATTTAAATGTTGTTTATCCACGAACACCCACGCTATATGCACTCCCAAAAATTCACAAAAATCAGTCTAGACCTCCTGGTCGCCCTATTGTCTCTGGCAATGGCAGTCTCACGGAGACAGCTAGTCAGTTAGTCGATGATTTTCTTAGGCCCCACGTCAAGGGCTTGGTGTCCTATCTCCAGGACACCAATGAACTCCTACGTGCCCTCGATGGATTGTATATTCCCGAGGGCGCGTGGTTGGTGGCCCTCGAAGTGGAGGCCTTATAAAACTCTATCCCCCACCAGCATGGGGTTGAAGTGGTCAAAGACTTTATTTCCCAGAACCCAGAGGTATCGCCTCACTACAATAGGTTTATTTTGGACCTGCTGCTGTTTATCCTCTCTAATAACATCTTCCTATTTGGAGGCTCCCACTACCTCCAGATACAGGGGGTGGCTATGGGGACCAAGTGTGCCCCCACTTATGCCAACCTGTATCTGGGGGGGTGGGAGCGCAAACTGTTTTCCAGAGATGATATGCAAATATACATGGAACACATCCCCCTATGGAGAAGATATATTGATGATGTCTTTTTCATATGGGTGGGTACTGAGGATCTACTTCTTGTTTTTTTGGAGAGTCTGAAGATCAACAGGTTCAACCTTAGATTCACAGTTAATCTAACCTTCCTGGACACTCAAATTGTAGTCAATCCAGATGGCAGCGTTGGAACAACGTTATATCGCAAGCCAACATGCAGGGAATTCCCTGCTCCATGCTACAAGTTCTCACCCACCCTCCCTTATCACCAGTGTGCCCTATGGTCAGTATTTGCGATTCAGGCGCAACTGTAGCGACGATTCCGACTTTGAAAGGGAGGCCATTAAGTTACGTTCGTGTTTTCTCAACCGGGGATATAGCAAAAAATGCCTCAAGAAAGCATATTTAAGAGCAAAAAATCAGAATAGAGCTTCCCTCGTACACAATACAAGATCTAAGAAAACAAATCCTGGGGTTAGACTCATTACTACTTTTTCTAGTCAACATCAACAGATACGAGAGATCCTAAGGAAATACTGGTACCTGTTGATGGGGGATGAGAAGGTGGCCAAGCATTTAAATTCCTACCCGGAGATTACTTTTAAACGATCCCATTCTTTGAGGGACTCTTTGGTCCATAACCACTATGAAAGTCCTAAAAAAACTGTTAGGGAGGCACACAAGGGGAGTAGACAATGTCATCAGTGTAACTATTGTAGGTACATCCTAGCAACACGAAGTTTAATGTTACCTAACGGACGCCTGTTTAAACCCAAATTTACAGTAACATGCCAATCCATAGGCATAGTGTACATTATGCTATGTGAATGTGGAATGTTCTACATTGGGAAGACAAAGAGACCCTTCTTCTGCCGTATAAGGGATCATGTCTCCCTGATACAAAAAAAGAAAATGGAGACCCCTATTAGCCGCCATGTTGGCCTACAGCATAAATTTGACAGCAATTGTTTACATTTTTATGCTTTGGAACATGTTCCCCCTGGAGATAGGGGAGGAAATTATGATAAGATACTCCTCCAAAAGGAAGCACGCTGGATACACAATTTGTCAGCCCTTAGTTATCCAGGCATGAATGATGCATTTAGCTTTAAAACATTTTTGTAACAATTTTTCATGTTTCTTTTTTTCCTTTTTTTTCCCCTCTTTTTTCTTTCTTCTCTCCCCCTTTTTTTTTTTCTTTTTGGTTATTGGATTTATTATTGATTTACATGCCTAGATTAGTTGATATTTTGTGCTGATGTACAAAATATATATAATCACATAATCTTTGATACAAATGTAATGAATTCCTACTGTGGTGCTGCTATTTATCTTGCAGTCTGTTTTTTGCAACCTTTATATTGCATATATTTATGTTCTATCTTATTCAAATTGGCTACTACCCTGGTCTCTCTTGCTGGGTTACTCCTGTCTTTTTAGACCATATGGACGCCCGGGGCACCCATTTCTCTGGGGAGTGTATAACCAATCGCTCACCAGATGGGAGCCCTAGAGAAGTAAGCCCGAGGTCTGACAAATGGGGATTTTTTCATATTATATAATTACCTACATGGAGCCTATATAAAGCCCTTTATTTACGCTTCCTAGAGAACACACATTTACTAATGCATTTAGATGTCCCATTGTGGACAGCGTTTGTTTTGCCATCTGTTTGCCCCTCTTTAAGATGGTGTTAAGGGCGCTTCCTTGCTCCATAGTTTACCAGGCTTATGCGCCTGCGCATTAGATTCTAGCAACGTTGCTGACGTCGTGATGACGTCAGCACATTCCCCCGTGATGCCGGAACACAGGCATTCTCAATCAAGCGTCCGCATCCCGGCGGTGAGGTCAGACACCGCAGAGATGGGGGGAAATATAAAGGCGGTACTCAGCACCGCACACTGCTCTGCTACCGGCGCCTCTTTGCAAGGTGGGCACGGACTGTTTTTCAAGCCCAGTACGCCGAACCAATTGCTTTACAAGTAAGTGTCACACTTGCAGCCTTGTCAGTTTTTGACAACAACTGCTTTTTTAAGTCGTTTTTAATTACTTTCTCTTCCCTTTAGTGATTGGTGCCGAGAGGGGATTTCTCCTTCTTTGCACAACAAATTAAAGTCTTCATTACGGTTTGACTTTATTATTCAATGATCTACTTTGGCTATTATGGTCCACTTCCCTTGGGAGGCTGTGTTATTCACAAGCCCTTATAAATATTGGTTCTATTGAAGGTAATCAATCCATATACTCAGGGACTAAATACAATGCATTTGGCATTTGCACTTAAAACTAATTGCAAAATTTTGTTTGCATTATTTAAGGACTTTTTTTAAAACTTTATATTCCCCTGTGGTCACATCAAGACGGTTGAGCCCCACATATGAGAGACCCCATTTTTGGAAAATCAGTAGCAGTTCATCAGTTATCTCAAGCTTTATATACTGTTGATGCACTACAGCCTGGTAAGATATATTAAGCAAAAAAAATATTTTTCTTTCTCTTTTTTAACTATAAATTAATACGATTGTTCCTGTACAATCTTGTTGTAACTCTTCAACTTCAACATCAGTTGGTTGATATTATATATTGTCAATGAATATGCCACTATTCATTTTCATGATGATGTATGTATTTACTGTCATATTTTTTTACTGTTTAGAGTCTACTACAAAAATTTTTTGCCATAAAACTCCTGAAGAAGCTCGTATGAGAGCGAAACATGTCGAGCGGCAATCGTTCACGAAACCATTAAGTAGCTCTATGTTGCTGTATCTTTAAGGTACTGTTTTGTGGATCTACCACCTTTGTATGATATTATTATGTTGATATCTCATTTGTTTGAAACATTGGTTTTTAATTCATGCTGGTTCTAATAAAAGTATAGATATTTTTTTAAAAAAAGATTGATTGTACAGATCTATTGACCATTGAGTACATTGTTTACTTAAATAGCACCTTAAAAGTCCCTAGGGTATTTTTCAATACCCTTCCCCCGGCAAAATTTTGCCCCTTCATTTATTTTTGAAACATGGGATGTGGTGCTTTCTGTTGACTACATCTGCCCTTATTATTATAATATTTATGTTGTACTTTAGTGACAGTTATCAACTCAACTTCAACCCGTTCAAACTCACCACTAGGGATGAGCCGAACACCCCCCTGTTCGGTTCGCACCAGAACATGCGAACAGGAAAAAAGTTTGCTCGAACACGCAAACACCGTTAAAGTCTATGGGACACGAACATGAATAATCAGAAGTGCTAATTTTAAAGGCTTATATGCAAGTTATTGTCATAAAAAGTGGTTGGGGACCCGGGTCCTGCCCCAGGGGACATGGATCAATGCAAAAAAAAGTTTTAAAAATGGCCGTTTTTTCAGGAGCAGTGATTTTAATAATGCTTAAAGTCAAACAATAAAAGTGTAATATCCCTTTAAATTTCATACCTGGGGGGTGTCTATAGTATGCCTGTAAAGGGGCGCATGTTTTCCGTGTTTAGAACAGTCTGACAGCAAAATGACATTTCGAAGGAAAAAACCCATTTAAAACTACCCGCGGCTATTGCATTGCCGACAATACACATAGAAGTTCATTGATAAAAACGGCATGGGAATTCCCCACAGGGAGACCCCGAACCAAAATTTAAAAAAAAAATGACGTGGGAGTCCCCCTAAATTCCATACCAGGCCCTTCAGGTCTAGTATGGATATTAAGGGGAACCCCGGCCAAAATTTTTAAAAAAAATGACCTTGGGTTCCCCCTAAATTCCATACCAGACCCTTCAGGTCTGGTATGGATTTTAAGGGGAACCCCGCTCCAAAAAAAAAAATATAACGGCGTGGGGTCCCCCCAAAAATCCATACCAGACCCTTATCTGAGCATGCAACCTGGCAGGCCGCAGGAAAAGAGGGGGGGACGAGAGTGCGGCCCCCCCTCCTGAACCATACCAGGCCACATGCCCTCAACATTGGGAGGGTGCTTTGGGGTAGCCCCCCAAAACACCTTGTCCCCATGTTGATGAGGACAAGGGCCTCATCCCCACAACCCTGGCCGGTGGTTGTGGGGGTCTGCGGGCAGGGGGCTTATCGGAATCTGGAAGCCCCCTTTAACAAGGGGACCCCCAGATCCCGGCCCCCCCCTGTGTGAAATGGTAAGGGGGTACTTACCCCTACCATTTCACTAAAAAACTGTCAAAAATTTTAAAAATGACAAGAGACAGTTTTTGACAATTCCTTTATTTAAATGCTTCTTCTTTCTTCTATCTTCCTTCATCTTCTTCTTCTTCTGGTTCTTCTGGCTCTTCTGGTTCTTCCTCCGGCGTTCTCATCCAGCATCTCCTCCTCGGCGTCTTCTATCTTCTTCTCCTCGGGCCGCTTTGCACCCATGGCATGGGGGGAGGCTCCTGGTCTTCTCTTCATCTTCTTCTTCATCCTCTTCTCTTCTTCCTTCTTCTCTTCTTCTCTTCTTCATTTTCTTCTCCGGGCCGCTCCGCATCCATGCTGGCATGGAGGGAGGCTCCCGCTGTGTGACGGCGTCTCCTCGTCTGACGGTTCTTAAATAATGGGGGACGGGGCCACCCGGTGACCCCGCCCCCTCTGACGCACGGTGACTTGACGGGACGTCCCTGTGACATCACGGGGAATGCCACAGGGAAGTCCCGTCATGTCCCGTGCGTCAGAGGGGGCAGGGTCACCGGGAGGCCCCGCCCCCCGTTATTTAAGAACCGTCAGACGAGGAGACGCTGTCACACAGTGGGAGCCTCCCTCCATGCCAGCATGGATGCGGAGCGGCCCGGAGAAGAAAATGAAGAAGAGAAGAAGGAAGAAGAGAAGAGGATGAAGAAGAAGATGAAGAGAAGAGCGGGAGCCTCCCCCCCATGCCATGGGTGCGGAGCGGCCCGAGGAGAAGAAGATAGAAGACGCCGCGGAGGAGATGCTAGATGAGAACGCTGGAGGAAGAACCAGAAGAGCCAGTAGAACCAGAAGAAGATGAAGGAAGATAGAAGAAAGAAGAAGCATTTAAATAAAGGAATTGTCAAAAACTGTGTCTTGTCATTTTTAACATTTTTGACAGTTTTTTAGTGAAATGGTAGGGGTAAGTACCCCCTTACCATTTCACACAGGGGGGCGGGATCTGGGGGTCCCCTTGTTAAAGGGGGCTTCCAGATTCCGATAAGCCCCCCACCCGCAGACCCCCACAACCACCGGCCAGGGTTGTGGGGATGAGGCCCTTGTCCTCATCAACATGGGGACAAGGTGTTTTGGGGGGCTACCCCAAAGCACCCTCCCAATGTTGAGGGCATGTGGCCTGGTACGGTTCAGGAGGGGGGGCGCACTCTCGTCCCCCCTCTTTTCCTGCGGCCTGCCAGGTTGCATGCTCTGATAAGGGTCTGGTATGGATTTTTGGGGGGACCCCACGCCGTTTTTCTTTTTTTTTTTGGTGCGGGGTTCCCCTTAAAATCCATACCAGACCTGAAGGGTCTGGTATGGAATTTAGGGGGAACCCCACGTCATTTTTAAAAAAAATTTTGGCCGGGGTTCCCCTTAATATCCATACCAGACCTGAAGGGCCTGGTATAGAATTTAGGGGGACTCCCACGTCATTTTTTTTTTTTAATTTTGGTTCGGGGTTTCCCTGTGGGGAATTCCCATGCCGTTTTTATCAATGAACTTCTATGTGTATTGTCGGCAATGCAATAGCCGCGGGTAGTTTTAAATGGGTTTTTTCCTTCGAAATGTAATTTTGCTGTCAGACTGTTCTAAACACGGGAAACATGCGCCCCTTTACAGGCATACTATAGACACCCCCCAGGTACGAAATTTAAAGGGATATTACACTTTTATTGTTTGACTTTAAGCATTATTAAAATCACTGCTCCTGAAAAAACGGCCGTTTTCAAAACTTTTTTTGCATTGATCCATGTCCCCTGGGGCAGGACCCGGGTCCCCAAACACTTTTTATGACAATAACTTGCATATAAGCCTTTAAAATTAGCACTTTTGATTTCTCCCATAGACTTTTAAAGGGTGTTCTGCAGCATTCGAATTTGCCGCGAACACCCCAAATTGTTCGCTGTTCGGCGAACTTGCGAACAGCCAATGTTCGAGTCGAACATGAGTTCGACTCGAACTCGAAGCTCATCCCTACTCACCATACATGTATTAGCGACAGATTGTTATGCTAACATTGCATATTATACTACCTGTTATGCATACAATGGCTTGATGAACTGTATGTAGAAAATGCTTTTTTCAATAAAAATTATTTGAGAAAGGGGGCGATTCTTTGACCCCTGAAACATGTTTGTTGTCTTTTAGCACAATACCAATAAATGAAATTGGACTCTTAAAAAAAACAAAAAAAAAAAAAAAAGATTGGGTAAATACCTCAACATCTTTTTACAATGCTTGGTAGAATCAACTCCAGCGTACCTGAAGGACATCAAACATCTACTTCAAATACTTGCAAATGTTGAAATTGAGAATTCCCCATGTGTTTTGGTAACAGCAGACGTAGGATCTCTGTATACCATAATAGAACACGAAGATGCAAAAGAGTCAGTAAAATAGGCATTAAATAACTCCACAGTAGAGAGAAAATACAGAAGATACTTATTAGAATGCCTTGAATTTGGATTGCTCCATAATTATTTCTGGTACATCAATGATTATTATTTACTAAAGACTGGTGTTGCCATGGGAGCCCGTTTTGCTCCCAGTGTGGCCAATTTATTTTTTGTCTCAGGTGGTGTTCCATGACAGACCGGTACAATTAGCCAGCTACAATACATTTATTGATGACCTGTTCTTGATATGGAAAGGGGATATGACCAGCCTCCAGGCCTTCATGAACAGGTTAAATCAGAACAACAAAAACATTGTCTTGACTTGGAAGCATGATCGTCTCAATATGGTATTTTTGGATGTATTAATATACATACAAGGCGGAGGGATCTGTACCAGAAATTATTGTAAACCCACTGACAGAAATGGGTATATAGCTATTGATAGCTGTCATCATAGACCATGGTTACTTAATATACCAAGGGTGAGGGGGCGTGGCCGGATGGTGAAGAGAGCAGTCGCATAGACACACAGCTCCTGCTCTCAATGACCATCCTGCAGTTATCCTTGGTCCTAGATCCTCGTGGAAGGCATCATTCTGTTCCCCACGGCTGTGGGCACCCACCAGACTGGCTGACATGGTGAAATACGGGCCGCCGCGGCCCTCACACACAGCGTAACAACTGGCGCAGTTCCGGAGGCAAAATGGCGCCGAGACACATGCAGGGCACTCAGACACGCTGCAGCCCTCCTCCTCAGCCATCCAGGACTCTGTAACAGGGGTGAGTGCATCAATTCCTGCTATATTCCGCACACCTACAGAACCCCTGCAGACACCAGAATCACAGCAATCTGCTGAATTTAGTCAGGCTGTGGATTCTCCCCCTGCTGAGCCTACATTATCTATTATTATGCTGGCTATTCAGAATTGCAAGGCCTCCCTCTCCGCTCAAATAGCTTCTATCCGTATGGACTTTTCACTATTGAAACAAGATGTCCAGAATCTCAGAGACCGCACAGGGGATGCTGAGGAACAGATTAGTACATTAGAAGATACTGTACACCCCATGTCTGTTACTATACGTGATACTACAAGCGAGATGGCGGCACTACGTGCTAAAATTGACGATTTGGAAAATCGCTCTCGCAGGAACAATCTCAGATTTGTGGGATTTCCAGAACGCGCGGAAGGTTCCCATCCTGAAAAGTTTCTTTATTCATGGCTGCGGGACATTTTTGGTAAAGACGCACCCTCATTCTCACATGTTATAGAGCGTGCACATCGCACTCCTCCTCGTCCCCCTCTAGTGGGAGCCCCACCACGCTCCATCATAGCACATATCCTCAACTTTCAAGATAAAGTGGCCATCCTACGCCTGGCACGTGAAAAAGGCCCACTCACATTTAATGGCAATAATATTTCTGTTTATCCGGACTTTTCTGCTGAAGTTCAACGCCAGCGGATCTCCTTCTCAGCAGTGAAGTCTAGATTGCGCACAGAAGGCCTCTCCTACGCCATGCTTTTCCCTGCTAAATTGCGCATTATCCATGATGGTAGGGCTCATTTCTATACCAATCCCAAGGAGGCCATGAAATGGCTGAATGATCAATATGGTGCAGCACATAGAAGCAGAGGAGACTGAAGGCACTCTTAAGGAAAGATCTACACCCTGCTATGCAAGCTACAGCGTCAACAGTCTGCATGTCTCTCCATTGTAATATCCCCCCCCCCTTTCTTGTTCCTGATCTTCTACTTTACAATCCAACCTGCATTGATACGATTTACATCTTATGGTAACCTGCATACCGGAACAATCATACCAGAACAATCATCCGATCAAAAAAATGTTTTTTCCACGTGAACAATCAGCTCATCTACCCTTCAACAGGACATGTCTACTAGAGGGGAAAGAATAATTTTTTTTTTCTTCCCTCTCTCCTCGGTCAATAGTTGGGAGCCCCACCAGACCCCACGTTACCCCCCTTACCAGCTTGTGGCGAGGCCACGGTACAGTTTTTTTTTACTTCCGCAGTTGCTAGTTAGGAAGGACTTCTAGTTTAGGGATCCAAAGCTTGCTATGTTTGGGATGGCTGAGCGGGGTGGGGGGCACAAAGGTTTAAAGAAAAAGGTGGTTGGGGTTTTTTTTTCATGTTTTTTGTTTTTTCCTTCCTTTTTTACTTTTTATGTCCTTTCTAACACACCTATACCATTTGCTAATGGAGAGTCATCAAAAGCATACCGGGTCATTACATACAGGGGTTTATTAATACCTCTGTGGTCATTTATATGTCTAATTTTTTTTCTAAGGCAAAGAAGGGAAAATTTTCCTGGTCCATGTTACCTTATCGGCAGACCCACGCACTTTTTTGTCATGTGCTTGTGTGTGCTTCAGGTGGCACGGCCTATCTACTCATATTGATACCAATTCAGAGGTTTACTTATGCATCTTTATTATTTCATGTTTTATTATGGCACAACCCCTTAGGATAGTCTCCTGGAACACTAGAGGCCTGAATGCACCTCAGAAAAGATCCTTGGTTTTTTCTGTGTTAAAAAAATGTCATCCTCACATTATTTGCCTCCAGGAGACTCACCTGACAGGTTCTAAGATAAGGGCCCTAAAACGCCCCTGGCTATCTAAGCTATATCATGCCACCCACACTAATTACTCAAGAGGTGTATCTATACTCCTGGCTAAATACCTTCCAGCTGAGTTGATTAGCGTTAAAACAGATCCAGAGGGGAGGTATATTGTTCCTATATTACTATAATCTTTACATTGGTGAACATCTATGTTCCCCCTCCATTCTCAGTAGAAGTACTCTCTAAATTATCCCTGCAATTACTGAATAGGCCTTCGGGCCCTCTGCTTTATATAGGGGATTTTAATGCAGTCCTGGACCCAACAGTGGATCGCCTGGGTGGGGGAGGCAGATCTTTTCCCTCCTTTGTAGACTGGGCTCAGGTTCATGGTCTGACCGAGGTGTGGCGATGGAAACATCCGGATGAACGCCAATTTTCCTGCCATTCGGATTCCTTCCATACTATGTCTAGGCTGGATATGGCTTTTGCGTCGACGGAGACCCTTCCGGTTGTCTCCGCCATCTCATACCTGCCCAGGGGGGTTTCCGATCATGCCCCCTTGTCTGTGTCCCTTCTCATCCTTCCAGGTTCGGGACCTGCTTTATGGCGCCTGAACTCATACTGGCTGGAAGACGAGATAGTACAGGGTGAGTGTAGGATGAGTATTTCTAACTACTGGAAGCATAATTTAAATGAAGTAGACCCCCCCACGGAATGGGACGCATTTAAGTCTACCTTTATGTCTATTACAGGAATTTTACGTAAAAATAACAAGATGCGCACTGAGGAATTAGAAAATGCTATGATAAGTGCGGAATCTGCTTATGCCTCTAACCCTGCCTCTGACACTAGGGAGACATGGTTACAGTGCCGTAGGGAATATGAAATTCGTTTGCTAGATCTCACACAAAAACGCATGTTGTATGTTTCACAAAAGTCGTTTGAATATGGTAATAAAGCAGGACGTCTCTTGGCATATTTGACCAAACCTGACCATACCCCCATTTCTATACCACAAATCCTTACTACTCAAGGTACGATCAGTGACAACCCAAGAGACATCCTAGACTCCTTTCTAAACTTTTACAGAAAATTGTACACTTCCAGGGTTGACTATGATGATTCCCAGTTGTCTGACTATCTGGCTGACATATCCCTTCCCTCCCTGTCAGATGAGGGACGGGACATGTTGGAGGAGCCTATCACGGTAGAGGAGATTGCAGCAGCTGTCTCCCAAATGCACATAAAACCCCTGGACCTGATGGTTTCCTGACTGAATGGTATGCTAAGTTCAAGGACCTCCTATCCCCCTTCCTTCTCCGAACCTATAACAAAGCCCTAGAGGCTGGGATCCTTCCTCCATCAATGAGGGAAGCTTTGATAGTTCTTCTGTTAAAGCCCCGAAAGGACCCACTTCACTGTGAATCTTATCGTCCAATTTCGCTTATAAACGTGGACGTTAAGATTCTGGCCAAAATATTAGCAAATCGTTTAAATACTGTGGTCACATCCTTGGTTAATAGCGACCAGGGTGGATTTATCCCTGGCAGGTCTACCAGAATGAACATACACAGACTGTTCCATATCTTGCAATATCCACATGACTGCCCTTCTACACGTGTCATCGTGTCCTTAGACACCTGTAAAGCATTTGACAGTGTGGAATGGCCGTACCTTTTTCGGGTGTTGCAGAAGTATGGTTTTGGTCCCCGAGTGATAGAATGGATAAAACTTCTGTACACCTCCCCAACGGCTAGGATAAGGGTTAATTCATTTATTACTGATTCCTTCCCAATTACTAGGGGCACTCGACAGGGGTGCCCATTGTCGCCCCTGTTGTTTGCCCTGGCTATGGAGCCGCTTGCAGTTCGCCTTCGCTCCTCCCCTATAATTAAAGGCCTCCCAATTGCAAATATAGAGGAGCGCATTTCTCTTTACGCAGATGATACACTGGTATACCTGGCAGATGCTAATGAGTCTCTGAGGGCTTTACTGGAGGAGGTCAACACCTTTGGGGACTACTCTGGATTCCGAGTTAACAGGGATAAGTCCAGTCTTTTTCCTTTGGATGTGAATGACCCCCCTCAGGTGCACCCGGACTCTAAGCTTCAGGTGGTGTCTTCTTTTAGATATCTTGGGGTGTTGGTTCAGGTTCCCTTATCTTTATATGCTACTAATAATCTTGACCCTTTGCTGACCCGCCTCCAGGAACAAACTAAACAGTGGATGGATTTGACGTTAGACCTCATGGGGAGGGCCAATATTCTTAAAATGATTTATTTACCCAGACTGCTCTATATCCTTGTCACAGAACGTCCCACACTCCGCTTGAGTGCTTCCGTCATATACCACTAACTCCCAGTCTGTATACAGATATCCCAACCTCTGCGAGCACAAACAAGGCGACACTTGCTTGTTGCTACCAAGAACTAACTTTATTCAGAACCAGAATACAGTCTTATATACACAGGAGAAGATTACTTTAACAATACAAACGTAACCTAATTAACATGAGCTAATTATCTAATCCTTTATACAGCCTAGGTGACTGAGACCTGACCTTTCGCCCAGACTTGTGGTCACCGAGCTTCACACAGTTATATCAACACAATAGCAGTCGTCCCGTCTCCTACATTGTATAGAGGACAATATCATTAGCTCATTCAATTAACATAAACACAGGTTGATGACACCAGTATCTCCTCACAGGATGTGTCCCAACAGAATGAATCCATTGAAAATCCAGGGCCCATAATCAAAAGGCAACAGGCTTGCATACAGTCCTCTCCAACAGCCTCTGTTCTGGCTAGAACTGTGATATTTCTCCCCTTTCGGCAGGAGACTAACATAGGAGGAGACCCCAGACGGGTTGACTCCGAAGTTAGTAAGTAGTTCCAGTCCTCTACTGCCTGTACCCACACAGTACCCCAAATAAATTCTTCCAAACAGAGTATTACTCACCCAGCCAACCTCTGCCTCTCTCAGAGAACATATCCGCCGCTGGGGAGAGGCCCGGACTGGCCCTTCTCCCTGGAATCCTTTCTGCCGCTGGAGAGAAGACAGGGGGACTGGGCTCACTCCATCCTGCTGTTGGGGATCTGGGCCGACTGCCCAGCATCCCTGGGGTATACAGGTGGGGACTGAAGCCCCATCAACCGACACCAGATCAAGCTGCAGTTGTGAGGTGATGATTGCACTCTCTCCTTGGATCCTGATCTGCAGCTCACGATAGACTGCCATCTCCTCACCTTGGGCCTCCACAATTGCTGCAGGTGTGGGGCAGAGGTCTTGGACCCTCTGTCCGGTTGCCAGCACTTCTGCTGGGGGTTTGCCAGGTGGTTCCTCCTCTACAGAAACGTCTATTAAATCCCCAGTCTCTGGAATTGGTAAAAGTATGGGACAGAGGTCTTGGACCCTCTGTTCAGTTACCAGATCTTCAGCTGGAGAAGTTTGTTTTAACTCCATAGATGCTGCTGGCAGAAAATCACATGTCCCTGTCAGTGTTGTGGGAGAAAGGCCGACTACCTCTTCTCTCAAGAAGGCCGAAGCCACTGTTGGTGCTGGGCAGAACACAGTGAACTTTGGCCCTGATAGCAGCTCTTCTGCTGGAGGCTCATCAGGTTGTTCTTCCTCAGCAGAAAAGTCTATCAAGTCCCGTGTCTCTGCAACTGATGTCTGGGGATATAGGTTCACCATCTCCTGTCCATGGAACCCAGAAGATGTTATCAGTGCTGGGCAGAGGTTAGCAGAGCTCTGCCCCGTTGTCAGCACTTCAGGTTTGGGGACGGCAATCTCCGGATTTTCCACTGCCGATTCTCTGGCATGCTGCTGAACGTGTTCTAGCAGTTTCCTGTATGCCCTTTCCAGATGCTGTTCCTTCCTTAGCAAATGGTCCAGATCAGGTTTGAGCTCTGAGACCCCTGCAAGACCGAGCATAGACTCTCTATAATCTCTCAGGTCCTCAAGGTCAGGTTCCCCTTCATCGCCAAACATAAAAAGATCTGTAAGGTTCTCCCACAGCAATCCAGGGCCGCCAAAGTCATATCCCTCTGGAAAGCATTCTGTCGTCTCCCCTAAATATCCCTCCTCTGCGTGCCATTGCAGAGCCCGATAACGATTGTCCAGCTCTATCTCCTGCTGGACCAACCTGTCCAACTCAGTCACCCATTGCTCCTGGGGCTGCTCTCCCAGGAATGCCATCCGTAATTGGTCACTGGCCCGTTGCTCTTGGGTTGGAAAGCACTTGCCCTGTTTTATACCAGCGAGACGGAGGGCTGCAATCCAGAGCTCCACCCGAATTTGCTGCCTAAGCTCCAGGTATTCATCCTCAGACACAGTCCTGGTGTATGTTGAAAGGATGATCCGCAGCAGCCCCGGGAATTCTGATGCCAGGTCCATATCTCCGCTGGGGTGACTGAAGTCTGCTATGCTGATCTTGGATCCAGTTTGAGGTTTGGATGTCCCAGACTTCAGGAAGCTATCCCACCGCTGCCACCAATGTCACAGAACGTCCCACACTCCGCTTGAGTGCTTCCGTCATATACCACTAACTCCCAGTCTGTATACAGATATCCCAACCTCTGCGAGCACAAACAAGGCGACACTTGCTTGTTGCTACCAAGAACTAACTTTATTCAGAACCAGAATACAGTCTTATATACACAGGAGAAGATTACTTTAACAATACAAACGTAACCTAATTAACATGAGCTAATTATCTAATCCTTTATACAGCCTAGGTGACTGAGACCTGACCTTTCGCCCAGACTTGTGGTCACCGAGCTTCACACAGTTATATCAACACAATAGCAGTCGTCCCGTCTCCTACATTGTATAGAGGACAATATCATTAGCTCATTCAATTAACATAAACACAGGTTGATGACACCAGTATCTCCTCACAGGATGTGTCCCAACAGAATGAATCTATTGAAAATCCAGGGCCCATAATCAAAAGGCAACAGGCTTGCATACAGTCCTCTCCAACAGCCTCTGTTCTGGCTAGAACTGTGACAATCCTCTCTAACTCCCCATGTAAAATATCCAAAGCTACTTTCAAACGCATAGATGTGATATGTACTTCTTTCCTGTGGGGGGGCGGATCCCCCAAAGTGGCACTGGAGACCTTGAGATTGCCAGCCCATCTGGCAGGTCTAGCATTCCCTAACTTTTTCCTTTACTACATGGCATCTCAACTGGTGCACATACATGACTGGATGAACCCGGATCCAGCTAATGCCTGTACAGCCACAGTGGTGGCTATCGCATCTTCCCATGAAACCTTACATAACATAATATATAGAGGTCAGGTCCCAGATCGCCCTGGAACTTCTCTACTTTCATTCTCCCTCTCACTGTTTAAATACATTACCACAAAAATATTGAAACATTCTTGGTTGAAATCCCCTAATGACCCCTTCTGGTTTAATCCCAATCTGCAAGAATTATACTCTTTTCCAGATGCCAATCGTTGGTATTCAAAGGGAGTTAAATATCTATGTCACTTATATACTACACAAGGCTTCAAAACTTTCTCTCAGTTGAGTACAGACTTTGATCTACCAAAATCACACTTATTTTATTATTATCAACTTAGACATGCCATACATACCCAATTTGGTACCTTAGATGATATCACTGATCTGCCTCCACTGGAAAAACTACTTAGGCAACCAGAACCCTCTAAATTCGTTTCCACCTACTACGCAGCCTTAATGACTGACTCTAACCCTAGGTTTCACAGAGCACAGGAGAAGTGGGAGACATTAGATATTGATATGGTAAACGACGACTGGACAGAATTTAGTGACACATATAAAACCTCTGTCATTTCCTCCCGAGACCGTATCATACAAGTTAAAATTTTTCATCAAACCCACCTCACTCCGGCCAGACTGCATAAAATGGGTCTCTTGCCATCAGCTGTCTGTTTCCGAGGCTGCGGCCAGGAGGCAGACTTTTTACATTGCTTCTGGTCGTGCCTGATAGTTAGTGACTTCTGGGAAGAAGTGGGTGCCTTTATTTCGACTGTGTTGGGCCTTCCTAACATAATCCACCCTAAGAACTGCTTGTTGGGAGTATTTGGAGATTTACATAGACCAGTGGTTCTCAACTCCAGTCCTCAGGACCCACCAACAGGCCAGGTTTGCAAGATAGCTGAAATACATCACATGTGATATCACTTGCTGCTCAGTGATTGCAGTATTCTAGTCTGCAACTCCCCAAGGTAATACTTAAAATCTGGCCTGTTGGTGGGTCCCGAGGACTGGAGTTGAGAACCACTGACATAGACCATCACATGCCAAGAGACTTCTCCGTATTCTTTATTTTTATGTTAAAAAATCTATTCTACTGTCCTGGAAAGGTGCACAGGCCTCTTTGAAGTCCCTCTGGTTAAAACTTATCAATGACTCTATTCCATTATACAAATTAATCTTTGAAATTCGCAAAAGAAATAAAACCTTTCATAAAATTTGGGGGAAATGGTTGGCTAGTCCACTAACTCTTTCCAAAAATGTAATACAATTGATCATTGATGGGCCGTGCCAAAGGGACCCCCAATATCAGGTCCATTAATATGGTTATGTCGTGTAAAAGTGCATATATCTGACTGTTGCGATTACCAATTTCTCAACTCTCTTGAAATGAAATGACATGCTTACAATGACTTGTGTGATCTACCTACTAATTGAATATCGCTTGTGTATACTGAATGGATCAGATATTCATGTGTGTTTTGTTTTTATTTTTATTTTATTTTATTTGTGACTGTTTTGTGTCTGTTGGTTTGTGTTGAACCTAAAACCAAAAAAAATATCTTTAAAAAAAAATAATATACCAAGGGTTCCGTTTGTGCAATTAAAGAGAAACTGAACTAAAGAAGAGGAGTTCATGGAGCAAGCAACTCGTTTCGAGATACATTTCTACAGAGAGGGTACGCTAAGAAGTTCATAAGTAAAGAATTAGAAGCAGTTAAAAACATGGATAGAAAAGACTTGTTAATAAATAAAGGTAAAACAGAAAGAGAAATTAAAACAGGAGAGGAGTTCAGGATTCTACTAGGATACAATACCCAGAGGCGTAAAATCGAAAATATTTTTAAAAAGCACTGGGACATATTGTTGAGGGACAAGATATTGGGGGAAGCACTTCCATCAGTCCCTAAATTTATCTATAAAAAGGCTCCAAAATTAAGAAATATTTTGGTTCCTGGTGTATTGGACCCACCCATTAAAGGGACAGGAACACTTACACCTTTTTTGACAGGTTTTTATTCATGCAGTAAATGTTTACCATGTAGGGTTACTAAAGGAAGTAATGCAAAAAAACACAGAGTTTCTGGCAACAGCTACAGGTAGAACCCATAAGATAAATGGATTAATTACATGTTCATCAGAGGGGGTTGTTTATGTGCTGGAGTGCCCATGCAAGTTCCAATATGTGGGTCGTACCTCCAGACCCCTGATGGTAAGGGTACAAGAACATAAACAATATAAAAAATGGTAAAAAGGACCATAGTGTTCCTAAGCACTTTAGAGAGGTCCATGGTAGAAACCCAAGGTGCTTAAAATTTTGGGGAAACCCCATTGTAGAGGTGGTCACTACATCAGAGCGTGAGTCTCTGGGTCTCATGTGAGTCTTTCTGGGTATATGAGACCAAGGTTAAGGCACCCAAGGGACTCAACGTTGACTTTGATTTAAACTGCTGTATTAGATATAATTGAAGATTACAAAGGGGTCACTCTAAGAAAGTTTTAGGAACTCAAAGCTAGGTGAATATAAGGTTTATTAATTAATTTAGCATAATAATAAATAGTAAATATTAAGGTCAAAGTGGAAACTTATAGTATAAATAAAGAATAATCAACAAATAATAATTTTCTTATATAAGAGAGAATAAGTGGTTCAGTGGTAGAATTCTCGCCTGCCACACGGGAGGCCTGGGTTAGATTCCTGGCCATAATATATATTTTTTGGTCAGATTATTTTAAATGATTAGTAAATTTTAATGAATTTAATAAATAAAATGAGTTAATGGTGTAAAACGAAAGATAAAACCTTTTGTTTTTAGAGTGCTAACCAAGCGTTCTCCACAGTAGTGGGGGAGAGTAAGATAGGCATAATTTTTATCGGTTAATCGCATGCAGATGCAGCGATATTTTGATGCGATCCTTTGCTGGCCATTTGACTTTGGTGAAAGTGTGTAGCAGGAAGTGGGCAGACTTGTAGTCACTCGGATCTGACGTGGAGAAGCTTGGGAGGTTACCATAGCAATGACAGGATATTAAAAGGCTCGGATGAGGTATCCTCCCCCATCTGCTGAGGAAGACCATTTAGAGGTCGATACATGTGCAGAGGAGAGGATCCGAGCCTTTGACTTTACGCAGCCATGGTGGTGAGCGTGCAGACGCTCTCAATACATGTAACAAGCAAATTTTGTTTTTATATCTAGTAAGCAGGGACGTAACTACCACCATAGCGACCCATGCGGGCGCTATGGGGCCCGCAGCCGAGTGGGGCCCAGTGAGGATAAGAGCACCGCCGGCACAGTCTCCCAGCCAGGGGAAGAGAGAGGAAAGGAAGAGGCGAGCTGTCCATATCAGCAGAGAGCTGAATTGCCCGATGTAAGAGCTTTCATTAGAACTTCCAGTGTTCCCGGGGCTCACATCACAAAGCTTCACCTTTTGGCCCGGTGCCTTTGATAGACAGAACGCCGATCCAATGCGGGACATGTGACATCATCAAAGGCGTTGGGCCAAGAGGTGGGGCTATGTAACGATGAGCCCCGGGAAGACAGGAAATTCAAATGAAAGCTATTACAGTGGGCAATACCGCTCTCTGCTGATACGGGTGGCTTGCCTCTTCCTCTGCATAGGTGGGGCTGTATGGGGCACAGGCAGACCAGGCTGTATTGGGCACAGGTCACGCTGTATGGGGCACAGGTCATGCTGTATTGGGCACAGGTCACGCTGCATTGGGCACAGGTCACGCTGTATGCGGCACAGGTCACGCTGCATTGACACTAGGGCAGCTGTGGGGGGGGGGCTGTTTGCAGTTGTTGGCTGTGTTTTTGATTACATGATACATCATGATACAGCTGAATAATATCAGAGATCAACTCCCTTTCTGTGAGGGATACATTGGGTGGAGTGGAGATCATGAAAGGGAGAAATTGAATAGCTGAGTCCTGAGGGAAAGAAAAGACATTTAGGGAGTGAAAATAGAATAGATAATTTGAGTCTTTCTGACTCATCCTTAAGGTGAGCAGATTAAATAGCTGGTGGTGGTTTGCACAAGCAAGAAGAATTATTGAGAAGCACGGTGATATGATATGCCATGTAGTTTAGACCAGTCGCATACTATCCTCTTATTGGGTGTTTAGAGATTGCAACTAGGACTTGTTACTATACTTACCTTGGGTTTCTGTGCTTTAGTCAAACTACCACTAATGCCCTCCCAATTCTACCCTCTGGAATATGTTCCGCCCCGACTATCTCTACCTCTGGGCTCCCGTCGCCTAGTTTAAAAACCCCTCTAACTTTTTGGCCATCTTTACTCCCAGCTTATTTGCGCCCTCCTCATTTAGGTACAGTTCATCCCTTCTATAGTACTGGTGATCGACTGAGATCTAATAGCACAGTCAGGTCCAAAAATATTGGGACAGCGACACAATTCTAATCTTTTTGGCTCTATACACCACCACAATGGATTTGAAATTAAACGAACAAGATGTGCTTTAACTGCAGACTTTCAGCTTTAATTTCAGGGTATTTACATCCAAATCAGGTGAACGGTGTAGGAATTACAACAGTTTGTATATGTGCCTCCTACTTTTTAAGGGACCAAAAGTAATGGGACAGATTAACAATCATCCATCAAACTTTCACTTTTTAATACTTGGTTGCAAAACCTTTGCAGTCAATTACAGCCTGAAGTCTGGAACACATAGACATCACCAGACGCTGGGTTTCATCCCTGGTGATGCTCTGCCAGGCCTCTACTGCAACTGTCTTCAGTTCCTGCTTGTTCTTGGGGCATTTTCCCTTCAGTTTTGTCTTCAGCAAGTGAAATGCATGCTCAATCGGATTAAGCACCTCTGAAACTGGGACATCAAGGATGCTGAGAGGGCTTCTAAAAAGCATGAATAGAAAGAACGGCTGTCTTGGAGAAATATAAGTTCTGGGGAGACTTTCAAAATTCCCTGTGCTGGGAGAGACTGCTAGCAGCAGTCATGGCTTTTTGGTAAGCAAGCTACCTCACACTTGGGTGTTGACCTGAACACTTGTTGATTTGTATTAGGAAGATTGGAATCACAGCTTCTGTTTCCTGCAATTCACCTCTTCTCCTGTGGAGGCACACTATTATGGATTTTCCTAAGGATCACTTTGGGACATTGCTTTAGTTTTCCTTTTTTCTCATTTTTTCTTTTTTGGATTTTTTTCTTTTATTTGGGATAATTTGTTGGTTTTATTTTATTTATCATTAGTTTATCATTATTTGAGTAGTTCACTATTATAGTTGTTGCTGTATCTTAGATTTTTTTTTCAACTTGCAATTTAATTTTTATTTTTATTTCAATAATTCCTGGCACAAATTCATTATTTTTCAATTTCCAGCGCCGCACTGATTGTATTATTTATTATATTGAAAGTTTTTTGGTATTGAAACTTTGGGTGCTGGCTGCTCCACACTCATTATTTGTCAATTATTGAGCGCAGCGTTGACCTTAGGGTCCCTTTTTTCTTCTCTTGTCTTCAGTTCCTGCTTGTTCTTGGGGCATTTTCCCTTCAGTTTTGTCTTCAGCAAGTGAAATGCATGCTCAATCGGATTCAGGTCAGGTGATTGACTTGGCCATTGCATAACATTCCACTTCTTTCCCTTAAAAAACTCTTTGGTTGCTTTTGCAGTGTGCTTCGGGTCATTGTCCATCTGCACCTTGAAGCGCTGTCCAATGAGCTCTGAAGCATTTTGCTGAATATGAGCAGATAATATTGCCCAAAACACTTCAGAATTCATCCTGCTGCTTTTATCAGCAGTCACATCATCAATAAATACAAGCCATACATGACCACGCCATGACACTACCACCACCATGCTTCACTGATGAGGTGGTATGCTTTGGATCATGAGCAGTTCCTTTCCTTCTCCATACTCTTCTCTTCCCATCACTCTGGTACAAGTTGATCTTGGTCTCATCTGTCCATAGGAGGTTGTTCCAGAACTGTGAATGCTTTTTTAGATGTTGTTTGGCAAACTCTAATCTGCCTTTCCTGTTTTTGAGGCTCACCAATGGTTTACATCTTGTGGTGAACACTCTGTATTCACTCTGGTAAAGTCTTCTCTTGATTGTTGACTTTGACACTAATACTCATACCTCCTGGAGAGTGTTCTTGCCAACTGTTGTGAAGGGTGTTTTCTTCACCAGGGAAAGAATTCTTCGGTCATCCACCACAGTTGTTTTCTGTGGTCTTGCAGGTCTTTTGGTGTTGCTGAGCTCACTGGTGTGTTCTTTCTTTTTAAGGATGTTCCAAACAGTTGATTTGGCCACACCTAATGTTTTTGCTATCTCTCTGATGGGTTTGTTTTGTTTTTTCAGCCTAATGATGGTGATAGATGAACTGATAGTGACAGCTCTTTGGATCTCATATTGAGAGTTGACATCAACAGATTCCAAATGCAAATAGCACACTTGAAATGAGCTCTGGACCTTTTATCTGCTCCTTGTAAAAGGGATAATGAGGGAATAACACACACCTGGCCATGGAACAGCTGAGCAGCCAATTGTCCCATTTATTTTGGTCCTTTAAAAAATGGGAGGCACATATACAAACTGTTGTAATTCCTACACCGTTCACCTGATTTGGTTGTAAATACCCTCAAATTAAAGCTGAAAGTCTGCAGTTAAAGCACATCTTGTTAGTTTAATTTCAAATCCATTGTGGTGGTGTATAGAGCTAAAAATATTAGAATTGTGTCGCTGTCCCAATATTTATGGACCTGACTGTACTATTAGATCTCAGTCGATCACCAGTACTATAGAAGGGATGGACTGCACCTAAATGAGGAGGGCGCAAATAAGCTGGGAGTAAAGATGGCCAAAAAGTTAGAGGGGTTTTTAAACTAGGCGACGGGAGAAGGGCCCAGAGGTAGAGATAGTCAGGGTGGAACATATTCTAGAGGATAGAATTGGGAGGGCATTAGTGGTAGCTTGACTAAAGCACAGAAACCCAAGGTAAATATAGTAACAAGTAGACATGTGCACAACCAAAAAAATTTGTTTATTTTCGTTTTCGTTTCATTCGTTTATTATTTTTTTCGTTTTTCGGGTCATTCGTTATGATCGCGATTCGTAAATTCGTTCATTCGTAAATTCGTAAATGCGTTCATTTGTACATTCGTTCATTCGTAATTCGAACATTCGTTCATTCGTACATTCGTTCATTCGTACATTTTTACATTTGTACATTCATAAATTCATACATTCGTAAAATCGTACATTTGTAAATTAGAAAATTCGGAAATTTGTAAATTCGAAGTTTGAAAATCCAAAAACCCGAAAATTCAAAAATCTGAAATAGTAACTAACTATTAAATTATAAGTATTGTATTTTCCTTTCAAACTTGACTGTCAGTGAACGTAACAAATACAAATTTAACTGAAGTTACGAATTATCCAAAACGAATGCTGCATCTAAACAAATGGAACGGAACAACTTAATAATCAATAATAATAATAAAACGTTGTTATTATTATTATTGTTATTTATTATTATTAATTAATTACGTTCCATTCCGTTTTTTCGGATCATTCATAACTTCGGATAAATTTGTACGTGTTAAGTTCACTAACAGCCAAATTTAAAAGGAAATTACAATACCTATAAATTAAAAGTTACTAGTAATTACTAATAGTTAAGTTATTATTAGTTAACTATTATTTCAGATTTCCGAATTTTCGAATTTACAAATTTACGAATTCACTAATTTACTAATGTACGAATGCATGAATGTACGAATGTAAATTGCGAATGTACGAATGTTCGAATGCCCGAATTTACGAATGTCCCATTTTATCGAATTTACGAATATTCGGAAAAAATTTGTTAAACGGGTTTTCGTTATTTTGGATATTCCCGAATTAACTAATTTAAAAAACGAATTTGGAACGAAACGAATTGCACATGCCTAGTAACAAGTCCTAGTTGCAATCTCTGAACACCCAATAAGAGGATAGTATGCAACTGGTCTAAACTACATGGCATATCATATCACCGTGCTTCTCAATAATTCTTCTTGCTTGTGCAAACCACCACCAGCTATTTAATCTGCTCACCTCAAGGATGAGTCAGAAAGACTCAAATGAACTTTCTATTTTCACTCCCTAAATGTCTTTTCTTTCCCTCAGGACTCAGCTATTCAATTTTTCCCTTTCACGATCTCCACTCCACCCAATGTATCCCTCACAGAAAGGGAGTTGATCTCTGATATTATTCAGCTGTATCATGATGTATCATGTAATCAAAAACACAGCCAACATAGTGCTCTCTGCTATGAAACTTTTATTTAAAACCCTGCTAAAAGAGGACACTTACTAGATATAAAAACAAAATTTGCTTGTTACATGTATTGAGAGCATCCGCTCGCTCACCACCATGGCTGCGCAAAGTCAAAGGCTCGGATCCTCTCCTCTGCACATGTATCGACCTCTAAATGGTCTTCCTCAGCAGATGGGGGAGGATACCTCATCTGAGCCTTTTAATATCCTGTCATTGCTATGGTAACCTCCCAAGTTTCTACACGTCAGATCCGAGTGACTACAAGTCCCCCCACTTCCTGCTACACACTTTCACCACAGTCCTAATGTTTTTACTATCTCTCTAATGGGTTTGTTTTGTTTTTTCAGCCTAATGATGGTGATAGATGAACTGATAGTGACAGCTCTTTGGATCTCATATTGAGAGTTGATAGCAGCAGATTCCAAATGCAAATAGCACACTTGAAATGAACTCTGGACCTTTTATCTGCTCCTTGTAAATGGGATAATAAGGGAATAGCACACACCTGGCCATGGAACAGCTGAGCAGCCAATTGTCCCATTACTTTTGGTCCTTTAAAAAGTGGGAGGCACATATACAAACTGTTGTATATCCTACACCGTTCACCTGATTTGGATGTAAACCCTCAAATTAAAGCTGAAATTCTGCAGTTAAAGCACATCTTGTTTGTTTCACTTCAAATCCATTGTGGTGGTGTATAGAGCCAAAAAGATAAGAATTGTGTCGCTGTCCCAATATTTATGGACCTGACTGTAAATGTTGTAGTCCTAGGCTTCAGGGAGAAGTGGGAGATCCCAGGAATCACAGAAGGCATGGTGGTCATATAAAAGTGTTTGGGGCTGCCATCTTAGAATAACCTATCACCAATATCGAGGTCTTGGACGTCATTAAATATCTTAACCACTTCCCTCCCGGCCTATAGCAGAATGACGGCCGGGCAGTGGTTCAGTTATCCTGACTGGGTGTCATATGACATCCTGCAGGATAACAGCCGCAGAGCGCCCATGAGGGCACGAATCGCAGCGATCGGTGTTGCGGTGTGTCAGTTTGACACACCGCTATACTGATCTTGGTACAGAGCCTCCGGCAGAGTTTATCTGCTTTTTTTCACTCGTGTCTGACAGTTGCGAGTAGAGGAGAGCCGATCCTGACAGGGGGGGTCTGCGTTGATTGTTTATCAGCGCAGCCCCCCTCGGATGCCCACACTGGACCACCAGGGAAGCCGCCAAGACCACCAGGGAAGCCGCCAAGACCACCAGGGAAGCTCCTAACATGTGGATGGCCAGGTACATCCCCCATGGCCATCCACATGTGAAAATCAATGCCTGACATATGCCAATCAGTGCCCACAAATGGGCACTGACAGGCAACTCTATGACACAATAAAAATTAGTGATGCCCACTGCCCAGCAATGCCACCCATCAGTGTCACCAGTTTCACCCATCAGTGCCACCTATCAGTGCCCATCCATGCCCAGCTATCAGTGCCCATCAGTGCCCATCCATGCCACCTATCAGTGCCACCCAGAAGTACCCATCAGTGCCAACCATAAGTACCCATCAGTGCCACCTACGAGTGCCCATCAGTGCCGCATACCAGTGCCACCTATCAGTGCCCATCAGTGCTGCTTATCAGTACCCATCAGTGCCGCCTATCAGTGACCATCATCAGTGCCCATCAGTGCCACCTCATCAGTGCCACCTCATTGGTGCCACCTCATCAGTGCCCATTAGTGCCGTCTTATCAGTGCCCATCAGTGCAGCCATATCAGTGCCTGTCATTGAAGAAGAAAACATACTTATTTACAAAAAAGTTTAATAGACACAAAGAAAAACTTTTTTTTCAAAATTTTCGGTCTTTTTATTTGTTACGCAAAAAATAAAAATCACAGAAGTGATCAAATACCACCAAAAGAAATCTCTATTTGTGGGAACAAAATGATAAAAAATTTGTTTGGGTACAGTGTAGCATGGCCAGGCAATTGTCATTCAAAATGCGACAGCGCTAAAGCTGAAAATTGGCTTGGGCAGGAAGGTGTATAAGTGCCTGGTATTAAAGTGGTTAAACAAGTCTATGCCCCTGGCCCAGATGGGCTTTCGGTAGGCTACTACAAAAAGTTTTCCCCCACCCTTTCACCATATCTGGTCCGGTTCTTCAACTCTCTTAAACTGGGACTCCCTTTATAAAAGTCCTTAAACTTGGTCTACATTTCAGTCCTTCCTAAGTCAGGCAAGGATTCAAGTGAAGTTAGCAATTACCACCCAATTTCCTTGATCAATAATGATCTCACACTTCTAACAAAAATACTACCTAACAGATTATCATCCTTCATTGCTTATTACGTCCATAGATTTCAAGCAGGCTTTATCCCAGGGAGGCAGGGACCGGACCAGATAAGGAGAGCCGTTGACATTGTCACCTTACTTAAATTACAATGGGATGGAGGCGCCCCCAAGTAGAATTTTTGCTTTCCATAGACCTCCAAAAAGCTTTTGACACAGTGACATGGCAGTATATTTTTAGGGTTCTAGAGAGGTGGGGTTTCGGCCTCAACTACTTAGGCATACTACATTCCCTCTACTCCAACCCTAGTGCTCAAGTGCGACTGCAGGGCAGATACAGTGGGGCAAAAACTATTTAGTCAGCCACCAATTGTGCAAGTTCTCCCACTTAAAAAGATGAGAGAGGCCTGTAATTGTCATCATAGGTATACCTCAACTATAAGAGACAAAATGTGGAAACAAATCCAGACGATCACATTGTCTGATTTTTGAAAGAATTTATTTGCAAATTATGGTGGAAAATAAGTATTTGGTCACCTATAAACAAGCAAGATTTCTGGCTCTCACAGACCTGTATCCTCTTCTTTAAGAGGCTCCTGTACTCCACTCATTACCTGTATTAATGGCACCTGTTTGAACTTGTTATCAGTATAAAAGACACCTATCCACAACCTCAAACAGTCACACTCCAAACTCCACTATGGTGAAGACCAAAGAGCTGTTGAAGGACACCAGAAACAAAATTGTAGACCTGCACCAGGCTGGGAAGACTGAATCTGCAATAGGCAAGCAGCTTGGTGTGAGGAAATCAACTGTGGGAGCAATAATTAGAAAATGGAAGACATACAAGACCACTAATAATCTCCCTCCATCTGGGGCTCCACGCAAGATCTCACCCAGTGGGGTCAAAATGATCACAAGAACGGTGAGCAAAAATCCCAGAACCATATGGGGGGACCTAGTGAATGACCTGCAGAGAGCTGGGACCAACATAACGAAGGCTACCATAAGTAACACACTCTGCCGCCAGGGACTCAGATTTTGCATTGCCAGACGTGTCCCCTTGCTTAAGCCAGTACATGTCTGGGCCCATCTGAGGTTTGCTAGAGAGCATTTGGATGATCCAGAAGAGGACTGGGAGAATGTCATATGGTCAGATGAAACCAAAGTAGAACTGTTTGATAGAAACACAACTCGTCCTGTTTGGAGGAGAGAGAATGCTGAGTTGCAACCAAGAATACCATACCTACTGTGAAGCATGGGGGTGGCAACATCATGCTTTGGGGCTGTTTCTCTGCAAAGGGATCAGGATGACTGATCCGTGTACATGAAAGAATGAATGGGGCCATGTATCGTGAGATTTTGAGTGCAAACCTCCTCCCATCAGCAAGGGCATTGAAGATGAAACGTGGCTGGGTCTTTCAGCATGACAATGATCCCAAACACACTGCCCGGGCAATGAAGGAGTGGCTTCGTAAGAAGCATTCAAGGTCCTGGAGTGGTCTAGCCAGTCTCCAGATCTCAACCCCATAGAAAACCTTTGGAGGGAGTTGAAAGTCCGTGTTGTCCAGCGATAGCCCCAAAACATCACTTCTCTAGAGGAGATCTGCATGGAGGAATGGGCCAACATACCAGCAACAGTGTGTGACAACCTTGTGAAGACTTACAGAAAACATTTGACCTCTGTCATTGCCAACAAAGGATATATAACAAAGTATTGAGATGAACTTTTGATATTGACCAAATACTTATTTTCCACCATAATTGGCAAATAAATTCTTTCAAAAATCAGACAATGTGATTGTCTGGATTTGTCTCTCATAATTGAGGTATACCTATGATGACAATTACAGGCCTCTCATTTTTTTAAGTGGGAGAACTTGCACAATTGGTGGCTGACTAAATACTTTTTTGCCCCACTGTACTTGGATCCATTTAATATTGAGAAGGGCACCAGACAAGGCTGCCCACTCTCTCCCCTAATATTCCCTATAGCCATAGAAACCTTGGCAGTAGCTATCAGAAACCACCCAGATATTAAGGGAGTTATGTGCGGTCTCCAGGAGCACAAATGCGCTCTTTTTGCAGATGATCTCCTCCTCTTTGTCACATCTCCCCTTATCTGCACCCCAAATATTTTTAACCTCCTTCACCATTTTGGAAACACTTCAGGTCTCCAAGTAAATGTATCTAAATCTGTAGCTTTGAAAATCTCAGTACCTCTTGATTTGCGGGAGCTCTTGCAGGAACACTTCCCATTTTCCTGGAGTGCTTCATCTATCCATCTAATTAACTTAGCCTCTAACTTTGACCTTTTTTATTTTACAAATTACCCTCCTGTGTTTAAAAAATTATTAGCAGACCTATCAATGTGGTCTATCCTGGCTTGGTCGGGTTAATTCTGTTAAAATGATGCTTCTGCCATGCCTCCTATATCTCTTTAGATCACTTCTGATCCCGATTAGGAAAACACAATTATCACGATTTCAGTCTTCAATTTTGAATTTTATCTGGGGATCCAAAGGTAGGCGTTGCACTAAAGACATACTTTTTAGACTCAAAACACAAGGTGGCCTGGCCCTACCCAACATTTTGTGGTACTATCAGGCCACACAATTAGACCAGGTCCTGATAGTATACTCTCAAGGCCCTAAACCAAACTGGCTCCTAATGGAATGACAGGCAGTTCACCACCACACAATAGACTATTTACTCTGGATACCTTCCAGGCTTAGACCAGCGATACTAGCTCCCACCCTCCCCCATTCTCTGGCCCTTTAGGATTACATACTGATCACTTACAGAAACAATTCTCATTGACATTAGATTTCCGACCTCTAGCGCACCTATTCCACTACCCAGATTTTCCCCTAAGTCAAAACATTCTTGCTTTTAAATGGTGCTTAATAAAGGTCTATTGAGAATAGGACACTTTATTAATTGAATGGGGCCTCTTACGGTCGGCTACTGTGTAAGCAAACTGAACATGCCCTCCTCGGAGCGGTATAGATTGGCCCAAATATCACACTTCCTTCAGTCCATATGTCCTAATAAACCTGAACCCCCCAAACTATCCGAATATGAAATATGGTTCTCCAATATCATGGATCAGAGGGGGGTATATACATTATCTACTCCTCTCTGGCAAGGGCTAAAAATAAACCCCTCTATCACCAACGCTGGGAAAAGGATCTGGAGGAAGAGTGGGATCTCGCAAAAATTGTATCACTGCTTTCAAAGATCCTTCAAGGGGATATTGAACACTTCTTTGATGGAGGCTAATGTTAAAATCTTTACACATTGGTATCGGGTTCCCACCCCCATACTTAAAATCTACCAGGACTCTTCTCCAATGTGCTTTAGCAGCTGTAATCACTTGGGGTCTTGTTCCACACTTGGTTGGTCTTGCCCATGAATCGGAAGCTTTTGGAACAGACTTTTCCACTCAATACGCAAGGTCTCGGGGGTGTCTGTTCCTCAGAACCCCAGAATAGCGCTCCTCAACCGCAAGGTGGAGAAGGTACCTAAACATACCCAAGCATTGATCTTTTACATACTCCTAGGTGCTAAAATCACCATCGCAAGACATTGGAAAAGACCATCAGCCCCACTCCCTACAGTAAAACGTAAGATCTCCTGGATCATGGCCCAGGAGAAAATAGTAAGCATATTCCAAGACGGAGTTCATAAGTTTTAATCAATATGGGAACCCTGGGCAGCCTACAACCCCACACCTCTTTCCCCTGGAGCCTTCACCACACAAGTGTCCTAACTCTAGGTGACCCCCTCTTCTCTCTTTTTTCCTCTTGTTGTATCTTCTCTTCCCTCTACTTCTCCTCTAGAGACAACCTTTCTCTCACTTGCTCTATCCTTTCTTGGTTGGCCTTAATTGTCGGTAATTGTAAAGATTTCTCATGTCTAGGTGCGGGGCATTAGTAATCAATAAATAGATGTTCAGTCGTTCTTATCGCCTACACCGCCCTGCAGAGGAGGATCCGGGCTGCTCTGTGCAAAACCACTGCACAGAGCAGGTAAGTATAACATGTTTGTTATTAAAAAAAAAAAAAGACAAGGCTTTAATATCACTTTTTACTTTCAAAATATTTATTGAAAAGTTTGTAAATGGTCAGTACAAAATAACCACCATCAGAGGAACAAGGAAAATATATAATTACATTACATAAGATATTGAAACCCACAATATCAATTCCAAAACAGTAAAGGTGTCAAGACTCTATATAGGCTCACAGTTCCCAGGGGATGGAGCCATAGTAGGCATAATAGACATAGATCTACCACCCGCTCCAGAAATAGACAGCATTCCTCAGCTAGTGAAAACAGTGATAAAATCAAAACTGTTAGTTTTGTACATGTGGAGGAGGCTGAAGTCACGGACCTGGGCCCTTTGGGGGATTTTCCCAAAGAGGAGGGAAGGGTAAACATAAAAGGCCGAGGAAGAGGAAGGGAAGGCAACACCAGGGGGACATTTTCCAAAGCTCAAAAGCAGATCAGAACACGCAGTACAAAGCATTAGAGGGATGTGAAACCCTGGCTCCATCAGTGCCCCCTACAAACTATATGAGGGTTATTAATCTATCAAACTTCCCACTTGAGGAAAGACACATTAGCCTTTTAAGCAAGGGGCTGTCCTTCTCTCCATCAGCGTCTAGGGATGAGTTCACAGTGTATAAAGATATCAACCTATTTTTGTGCAAGGCAATTTTTTGCATCTGGCATACTGGCCACAAGGACGGTACTCAAATGGGTGATTTGTCACCTGTGACCCTTGAAGGTAAGGAGGAAAGAGCTGCCTTGGAGAACTTAGTAGCTCTCCTGGAGGAACAGATTGGTTCTGAGGACGAATCTGACTCTGATAAAATTAGGAGACCCAGTAGCCTTTATATTAAATCCACTAAAATGCCTCCTTTGTACAAGCATCACTGGATGAAGGTCTTTTTTGATCTTGTTAAAGATGATCTTAATATAATTGACTGGTCATGGCGTGGCCTCGACAATTTGTCCAGTGAAGAAAGAAAGGCAATATAAAAGCTGGAGCGGGCAAGGGATTTGATAGTCAAAAGTAGTGATAAGGGAAGTTTAAGGAAAGGGAAATTTTCAGGCAACTGGGCGATACCTCCACCTACTTGAAACTGACGTCCAACCCCTTCCCCGCTCTAGTTGAAAACCTTAATCAACAACTACTTTTGGCCTGTGAGGCTAATCTCTTGACCAACAAGGAGTGGGACTATCTGAGGGTGGGGGGATATAATAACTCCACCTTCTATGTAATCCCAAAACTACACAAATCTCTCACCAATCCTCCTGGTGGCCTATCGTCTCGGCGATAGGGGGCCCTATGGAAAGAGTAGGCAATATGTAGATGGATTCATTAAAACCATGGTGACATCACTGCCTTCCTATGCCCAGGACAGTCATGATGTCCTGGCTAAGTTGCAGGATCTGGAGATTCCCCCTGGGGCCCTGCTGGTGGTTATTGATGTGGAGTTGCTTTACACATCGATACCCCACAAGTGGGGCCTCAGGGCAGTCTCCTTTTTCATGGAGATGACCCATCCTGAGTTTGGTGATCAAAACAAGTTTATTCTGGAGCTTCTAGAAATCGCTTTGATTAATAATTACTTCCAATTTCTCGATGGATACTATCAACAGACAAGGGGGACAGCTATGGGAGCACCTTGGGCTCCATCATATGCCTGCCTCCATCTGGGCCTCTGGGAGCTGGAGATGGTCTGCCAGATGTCTCAGGTGCATTGATGATGGTACGGATTGGTGATGAAGAGCAACTCCATGAGTTTCTATCGGCTCTAAATAATAATGAGAGAAACGTCAGGTTAACCCATGTAGTAGACCCCAGTACAATTTCCTTTCTTAACTTGACAAATCTCCATAGCCAGAAACAGAATAACTACTTGTACCTTCAGATAGCCGACCACAGCAAACACGCTTCTACAGGCTTCCAGCCATCACCTAGATCATCTGGTTAAGGGAATCCCTGTGGGTCAGTTCCTGCGGCTTCACAGGAACTGCTCCAGGGATGTTGAGGGAAGCAGGAGAGATGTTCAGTAGATTCAGAGAAAGGGGTTAATCCCATGAAGTCCTCAAAAAGGTGTGAAGAAAGGGCTGGACAAAAGACAGGAGGGACCTCCTTGTCAAAAAGCATTTACCCTAAAAGACACTATGTAAAGAACCCCCTCTAAGGATAATCACTACCTATGGGGCACAATTGGAACAAGTGAGAAATGTACTCCAAAAACATTGGGGAATTCTCACAAAATCTCCTGCTTTAATTGACATAGTAGGTCCCCGTCCCCAACTCGTCGCCAGAAGGGCCCGCAACCTTATAGACATGTGCACACTGAAATATTTTGTTTCGGAATTTCGTTTTCGTCTGAAAAATGTATTTATTTAGTTACTCCCGAAATTCGTTTTTATATATTTCGTTTTTCGTTAAAAATTGCATTCGTCCGAAAATCCAAATTAAGGTCGAATCTGTCATTGAAGGCTTATGGTTTCTGTCGAATGTTCAAAGAAGATTCGACGGAGCAGCTAAACTGTACAATGCCGTATAGTTTACCTGCTCCGTCGAATCTTCTTAGAACTTTCAACAGACACCATAAGCCAAAGTACGTGTGTACTTAGTTCTAGCTATTTTACTGCTCCACTTCTTTGGTTACAATCAGCCAATAACATTCATCATCATCATTATTTTTATTTATCTTTTCTCCCCTACGTCGAATCTTTCCTCCCCTACGTCGAATCTTTCCTCCCCTACGTCAAATCTTTTCTCTCTACGTCAAATCTTTTCTCTCTATGTAGAATAATCTTGGACTAATAGAGCTAAGGTTAGGCACATTCGACCACAGGTTTGATGGACACAGATTTTTATTGTCATCATCATGTCGAATCTCCTATCTATATCGAACTGTTGTAGCAACGAAAACGAAAATAAAGCATTTGTTTATGTCGGATCTTTCATTTTTCGGACTCTGCACTTTCGTTATCGTTTGTTAAAACGGTAACGAAAATACCTAAAATTCGGACGAAAATGCATTCGGACGAAAACGAATGCACATGTCTACAACCTTAATACCTTAGTTCATTCTGAATACACTAGGGTAGTGATGGCAAACCTTGGCAACCCAGATGTTTTAAAACTACATTTCCAATGATGCTCATGCACTCTGCAGTGTAATTGAGCATCATGGGAAATGTAGTTCCAAAACATCTGGGGTGCCAAGGTTCGCCAACACTGCACTAGGGGATGGACCACAAACTGGCTGACTGATCTACCTCCTCTCAAAGGAACGTATGCATGCGGGCACTGTCAAATGTGTAGACTGGTTGAGAAAACTGCAAGTTTCACCGATGCGAATCGGAGTGTGTTTTTTCAGATTAAAAATTTCATCAACTGTGCGACCTCTAAAGTGATTTACATGCTGGAGTGTCCATCTAAAAAGTACTATATAGGAAAAACCAAGAGACAACTCTGAATTCGCATTGGTGAACACTTAAGAAGTATCAAAAATTCAAGCAAGGAGGAGAACAAGAAGAAAAGAGAAGACGTCCCCACTAGCATTACATTTTGCAGAGTCCCATGGAGGCAGCACGGATGGTATCAGTATTAACCGCTACAGATCCGCGCTATAGCCAAATGACGGCTACAGCGTGGACATACTTTGCCGGGAGGGCATCAATAGACATCCTCCCGTGCTCGAGTGGCCTGCGCGCCCCCTGCAGGGCACGCAAGGCAATCTCTGGGATCAGCGAGTCTATGAGACTCACTGGATCACAGATCGGAGTAAGGGGTCGATCCTGACCCCTTACCACATGATCAGCTGTCAGCCAATGACAGCTGATCATGTGATGTAAACAGGGCCGGTAATAGGCTATTTTTTCTCCTCACACTGATAGCATGAGGATAAAAAAAAGCCGATCACCAGTGGCTGTCAGAGGGACATTGGTCCTGATCAAGGAGAGCAGCTGCCAGCTCATCTGTGCCCACCTGTGCCACCTGTGCCACCTGCCAGTGCCACCTACCAGTGCACAACAGTGCCACCTACCAGTGCCCACCAATGCCACCTACCAGTGCCCACAGTGCCACCTATCAGTGCCCACAGTGCCACCTATCAGTACCCACAGTGCCACCTATCAATGTCACCAATCAGTGCCTCATCAACAGTGCTGCCCATCAGTGTCACCTACCAGCATCCATCAGTGCCACCTATCAGTGCCCATCAGTGCCATCTATCAGCGGTACCTATCAGTAACACCTATCAGTGCCCATCAGTTCCACCCATCAGTGCCACCCATCAGGGCCCATCAGTGCCATCTTATCAGTGGCCATCAGTGCCACCTTATCTGTGCCCATTAGTACAGCCTTATCTGTCCCGATCAGTGACGCCTTATCTGTGCCTATCAGTGCCGCCTTATCTGTGCCTATCAGTGCCCATCAGTGGAGCCTATCAGTGCCCACCAGTGCATCTTATCAGTGCCCATCAGTGCTGCCTCATCAGCGCATATCAATGAAGGAGAGAAATTACCTGTTTGCAAAATTTTATAACAAACTATGAAACATGATTTATTTTTTTTCAAAATTTTCAAAATTGTCTTTTTTTGTTTGTTTAGCAAAAAAAAAAATAACTCCAGTGGTGATTAAATACCACCAAACGAAAAGCTCTATTTGTGTGAACAAAATGATAAAAATTCAATTTTTGGTACAGTGTTGCATGACTGTGCAATTGTCATTCAAAGAGTGACAGCACTGAAAGCTGAAAATTGGTCTGCCCAGGAGGGGGGTTTAAGTGCCCAGAAACCAAGTAGTTAAGGGAATTTATACCTTGAATTTGCCATAACGTAGAGGTGATTTTGATACCATCCTACTGCAAAAAAAAAAAAATGTGGATATTCAGGCTTAAAACGCTTGCGCCACTGGGCCTGAATACAGAATGTAGTTTCCAGCCCCTTCTTGAACGCTAATTAGGGCCATAACTTACTATCTGTGTAAGAGGCACAAATTCCAGTTTCGTGGACAAATATGTTCTCTCTGATAGTAGATAGGGAATACCCATAGAGCAGCCAGTCATAGACAGGTATATTATGTCACTTTATTGCCTCTACAGTATTTCCAACTGTCTCATTACCCTGGGAACCCTGGTACTCTGGCTCTGTTTTACCTCTGTGCCCTGATCCCTTTTCACTGTCAAAGCTACTTGCTTGCTATGATATGCCTTATGTGAGCCCCTCTGTCTAGCAGCAGAAAGAATATGTGGTGTGTAATTGGGAGGTTGACATCTAGTGGTCATTTATGGGAATTACAGCCTTCAATTAACTTTGTGCTGTGTGAAAAAGTGTATAAATAGACGACTTCTTCTGATCCCTCCCATCCTTGATAAAACCCACGTAATTGGGTGAAACATATCGGCAAAGACACCACGGCAGTGACGCGAAATACGTCACAGGTAATGCACTGCGTCACGTCAGAGCAAGCGCACCACACACTATGAGGATAGTGGGAGCTATCTCCAGCTGAGATATCAGGACGGTGTGCCTAGATGGCTTCGCAACGCTACATCGCTGCAGCGGTACCAGCAGAAATACCCTGTGGAACTCCCTGGACTTCCGTGTGGCAATCAAGCACCCTGCATTACAGGATCTGTGCAGTGCGAGGTCCCCTTATAGACAGCATCCTATGGAGATACCTGGGACACCTGCCAGCTATTATAGACTCTTGAGCAGACCAGTGGTCCTGTGATTGTCTATATCATTGCACAATACTTCTGTCCTGACCTGCAAATGAGCTTTACCCACTATCCTAGTTAAATAAACTTTACACTGGGTTACCCTTGCTTATACGGCTTGGCCTGAAGCTGAAAACCTGAAAGAATTACTGACTACTTGTGACTATATGCCACCCTCTATTCAGTGTTTATCACCACTGGAATAAGAGTCATCTAAGTTAACCCAGTGGCATCACTATTTATAAGGTCTACTTTTTAAGTGTGTGAATTCCCAATAAATGTCCCCCTTATCCCCCAGCTGGGGACTTGATGGTCAATAGTGATGGGATATGCATGTTTAGTGACGGTGCTAGTCACCTGGACTTAAGTGCCTATCTAACCGCCTATTCACTTGGGTGTATATGGGGTGTGTGTGCCTGATATATACGTGACGCAGCTGCTTTTATATAGACAACATTGTCTTGTTTTAATATTAGTCTAGGTGTTGGTAGTGGGTACCTAGTTTTTGTATTCTTGGTTTCATTAATTATGCAATATTAAAGTTCCCTTGATAAGCAGCTTGGCCCGCCCGTGACTTCCTTTCTCAGGGGGGTCTTCTTTCCCTCTGCTCTATTTTTGTTTCTATATAGGGGCCAGTACCTCAGCATCCGATACAACTAACAGATGAAGACATACCCAATGGAGACAACCCCAAAATTAAGGTACTAATTATGTGGGGTGCCAATATAAAAACTTTTGAGTAAGCAAATATTTATCAGAAAAAGAGTGAGAAAAAAGGTAAAGAATAGAGAAAGAGAAAGCACAAAACAGAAGTAAGTGGTCTGAGCCAGGGTCAAGGGGAATAGAATAGTCCCCAAACCAAAAGAGGTGTGCCAAGTTAATGTACAAGAGAGATATGCATATGTGTGGCCCATGGCTCCCAGGTCCGTTCAAATTGTTCAACCGTATCCTGTAAGATGCTAACAATATTCTCATTTAGCATAATCCAGGTGACCTTTTTCCTTGCATGTGCCAGGGACACAATAGGTTGTTTCCAGGATTTAGCAAGAGTCATTTTAGCCCCTAGTAAAATAAAATATATCAGTCATTGTAGGTGTTAAGGTAACCCAGGCACAGGTGTATTAAGGAGTGCTATACGTAGATTCTGGGAAACCTATTGTCCTATTACTCTACAAGTCAATGCGAAAATACCATTCCAAAAACCCTGGATTCTAGGGTTTTCCCACCAGATATGGCACATTGTTCCCAGCATCTGACAGCCTCGAAAACACAAAGTCGATACAGAAGGGTACATTTTGGCCAACCGGGTTGAGTACCTTCAAATTTGCCTCTATCAAGGCAACATTCATAATACCCTTATAAGACCTAAGAAAAACAGCCATAGCTCCAGGTTCCTGTCCTCTCCCAAATCAGTGTCCCAGTCCTCCATATAGGGGAATCTAGGGGGAGAACCCAGTAATAGCCCATAGACCAAGGAAATACCACCACGCTGATCTGCATCCTGTGTGCAGCACCTTTCATACAGAGTTACCTGATATTGGTCAGGCTTAGCTGGCCAAAGGGAGTGTAAAAAATTAGAAATTTGAAAAAAAGAAAACGCTCCGACAGAGGCATTTCAAGGACCTCCATACAAAGATAGAACATAAAAGGTCCCCTGTGTCTGATGAACTGCCCAATCCTGTATAGCCCCTTATCTAACCACCAGCTAAAAGCTTTGATATCCTGCCCTGGAGGGAAATCCGGCTTATTAAACAGATGAGCTAGGGGCGAAAAGAAGAAACTAAGGCAGTGTTCGAGCGGAGCCTATTCCATAACGCCACTGAGTGAGAGAGAGTGGGTGCCAGGATGGGGGAACAGTATTTCGGAGTGCTCCACAGAAGATGATCTAATGTGCAGCCAGGGGTCGCCATCCTCTCCATATGGACCCAGTCTGGTTTAGCATATCTAGAGTAAACTACGGAAAGTTGTGTAAGGTGAGCCGTCTGATAATATTTAAACAAATCGGGCAAGCCCAGTCCACCCTGCGTCTTGGGGTAGAATAATATTTTCCTTGAGAAATGATGCTCTCTATGGCCCCATATATATCGCACTACCTTTGCCTGAAAGCGAGTAAGTATTGACCAGGGAACAGGTATAGGTAAGGACCTAAAAAAGTAAAAAATGTTTGGTAGCAGTGTCATTTTGACAGTATGGATTCTCCCCAACCACGATAAATTATGTTGGGACCACCGCTGGAGATCATCTTCCAATTTCTTAAATAGGGAAGGGTAATTACATTTGTATAGTGCATCTATATTGACTGTCAACTGAACCCCAAGTACAAGATATGAGTTGAGTTCCAAGTGAAAGGGAAGTGATCCTTAAGGTGATCGATCAATCATATATTCGGGGACTGCACCATTTAGCGCCACTGACTTAGAGATATTGACTTCCAACCCTGATACCCTGCCAAATTCCCGGAGTAGCCTGAATACCTTAGGGGTTGAGGTCATTGGGGAGGTCAGGAACAAAAGCAAATCATCTGCGAACAATGCGTATTTAAGGTCTTCACAACGCACCCACCGTATGTTGCCTGGGTCCGTTCAGGTGGCAACTGCCAAGGTCTCAATGGCTATGGCAAAAATTAAAGGGGACAAAGGGCAACCCTGCCTTGTACCCTGTGTTATAGAGATGGGGAAGAAAATTGGCCTTGCATACGCACTTGAGCTTCCGGAGCCGAATACAGGGCATGTAGAATTTGAAGAAACCAGGGTCCGAACCCCCAAATAATAGCACCTTAAACATGTAGTCCCAAGAGACCGTGTCAAAGGCCTTCTGTAAATCTATGGACAATAAAAACCCCTCCTGAGGATTACTCCCATCCCATCCGGACCGAAGCAGTGAAACTTTATCGAAAGCCCGACAGATCTGATCTGTCGACCTGGAATGAACCCCACCTTGTCCTTATGAACATAGGAGGCAATAAAAGAGGCCAGACGGTTAGCTAAAATTTTTGTCAAGAGCTTCAAATCATTATCAATTAAGGAAATAGGCCTATAGTTACTTACCTCCCCAGGGTCTTTGCCTGGTTTGAGGATAACTGTAATATATGCCATGTTTAAGGCCGAGTCTAGGGAACCCCCCTCCCACAGGGAATTAAAAAAGCGTGTCAAGTATGGGGATAAAATATCTTCAAACTTCTTGTAATATACAGCTGAAAAGGCCCCGGGGAAAAACCTGTTTTAGCTTGTTCCCCCCCCCCATCCCCCTTACCTCACTTTCTGAAATTGGGGCCTCCAGCCGAGCACGATGAGCGGCAGTCAGCATAGACAGGGATAGGTCATTTAAAAAGGAATCCACGTCCCCAGGGGTCCCCGAAGGGTCAGACTGGTAGAGCCGAGAATAGAAGCCCCGATATTCCTCCATGATTTTTTGTGGGTTTTGAGTTTAACCCCCCCATGGCGGAATGCAGCTTTGGCAGAGCAGAAGAGCGAACCTTAGGGGTCGATTTGGCCGCCAACATAGGGCCAATCCTGTCCCGCTGTAAGCAGAATCGAGCCCCGCTCCAACGTAAACTCTTCTCGGCTCTAGTAGTCAAGGCTAAATTTAGTGCCAATCTAGCAGACACAATCTTGGCTAGCGTTTTGTGGTTGGGTTTAAGTGCATGTGCCTTACAGAGGCTCTGCAGATCAGCATCTAATCTCTCCAGGTCTAGCTCCTTCTTAATCCGAGTCGTCACCCGAATGATTTTTACCCAAATGGTGGCTTTATGGGCCACCCACAATGTAGTGGGGGACACCTCAACAGGATCATCATGTTGGAAATAGTCACGCAAAGCGCGGTTAATTTCAGTGCACCTAATTGGGTCACTAAGCAAGGATTCATTCAGCCGCCAACTAATAGGGCTCCGTGGACCTGGAGACAGAGAGCACCAGACAAACCATGGAGTGATCAGACCAGGCTATCTCCCTGATATATGTCTTATGTATCAGTGGAATACAACTGCTAGAAATAAAAATATGGTCAATTCTAGCATAAGTGGCATGTGGGGCAGAGTAATCGATATAGTCCCTACCAGTGGGGTGGGTTTCTCTCCATACATCAACCAGCCCCAAGGAATGGAGAAGTGTGGCAAGATGCAGACTCATCTTAGGTGGCCGCTTAAATTGAAAAGACTTGTCCAGACCCAGGTCCAGAGCAAGATTGGAGTCCCCTCCAAAAAGCACCACACCCTCTACATGTGGGATAAGCCCCTCACATGGATGAGAAAAAAGGCAGCTGGCCCTGATTAGGAGCATAATATGAAATGAGAGAGTATAGATGTCTATCAATGGTACCTTTTATGAACAAAAATCACCCAGATTTTCCCAGATTTTCTTGCAGGGGGGTAAATGTGATACGCTTCGAGAAGAGGATAGCGATACCTCTGGTCTTATCTGGAGCATTCGCCAAAAAAAATTAGGGAAATTTGTTGTGGATGTAAGAAGGATTATAAGTTTGGGAAAAATGCGTTTCCTGGAGAAAGACCACATCGGCCTTCTGTGAGTGATAGTACTGTAAAGCCTTTAGGTGTTTCACAGGGGAATTCAGTTCCTGAGTATTATGTCTAAAAACCTGTAAAACCGATAAATGTTTAGAGACCATGACTATAGATCAGCGAGGGGGAACGCCCAACCCATAGGCCACCACTTACCACACCACGAGGAGGACACAGCATTTCATCCGCCACGCCATTCCAAACTCCAAAAATCTCTGGCAAGGGTTAGTAGAGCCGACCTTGGACCTAGGATCACAAGAAAAGGATGAGAAAAGCAGGAAAAAGAGGAAGACATAAGAGGAAGAAAGGGTAGCACATGAGGAGTGAGCAGGGACCAGCCTGCACCAACTGCCCACAAACAAAATTGTTATGTCCAACAAAAAGGTGGACCAAAACCTGAGCCAACGACCAAGATTGGAAGCCATTGGGTCAGGTGAGGACACATGTCTCCCCAGGCCGGCCTTACCGCCATCTAAAAGATCATATAAAACTCTACAAAACGTAGCTAAGTTATTATGTGAGCAAAATGCCAGGGAGCCCACAGGCCGGGACCCCCATGGCCAGGAAAATCCAGAGGCCACAGTAGACCCAGACCACAGACCCCCAATTAATCCAAAGGTGCCCCAGGTAACCACCAGGACCCAACAAAGGCCTGTCAATGGTCCCCTGGGCCTCAACAAGTAACAGTGAAACATGGCAAAACATTATAATGCTCTAAAAGTGCTTACAACACAAGACCAACAAAACAGACTATCACGGTACCGATGAGGAATGTGTATATAATACTTTTCAATAATTTTATTTATACAAAACTATATAAAAATATACATAAAAACAGGGGGAATATACTGATTAGAATCCTGCATTCACTCTGATTCCACTCACTCCTTCTAATTTTGGGCACACCGCGTTCCATCTATAGATTGAACTATCTTAGGCTCTTAAACATGTAAGTTATATGGGCCTTATCCCTTGATGGACTATTGTACCTATTAATATTAATCACTATATGTATGTAGCCTTTTGGAATATCAATCACTATATGTATGCAGTCTTTTTGAGATATTGTAGCGCATGTTCCCAATTCTAATGATATTTTTCCCATATTTTCCTATTTAAGGTTCTCTGAGTATATGTCACATGTAAATGGTTCTGATGAAGCAGTTATGTGAAACGCGTCAACCATCTTTACGGACAAATATTTGAGAAACATGTATTTATGAACCTCAAGAGAACAGCTGAATGTTTTTATGTATATTTTTATCTAGTTTTGTATAAATAAAATTATTGAAAAGTATTATATATACATTCCTCATTGGTACCGTGATAGTCCGTTTTGTTGGTCTTGTGTTGTAAATTCTATTTAGGATGAGGTACCCCCCTAGCCTTTTTTATACTCTTATATTACTCTAAAAGTGCAAAATTGGGGGAAATCTAAGATCCCCAGCAAAGTCAAGAGAAAAGGATGGAACCTGAGTCCCACACTAGATCACCACAGATTAACAGTGCCCAGTGATCTGATCTGATAGGCAGTTCAAGGTAGTGGAGAGTCTTCCTTCCACAAAGGTGAGATAGGGCACGGAGGAAGAGGATGTTTAGCTGAACTCGTTCCCGAGTGTGGCAGCGAAGCCGAGGATTCTTGAGCGATGACTCCCAGCTGAAGCAATAGACGCTCCCCCTCTGCAAGCATTGAAAAGGCATAGGATTTATTCTACATTGTAAAGGACAGTCTAAATGGGAATGACCAACGATATTTCACTCCTTTCTTGGAAAGTGCCAGCAGTAAAGGTTTCAGAGCTTGTCACCTTTGCATGGTGTAGGGTGAGAGATCAGCAAACATTTTCGTGACCCTGGATAGCTAGGGAGGAGAGTCCCGGGAACATTTCATCACAGCTTCCTTCACGTTGTGTAATAATGCTGCTTTACTATGATGTCCCGAGGCAAACCATCTGAGCATAGTGGTTGCAAGGCTCTGTGGCCCTATCTACCTCCAACCGATGTTCATGAAGTCTAGGCAGAAAATCCCGCAGGAATGTATAAACTGCAGCTGGAGTGTCCTTAATGGATTCAGGGAGCCCCCTGATCCTGAAATTATACCACCTGGAGCGGTTCTCCAGGTTGTCAATTTTGGCCATAGCAACTTCATGTTGGTCCTGCAGCGACTGAAGACAGGCAGTATTTTGGTTTGTTCGTGTCACTGTAGATTCCAATTTGTGTTCAATGTGCTCTATGCAGGAGCCCAAGCCCACAAGATCATCTTTTATATCAGATGTAATCTGCGCAGCAATTCTGGTCAGCCCTGCATCCAGTATTTTGGAAAATTTGGTAAAGAGAGATGTAACACAGTCAGGGTCCAGAACATTAGCAACCAGTAAAGGGGGGGCTGGGCTATGTGGCTGAGAGTACATCAGGTCCGCCATAGTGCAATCTATCAGGGACTCTGTGGAAGCCGGGGAGTCTCCACTACATGAAGGGGTATGCACAAGGGAATCCTGAGTACCAGGCAGCTCCGTGACAGCCTCCAGATCCTCGCTCTGTTCATCTGGCAGCGCCGCTTGTGGAGGGGGAGAAGGCTCGGGCGCCATCTTAGATCTTGTGAGCTGTCCCCGCTTTCCCGGCGGTGGCCGGGAGCGGGCTCTGCAATTGGCACCTCCAGGCATGTAGGGGTGTCTCCTACCTCCCACACTGTGTGGCAGCACGATCCGAGGGCTGTGTGTGCTTTGATGGTGGAAAATTCAGCAGGTCCGGGATGGAGCTCTCGGCTTAAGCAGCCATCTTGGAGAGATCCGCGCATGCGCCCCGCTTTAATATCACTTTAAGGACTAAAGCATAAAGGACTTCAACATTAGAAAAACAACATCTCATACAGTAGAAAGACATTTACACATATATTGTTTGTCATTGCTTTTTAGCTTAAAAAATGTATTATGTTTAATGCTTAACTATTACTGGGGACCTGAATCTCTTGCAATAGACCTGAAAAAATATTATTTTTCACATCTCTTTCTATTATAATTTTATTTAGATTTCTACCCTTTAGACATTCTGTATAGAACTTAAAATAAAATATTGTATTGCTGAATATCTCTGCAATTTTAACAAAAGGTATATGCACTTGAGTACCTCTATCTGGGGCTTTGCTCTGACACACAAATTGGATCAACGGCACAGATAAAAATGCTTCAACATCTTTATCATACTTTATAAGATGACATTAAGGACACTTTCACACTGGCAGTGCCCGGGCATTGGCAGTAAAGCGCCACTATTTTTAACCATTTGTGCGGTGCTTTTCGGCCACTAGCGGGGCGATTTTAACCCTCGCTAATGGTCAAAAAAAGGGTTAAAAGTGCCTGTAAAGCGCCGCTTTGCCGGAGCTTCGGCGGCGTGACCATTGCCCGCTCCAGTGTGGAAGCCCTTGGGCTTTCAGATTGGAGTGACAGGAGAGGCACTTTGCAGGTGCTATTTTTAGCGATATAGCGCCTCAGTTTTAAAGGGTTCTAAGGGGCACAGTTATCATGAACACAAGGCCATACTGTTGCTCTGCTAATTGCTTGACTTTTTACAAGTTCAGGAATAGATGCTGTTTGAATCTCTTACTAGCATAATGTGGTGTCTAGGTTTCTGCAATGTTATCGATACAATCATTTCCATCAAAATGATGCAGAGATCCCATTATGTAATTTTGCTTATAAAAATGCACTTTTAACAGAAAAGCAATGATGTGAGGATAAAATCACAAGCCATATACTATAAACATATATCAGTAGATTTATATGGCAACCATTACAGTAGGTTTTATTGTTTACTTGAACCCAGGCCTATTTGGCACATCACTAAACATCAGACCCTCGTCTAGGATAAGGTTCTGGTATAGATGAAGGGAGTCCTCAGCTATATGTTTGCAAAGTGAAGTAAAGAGACCAAAGTTGTTTTTTTCTGCAAACCCACTTCATGCTGAACCCAGGTATGTTTCGGCTCATCCTACATTTCTATATATTTTCCCATGGTTGGGAAACTCAGAGTCTGAGTCTGGAACCACATTTATCAGAGGTGCCTTGACATGGCAATATGACTTCCATATACTGTATATTTGCAAATATATGCAAATAAAACCTGAAACAGATTACTTAAATGTATCTTATATTGCCCTACTTGTGTGCACCTTTCTTGTTTTCTAGTTTCAAACAGACCAGAGCAGTTGCCTTCTTTATTGTTTTTATATGTAATGTGGACATGCTAGAAATCTTCAACTGTCTTGTGAAAGTGATCCCTTGAGCTTATGGTGTGTTGCTGTACTTTTGAGGAGGAGGGGGCTGTTCTGAATACAGTGGGAATAATATGAATCCTTTTATGGGCTTTTTCTGATATCCACACTCCATCAGAGAGATCCCCCCCCCCAGTAACTATCACTGTAACAATGTTTTATATACCATATTTATCGGCGTATAACGCACACTTTTTTCCCCTTAAAATCAGGGGGAAATCTCGGCGGCTTTCGGCCATTCCCGGCAGCTCTCTGCCGCTTTCAGACATTCTCTGCGGCTTTTGGCTGCTTTCGGCCATTCTCGGCGGCTCTCGCAGTCACATGGGAGCCGCCGAAAGCCGAGTGCGTCCAAAAGCCGCCGAGAGCCGCCGAGAATGGCCGAGAACCGCCGAGAACGGCCGAGAGCCGCCGAGAACTGTGGCGCCATTTTCAAAGATGCAAACGACACAGGGCAAGGCTATAGATTGACACTGACAAGATGACAGATGGACACTGACAAGGCTGCAATGGGGGACAATGCTGCAATGGGGGACAAGGCTGCAATGGGGGACAAGGCTGCAATGGGGGACAATGCTGCAATGGGGGACAAGGCTGCAATGGGGGACAAGGCTGCAATGGGGGACAAGGCTGTAATGGGGGACAATGCTGCAATGGGGACAATGCTGCAATGGGGACAAGGCTGCAATGGGGGACAATGCTGCAATCGGCTGCAATCGGGGACAAGACTACAGATGGACACTGACAAGGCTGCAATGGGGGAAAATGCTGCAATGGGGGACAAGGCTGCAATGGGCACAAGGCTACAGATGGACACTGACAAGGCTGCAGATGGACACTGATGAGGCTGCATTGATGGGCATTTAAATGTAAGTTTTTTTCCTTAAACTTCCCTCCTAAACTTGGGGTGCGTGTTATACGCTGGCGCATCTTATACGCCGATAAATACGGTATGTAAATAAGGAAAAATCTGCAGACAACATTAAAATGTATTTTCCTACTCTCCAGAAATAGACACTTTTTTTGTTTATTTTTGTGTTGCTGGTTGAGATTTTTCCTCTCTTCCTGTGTGTTGACAACTTTGTCACCGGCACATTAAGTGAGGGGACATCTCTGTATTTGTTTGGTTCTGAGGCAGCAGATATGGAAATCAGCAGCCCCCAATAGCAGTAAAAATGTATGTAATTTCTAAATCTTTCTAGTCAATGCGCAACTAAACAATGTTTGTGTTTGACATACACTTTGGGGTCTATTTCAAAATAGGGCTGCGGAAATTAACAATTAATTCCTCAATTAATCGTTAATTTTTTTGATCGATCAAAATTTTTTTGATCGGTAGGCTGCCTGCCCTGGGGCCGCTTTGGGCCAAGCTGTGGCTGCAGCGCAGCGCTCCTCTCCCTCCTCCTCCTCCACTATATGTCATGCACAGTCTGCAGGCATCTCCTGCTGTGTGTCTCCGAGCTGAGTGTGAAAACTTTGGCCGCTCTGTGAGAAAAGTCCCACCCTCCTGCTAGATCAGCTCGTGTGATAGACGCTGTGTTCTGTCTATTCTGACCCTATTGTTATCCCATGAACAAAGGAATTTAGTTAGCATGCCTCTAACAGACTGCAGTATGTTTTTGGCATAAAATTAAAGTTCTAAACTGGTATAAAATCAGTTTTTAAATGTATAAACTTTAAAAGATTAATGAAAATAAAATTTACCCAAAACGTTATTATTTTCCTTTGGGATAAAGGCTTAAAAACAGCAGTTTAAAATGCTTTACCATTAACATATTGTAGAGTAAGTATATATTAAAAAAATGATAATACCCCTTTATATAAAAATGATAATAGTAGACACTGAATGTGATTCTATAGGTATAATTATACAATTATAGCTCCTTTGTACAAAATGACAAAAGACTAAAAAGTGAATACATGTACAAAACAAGCTAAAATGAAATGGAACATTTAATACCAGTGTGGTGCTGCTTGAAATATCCTTGTAACAGTTACAAAAAACATTTTTTTTATGATTCCCAGTAAACTAAATTCCTGGTCTTTAATATAAAGTTGATATAAGAATGGTCTCTTTGCAATATCTAAACCGGTATTACCAAAAATCAAGAACCACATGTTCTTATTAAGGTATTACATGCTAAGAAGCCACCTCTCTTTGAGTTCTTTTGATACTCCCTACTTTTGAAGTTATGTCCTTGTAAATTTTACATTTTTCATGTATCATTTATATATTGCCCATGGCCTAATTCATGATATATGTACTTAAAACAGTTTGTTCCCGTACTATTTAGATTATTGGCATACAAAAACAAACCACAGACCTTCTGCCTGGAGCTGCCTAGAAGTGCCACATAAAAATACATGAGCACATCTTTTATCATATATCCATTGGACATCAACAACACCCTTTTTGCAATGCAGAGTAAATATTCCAGTACCAAAAACAATAATTTCTCAGATTATTTTCAACATTATTTTCTACTGAGCTAGAGACCCTGTTTACACACTGCTGCTTGATCAAAAAACATCCCAGTAATATTATTTGATGTTTGTATCACAATTTTAGCAAGCCTATGAGCTGTGTGGCCTGTCTGCTCATGCTTGCTACATGTATTTTGTACCTATTGGTGGTCAATAAAAAGGTGACATACTTTTCAGACTTGCAGCACAAATTTACAAACTATACATTAATAAAATGGTTCAACATGCCAGCTGTGGCAAGTTAACAGAATCTATACTCTGCTATCAACGATAGAAGATATATAACTAACCCTACAGTTGACCTTATGTTGGGTCCACTTGTTTATGGGGACTAGGGATGAGCCGAACACCCCCCTGTTCGGTTCGCACCAGAACATGCGAACAGGAAAAAAATTTGTTCGAACACGCGAACACCGTTAAAGTCTATGGGACACGAACATGAATAATCAAAAGTGCTAATTTTAAAGGCTAATATGCAAGTTATTGTCAATAAAAGTGTTTGGGGACCTGGGTCCTGCCCCAGGGGACATGAATCAATGCAAAAAAAAGTTTTAAAAACGGCCGTTTTTTCAGGAGCAGTGATTTTAATAATGCTTAAAGTCAAACAATAAAAGTGTAATATCCCTTTAAATTTCATACCTGGGGGGTGTCTATAGTATGCCTGTAAAGGGGCGCATGTTTCCCGTGTTTAGAACAGTCTGACAGCAAAATGACATTTTGAAGGAAAAAACACATTTAAAACTACCGCGGCTATTGCATTGCCGACAATACACATAGAAGTTCATTGATAAAAACGGCATGGGAATTCCCCACAGGGCAACCCCGAACCAAAATTAAAAAAAAAAAATGATGTGGGAGTCCCCCTAAATTCCATACAAGGCCCTTCAGGTCTGGTATGGATATTAAGGGGAACCCCAGCCAAAATTAAAAAAAAAAATTGATGTGGGGTTCCCCCTAAATTCCATACCAGACCCTTCAGGTCTGGTATGGATTTTAAGGGGAACCCCGCGCCAAAAAAAAAAAAAAAAACGGCGTGGGGTCCCCCTAAAAATCCATACCAGACCCTTATCCGAGCACGCAACCTGGCAGGCCGCAGGAAAAGAGGGGGGGACGAGAGTGCGGCCCCCCCCCCTCCTGAACCGTACCAGGCCACATGCCCTCAACATTGGGAGGGTGCTTTGGGGTAGCCCCCCAAAACACCTTGTCCCCATGTTGATGAGGACAAGGGCCTCATCCTCACAACCGTGGCCGGTGGTTGTGGGGGTCTGCGGGCGGGGGCTTATCGGAATCTGGAAGCCCCCTTTAACAAGGGGACCCCCAGATCCCGCCCCCCCCTGTGTGAAATGGTAAGGGGGTACTTACCCCTACCATTTCACTAAAAAACTGTCAAAAATGTTAAAAATGACAAGAGACAGTTTTTGACAATTCCTTTATTTAAATGCTTCTTCTTTCTTCCTTCATCTTCTTCTTCTTCTGGTTCTTCTGGCTCTTCTGGTTCTTCCTCCGGCGTTCTCGTCCAGCATCTTCTCCGCGGCGTCTTCTATCTTCTTCTCCTCGGGCCGCTCCGCACCCATGGCATGAGGGGAGGCTCCCGCTCTTCTCTTCATCTTCTTCATCTTCTTCTTCATCTTCTTCTTCTTCTTCTTCTTCTCTTCTTCATGTCTTCTCCGGGCCGCTCCGCAGCCATGCTGTGGCATGGAGGGAGGCTCCCGCTGTGTGACGGCGTCTCTTCGTCTGACGGTTCTTAAATAATGGGGGGCGGGGCCATCCGGTGACCCCACCCCCCTCTGACGCACGGTGACTTGACGGGACTTCCCTGTGACGTCACGGGGAATGCCACAGGGAAGTCCCGTCATGTCACCGTGCGTCAGAGGGGGGCGGGGTCACCGGGTGGCCCCGCCCCCCGTTATTTAAGAACCGTCAGACGAAGAGACGCCGTCACACAGCGGGAGCCTCCCTCCATGCCACAGCATGGCTGCGGAGCGGCCCGGAGAAGACATGAAGAAGAGAAGAAGAAGAAGATGAAGAAGAAGATGAAGAAGAAGATGAAGAAGAGAAGATGAAGAAGAGAAGAGCGGGAGCCTCCCCTCATGCCATGGGTGCGGAGCGGCCCGAGGAGAAGAAGATAGAAGACGCCGCGGAGAAGATGCTGGACGAGAACGCCGGAGGAAGAACCAGAAGAGCCAGAAGAACCAGAAGAAGAAGAAGATGAAGGAAGAAAGAAGAAGCATTTAAATAAAGGAATTGTCAAAAACTGTCTCTTGTCATTTTTAACATTTTTGACAGTTTTTTAGTGAAATGGTAGGGGTAAGTACCCCCTTACCATTTCACACAGGGGGGGGGCCGGGATCTGGGGGTCCCCTTGTTAAAGGGGGCTTCCAGATTCCGATAAGCCCCCCGCCCGCAGACCCCCACAACCACCGGCCACGGTTGTGAGGATGAGGCCCTTGTCCTCATCAACATGGGGACAAGGTGTTTTGGGGGGCTACCCCAAAGCACCCTCCCAATGTTGAGGGCATGTGGCCTGGTACGGTTCAGGAGGGGGGGGGGCGCACTCTCGTCCCCCCCTCTTTTCCTGCGGCCTGCCAGGTTGCGTGCTCGGATAAGGGTCTGGTATGGATTTTTAGGGGGACCCCACGCCGTTTTTTTTTTTTTTTTTGGCGCGGGGTTCCCCTTAAAATCCATACCAGACCTGAAGGGTCTGGTATGGAATTTAGGTGGAACCCCACGTCAATTTTTTTTTTTAATTTTGGCTGGGGTTCCCCTTAATATCCATACCAGACCTGAAGGGCCTTGTATGGAATTTAGGGGGACCCCCACATCATTTTTTTTTTTTTTATTTTGGTTCGGGGTTCCCCTGTGGGGAATTCCCATGCCGTTTTTATCAATGAACTTCTATGTGTATTGTCGGCAATGCAATAGCCGCGGGTAGTTTTAAATGAGTTTTTTCCTTCCAAATGTCATTTTGCTGTCAGACTGTTCTAAACACAGGAAACATGCGCCCCTTTACAGGCATACTATAGACACCCCCCAGGTACGAAATTTAAAGGGATATTACACTTTTATTGTTTGACTTTAAGCATTAATAAAATCACTGCTCCTGAAAAAACGTCCGTTTTTAAAACTTTTTTTTGCATTGATCCATGTCCCCTGGGGCAGGACCCGGGTCCCCAAACACTTTTTATGACAATAACTTGCATATAAGCCTTTAAAATTAGCACTTTTGATTTCTCCCATAGACTTTGAAAGGGTGTTCCGCGGCATTCGAATTTGCCGCGAACACCCCAAATTGTTCGCTGTTCGGCGAACTTGCGAACAGCCAATGTTCGAGTAGAACATGAGTTCGACTCGAACTCGAAGCTCATCCCTAATGGGGACCCCTTCCTCCTTCCTTTGCCAAAAAAGGGTGAAACAAAAGTTAATATACTCACTTACCCCCAGCTTTTGCCAGTGGCACCACGGCAAGGATGGCACTACTGTCCTGTTGAGATCACAGAGAATGCTGAATAGACCAAATATCATGGCATCTCTGAATTTACTACAACCCCCCAGCAGTAGGAAAGCTGGGGGAAAGGTAACTATATTAAATTGACAATATTAAACCACAGTTTCTATATTTTTATTTTTAGTGCAGTATTTTTGGCAATGGCGCAAAAGACATTCGGTAAATAAGCAGACATTGGCTGTAGTGCACAGTCTGTTTTACACTGAATTGTTGCTAAATGGAACTTTCTTTGTAAAATCTTGCATTGCAGAACTTTTATTTTGAAAAATGAAAGCTAAACTTTACATTTGCCTAGTATTTAAATCAAATTGAGAAACTGTCAAGTGAGGGCTTTAATATTTGTTCCACATTACATAAAGCATACTGATGCAGTAAAGCATACGTTCTAATTAATATATAATATAAGTAGGGATAAGCTAAGGTTCAGGTCGGCCATAATATTGACACTAACTCTAGTCATTCATTAGGGAAAGGTTACAGACTGCAGGGAAAGCTAGGTGCTATTGCTGCTGATGATGATTGTTGAAAACATGTTGTCTATATTCACACTGAGTCACATAAACACTCACAGGTGTCTATATATTAAAATAATTGCTTTATAAATGTCTCAGAATTCATGCTAAAGTCATGAAATGTACCTGTAATGTTTGTAATAACGGTGAAAAATCAGTTTCTACTGCCTTTCACATGATTCTCTTAAATTTGATCCTATCAGAAAAAAAAACCTTAGGAATATTCGACCAGTCTAACCTTATAGGCTACAAACATTTGACCAAAGGGGAAATAATGAGATCTCTGTACAATATTTATGAGCTACAGGTACACAGTTTGGGAGGTTCAACAAATGACCACAGGAAGCTTTGTACATACAGAGGTAAAGAAGGTATTTAACCGATTCCCGACCGCCTCACGCAGATATACTGCGGCAGAATGGCTCCCCTGAGTGAAATCCCATATGGGTACATCCTTGCACTCCGATGCGCGTGGCCAGGGGTCGTGATCGATGCCAGCCACCCAAGATTGCGTGCACGAGTGCCAGCATGGGGATTTGTGTGTGTAAACACACAAATTCCTGTGCTGTCAGAGGAGAGGAGACATGTTGTTTGTTCCTAGTATGTAGGAACAGCGAAATGTCTCCTCTCCTACTCAGTCCTATCCCCATACAGTTAGAACACATCTAGGGAACACACATTTAATCCCTTGATCGCCCCCGAGTGTTAACCCCTTCCCTACCAGTGTCATTTACACAGTAATCAGTGCATTTTTATAGCACTGATCACTGTATAAATGTCAATGGTCCAAAAAATGTGTCAAAAGTGTCCGATCTGTGCGCCGCAATGTTGCAGTCCCAATAAAAATCGCAGATCACAGCCATTACTAGTAAAAAAAAAAGAAGAAGAAGAATGCCAAAAAAATGCCATAAATCTTTCCCATAGTTTGTAGACGCTATAACTTTTGCGAAAACCAATCATTAAACGCTTATTGCGATTTTATTTTACCAAAAATATGTAGAAGAATGTATATTGGCCTGAACTGATGAAGACATTAGTTTTTTAAAAATATTTTTGGGGATTATTATTAAAGCAAAAAGTAAAAAATATTGTTTTTTTTTTAAATTTTCGTTCTTTTTTTGTGTATAGCACAAAAATAAAAACCACAGAGGTGATCAGTTAGCACCAAAAGAAAGCTCTATTTGTGGAAAAAAAGGACACAAATTTAGTTTAGGTACAGCATTGCATGACCACACAATTATCAGTTAAAGCGACGCAGTGCCAAATTGTAAAAAGTACTCTGGTCAGGAAGTGTATATAACCTCCCGGGGCTGAAGTGGTTAATTAATTTGCCTTCTCTTTGTCCCCAGTTACCCACTCTAAACTATCGTTTAGGGCCTACATGCTCAGACCTTACCTATTTTCTATTCATTTGTCTGAAGAATTTCATGGTTTCATCGTTTGTCCTACTCTCTTTTGCAATATGTCATTGGTATTGAGCTCTTGAGGCCTTAAAATAAAGTTCCACCCAGAAATGGAATTTCCACGGATCGGATTCCTCTCCCCCTCCAGTGCCACATTTGGCACCTTTCAGGAGGGAGGGGGGAGCAGATACCTGTCAAATACAGGTATTTGCTCCCACTTTTGGGGAAAGATCGCCGCTATATTGTGCAGCGATCTACGCAATGTCTGGCCCCCCTCCTCCCCCCCGCTGCCTTCTGGGAGACACACAGGTCCCAGAAGACAGCAGGGACCATTCAGAAGGTGCTGCATGACTCACGCATGCGCAGTAGGAAACAAGCTGTGAAGCCGTAAGGCTTCACTTCCTTTTTTCCTTAGTAAGGATGCCGGTGCCTGCACCAGGAGTCGAGGGATGGGTCAGCTTCGGGTGCCGACATTGCGTGCTCCCTGGACAGGTAAGTGTCCATATAATAAAAGTCAGCAGCTGCAGTATTAGCTGCTGACTTTTATTTTTTTTACCCAGGCGGAACTCCGCTTTAATTTCCTTTTTACATATTCTGTTGTATTATTTGTAACTTTTAAATGATGATAGTGTTCCTTCATTTCTTTATATATTTTTTGCTCATTTCTTATTATTCATAGCTTTTTTTAACTTTGGACGTGAGCCATATAGGTTTTTTTTAGTTGTTTTTTTTAGCCTTTAAAAAAGTATTACCCATGGTAATATATTTTGCATTGTGTTTGCATAATATTGATTAGAAGCATTCCCGGAGGCGCATGCGAGAGGGACTCCAAGATGGCCGCGTAAGCTGGGAGCTCCTCACTACCCCAGCCAGCCAGCCGCCCTAGCGCCGTTTCGGAAGCCGCAACCAGCCCGAGCACAGCAGAATCGGCTTGGGGAACACAGCGGTTCCCCACCCATGCCATCCACGGCAGCCAAGAAGGACCTGGGACCCCGTTTTGAGACTGTGAAGCTACAGGCCGAATCCAAGATGGCGGCCGCGCCTCAGACACAGGCAGCGCCTCAGACACAGGCAGCTTCAGGGGGAATACAAGAACCCAGGCAAGTGCTCGCTCCTGCTACTCTCCCATACCCTTACTCGGCAAGCTCCTACCCTCATCCCACCACAGCCCCCTCAGGCCACAACTCGGCTTTCCTGAATGAGAGCCCCCTGGCAGCCCCCTTGTTATCTCCTATGGGACATTCTCCTCTTCCTCAGCACAGTACTGACTTTATGGGAAGCACAGGCACAGACATGCCCCAGAATGCGGAGGATCTTTTCCTCAAACTATCTGACTTACTGGAAAGGGGCCTAGCTAATACAGCTCACAAAATAACAAATGACATTCGATCTGACTTCCAGAATCTGGGCACCAGAATTGAAGCGATTGAACAAAAACTGGATTACACAGTCTCCAGAACCAATCAGAACTCTGATCACATACAGGTCATGCAGGATCAGTTAGATGCTGCCTTAAGTAGGATTGACGATTTGGAAAACAGATCAAGAAGGGAGAACTTCAGGGTCAGAGGCATCCCAGAAGCGTGCACGGATGTCCCCTCAGCAGTACAAGAATTAATTAAATCCCTTATCCCTGATATCTCTAAACATAACCTGGAATTAGACAGAGCCCACAGATCTCTGGGTCCCCCCAGGAAAGACGGGTCTCCCAGGGATATTGTGGTGAAGCCGCACCACTACGGAGTGAAAGAGAGCATCATGAAGCTCTCCCGCCAGCAACCACACATATCATTCCAAGGCCATGATATTCAAATATTTGATGACATATCGCCTATGACGATTCAAAAACGTAGAGCCCTTAAACCTCTACTTCTAATCCTGACACAAAAAGAAATAAAGTACTGGTGGGCCTTCCCCTTTGCTCTAAAATTCACCTACAAAGGCAAGACACACTCCTTCACCACTCTATCTGAAGGAGAGCGGATTCTCCTGTCACTGAAGCTTATATCCCAGGATTTAGAGATGGACACATCAAACACGCAATCCGGATCTTATAAGAGACAGACTCCAACCAGCCCAGTCTCCCCCTTGTGGAAAACCACGAAGAGTAGACGAGTAAGGGAACCAATGCCCTCCTGAATAACCTGTACACGTCCGGACAGTACCCGGACACATCACTCAGGACACCTTCCAAGGCGTCAACCGCCCTAACAGACCATCTTGATTTACTAAGGATCAGGATGCACGATCCCTGAACCCATCAGGGACACTGTTTTCCCACTTCCAGATAGACTTCTTCAGTTCTCGACACTACTGACCGGCTAGGTCACCCCACACCTAGAAAAGGAATCGCTTTGTCAAGCGACCTTTCCCAATGGGGCATTTGTCCCTTCTCAAGAGACTCGCTAACACTTGGCTCCCACCCCTTCCCACGAAGGGCGCCTAGATCTTCTACAATCAACTTGGCAACATACATCGAAGAACAAGTTGTCGGGACTTCCCACCTGCGGGTCCGCCTTACCACCGGCTGGTGATGTGGGGGACCAGGGGACGGACATAATGACTCACGGGCCTAAGGGGAAAGGACAGCTCCTAATAGGGTTTTTTTTACAGCCCCTACAACTACCCCCCTGTTTGAACTCGTCCCTTTCCCCCGTTTCCCCTCATCTCCTTTTCCCTCCACCCTCCCACCCCCCTTACCCTTCACACATCCCCCCTGGGCGTTTTTGGCCCATAGCAGGACTTTTTTTTTTTTTTTTTTTTTTTTGCTGTTATGTTTTTTTTTTTATTAGGCTGGCTGGCTTCGATACACTCGTTTTGAAATGCTACAATGTTGATATGGTTGTCCTCACTAGGTGTTGTTAATTTCATTCTTTAGGACTACCAATTGGGTAGGCTCTGGCTGGGGTAGCAGTCATGCGCCTCCACCCATCTCACGACAATGGAACCTCCATGGTCGGGAGATGGATTGTTAGCCCCTTCGGAGGGCTACTATTGTTTAAGGTTGGGCGACATGGAGGGGATCTTTACACCCCCTCGATGCCGCAGGTTCCTCTTGGGACTATTCTCACGAGAACACTTGCATTTACTTTTTTCCATTTTCTCTTTCTTTTCTATCCTTTTCTCTAACCCTGTTTTTTGTTTGTGCCAGTCCACAGGTTTCTTGATGGCCATCTCTCCTCCAGGCTCCAGATCCTATCTCGCGATCCGAATGACCATGCTCCACCACACCCCAGAGGAGGTAAGAATTACCGCATCACAATCGTTCCCCCCAATTAGCCGACATGTCTAGTGACAATGTGATTCATCCGTCCTTTAAATTAGCCTCCCATAATGCCCAGGGACTTAATTCAGCGGTAAAGAGGCGTAAATTACTCCAATCTTACCACGCACAAAAATTGGCGGTAGTCATGATCCAGGAAACACATTTCCCCTCCAATTACAACCCAACATTTCTACATGCTCAGTATCCCACATTCTTCCTAGCGAATGCAGAGGATAAGACCAGAGGGGTTGCGGTAATTTTTGCAAAACAGTGTAAATTTAAGGCCGATTTAGTGCACAGAGATCCTGAAGGCAGATTCTTGTTGGTTAAGGGTAAAATAGATGAAAGCCTCTATTCTTTCATCTCGTATTACTCCCCCAATAAGGGCCAAACTAAATTCTTCCAAGCAATGATTCAAACTCTAAGCCCACTATTGGAAGGAATGGTAATTTTCGGAGGTGACTCCAACGTGGCCTTTGACCCAGGTCTAGACAAATCCAAACCATTAAAAGCACAATCAATCCGCCCCACAAAAACAAGCTCCAAAATAGCGAATAATAATATTTCGACAAGGCCTAGCCGATATCTGGAGAGAACTCAATCCCACTAAGAGGGATTATACACATTTTTCAAACCCTCACAAAACATACTCCAGGATCGACCACATACTCCTGTCGGTAGTACATATACCCTATGTGATTAAGGCCTATATAAAGGACACCGCCCTCTCAGATCACGCCATGGTGATCGTATCACTAAGGGGCGGTTCTCACAAACCGCCCAATACCCATTGGAGAATCAACGACACTATTCTTAATGATCATATTTCAGTTATAGAGCTTGAAAAGGACATAAAAGATTATTTTTTGCGGAACAATGTGGAGGGAATATCAGCCGAGACTCTATGGGCCGCTCATAAAGCGACCATAAGGGGAAAGCTCATTCAAATAGCTTCCAGAAAAAAGAAAGAGCAGAAGGCGGAGATAGAGAAACTAGAGAGGGAATTCATGGCTCTATGCAAGCAACATAAACGGGATCCATTTTCGATCAAAATAGCCCAACTAGACGCAGCCAGAACAGCATTAAATATGGCCTACACGGTGAGGGCAGAGACACACTTGAAATGGAATAGCGCAAAATTCTATATTCAGCGAGACAAGATGAGTACCCTTCTAGCAAGAAAGCTATCTCCCAAAATCACTAACTTCTCCATCCCTAATATTAGACTTCAGGATGGCACCTCAACCCTTAACCCCCCAAAAATCCTGCAAGCCTTTCATTCCTTCTACTCTAAATTGTATCAGCACAATGACACAATGTCCGAATCCTCCTTAAAAGCTTTCCTAGATAGCATTAACATTCCAACCCTGAGTAAAAAACATAAGGATATCATGGAAGCCCCCTTCACCATAGAAGAAACATTAGAGGTTATTAAAAACTTAAAAGGGAGCTCAGCTCCTGGCCCCGATGGTTTCTCCAATCAATACTATAAAACATTCAGGAAAACTTTGGCACCCTTTATTACAAAATTCTTCAATTCCAAAAGAGAAGGGTCACCCCTTGAGTCACAACTAAATTTAGCTTTTATCTCGGTCATCCCCAAGCCCGACAAGGATCCATCTCTAGTCGAGAATTACAGACCGATCTCGTTGATTAACAACGACCTGAAAATACTCACCAAAATCCTGGCTAATAGAATCAACTCCTTCATCACCCACTATATTCATAAAGATCAAGTAGGCTTTATGCCGGGAAGACAAGGACCGGACCAGGTCAGAAGGGCGGTTGATATAGTATCTTTATTACAATCTGGTTGGGATGGAGGCCCAAGGCAGGAAGGTTTATTGCTGTCTTTGGACCTCCAAAAAGCCTTCGATTCTTTATCTTGGTCCTTCCCATTTTCAGTCCTGGGGAGATGGGGATTTGGGGACAACTTTATAAACACCCTGAAAGCACTGTATTCCACTCCGAGCGCCAAGGTAAAAATGCACGGCTTCTACTCGGATCCTATTCAAATAACCAGGGGAACCAGACAGGGGTGTCCCCTATCTCCTGTGATCTTTGCCTTAGCCATAGAGATCCTGGCAATTGCAATCAGGTCTAACCAAAACATCAAGGGGGTTAGGTGCGGAGCGCATTCCCACAAATGCGCCCTATTTGCGGATAATATCCTTTTATTTGTCACTTCCCCTACTACCTCTTTACCCAACATTTGTAATCTCTTGAGGGCATTTGGATCCTTGTCGGGCTTAAAGGTCAATATGGATAAGTCACAGGCATTAAATATTTCTCTTCCAGACGCAGATGTGAATAGGCTCAAGCCTGCTTTCAAATTTAAATGGAGCGATTCCTCGATCCGTTATCTAGGGATAAACCTCACCCCCAAGTTTGAGCAACTTTTCCAGGCTAATTTCCCTCCCATGTTCCGCACACTAGAATCTGACATCCAAACATGGTCCAACTTCAATATTTCATGGCTGGGCAGAATTAATTCTATCAAAATGACACTTCTACCCAAGCTCCTTTACTTGTTTAGGTCTCTCCCGATAGATATTAAAAAACACCATCTTAAACCCCTACAAGGGAAGATAATAAAATTCGTTTGGGGTAAAAAAGGATATAGAATAGCCCGTAATGTGCTTTGTAGCCCTAAAACTAAAGGGGGTCTGGGGCTCCCAGACCTGTTCAGTTATTTCCAAGCGGCAAGGTTGGCCCAACTATCTATGGTATATTTCAAAGTTGAGAAACCCGATTGGATAGAAATAGAGAGACAAGCTGCTCCGACGTATACCCTGGACTACTTGCTCTGGTGCCCCATGAAATTAAGGCCTACCATTTTAGCTCCAACATTGTCTCAATCCTTTAAATTATGGGACTCATTGAAATGCTCTCCAGCTTTGACCTCACTTTCACGCCCCCTAGAGCACATCTTTCACAACCCCCGCTTTGTTCCGGGTCTGGACATCAAGTCCTTCAAATGGTGGTTAGACAAGGGGATGTACCGTATAGGTCACTTTCTCTCCCCTTCTGGCCCAATTATGCTAAAGCAATGCCTAACTAAACTCAAACTCCCAGGTACAGAGAGGTTTAGATTTGCTCAGATTTCCCATTTTCTTGCCTCCCTAACGAAGGGACAGGAACTCCCTCTGGAATTTACATCTTATGAGCGTTGGTGCGGGCAAGCACTTGACACAAGGGGGGGAATATCTCTCATTTATGCATCCCTTGTGGAACCCACCGCAAAATTCTCATACATGGACTCGTGGGAAAAGGATCTGCGGGAGTCCTGGAGCCTGGAGGAATGGCATCAGAGAGGATCCACAGCCTTTAAAGGTATTCTAAATGTAGCATTGGTAGAAGCTAATATAAAAGTGCTTATGCGATGGTACTTTGTACCCACCAGACTTGCAACTATGTTTTCTTCTGCCTCCCCGTTATGCTTTAGAGGGTGTCAGGCCCAGGGCTCTATGATCCATATCTGGTGGGAGTGTCCGAAAATAAGAGGTTTCTGGAACAAAATATTTTCTTTGATCCGAAAAGTAACGGATCTTCCCATCACTAAATCAGCCCAAGTGGCCTTACTCAATGAACCATCCCCTAAAACAACAAAACACTCGCAAAAATTAATTTCTTTTATGCTACTAGGAGCTAAGACTACTTTAGCCAAAGCCTGGAAGCAACCCACAGTGTCTTTCCAGGCTGCCAAAAGAAAGATTTCGTGGATCATGTCCCTTGAAAAAATAGTCAGCTCTATGACGGACACCTCTAAGTCATTTGAGGCGACATGGGAGCCCTGGGCTAGTCACCTAGGCATTTCCCTTATCCCAGGTATTCAAATGTCTCAGCCAAGTTGAGTCTTTTATTTAAAAAAAAAAAAAACACCTTGGACTGGACACAATCGTATCTCCTATGACAGCGAACCTTTTTTTTTTCCTTCTTCTCCTTCTTCTCTTCTCCTTCTCTTCTTTCTCACCATATCTTTTAGTTATGTACAACAAAATGATTCCAAGTTAGCAGTGTAACAGTTATGTTTTTATTTCTGTTTATTTAATGGCAGAATCTCTCTTGTCTCCATCGGATTGACTTTAACGAGTTCTAGCTATAGACTCAGAACGGATTACTGCTTGTTGAAGGTTATCCGATGGAGGGGTCTTCTGGCCTCATTGGGGGTCTTTTCTCCCCACCTCCGGGGCAGTGGCAGGTCCCCGGGAGTGGGGACAGTAGGTTTTCTGGGTTAACCTCATTGCTTTCCCTGTGGTGGGTGGAATCCTAACACAGTGTGTTCCCGTTAGGGGTGTTGGGACTGTCTACCCATACAGGGGACATCAACATTAGTTTTACCTACTGTACCAATGGCTACTGTAATTGGTTTTGAACCTTTGTTTACTTGCGTTATACATGCATAATATATGTCCCATACTTACAAGGGATTCTTCCAACATTCCTATGTATCTGATGTCCATCAATGTACTGCACTGCTCTTTAATAAAGCTTTCAAATTTAAAAAAAAAAAAAAAAAAAAAAAAAAAAAGAAGCATTCCCATTTCTGTTCTGTGTTTTTTTAATGACAACGTTTTCCTCCCATTTTGAGGAGCAGCCTTTAGCCTTGGAAAATTTGCTCTCCTAAAATTTAGTATTTTTATTCCAGTATGTACTTACATGTTTACAGCTTACATTAAAATAAATCATGTTATATACACTACTACCCAGATGATCTTTTATATTAACGTTAGTAATACGCTCCACAATGTTTGAGATTAACAGGTCCAGCAAAGCATTATTTCTAGTTGGAGCTTCTATAAATTGTACCATAACATTTTCTTATATTATATTTATACATTTCTGCACTGTTACTGTTGCAGCAGTGCCTTTACACCAGCCAATTTCAGGGTAGGTTAAATCCCCCATTATTATCACTGTCCCAGCCCTTGCAGCCTTTTCTATATATGCAAGAAGTCTTCACCGCTTCATTAATATTTGGTGGTCTATACCAAACTTCAATGATTAACTTTGAAGTATGCACTCCCATATACAGTTCCACCCATAATGTTTCAGCACCATCACATTGTCCGTCAACAAGGTCCTTTCTCATCATGTCTCATCATGTCTGTTTCTATGTAAGATCACTTCTCATATAGAGACAGACACCGCCAACTTTTCTTTTCACCCTGTCTCTCCAAAAGAGAGCATAGGAATATTAATAGCCAAATCATATGAAGAATTAAGCCATAATAAAATTATAGTTCTCTTATTGCACCAAAGCTTCCAACTCTCCTATTCTGCTTAACAGACTGCATTGGTAAGTGAACACCTTAATTCATTGTTGCATTTTGCATTTGTGGAGGATCAGGTAAGTAAAGCTGATTTTTGTGGTCCACTAGATCTACATGAGCATTTAACCCTTACAGTGCAGAGGTGTCAAAACAGGAGTTTAGGTGACTGTGAAACTGTTCAGTTGTGCTGATTGTACAGATAGTCCTGTAATAAATAGCACTAGGGATGAGCCGAACACCCCCCGGTTCGGTTCGCACCAGAACCTGCGAACGGACCGAGAGTTCGCGCAAACGTTAGAACCCCATTGACGTCTATGGGACTCGAACGTTCAAAATCAAAAGTGCTCATTTTAAAGGCTAATTTGCATGGTATTGTCCTAAAAAGGGTTTGGGGACCCGGGTCCTACCCTAGGGGACATGTATCAATGCAAAAAAAACTTTTAAAAACGGCCGTTTTTTCGGGAGCAGTGATTTTAATGATGCTTAAAGTAAAAAAAAAAAAAAGTGAAATATTCTTTTAAATATCGTACCTGGGGGGTGTCTATAGTATGCCTGTAAAGTGGCGCGTGTTTCCCATGTTTAGAACAGTCCCTGCACCAAATGTCATTTTTAAAGGAAAAAATCTCATTTAAAACTGCTTGTGGGTTTAACCACTTGCCGACCGCCTCACGCCTATATACGTGAGCAGAGCGGCACGAGCAGGCAAAATCACGTACCTGAAACGTGATTGCCTTCCCGCGGGTGGGGGGTCCGATCGGACCCCCCCGGTGCCAGCTGCGGTCGGCATTTGGTTGGAAGCGATGAGAGACGAGGGGGAGGCCATCCGATCGTGGCCCCCCCTCGCGATCGCTCCCAGCCAATGAGAAACATCCCCTGCCTCTGTATAGTACACAGAGGCAGAGGATGTGATGTCATCTCTCCTCGGCTGGCCAGTTTCCGTTCCAGCGCCGAGGAGAGATGACATGTAAGTGCACCAACACACACACACACACAGTAGAACATGCCAGGCATACATTACACCCCCGATCCCCCCCCCGATCGCCCCCCGATCCCCCCCCAATCACCCCCCCTGTCACAAACTGACACCAAGCAGGTTTTTTTTTTTTTTTTTTTTCCTGATTACTGCATAGTGTCAGTTTGTGACAGTTAGCAGTGTTAGGATAGTGACAGTTACCCCCCTGTAGGTCTAGGGTACCCCCCTTACCCCCCCTAATAAAGTTTTAACCCCTTGATCACCCCCCCTCACCAGTGTCACTAAGCGATCATTTTTCTGATCGCTGTATTAGTGTCGCTGGTGACGCTAGTTAGGGACATAAATATTTAGGTTCGCCGTCAGTGTTTTATAGTGACAGGGACCCCCATATACTACCTAATAAATGTTTTAACCCCTTGATTGCCCCCTAGTTAACCCTTTCACCACTGATCACCATATAACCGTTACGGGTGACGCTGGTTAGTTCGTTTATTTTTTATAGTGTCAGGGCACCCGCCGTTTATTACCGAATAAAGGTTTAGCCCCCTGTAGGTCTAGGGTACCCCCCTAACCCCCCCTAATAAAGTTTTAACCCCTTGATCACCCCCTGTCGCCAGTGTCGCTAAGCGATCATTTTTCTGATCGCTGTATTAGTGTCGCTGGTGACGCTAGTTAGGGACGTAAATATTTAGGTTCGCCGTCAGTGTTTTATAGCGACAGGGACCCCCATATACTACCTAATAAATGTTTTAACCCCTTGATTGCCCCCTAGTTAACCCTTTTACCACTGATCACCGTATAACCGTTACGGGTGACGCTGGTTAGTTCGTTTATTTTTTATAGTGTCAGGGCACCCGCCGTTTATTACCGAAAAAAGGTTTAGCCCCCTGATCGCCCGGCGGTGATATGCGTCGCCCTAGGCAGCGTCAGATTAGCGCCAGTACCGCGAACACCCACGCACGCACCGTACACGCACCGTACACCTCCCTTAGTGGTATAGTATCTGAACGCATCAATATCTGATCCGATCAGATCTATACTAGCGTCCCCAGCAGTTTAGGGTTCCCAAAAATGCAGTGTTAGCGGGATCAGCCCAGATACCTGCTAGCACCTGCGTTTTGCCCCTCCGCCCGGCCCAGCCCAGTCCAGCCCACCCAAGTGCAGTATCGATCGATCACTGTCACTTTTTTTTGTAGCGTTTTGGTGAACTGGCAAGCACCAGCGGCCTAGTACACCCCGGTCGTAGTCAAACCAGCACTGCAGTAACACTTGGTGACGTGGCGAGTCCCATAAGTGCAGTTCAAGCTGGTGAGGTGGCAAGCACAAGTAGTGTCCCGCTGTCACCAAAAAGACAAACACAGGCCCGTCGTGCCCATAGTGCCCTTCCTGCTGCATTCGCCAATCCTAATTGGGAACCCACCGCTTCTGCAGCGCCCGTACTTCCCCCATTCACATCCCCAACCAAATGCAGTCGGCTGCATGAGAGGCATTTATATATCCTCCCAAGTACCCCTACCCAACGAACCCCCCAAAAAAGATGTTGTGTCTGCAGCAAGCGTGGATATAGACGTGACGCCCGCTATTATTGTCCCTCCTGTCCTGACAATCCTGGTCTTTGCATTGGTGAATGTTTTGAACGCTACCATTCACTAGTTGAGTATTAGCGTAGGGTACAGCATTGCACAGACTAGGCACACTTTCACAGGGTCTCCCAAGATGCCATCGCATTTTGAGAGACCCGAACCTGGAACCGGTTACAGTTATAAAAGTTACAGTTACAAAAAAAAAAAGTGTAAAAAAACAAAAAAACACAAACAAAAATAAAAAAAAATGGTTGTCGTTTTATTGTTCTCTCTCTCTATTCTCTCTCTCTATTGTTCTGCTCTTTTTTACTGTATTCTATTCTGCAATGTTTTATTGTTATTATGTTTTATCATGTTTGCTTTTCAGGTATGCAATTTTTTTATACTTTACCGTTTACTGTGCTTTATTGTTAACCATTTTTTTGTCTTCAGGTACGCCATTCACGACTTTGAGTGGTTAGACCAGAATGATGCCTGCAGGTTTAGGTATCATCTTGGTATCATTCTTTTTAGCCAGCGGTCGGCTTTCATGTAAAAGCAATCCTAGCGGCTAATTAGCCTCTAGACTGCTTTTACAAGCAGTGGGAGGGAATGCCCCCCCCCACCGTCTTCCGTGTTTTTCTCTGGCTCTCCTGTCTCAACAGGGAACCTGAGAATGCAGCCGGTGATTCAGCCAGCTGACCATAGAGCTGATCAGAGACCAGAGTGGCTCCAAACATCTCTATGGCCTAAGAAACCGGAAGCTACGAGCATTTTATGACTTAGATTTCGCCGGATGTAAATAGCGCCATTGGGAAATTGGGGAAGCATTTTATCACACCGATCTTGGTGTGGTCAGATGCTTTGAGGGCAGAGGAGAGATCTAGGGTCTAATAGACCCCAATTTTTTCAAAAAAGAGTACCTGTCACTACCTATTGCTATCATAGGGGATATTTACATTCCCTGAGATAACAATAAAAATGATTTAAAAAAAAAAAATGAAAGGAACAGTTTAAAAATAAGATAAAAAAGCAAAAAAATAATAAAGAAAAAAAATAAATAAATAAAAAGCACCCCTGTCCCCCCTGCTCTCGCGCTAAGGCGAACGCAAGCGGCGGTCTGGCGTCAAATGTAAACAGCAATTGCACCATGCATGTGAGGTATCACCGCGAAGGTTAGATCGAGGGCAGTAATTTTAGCAGTAGACCTCCTCTGTAAATCTAAAGTGGTAACCTGTAAAGGCTTTTAAAGGCTTTTAAAAATGTATTAATTTTGTTGCCACTGCACGTTTGTGCGCAATTTTAAAGCATGTCATGTTTGGTATCCATGTACTCGGCCTAAGATCATCTTTTTTATTTCATCAAACATTTGGGCAATATAGTGTGTTTTAGTGCATTAAAATTTAAAAAAGTGTGTTTTTTCCCCAAAAAATGCGTTTGAAAATCGCTGCGCAAATACTGTGTGAAAAAAAAAAAAATGAAACACCCACCATTTTAATCTGTAGGGCATTTGCTTTAAAATAATATATAATGTTTGGGGGTTCAAAGTAATTTTCTTGCAAAAAAAAATAATTTTTTCATGTAATCAAAAAGTGTCAGAAAGGGCTTTGTCTTCAAGTGGTTAGAAGAGTGGGTGATGTGTGACATAAGCTTCTAAATGTTGTGCATAAAATGCCAGGACAGTTCAAACCCCCCCCAAATGACCCCATTTTGGAAAGTAGACACCCCAAGCTATTTGCTGAGAGGCATGTCGAGTCCATGGAATATTTTATATTGTGACACAAGTAGCGGGAAAGAGACAATTTTTTTTTTTTTTTTTTTGCACAAAGTTGTCACTAAATGTTATATTGCTCAAACATGCCATGGGAATATGTGAAATTACACCCCAAAATAAATTCTGTTGCTTCTCCTGAGTACGGGGATACCACATGTGTGGGACTTTTTGGGAGCCTAGCCGCGCACGGGACCCCGAAAACCAAGCACCGCCTTCAGGCTTTCTAAGGCCGTAAATTTTTGATTTCACTCTTCACTGCCTATCACAGTTTCGGAGGCCATGGAATGCCCAGGTGGCACAAACCCCCCCCCAAATTACCCCATTTTGGAAAGTAGACACCCCAAGCTATTTGCTGAGAGGTATAGTGAGTATTTTGCAGACCTCACTTTTTGTCACAAAGTTTTGAAAATTGAAAAAAGAAAAAAAAATTTTTTTTTTCTGGTCTTTCTTCATTTTCAAAAACAAATGAGACCTGCAAAATACTCACCATGCCTCTCAGCAAATAGCTTGGGGTGTCTACTTTCCAAAATGGGGTCATTTGGGGGGGGTTTGTGCCATCTTGGCATTTTATGGCCTTCAAAACTGTGATAGGTAGTGAGGAGTAAAATCAAAAATGTATGCCCTTAGAAATCCGGAAGGTGGTGCTGGGTTTTCGGGGCCCCGTACGCGGCTAGGCTCCCAAAAAGTGCCACACATGTGGTATCCCCGTACTCAGGAGAAGCAGCTGAATGTATTTTGGGGTGCAATTCCACATATGCCCATGGCCTGTGTGAGCAATATATCATTTAGTGACAACTTTTTGTAATTTTTTTTTTTTTTTTTGTCATTATTCAATCACTTGGGACAAAAAAAATAAATATTCAATGGGTTCAACATGCCTCTCAGCAATTTCCTTGGGGTGTCTACTTTCCAAAATGGGGTCATTTGGGGGGGTTTTGCACTGCCCTGCCATTTTAGCACCTCAAGAAATGACATAGGCATTCATAAACTAAAAGCTGTGTAAATTCCAGAAAATGTACCCTAGTTTGTAGACGCTATAACTTTTGCGCAAACCAATAAATATACGCTTATTGACATTTTTTTTTACCAAAGACATGTGGCCGAATACATTTTGGCCTAAATGTATGACTAAAATTTAGTTTATTGGATTTTTTTTATAACAAAAAGTAGAAAATATCATTTTTTTTCAAAATTTTCAGTATTTTTCCGTTTATAGCGCAAAAAATAAAAAGGGCAGAGGTGATCAAATACCATCAAAAGAAAGCTCTATTTGTGGGAAGAAAAGGACGCAAATTTCGTTTGGGTAGAGCATTGCATGACCGCGCAATTAGCAGTTAAAGCGACGCAGTGCCGAATTGTAAAAAGTGCTCTGGTCAGGAAGGGGGTAAATCCTTCCGGGGCTGAAGTGGTTAATGTAATGTCGGGTCCTGGCAATATGGATGAAAATCAGTGAGACAAACGGCATGGGTACCCCCCAGTCCATTACCAGGCCCTTTGGGTCTTGTATGGATATTAAGGGGAACCCCGCACCCAAATTAAAATAAGGAAAGGTGTGGGGCCACCAGGCCCTATATACTCTGAACAGCAGTATACAGGTGGTGCAAACAAGACAGGGACTGTAGGTTTGTTGTTAAGTAGAATCTGTTTGTCATTTTGAACGGGTACACTTTTAACGTGTTTAGCTCCAGCCAAAAAAATCTTTTTTAAGCTTTTTGGAAAACATAGGGAAGGGTTATCACCCCTGTGACATTTGTTTTGCTGTCTTTCCTCCTCTTCAGAAGATTTCACCTCACTTTTTGTCCCAATGAAAAATGTTTTTTGAAAATTTGGGGTTTTTTGTGGAACAAGGATTGGAAAGCATCAGTGGAAAGGAGAAATGTTTTTCCCATATTAACTCTTACATGAGAGAATTTCCCTTCCTAGGGGTAGATTTCATCTCACTTCCTGTTGTCTCCTTCCGTTTGCAAGTAGGAGTCGTTTGTAAGTTAGAGGTTTGAAAGTAGGGTCCTGCCCTATATACTCAGCAGTAATTTGGGCCTTAGGTGTTGTTGTGGCCACAACACTGTAAGCTCTCACAGGGCCCTGCTGTGAAATATTAGATCAAGAATTGTAATTACATGCCCCTGTTGAACAGGAGCTGAAAAATTAGGCATTAGGCACTGGTGCTGGTGCCACAACACTGCAACCCCTCACAGACACTCTAGTTGGAACGCAGGAACGAGCCCTGCTGCAAAGTATTGCATCAAAAATTGTAATTACACGCCCCTGTGAAACAGGGGCTGAAAAATTGTGCCTTAGGCACTGGTGGTGGCACCCAGAACCAAAAATGTTCTTACCAACTATCAGCGTGATCATTGAGGAGGAAGAGGATAATTACTCAGGGATAGTCACTCAGCATCAGCATAGGCAGTCTTTGAAGGGATCTGAGATTTCAAAAAAAATTATTCAGTTACATCAGCATCAAGTTCTTGGTAGCTGGTGGTGATCCAAGACTGATTCATTTTTATGAAGGTCAGTCGATCGACCGAGTCGGTGGACAGACGCACCCTGTGATCGGTTACCACGCCTCCAGCAGCACTGAATGTGCATTCCGAAAGAACGCTGGATGCAGGACAGGCCAGTAGCTCAATTGCATACTGTGCAAGCTCTGGCCAGTGATCCATCCTCAAGACCCAGTAACCCAGAGGATTTTTGATGGGAAAGGTGTCCAAGTCTGATCTTGCCCTTAGGTATTCCTGCACCATGTAAAACAGATGCTGGCGATGGTTGCTGGAACCGATCATACCTTGGGGCTGCGGACCAAAAGATTGTCCGGACGCATCGGTCAGACGGCCACCTTCTCCACCGCTCCTTCTTTGACTGACCGAAGCCTCAGCAACACGTGGTCCAGAAACAGGAGTTTGTAACCTCCCAGTCTCTGGGAACGCGTTGCACAGACCTTTCTGCAAGGCCTCCCGAAGATGTTTCATCCTCTGCTCCCTCTGCGATGGCAAGATAAGGTCCGCAACCTTACACTTGTAATGTGGATCAAGGAGGGTTGCCAGCCAGTATTGGTCCTTCTCCTTGATCCCACGAATACGAGGATCCTTACGCAGGCTTTGCAGGATCAGGGAGGCCATGCAGCGTAGGTTTGCTGAGGCATTCGGTCCGGAGTCCTCTGGGTCACTAAGGACGACATGGTCCGCAGCCACCTCCTCCCAGCCACGTACAAGTCCATGTGTTTCTTGGGACTGATCCCTTAAAGACTGCTGCTGATGCTGAGTGCCAGGCTCCACCTCCATACTGACACAATCTTCCTCCTCCTCCTCCTCCTCCTCGTCCTCTTCCTGTGTTTGATCGGCGGGCACGCAGGAACACTGCCTGGATAAAGGGGGCCTTGAGAGCTAAGGAAGTCCTCCTCTTCCTGCCTCTGTTCTGCCTCAAGTGCCCTGTCCATTATTCCACGCAGCGTGTGCTCCAACAGGTGGACAAGGGGGACAGTGTCACTGATGCATGCACTGTCACTGCTCACCATCCTTGTGGCCTCCTCAAATGGTGACAGGATAGTGCATGCATCCCTGATCATGGCCCACTGGCATGGGGAAAAAAAACCAAGCTCCCCTGACCCTGTCCTGGTGCCATAGTCGCACAGGTACTCATTGATGGCCCTCTGCTGTGTGTGCAGCCGCTGCAGCATGGCCAATGTTGAGTTCCACCTGGTGGGCATGTCACAGATTAGGCGGTTCTTGGGCAGGTTAAACTCCTTTTGGAGGTCCGTCAGCCGAGCACTGGCATTATATGACCGGCGGAAATGCACACAGACTTTCCTGGCCTGCCTCAGGACATCCTGTAAGCCCAGGTACCTGCCCAAGAACCGCTGCACCACCAACCGCTGCAAACCACCATTCCTGCCTTAAGTTGGCGTGGCGTCAACCACCTCTGAACCTGCCCCTGCAGAGCTGACAGAACCTCTGCCCCAGTGTGGCTCCTGTCCCCCAAGCACACCAGCTCAAGCACCGCAAGGCATCTTTTGGCCTGCGTACTTGCGTAGCCCCTTGAACGGCTACGGAGCACCGCTGGTTCTGAGGACAAAGCACAGGAAGAGGCCATGGAGGAAGAAGAAGAGGAGGGGGTGGAGGAGAGAGGTGTGTCACAATCATTAGCATTTTGGAGGCATGGTGGCAGAGCAACCTCCAACACTACTGCACCTTGTCTTGCATCCTTCCCAGCTGCCAGCAGAGTCACCCAATGCGCATTGAAACTTAGGTAACGTCCCTGTCCATGCCTGCTGGACCATGAGTCAGCGGTAATATGCACCTTATCGCTGACCGCCCTGTCCAGCGAGGCATGGACATTGCCTTCCACATGCCGGTGGAGAGCCGGAATCGCCTTCCGTGAGAAAAAGTGGCGTTTGGGTACCTGCCACTGAGGAACCGCACATTCCACAAACTCACGGAAGGGGGCAGAGTCTACCAACTGAAAAGGCAGCAGTTGAAGTGCTAGCAATTTTGCCAAGCTAGCATTCAACCGCTGGGCATGTGGATGGCTGGGAGCAAACTTCTTTCGGCGGTGTAGCAGCTGGGGCAGGGAAATTTGCCTGGTAAAATCTGACGTTGGTGTACCAAAAGCAGATTGCCCACAAGTACTTGGCTGTGACACACCTAATTCTACACCTTCATTCCTCTCAGTGCAGGTCTCAGAGAGGACTGAAGGTATAGTGGGGTTGGAGATCTCAGCTGATGAGGAGCAAGGAGAGGTCCGCTTTGTTCTTTGGTGTGGGTCTTTTAGATACGCTTGCCAACGAACTGCATGGCAGGTCAACATATGTCTGGTCAAGCATGTGGTACCCAAGCGGGAGATGTTTTGGCCACGTGAGATACGCTTGAGACATATGTTGCAAATAGCAGCGGTGCGATCTGATGCACTCGTCTCAAAAAAGGCCCACACCAAAGAACTTTTTGAATAACGCGCAGACACTGCAGCGCCCTGCACATGTGGAGCTTTAGGGTGTGATGCAGTCAATGTGCTGCCCTTAGGCTGGCCCCTGGAGAGCATCCTGCCTCGTTGGTGATGTGCCGCCTCCTCCTCCTCCTCTCTCCTATCAGGCACCCACGTTGAGTCAGTGACCTCATCATCCCCTCCCTCCTCATCACTGGAGCAAACCTGGCAGTATGCTGCAGCAGGGGGAGCATGACTGCCAGATTGCTGTCCTTCTTGGGCACCCCCTCTGTCCGTGCTCACGTTACTGCCTTCATCGAGCTCAGTATCATCATCAGAGCCTTCCAAACGCTGGGCATCCTCCTGGAGCATGTACCCAACACTGTGGTCAAACAGTTCGAGGGACTCCTCAGGAGGACATGGTGGGGCTAGGGAAGGAGTCACTGATGACATTGAGCCAAGGGAAGAGGCCGCTTCTTTGCCAGACAAAGTACCCTGGGCATGGGTGAGAGAGGATGAGGAGGATGAGGACGGCTTGGTCATCCACTCGACCAAGTCTTCCGCATGTTACGGCTCAACACGGCCAGCTGCCGAAAAAAAGGCCAAGCGTGTCCCACGGCCATGTGCTGATGAGGATTCACCGTCTCCACGACCAGCACTAGACACAGAGCCTGCTTGCCCTCTCTTATTGGCTTGTGACTGTCTGCCTCTCCTTCTTGGCCTTCCAGACATACTAATGGCCTGTAGCTGCACTAAGCTGGGATATATATATATATATATATATATATATATATATATATATATATGTATTGATACTGCAGCTAGCAAAATCAACTGCCTGCCTGTAGTATGAGAACACCACCAACCTTCTACAGGTAGCTTTAGCTGAACACTGTGCAGAGCTCGCAAAAAACTAACTTGTAGCTTTTTTAGCTGCCTGTGGTAGTGATAGGATCAGGAAAACACCACCAACCTTCTACAGGTAGCTTTAGCTGAACACTGTGCAGAGCTCGTAAAAAAATAACTTGTAGGTTTAGCTGGACACTGTGAGGAGGACACACCACACTAACTTGTAGTTTTAGCTGAACACTGTGAGCAGGACGCACAACACTAACTTGTAGTTTTAGCTGAACACTGTGAGCAGGATGCACCGCACTAACTTGTAGGTTTAGCTGAACACTGTGAGGTGGACGCACCGCACTAACTTGTAGTTTTAGCTGAACACTGTGAGCAGGACACACCGCACTAACTTCTAGTTTTAGCTGAACACTGTGAGCAGGATGCACCGCACTAACTTGTAGGTTTAGCTGAACACTGTGAGGTGGATGCACTGCACTAACTTGTAGTTTTAGCTGAACACTGTGAGCAGGACACACTGCACTAACTTGTAGCTTTAGATAAACACTGTGCAGAGGTCTCACTACACTAACTTGTAGGTTTAGCTGAACACTGTGAGCAGGACGCACCGCACTAACTTCTAGGTTTAGCTGAACACTGTGAGGTGGACACACCGCACTAACTTGTAGGTTTAGCTGAACACTGTGAGGTGGACGCACCGCACTAACTTGTAGGTTTAGCTGAACACTGTGAGGTGGACGCACCGCACTAACTTGTAGTTTTAGCTGAACACTGTGAGCAGGACGCACCGCACCTACTTGTAGGTTTAGCTGAACACTGTGAGGTGGACGCACCACACTAACTTGTAGTTTTAGCTGAACACTGTGAGCAGGACGCACCGCACTAACTTGTAGGTTTAGCTGAACGCTGTGAGGTGGAAGCACCACACTAACTTGTAGGTTTAGCTGAACACTGTAAGCAGGACGCACCGCACTAACTTGTAGTTTTAGCTGAACACTGTGAGCAGGACGCACCGCACTAACTTGTAGTTTTAGCTGAACGCTGTGAGCAGGACGCACTGCACTAACTTGTAGTTTTAGCTGAACAATGTGAGCAGGACGCACCGCACTAACTTGTAGATTTCGCTGAACACTGTGAGGTGGACACACCACACTAACTTGTAGTTTTAGCTGAACACTGTGAGCAGGACGCACCCCACTAACTTGTAGGTTTAGCTGAACACTGTGAGCAGGACGCACCCCACTAACTTGTAGTTTAGCTGAACACTGTGACCAGGATGCACTGCACTAACTGTAAATAGTCTAGCTGCCTGACTGTGGTACTAATAGGATCAAAAGAACACCAGCAATTTTCTTCAGGTAGCTGTAAATACTGTAACAAGACAAGCCTGCCTGTCAGTAAGAAGATAACAGGAACAAATCTAGCTAAACTGAATACAGTGTATATATATATATATATGCAACACCTGGGATGCATATATATACACAATACACTGTAAGTGCAGCTAACTGACTGACTGTTCTGCCTAATCTATCTAACTCAAATCAAATGACACTGTCTGTCTCTCTCTCTCTCTATCTATGAACACCGGAACACACACTACACAGGGCCGCCGTGCAGGCGGCCTTATATAGTGTGGGGCGTGTACTAAATCCCCTGAGCCATAATTGGCCAAAGCCTCCTTGCTGCGGTGCAGTGCGCTGCACTTTTTCTTAGCTATGGGGACCCAACTTACGATCCTGCACACAGGCCCACTGCTTTCAGAAAATGCCTCTGACCTGAGCTCATCATTGCGCATCCATTCCAGATGCTTGTTTGTGACATCACATACATCCCATACATCACATACATCACATACCAGCATGTGGGCTGGTGTGAGAGGTGGATCAGCAGGATGAGTGTGCCAGGACAGGTAGATGTGTCTCATCTCTTCTTCCTTTCACCACTCTGCATATCTTGAATATCATAGATGAGAAAAGGGTACAGTGGGGGAGCAGATGAGCAGGAGAGTACAGCGGTTGGGCAGATGTATAGAAGAGTTCAGTGGTGGAAGAGTCGAGAAGGGGGTTCAACAGTGGGACAGAAGAGTAGGGGGTTACAGTGATGGGGCAGATGAGCAGGGGGTTCAGTGTTGGATCAGATGAGAAGGGGGTTACAGTGGTAGGACAGAAAAGCAGGGGGTGTAGAGCAGTGGGAAAGATGTGAAAGGCGGTGCATGGTGGGACAGATGAGCAGGGGGTTACAATGGTGGGGCAGGAGAGCATGGGGAACAGAGGTGGGGAGGAGGAGAGCAGGGGGAACAGAGGTGGGGCAGAGGAGAGCAGGGGGGTACAGAGGTGGGACAGATGTGCAGGAGGTACATTGTTGGGGCAGATGAGAAAGCGGGTTACAGTGGTGGGGCAGATAAGCAGATGGGTTCAGTGTTAGGACAGATGAGAAGGTGATTCAGTAGTGAGACAGAAGAGCATGGGGATACGGTGGTGGAGCAGATGTGCAGGGAGGTACAGTAGTGGAGCAGATGAGAAAAGGGGTACATTGATGGGACAGATGAGCAGCGGAGAGCAAGGGGGTACAGTGGTGGTGCAGATGTGCAGGAGGTACACTAGTGGGAGGGATGAGAAGGGGGTTCAGCAGTGGGACAGAAAAGCAGGGGGTACAGTGATGGGGCAGATGAGAAGGGGGTTACAGTGGTGGGACAGATGAGCAGGGGAGGTTCATTGTTGGGCCAGATGAGAAAGGAGTTACAGTGGTGGGAAAGATGAGCAGGGGGTTCATTGGTGGGGCAGATGAGAAGGGGGTTCAGTGGTGGGACAGAAGAGCAGGGGGATATAGCGGTGGGACAGATGTGCAGGGTAGTACAGTGGTGGGGCAGATGTGCAGGGTAAGTACAGTGGTGGGGTAGATGTGCAGGGGGTTACAGTGGTGGGGCAGATGTGCAGAGGGTTACAGTGGTGGGGCAGATGTGCAGGGAGTTACAGTGGTGGGGCAGATGTGCAGGGGGGTACAGTGGTGGGGCACTGATGTGGGGGGCAGTGATCTGAGGTGTGAAGGTGCATGAATTGGGGCTGATCTGGAGTGTGGAGTTTCAGGAATTGGGGCTGATCTGAGGCAGGATGTTAATTTCTCACTACTACTCAAGTAGTTTACAGCATTTACTTTATTTTTCATTGTTTGCTTCTGTTTCTTGAAATGGTAAGTATGCTACTGCAGCTAAATTAACAAAATTATAGTTTATGCCAATGCCTTTCAGGAAAATATACATTATCTTAATACCATTTTCCTATGCACTCCTTTTAGATATTTATTTAGGACAAAATAAATAGGATGCATAGTAACTTAACAAAAATTATGTATTAATAGTATTAGTAATAATAATATTAGATCTGTAAAAAGCCTAGGGTTGGAAAATCTGCATAAAGTATTAAGCATTTTATGCAATATGATGTTTTAGAGGTTTGCTCACTGCTAATTAGCGATTAACTTTGGGTTTGGGTTGTGCATGGGTTCATGGCAAATCCAACCCCCTCACAGCCACTGCAAACTAATGAGGCCACTTGACCCCGTAGCAACCAGTTACCAATGATGCACTTCTTGGCCTTGAAATTGAAGTCTGGTGGCTTGAAATGGCCAATAATGAGGGCTTTGTTATGTGAAGAAGGTGGAAGGGATTTGCAATGAATCAGTGAACTGAATTTATTTAAAGAATAAGTTCACCTTTTTGCAAAAAATAATATATGCACATATTTTTGCAGTAAAAAATGTGCATTTACAATTTTTCTCTAAGGGGCCTGGAAATCATTGCACCTGTGATCAGGGGTGCAATACTGGACTCCTGAAGACAAATCCTGCAGCTTTCAGACTGTACCTGCATACAGGCTGACTTTTTACAAGCTGCAAGGCTTGTGAATGAACTATGAGGCCACTCTATGGTGGCCTCGCAGTCCAATCAGAACTACAAACCATCAGCCACAATGGCTGACTGTAGTTGTAGTTTTTGCATTCACAGGAAATTGTGAATGGTTTATTCGGCTGTTTGGTTGGAGCCCCGCCCGTCCATGTTAATTTCAAATAGTGACAATGGGTGTGGGGGGAAGATCCCCCACTTGCTGTCATGGATGGTAGTCTGCAGCCGATGGAACATATTACATGTTCCACCCTAAATATGGGTAGAACATGTAACATGTTCCAAAAGGTGAACTTATCCTTATCCTTTATCCAGGACCATGCTGTGTATACTGTTGCTGCAATGATGACAGGGGAGTTTGTGGCTCCTCTGACATTGCATATACCATCATTCACACTCATATAGCTAACTCCCAAAAGTCAACCCACAGACCTCCTGCAGGCAGAGAGCACTTGAGAGTTGTAGTCTGTTGGGCACCCCTGTGTATACATAGTACATAGGAACCTGCAGACCCCCCCCCCCCCGCTTGCTAATGAGCCTGAATGATTTAGAGACATGTGATGATGTTGCAAGGATTAAATCATTCATATTTACAACAGTAAGGCAGGTACTTTTTTTTTTTTCAATATCAAGATACGAATATGGGTTGAGAGTTTTGGACAATTATTATGTGATGCCCGGAAATCAGCTTTGAGAAGAAGGGATCCTCCTCATAAGCCTACTGTCACATAAGTATATACACTATATTGTGAAAAAGCGCCCTCCTTGAGTCCCCACCACTGCGCTCAAAACCAAAACAAAAAGTGATATCCTCTTGTGAAAACAGTTAAATATACAGTTAAATAAACATTAAAATATATGTGACCTAGTTATGTTAATGCAAAGCAGCCACTTTTAAAAAAACTGAAAAAAAGCTAAAGTCCCTAAGAGAACCCCGCAAATCAATATAAGTGGCGCTAATGACAGTGGTGACACCATCTGGTGTTAAAAAATGTTGTTAGTCCCTTTGTGCTAGAGTGTTCTAGTGCAATTGCATAATAGAATACCATACACAAAACAATCTGTACCAAAAATTAAATCAAACATGAAACCACATGACGTGATGATGCATGATAATATGCTCTACCATATACTAAACAATCTGAACCACAGATATATCAATAGTGAAAAATATATAAATAGTGAAAAAAATATATATATATAAGTATTAAATCCATGAAAAGTCCATAGAAAGAACACCGTGAAGAGAGTGTGCGATTCCTGAAAAATGTCCACCAATTCACTCAGTGCCAGTGATTCCTCTCCCCTTGAACTCAACACTCACCGACTCAATATGCCTCACACTCTCGTGTTTTGGCAATCAAGCATGATTATCCAGGTGATCAGATGAAGGTAAAAGCTCCAAACTCCATCTATCCCCGAGGGCTTGCACACTGGAGCAATGCGCTGGCAGGACGGTAAAAAAAGTCCTGCTAGCAGCATCTTCGGAGCGGTGAAGGAGCGGAGTGTATACCGCTCCTTTACCGCTCCTGCTCATTGAAATCAATGGGACGGCGCGGCTATACCGCCGGCAATGCGCCTCTGCGGAGGCGCTTTGCGGTGGTATTTAACCCCTTCTCGGCCGCTAGCGGGGGGTAAAAGCCCCAGTGTGCAAGGGCTCTTAGGCTCCATTCATACTAGCGCGTTTTTTGATGCATTTTGCAGAAATGCATGGGAATTTTTTAACCACTTGACGACCGCCTCACGCCGATGTACGTCGGCAAGGTGGCACGGACAGGCAAAATCACGTACATGTACGTAATTTGCCTTCCGCGGGTGGGGGGTCCGATCCCCCCCGGTGCCCGAGGCATTCGTGTTATGTTCCCCGGCGATCGGAGGTGAGGGGGAGGCCATCCGTTCGTGGCCCCCCCCTCGCGATCGCCGCCGGCCAATGGGAACATTCCTTTGCTGCTGTATGCTAAACAGCAGCAAAGGAAATGATGTCATCTCTCCTCGGCTCGGTAGTTTCCGTTCCAGCGCCGAGGAGAGAAGACATCAATGTGAGTGCACAACACACACACACAGTAGAACATGCCAGGCACACAAAACACCCCGATCCCCCCCCCGATCACCCCCCGATCACCCCCCCGTCACAAACTGACACCAAGCAGGTTTTTTTTTTTTTTTCTGATTACTGTATTGGTGTCAGTTTGTGACAGTTACAGTGTTAGAACAGTTACTGTTAGCCCCCTTTAGGTCTAGGGTACCCCCCTAACCCCCCCTAATAAAGTTTTAACCCCTTGATCACCCCCCATCACCAGTGTCACTAAGCGATCATTTTTCTGATCGCTGTATTAGTGTCGCTGGTGACGCTAGTTAGGGACGTAAATATTTAGGTTCGCCGTCAGCGTTTTATAGCGACAGGGACCCCCATATACTATCTAATAAATGTTTTAACCCCTTGATTGCCCCCTAGTTAACCCTTTCACCACTGATCACCGTATAACTGTTACGGTTGACGCTGGTTAGTTCGTTTATTTTTTATAGTGTCCGGGCACCCGCCGTTTATTACCGAATAAAGGTTTAGCCCCCTGATTGCCCGGCGGTGATATGCATCGCCCCAGGCAGCATCAGATTAGCGCCAGTACCGCTAACACCCACGCACGCAGCATACGCCTCCCTTAGTGGTATAGTATCTGATCGGATCAATATCTGATCCGATCAGATCTATACTAGCGTCCCCAGCAGTTTAGGGTTCCCAAAAACGCAGTGTTAGCGGGATCAGCCCAGATACCTGCTAGCACCTGCGTTTTGCCCCTCCGCCCAGCCCACCCAAGTGCAGTATCGATTGATCACTGTCACTTACAAAACACTAAACGCATAACTGCAGCGTTCGCAGAGTCAGGCCTGATCCCTGCGATCGCTAACAGTTTTTTTGGTAGCATTTTGGTGAACTGGCAAGCAAGCACCAGCCCCAGGCAGCGTCAGGTTAGCGCCAGTAGCGCTAACACCCACGCACGCACCGTACACCTCCCTTAGTGGTATAGTATCTGATCGAATCAATATCTGATCCGATCAGATCTATACTAGCGTCCCCAGCAGTTTAGGGTTCCCAAAAACGCAGTGTTAGCAGGATCAGCCCAGATACCTGCTAGCACCTGCGTTTTGCCCCTCCGCCCGGCCCAGCCCAGCCCACCCAAGTGCAGTATCGATCGATCACTGACACTTACAAAACACTAAATGCATAGCTGCAGCGTTCGCAGAGTCAGGCCTGATCCCTGCGATCGCTAACAGTTTTTTTGGTAGTATTTTGGTGAACTGGCAAGCACCAGCCCCAAGCAGCGTCAGGTTAGCGCCAGTACCGCTAACACCCACGCACGCAGCATACACCTCCCTTAGTGGTATAGTATCTGAACGGATCAATATCTGATCCGATCAGATCTATACTAGCGTCCCCAGCAGTTTAGGGTTCCCAAAAACGCAGTGTTAGCGGGATCAGCCCAGATACCTGCTAGCACCTGCATTTTGCCCCTCCGCCCGGCCCAGCTCAGCCCACCCAAGTACAGTATCGATCAATCACTGTCACTTACAAAACACTTAACGCATAACTGCAGCGTTCGCAGAGTCAGGCCTGATCCCTGCGATCGCTAACAGTTTTTTTGGTAGCTTTTTATTGAACTGGCAAGCGCCAGCGGCCTAGTACACCCCGGTCGTAGTCAAACCAGCACTGCAGTAACACTTGGTGATGTGGCGAGTCCCATAAGTGCAGTTCAAGCTGGTGAGGTGGCAAGCACAAGTAGTGTCCCGCTGCCACCAAGAAGACAAACACAGGCCCGTCGTGCCCATAATGCCCTTCCTGCTGCATTCGCCAATCCTAATTGGGAACCCACCGCTTCTGCAGCGCCCGTACTTCCCCCATTCACATCCCCAGCCAAATGCAGTCGGCTGCATGAGAGGCATTTTCTTTATGTCCTCCCGAGTACCCCTACCCAACAAACCCCCCCCAAAAAAGATGTTGTGTCTGCAGCAAGCGCGGATATAGGCGTGACACCCGCTATTATTGTCCCTCCTGTCCTGACAATCCTGGTCTTTGCATTGGTGAATGATTTGAACGCTACCATGCACTAGTTGAGTATTAGCGTAGGGTAAAGCATTCCACAGACTAGGCACACTTTCACAGGGTCTCCCAAGATGCCATCGCATTTTGAGAGACCCGAACCTGGAACCGGTTACCGTTATAGAAGTTAGTTACAAAAAAAGTGTAAAAAAAAAAATATATATATATAAAAAAAAATAGTTGTCGTTTTATTGTTCTCTCTCTCTCTATTCTCTCTATTGTTCTGCTCTTTTTTACTGTATTCTACTCTGCAATGTTTTATTGTTATTATGTTTTATCATGTTTGCTTTTCAGGTATGCAATTTTTTATACTTTACCGTTTACTGTGCTTTATTGTTAACCATCTTTTTGTCTTCAGGTACGCCATTCACGACTTTGAGTGGTTATACCAGAATGATGCCTGCAGGTTTAGGTATCATCTTGGTATCATTCTTTTCAGCCAGCGGTCGGCTTTCATGTAAAAGCAATCCTAGCAGCTAATTAGCCTCTAGACTGCTTTTACAAGCCGTGGGAGGGAATGCCCCCCCCCACCGTCTTCCGTGTTTTTCTCTGGCTCTCCTGTCTCAACAGGGAACCTGAGAATGCAGCCGGTGATTCAGTCAGCTGACCATAGAGCTGATCAGAGACCAGAGTGGCTCCAAACATCTCTATGGCCTAAGAAACCGGAAGCTACGAGCATTTTATGACTTAGATTTCGCCGGATCTAAATAGCGCCATTGGGAAATTGGGGAAGCATTTTATCACACCGATCTTGGTGTGGTCAGATGCTTTGAGGGCAGAGGAGAGATCTAGGGTCTAATAGACCCCAATTTTTTCAAAAAAGAGTACCTGTCACTACCTATTGCTATCATAGGGGATATTTACATTCCCCAAGATAACAATAAAAATGATTAAAAAAAATGAAAGGAACAGTTTAAAAATAAGATAAAAAAGCAAAAAAATAATAAAGAAAAAAAAAAAGCACCCCTGTCGCCCTCTGCTCTCGCGCTAAGCGACGGTCTGTCGTCAAACGTAAACAGCAATTGCACCATGCATGTGAGGTATCACCGCGAAGGTCAGATTGAGGGCAGTGATTTTTGCAGTAGACCTCCTCTGTAAATCTAAAGTGGTAACCTGTAAAGGCTTTTAAAGGCTTTTAAAAATGTATTTATTTTGTTGCCACTGCACGTTTGTGCGCAATTTTAAAGCATGTCATGTTTGGTATCCATGTACTCGGCCTAAGATCATCTTTTTTATTTCATCAAACATTTGGGCAATATAGTGTGTTTAGTGCATTAAAATTTAAAAAAGTGTGTTTTTTCCGCAAAAAATGCGTTTGAAAAATCGCTGCGCAAATACTGTGTGAAAAAAAAATGAAACACCCACCATTTTAATCTGTAGGGCTTTAAAAAAATATATAATGTTTGGGGGTTCAAAGTAATTTTTTTGCAAAAAAAAATAACTTTTTCATGTAAACAATAAGTGTCAGAAAGGGCTTTGTCTTCAAGTGGTTAGAAGAGTGGGTGATGGGTGACATAAGCTTCTAAATGCTGTGCATAAAATGCCAGGACAGTTCAAAACCCCCCCAAATGACCCCATTTTGGAAAGTAGACACCCCAAGCTATTTGCTGAGAGGCATGTCGAGTCCATGGAATATTTTATATTGCGACACAAGTTGCGGGAAAGAGACCTCACTTTTTGTCACAAAGTTTTGAAAATTGAAAAAATAAAAAAAAAAGTTTTTTCTTGTCTTTCTTCATTTTCAAAAACAAATGAGAGCTGCAAAATACTCACAATGCCTCTCAGCAAATAGCTTGGGGTGTCTACTTTCCAAAATGGGGTCATTTGGGGGGGTTTTGTGCCACCTGGGCATTCCATGGCCTCCGAAACTGTGATAGGCAGTGAAGAGTGAAATCAAAAATTTTCACCCTTAGAAATCCTGAAGGCGGTGATTGGATTTCGGGGCCCCGTACGCGGCTAGGCTCCTAAAAAGTCCCACACATGTGGTATCCCCATACTCAGGAGAAGCAGCTAAATGTATTTTGGGGTGCAATTCCACATATGCCCATGGCCTGTGTGAGCAATTTATCATTTAGTGACAACTTTGTGCAAAAAAAAAAAAAGTCACATTCCCGCAACTTGTGTCAAAATATAAAATATTCCATGGACTCAATATGCCTCTCAGCAAATAGCTTGGGGTGTCTACTTTCCATAATGGGGACATTTGACTGGGGTTTGTGCCACCTGGGCATTCCATGGCCTCCGAAACTGTGATAGGCAGTGAAGAGTGAAATCAAAAATTTACACCCTTAGAAATCCTGAAGGCGGTGATTGGTTTTCGGGGCCCCGTACGCGGCTAGGCTCCCAAAAAGTCCCACACATGTAGTATCCCCATACTCAGGAGAAGCAGCTGAATGTATTTTGGGGTGCAATTCCACATAGGCCCATGGCCTGTGTGAGCAATATATCATTTAGTGACAACTTTTTGTAAATATTTTTTTTTTTTGTCATTATTCAATCACTTGGGACAAAAAAAATAAATATTCAATGGGTTCAACATGCCTCTCAGCAATTTCCTTGGGGTGTCTACTTTCCAAAATGGGGTCATTTGGGGGGGGGGGGTTGTACTGCCCTACCATTTTAGCACCTCAAGAAATGACATAGGCAGTCATAAACTAAAAGCTGTGTAAATTACAGAAAATGTACCCTAGTTTGTAGACGCTATAACTTTTGCGCAAACCAATAAATATACGCTTATTGACATTTTTTTTACCAAAGACATGTGGCCGAATACATTTTGGCCTAAATGTATGACTAAAATTTCGTTTATTGGATTTTTTTTATAACAAAAATTAGAAAATATCTTTTTTTTTCAAAATTTTCGGTCTTTTTCCGTTTATAGCGCAAAAAATAAAAACCGCAGAGGTTATCAAATACCATCAAAAGAAAGCTCTATTTGTGGGAAGAAAAGGACGCAAATTTCGTTTGGGTACAGCATTGCATGACCGCGCAATTAGCAGTTAAAGCGACGCAGTGCCAAATTGGAAAAAGACCTCTGGTCCTTAGGCAGCATAATGGTCTGGGGCTCAAGTGGTTAACATAGGTTCCTATGGAACATGTTCACATCAATGCCTTTTTGTACCTCTGCATTTTTGGAAAGGGTCAGGGACTTTTTTTCATGCAAAATGCAGCCCTTTACATGTAATAGAATTCAATGGACCAGCATCAAAAACACAAGTGCAGCGTTTTTGCAGCGTTTTTACAGCGTTTTTGATGCGTTTTGCGTTTTTGCCATTTTTTTTTTTAGACTGTATACAGTCTAAAAAAAACTGTAAAAAAAAGAGCAAAACGTGGCAAAAACACTGTAAAAACGCTGCTCAAAAACGTGGCAAGCATCACAAAAAAAACTCCAAAAAAGCTCAAAAGCAACATGCATAGATGTGAATCGAGCCTAATACTGTGGTACAAACAGGCTGCTATACTTTACATTTTGCCTTTTATATCACTGATACTCAAAAACGTATCATTTCTGTTTGCCCCCCGCAGTATGGGTGCAGGGCAGTGTACATGCAGTTTTCATACACGTTAGCTGAAATTTTCACTAGACTTCTATTATGTCCCGCAGTATTGGTGTGCTTTCAGAAAGATATTCCTAACATAATAGAAATCTATGGGAAAGCACAGCTAACTGGCACAACAACCACGAGTACACTGTGCTGAAGCCAAAGCACGATGGATCAGACAAATCAACATTGTACTCTCAACCTCCATTTTCATAGTCTTATCACCACTTTCCTATTATGGCAATTGAGCAGATTATGAAATATGAGTGTTCTATCCTATCTAGGTACAAGAGTTAAACCCAGTGCTCTCAGTAACTTAGCCATAGTCCTGGTCGGATGGAGCCCCTTTTTTTCTTTTCAATACAATTCAGTGTAAGGGCACCTGTACTGAGTGGCTGTCACTCAGTATTAATAAGTTTTGGGTAGAACCAACATGTAGAATTTAGCCCAAACTCCTTATTGTTGATTGTTTCCCCACCTGTTGAGCTGTACCTGTGGTTGCAGAGGGAAGCTATACATTTAGCAACGGTATTAATAATGCTGTTAAATATGACAGCTTCCCGCTAGGGCTGGTTGTTAGGAAGCCATCAGCCATTGGCTTTCTAGCAAGCAGTGATGCATCCCTGCCCGGCAGTTTAGCTGTGAGCTGGTAATTAACCACCACCTCTAAATTATTTCTTTGCAAAACAGCTGTCTGCCAGGAATATGTCATGCTGCTCCCTGCCAAATGGTATTTAAAAAAAATTTTTTTGCATTGGTACATTTGCAGAGTCCAACTCCCCATGCCCTTTGTTTGACAACCCATTGCTTATTAACCTTAAAAATGATCACAATTGGTTTTAAAGATTTGCCTTTAACTTCCAATGGCTTTTCCTAGCAAAATTCTGTCTCAAATCATTGTAATGTAAAAATAAAGGTGTGAGACTTCAAATGGGCTTTGTTACTTAAAGCCTGGTACACAAGTGCCGAATATATTGACCGGTTCAACAGAAACTGGCCGATATTTGGTCTATGTGTACCTCAGCCTGTCCAAAACCAGCATCTGATCGACATCCGATCTGCGCTGGCAGCCAATGGCTCGAAGCCCTGATCGGTGTATTCTGGCAGGGGGCAGGCACCTGTCAGAACACAACAGCTCAGTGAGGAAATCGCTGTACTGTTAGTACAGCGAGCTCCTCCCAAGCTCCTCAGTTTTATTTTATTCAGCCCACTGAAATGAATGAAGAAAATACTTGAAGTGTGTACCAGGCTTTACTGTGAGAGTTACACACAAGGTTTGCAATCACTTTGTAACTTGGGATAGGCTTTTTTTTTGTCAAGTATCACATTTTCAACTATAATCCCAGATACTACTCAAGAGTTTAAATCTCATTCTACAACATACTGTGCTATATCCTTTATAAATGTATGAATCAAATATAAATACTACTGTTGCACTGTGGAAGAACTTCATTCACCACAAGTGACAAGGTGAATTGACTAATTGTCTAAAGTATGCATCATAATGTTCATTATTCTTCTTCAAATGGTAAAAAAATGTTTTTGATAATGATCCCTCCACCTTAGTACACACAGCCTCTTACCCTCCTCAGAGATCCCAAATTATAGGAGGTCTGACCAAGCATGAAGCTGTGAGGTTTTCAAGCAATGGATCCTCAATTCTGCTATTCCTCCAATGAAGATTCCTATATGATCTCCTGCTCCTGCTCCACAATTAAGCCCAGCAAGAAAAACACAGAAAACCTCCAATGGTGCAGTACCACTTCAATGGTAAATGTGCACATTAAAGTGGTTGTATACCCGCAAAAATGTTTTTTATTTTTTTTACCCCTGTAAAGCAAAAGGCATAATGAGCTAGTATGCACCGCATACTAGCTCATTATGAAATACTTACCTTAGAACGAGGCATCTTACCTGGTCAACGCCGAGGGAGCTGTCATGTTGCCTCGGCGTGTCTTCCGGGTATCGCGGTTCCAGCGCTGTGAGTGGCTGGAGCCGCGATGTCATCACTCCTGCGCATGCGCGCGGGAGATTTCTTACCCGGCAAGGTCCGGCAGTTGCCGGGCCTTCAGCCGAGAATCCCCTGTGCGCATGCAGTCAGCGGCTCATAGCAAGGGGAATATCTCCTAAACCGTACACTTTTAGGAGATATTTTTTTTATCTACAGGTAAGCCTTATTATAGGCTTACCTGTAGGTAAAAGTTACAAAAAACACTATACAATCACTTTAAATAAATACAGCCTTAACCAACATATGGGTGATTCAAATAAAACAATGGCAGTAACCCACCTCCTCAGTGCATGCAGCCTCTTACTGCATAAAAAGATATAGAAATCTTCATTGGAGGAATTGCATGATTGAGGATCCATTGCTTGAAACCCACACAGCTTCATGCTTTGTCAGACCTCCTATAATTGGGGGTCTCTCATGATGGAAAGAGGCTGTGTATACTGAGGTGGAGGGATCACTGTCAACAATTTTTTTACTATTTGAAGAAGAATAATAATGAACATTATGATGCATATTTTGGACAATTAGTCAATTCACCTTCCACAGTGCAACAGTAGTATTTATATTTGATTCATGCATTTGTGCAGCTGTAGGGTGACTTTTTATTATTATTAATGGTTAATGATTTTTGTGCACTAAGGACAGTTTTTTTCTTTCTTTTCAATATGCTATATCCTTGTTTATCTGGACATACATTCAGTGCAATCAAAACGGTATTCTATAAACACTGACCCAGATATACCTGTAATAATAAATACCAAAACATAAAAAAGGGCAATTACTGTCCTTAGATTAGCTAGTCACTAAAGCTGTTATCTTGATTAAGAGATTAGTAAATCTTACAGCATATTTTATTGTTTTAATGTTTAATGATGCATAGTTAATGGTGCAGCAAAATTAAAAAAAAAAAAAAAAGATATGATTTACTACACATTTTTGCCTTACAATATGCCTTACTCTACAGTTATACAGTTATATATAATAAACATTTTTTCGCTATGGCTAAATGTTGTAACAATGATTGTTATTTTAAATACTTATCACTGAACATTTTTCATGTTTTGTACATGTAAAATCACATGCAGTGCATGCATGGATCATTTAACAATACACAACAATGTGAATACAGTTTCTAGAGAACAAATCAACCTTGTTAAGTATGCACCTGGTAACACTGCAAACCAGTGACTTCATTTTACCTGACCCCATTCTGCTGTGTCAAATTATTTTCAGCTTGTTAAACAGCTTTTTTTTAACTTACCTAGATGTAATTAATTTAACATTTCTCAACCCATTTATTTAGGAAATGTAATAAAGGAATATTTCCATGAAGAGTGCACAATAAGTTAAAATACATGTGAATATTGTAATCTCTTAGTATCTTTAAAAGATTGTAATTTTTAACTAATTATCTGGTATTCTTTCATTTTAACAGTTTTCAGCTGATGCTGTTGTCAACAAATGCTGAATGGATCAGCTCAGAACTGCTATTATTTTATAACATCAAGTTAATAGAGTTGTAAACCCTTTAACTGACTTACAGATCTCTAAGTTATGTTTACTCCAATGACTGCTGACTACCTGCTTTAGAGCACAAATGTAAAATAAAATCTTAAAGCAAATACCAAATGACACATTCTGTGCTTTATTAAAAGAAGTAACATTTTTATAGCCTGACTCCAGCCGAAACAGTCTTTTAAGCTTTGTACAAATGGGGTATAGGTTAGAAACTCTACTATGGTATGTTTTGTATCCCCATTGGGGGAGATTTATTCTCATTTCTTGTTCTGATGATAGGATGTCACAAGGACAGGAAGTGATTGAATGCCACACTTCTTTTTTTTATGGTTGAACTGGATGGACTTGTGTCTTTTTTCAACCTGACTAACTATGTAACTTCTGGGTTGATACAGAGATTAGCACAAAAACTGATTAGTGTATTGGGATGAACAGGGGATAGAGCATCTGTCAAGTGCTTTATTGTTCTCCTTGTCTTCCTGTCCCAGTTATACAGTAACACTATCAATGAGGCATAAAGTGAGGGAATATCATTAAAAATAAAATAAATACTTGACAGAAATTTTGACTCAAAATAAAATTGAAAATTTAACCACTTGCCGACCAGCTGCTGCATTTTTTGCACAGGTGGGTGAAACAGTGTTACCTTACGTCGCTTCGGCTTTTGGCCACTAGGGCCGCAGCGTGTGCACAGAGCCGATGTGAGTGCCTGGCGGGCGTGATGACCACTGGGTTCTGAGGACCACTCATGACAGAGTGAGAGCCAGAATCTGTATGTGTAAACACACAGATCCCGGTTCTCTCAGAGGAGTAGAGACAGATCGTGTATTCATACTATGTATGAACACTCATCTCGCTCTCCTCCTAGACAGTCCCATCCCCCCTTCAGACAGAACACACCTAGGGAACACAGTTAACCCCTTGATCGCCCCCTAGTGTTAACCACTTCCCTGCCAGTGTCATTTTCACAGCAATGAGTACATTTTTATAGCACTGATCGCTGTATAATTGTCACTGGTCCCAAAAATCTGTCAAAAGTGTCCGATGTGTCCGCTGCAATATCACAGTCCCGATAAAAATCACAGATTGTTGACATTACTAGTAAAATAAAAATAGTAATAAAAATGCCATAACTCTATCTCCCATTTTGCAGACGCTATAAGTTTTGTGCAAACCAAACAAAATACGCCTACTGCAATTTTTTTTACCAAAAATATGTAGAGTAATAGATATCGGCCTAAACTGAGGAAAAAATGTGTTTTTTTTTATAAAAAATGTGGGATATTTATTATAGCAAAAAGTAAAAGATATTGGGGGTTATTTACGAAAGGCAAATCCACTTGGCACTGCAAGAGCAATTGAAAGTGCACTTGGAAGTGTAGTCGCTCTAAATCTAAGGGGTAGATCTGAAATGAATGGAAGCTCTGCTGATTTTATCATCCAATCATGTGCAAGCTAAAATGCTGTTTTTTATTTTCCTTGCATGTCCCCCTCAGGTCGACAGCGACTTTACTTCCAAGTGCACTTGCAGTGCAAAGTGGATTTGCCTTTAGTAAATAACCCCCATTGTATTTTTTTTCAAAATTGTCGCTCTTCTTTTGTTTATAGCGCAAAAAATAAAAACTTCAGAGACAATCGCATACCACCAAAAGAAAGCTCTATTTGTGGGGAAAAAAAGGGCGTCAATTTTGTTTGGGTACAGTGTTGCACGACCGCGCAATTGTCAGTTAAAGCAACGCAGTGCCGTATCGCAAAAAATGGCCTGGACATTGAGCAGCCAAATCTTCTGGGGCTGAAGTGGTTAAAGAAACATTTTGACTGTAATTAGGCTTTTTTATTAATTAATAAATAAATGGGAAATTAAACCCTAACTATGACTGTACTCATATATGGCACGTTGACTTGGTCTTATGCCATGCTGCCACATATATGCATACCTGTGTATGTGATGGAAGCACAATGAAATGCAGACCCATAGCACAAGGACCAAGCTATCATTGATAGCTCCTGGTCTTGCACTAATGATTGGGAGATGGTAGGAAGGGCTCCCTCAAATATAATCACTGTGAGAGCCATTCAGTGTGATAACATGTACAGGATGCCTCCCCTGTATCTTTATGTAAGTATATATATATATATATATATATAGCACTAACTCACGGTGGAGCTGCTGGTTTAAGCGGGTCTGTTACCTTCACCTTGCTTCCCTTGGTTTCACCGGCACCGGGTCTAGGGGTTCCATTGAGTTTACTTCTGGACGACACACGCACCAACACTGGAGTACGTTTTCAATGCTTTATTGAACAAACAAACTTTAGGAAGTAGCAGGAAAGAGGCGGAGAAGGAAACTTTCAGGAGAAACTCAAATATCTTCTTATAGAATCTTAGCGACAAATGTCCTGGTAGAATTCAGATAATTAGGTGGAATGTGCTCCCCTTGTGGGACACACTCCTTGCTCGTATCGATAGGCCTCTCTCACCGGTCTAGCAGCCAGTACGCAGCACAAATTAAAAATGTCTCTGCCACAGACTCGTTTGGGGGTTAAATCTGTACGATCCTCTGCCACAGGATGTATCAAATTTTCTCTGCAATGAAAGTCAGTCACAGTGCCTGAACCTTTAAGCCGAACCAGCAACACTATGCTTTATAGTTACTTCTTTTGGATACGTCCTTCGACCGAGTCACCAGGCCCCTCTATAGACCAGCACGCTGCATGATCTCTCCAAGACGGGTCCTCCCCTGGGATCTCCCCGGCCGTCCAGCTTCGTCACACAGGACCGACAGCTCAGGACCATTCCTCGGCCGCGGTGGTAGGCCCCAGACAAGCCTCTATATATATATAGGAGTCCAAAGGGTTGCTGCACTTAAAAACTTTTGGTTGCTTTATTTCATGTAGTCACATAGAAAAATTACAAAGCAAGTACAATCTTTCCGGACGTAATAATGCAGATATGGATGGATTACGTTTCGGGCTAGTATGCTTACGCCCTTCCTAAGATCCGTCAGAGCATATCTAACAGGTTCGCTGCAATCAATCCTTTAAATACAAATTAGTGATATACATCACATGTGGAAACAATATGGTTAATTGGTTCAATTCATAGTATGTTCATCACCTATGCAGATACGTGTTTTTTACACCATAGACACAAGATCTAGCAATTAGCGGCCAATATCCTTATCTCATCATTCTTATTCTCCAAATGTGTTCTATTAGCCTATGAGAAATACATATATAGATAAAATGAGCATACCCATATATAGACCTCCCTATTTCAAAACACATTTATATGTTTTTTCATTTTTAAATCAATACTGTTAAATAAACAAATAAAGATCCAAATCAACATTTAAACCATATGGAGCAATAGTATTTAGAAAATGTATCCAATATACTTCTCTTTTTCTCAAGGTTATTTCACGGTCCCCCCCCCCCCCCCCTCCAATTTTTCTTTATTCCCTCTAGGACCATATACTTTAATTGTGATGCATTGTGCCCATATTCCACGAAATGTCTGGCTAGTGGTAGTTGTGTTAGTTTGTCACGTATTGAGTATTTGTGTCTTGCTATCCTGTCTTTAACTTTTTGTGTAGTTTCTCCAACATACACTTAACCGCATGGACACTTAATGGCATATATGACATATGATGATTGGCAAGTGTAATACGCACGTATAGGGATATTGAAACCCCTATGCGGGTGTGTAAAAACTTTTCCTTTTATCATGGAATTGCATTGTATGCATGATAAACACGGATACGATCCAAAGTTTTTTTGTCCTAAAAAAGTAGATTTAATGGGTGTGAATATGGGTTGGTCCGATTTTATTAGTCGGTCCCGTATTGTTCTACCTTTCCTATATGAGGACATGTGGGGATTCCAGAATTCCTGTATCATCGGATAGCTAGTTCTTAGAAGATTCCAATGTTTCTTAATTATCTTAGAGTAGTGGATGCATTGTTTGACGATCCAGTAGATGTAATAGATGAATTGGAGCTAGCGAATTGTTTGCACTGTATTTTCCTATGTCCTTTTGTGTGATGGTATGTGGGATCAGTCCAGTTATAGACACGATCACTTTTATAATCTTCCCGGTCCTGCTCAAGTTTTGTACGCTTGCGTAGCTGGACATTAGTACGAATATATATATATATATATATATATATATATATATATATATACACATGCATAGTGCTATATATGCAATCCTATACCCACAGTTAATCCAGAGGAAGGTAAAAAAAAAAAAAAACCAGAATGTGCATGCGCGGCAGCTTCCAAGATGGCCACCGGCATCTGAAGCTCTGCTCCACCACGGCCCTTCTCTAGCCTCAGGAGCTGACAGAGCGCTCCTACCAGCCTCACACCGGCCGCATCGAGCAGGGGAAACCACCGGGATCCTCCCGATGTCTGCGGGTCACACCAGGAGGAATTTATCCAGCCAAATGACAGCCGCGGTGGGCACAGTCAGCTATGCCAAGATGGCGGCCGCTCCCTGAGGCCCTCACATAGCTGTGAATGCTGAGGACTCCATTGCAGACCAGGATCTGGTCCTCCCGCCTTCTCCAGGTACCGTGAGTTCGCCACTGCCCCAGGCCACCTCACCTGCCTCCACAGAATCCCTGCTATTTAGCCTGAACTCAGGCCTCCCATCCGCCCCTATGATGGATCCCCACACAGGCCTGCTATTGTCTGTCAGTGAGGCACATGAGGCTTGCCCCACCCCCACAGGCTTCCCCCACCCCCACAGACTTCCCCTCTATGATGGCAGCTTTCGCACAAATGCTATCCAAAAGTCTGGCTCAGAATGCAGCGCAGATAACCTCATCCATCCATGCTGATCTGCAGCAGATAGAGATGAGAACTGACACTATTGAGAAGAAAGCTGACTAGGCAGGGGCTAGGATTAATCAAAATTCAGCAAGGCTCCAAGATGTACAGGATCAGCTTGAAACTGCCTTTGCGAAAATCGATGACCTCGAAAATAGATCGAGACGCTACAACTTTAGGGTCAGGGGGCTCCCCGAATTTGTGAAAGATGTGCATCCTGCTATCAAATCTCTCATAAAAGACCTTGTCCCTGAGGTTGCCGAACACCGCCTTGAGCTGGACAGGGCCCACAGAGCCCTGCAACCCCCCCGCATGGATGGCCTGCCAAGAGACATAATAGTGAAACCTCACTTTTACTCCGTGAAAGAGGAGGTGATAAGGAAGGCAAGGAATTTGGATAATGTAACATTACATGGGCATAAAATCCAGATCTTCGCAGGTCTGTCTCCCTACACAGTACAGAAAAGAAGAGCACTGAAGCCACTAGTTCAGCTATTGCTGGACAGGGAAATCTCATACAGGTGGTCTTTACCCCTGAGACTGAACTTCTCCTACAAAAACAGAAGCTACAGTTTCACAACTTTCACGGAAGGTGAACGTCTGTTGCTACAGCTGGGCCTGATTCCGCAGGACCCATCCTCTTCACACGCAAGCAGAGGGACTTCATCATCCTCCACGAAGAGACCTTCACCAGCGACCCCGCTGCAACCCTCCTGGCTGAAACAAAACACCAAGAGATCGAAGAAAAATTTTCCTCCATGACTTTCAGCCCTACGCCTACAGATCAGGGCCCTGATCTGAGTTGATGTCACTTAGTACCCGTGCACTGGAGATATCCCCCAGTTTCCCCATTTGTCACGTCATGATTGGTTTTATACCATAATTCCTCTTTCCTCTTTTTCTCTTTATGATGATACTACTTTGCTGAGGGCCAAGTCCTTTCCCTGTGGATCCATTCATCTCCACCACAGTTCCTGACGTCCCATTCCAGCCTCCATCCAGACTCCTGGGAGTTCCGGAATAGCAGGATTTCATAGCCCATTTAGACCCTCTGTAACGGGGGGGTCATGGTGTTCTGGTAAGTGGCCAGGCTCTTTATCTATGGTGGTGGACCCATACACCTTGGATTCCATACAATTGGACAATTTAGGATTGTCAAATCACTTTGTGGGTGTTTTCTCATATGGACTATTTTTTATTATTTATATTTTTATTTATATTATTTTTTTATTTGTATATATTACACACGGAACTTTCTGTGTCTAAAGATTTTCTGCACCAACTTTGATACATTATTATATTTAACCTTTATATTTGCTTAAGGGGGGCCTGAATACTCCCCCAATTTTGTATAAGTGTGGTTTGTCATATTATCACATTTTCATTTTTGCATTGTGTTTTTTCAAGGTTGTGGTACCTCTCAGTCACATACATTATAGTTTGTTTAGCGCGAGTCACCATTTTTTCTATTTACGTTGTGTGTTTGTGTCACATTTAGGACATCGCAGCATATATTATATACATTTTTTGATGCGCAGTTATTTTTCACTTTTTCTTACTATTACAAGAGACACACTTCCAGGCCACCTACACACCCAAGTTTCTCCACCAGCACTAGCCCCAATTTTTTATGGCATCAGCTAACAACAAAACTAAGGGAGTAGCTATATGTCCTGCTAAACATATAAATATGTCCCAGCCAGAGATAATAGTAGATCCCCAAGGACGTTTTCTGTTAGTGTCAGGCCACGTAGACGGTGAACTTTATACTTTTATTTCATACTACACCCCCAATAAGGGTCAGAGACCTTTTTTTGAATCTATGCTCAGTAAATTGCGAGCACACCTGAAGGGGACGGTTTTTATAGGCGGAGACTCAAATACCGCCTTTGACTTTGCTTTAGACAGATCAGCAAATGGGAATTCAAAACCAAAGCGCCCATCTAGACAAAGCACTAAAATAGCTAACCTCCTTCATGAAGAAGGGTTGATTGACGTCTGGAGAGAAGCCAACCCACACAATAAGGACTATACCCATTTCTCAGCCCCTCAGAACTCCTTCGCCAGGATAGACCACATCTTCACTCAGTCCCATGGAATCCCACTTATTTTAGGCTCCAAATCATTGATTCCTTATTGTCCGACCACGCGATGGTCACTGTGACAACCTGGAGAGCGGGAGGCCCAAGGGGAATCCCTCCTAAGCGACCCGATCCAATGCTCGGTTCTGAAAGCTGCCATTAGAGAATATTTCTGTATTAATCAGACGAGCGGCGTGTCCCCCTCAACAGTTTGGGCAGCACATAAATCAGTTATCAGGGGACATATCATTCAAATAACCTTGAAACTCAAAGCTGAACATAAGGCAAACGTGCTAAAACTTATGGCAGAATACTGCTCATTAGCGCAAATACTCAAAAAACACCCCACTCCTGAGTCACTGAGGGCCCTTGAAAATCATGAGCACTCCTTAACCTGTCCCTAATGACTGCTGCAGAGAAACATTTGAGGTGTAGCATACACAAATATATATATATATATATATATATATATATATATATATATATATATATATATATATATATATATATAACTGCGCTTAGGACGCCTAATGGGTCTGCAGCCTCCCCTAATAGAGCTCCCCTAAGGGGTCTCCAGGTAGACAAGATATAATAAATTGGGGTGATTGGCACTACCTATTTATAATTCATATCAGGACATGAACAAGGAACAGAGGGAGGAGGAAGGAAGGGGGGTAAGTGCTACACCAATATTGGGTGTACCACACCTATACTATTGTATATGATCCCACCTCAAATATAATCCCAGTGAGTTAGATATTGGTGTGTCTGTAATCTATCACTAAGTGCTAAATTGGCATCCGGTGTAGTAATATATAACCCAGATTCAGTTATACCACCATTACTACAAAAAATAAAATTAAAATTGAAATTAAATATGTGATATATGTTGACATTCCATGTGCATATATGACCTTACAGAAGTGTTCAAAATCTTAGTGCAAGAACAATACAAATTAAAAATTAAAAATAAATAACAAATAATAAAAAATAAATAAATAGAAAAAGGATAAATAAATAACATTAAAAAAGGAAACTAAATGTGATACCGTGATAAATCTGTCCCAAAGGATTGTTCTAAGGGAACATATGGAGCCTACTCTAAGCAGTAGTCTGCTATTAATTCCCTGGTGATTTCCTGGTACTAATAACCAGGATATAAAACTTGATACAAATATAAAAATAAGGTCATTAGATTCCACTCATATAAATATCACCATTTGTGTATCCAAATCCAAATAGCAAAAAAGATGAAACCGCATTAAGCGGACATACTTTACTTCCGTGACGGGTATAAGATAAGTTCATAGATAAATGTGCAAATAACAGTCCATATAATGTGCATATAATATTCTTCAAACAATGTGACAAAAAACAGATGGTGACTTGGGTGCTCGCAGTATCCTTTGGTGACTTTGTGCTCCCCCTCAAGGGTCCCCACTCACCGAATCCACTCACCCCCAAAGGGGCACTGTGCATATAGATGCAGTCAATTCACCACCATAGTTAGTGTGATACGAAGGATGGGCCTCTATCTTCAGGTAGATTGTAGTATGGTCTGTAGTTACTTCCTCATAAAAGGAAAGAGATGTGGACTCCCATAGTGTAGTAATGTTGTAAATTTATTGTTAAAAAACATTAGCCAAGTAGAAACACTTTAACCAGGTAAGAAACAAAAGATAAAAAATATAAAAAATTATAAAAACAGTCCCGGACAAAGGCTTGCAATTAGATATTCCAAAAAGCCATCTACTATGCTGTGTAAGTAATATGGCAGGCTTCTAATGGCACTCAAGCTTCAAGATTCAAAACAAGCGCTAGACACACAGTGGAGACAGCAGCGCCGCATTGTGTTCCATCTGCGTTCCACCCGCTCGTAAAACAGGAAATGACGTAGCGTTGCCATATTGCTTGTTTTTTAACAATAAATTTACAACATTACTACACTATGGGAGTCCACATCTCTTTCCTTTTATGAGGAAGTAACTACAGACCATACTACAATCTACCTGAAGTTAGAGGCCCATCCTTGGTATCGCACTAACTATGGTGGTGAATATGGTGGTATCTGCACAGCAATCTTTTATGCCACAACATCCGGAAAGAAACCCCTGATGAGATATTCCACTTGATCTTTTCCATGCCTGAGGGTCACTCTGTGGCCACTACTGTCTGGTGAGCGCTTTGACATATCACTTCGGGTGAAGCACAAATTGTACAGCATTTGCACTTTATTGTCATGTGGTGATTGAAGTATATTTAAGAAGATTGCGTTTTTTTGTTTCATAACAATATGAGACAAATTATGAACTTTTTTTTCACTATATTCACTTTAATTGGCATTTACATGATTTCATTTTTTATTGTATTATGCACTGTTGCACTTTATTACATTATTGAGTTAACACTATTATTTAATTATTTGGATATTGCACTACTGATGTGCCCTTTACTGTCTGTATATTGTCTATTAGTATTCTACTAAATTTAGGAGCAGCATTAGATTGTGAGAGTGCACGTTTTACTATCTGGCGCCGTGCCCATTATTTTTCACAAAAAACAGTTTGCTGAAGACAAGCAGACTAAGGACATGAATTACTGGAACCATGTCCTGTGGTCTGATGAGACCAAGATAAACTTATTTGGTTCAGATGGTGTCAAGCTTGTGTGGTGGCAACCAGGTGAGGAGTACAAAGACAAGTGTGCCTTTCCTATATTCAAGCATGGTGGTGGGATTGTCATGGTCTGGGGCTACATGAGTGCTGTCGGCACTGGGGAGCTAGAGTTCATTGAGGGAACCATGAATGCCAACATGTACTGTGACATACTGAAGAAGAGCATGATCCCCTCCCTTCGGAGACTGGACCGCAGGGCAGTATTCCAACATGATAATGACCACGAACACACCTGCAAGACAACCACTGCCTTGCTAAAGAAGCTGAGGGTAAAGGTGATGGACTGGCCAAGCATGTCTCCAGACCCAAACCCTATTTTGGGGCATCCTCAAATGGAAGGTGGAGGAGCGCAAGGTCTCTAATAGGGATGGGCTTTGTGTTTGGGTCGAACATGAGTTTGACTCCTACATTGGCTGTTTGCCTGTTTGCCGGATAGCGAACAATTTGGGGTGTTCGCGGCAAATTCGAAAGCCGCGGAACACCCTTTAAAAGTCTATGGGAGAATTCAAAAGTGCTAATTTTAAAGGCTTATATGCATGGTATTGTCATAAAAAGTGTTTGGGGGACCTGGGTCCTGCCCCAGGGGACATGGATAAATGCAAAAAAAGTTTTAAAAATAGCAGTTTTTTCGGGAGCAGTGATTTAAATAATGCCTAAAGTGAAAAAATAAAAGTGAAATATTCCTTTAAATTTTGTACCTGGGGGGTGTCTATAGTATGCCTATAAAGTGGCGCATGTTTCCCGTGTTTACAACAGTCCGAGAGCAAAATGACATTTCTAAAGGAAAAAAAGTCATTTAAAAGTACTCGCGGCTATTAATGAATTGTCGGGTCTCTGCAATACACATAAAAGTCATTGAAAAAAACAGCATGGGATTCCCCCACAGTCCATTACCAGGCCCTCCAGGTCTGGTATGAATATTAAGGAGAACCCTGAACCAAAATTTAAAAAAAAAAAGCGTGGGGGACCCCCAAATTCCATATCAGGCCCTTTAGGTCTGGTATGGATTTTAAGGGGAACCCCGTGCCAAAATGAAAAAGAAATGATGTGGGGGTCCCCCTAAAAATCCGTACCAGGCCCTTATCTGAGCACGCAACCTGGCAGGCCGCAGGAAAAGAGGGGGGACGAGAGAGCGCCCCCCTCCTGAACTGTACCAGGCCACATGCCCTCAACATGGGGAGTAGGGATGAGCCAAACATCCCCTGATTCGGTTCGCATCCAGAACATGTGAACAGGCAAAAAATTTGTTTGAACACGTGAATAATCAAAAATGCTCATTTTAAAACCTTATATGCAAGTTATTGTCATAAAAAGTGTTTGGGGACCTGGGTCCTGCCCCAGGGGACATGTATCAATGCAAAAAGAAGTTTTAAAAAAGGACATTTTTTCGGGAGCAGTGATTTTAATAATGCTTAAAGTGAAACAATAAAAGTGTATTATTCCTTTAAATTTCGTACCTGGGCGGTGTCTATAGTATGCCTGTAAAGGGGTGCATGTTTCTTGTGTTTAGAACAGTCTGACAGTAAAATTACATTTCTAAAGGAAAAAAAGTCATGTAAAACTTCTATTGCTAGCACCGGCTATAATGAATTGTCGGTCCGGCAATACACATAAAAGTTCATTAATAAAAACGACATGGAATTTCCCTACAGGGGAACCCCGAACCAAAATAAAAAAAAAACAAACGGTGTGGAGTCCCCCCAATAATCCATACCAGACCCTTATCCGAGCATTCAACCTGGCAGGCCGCAGGAAAAGAGGGGGGATGAGAGAGGTGTGGTGTCAGAGGGGGCGGGGTCACCTGTTACGTAAAAGGGTGACCCCACCCCCTCTGACACCACGGGGAAGCCATAGGGATGTCCCCGTGCATCAGAGGGGGCAGGGTCACTGGGTGGCCCCGCCCTCAGTTATATAAGAGCTGTTACAAGAACAGAAGCATCACACAGCGGGAGCCTCCCATTGAGGCGGATCGTCCGGAGGTCGAAGCAGGGAAGAAGCCAGAGGAAGATGCCAGACGAGAAGACCGGAGGAAGATGCTAGAGGAGAAGACCGGAGGATGAAGCAGAGGAAGGTAGAGGAAGAAGCAGGAGAAGAACAAGGGGGAGGAAGAAGAAGAAAACCGAAGGAAGACCAGAAGAGGATTGAAGAAGAAGTGGGGCAAGAAGAAGACATTAATAAAGGGATTGTCAAAAACCGGATATTGTCTTTTTTAACATTTTTGACTTTTTTTGTGAAATGGTAGGGGTACATTTGTACCCCATTACCAATTCACAAAGTGGGGGCCGGGATCTGGGGTTCCCCTTGTTAAAGGGGGCTTCCAGATTCCAATAAGCCCCCCGCCCGCAGACCCCCACAACCACTGAGGCCCTTGTCCACATCAACATAGGAACATCCTCCCCATGTTAAGGGCATGTGGCCTGGTACGGTAAAGAAGGGGGGGTGCGCTCTCTTCCCCCCCACTTTTCCTGTGGCCTGCCAGGTTGCGTGCTTGGATAAGGGTCTGGTATGGATTTTGAGGAGGACCCCCAGGCCATTTTTTTTTTACATTTTGGCACGGGGTTCCCCTTAATACCCATACCAGACCTGAAGGGCCTGGTAATGGACTGTGGGGGAATCCCATGCCGTTTTTTTTCAATGACTTAAAAGTACTCGTGGCTATTAATGAATTGTCGGGTGTCTGCAATATACATAAAAGTAATTGAAAAAACCAGCATGGGATTCCCCCACAGTCCATTACCAGGCCCTTTGGGTCTGGTATAAATATTAAGGGGAACCTCGAACCAAAATTTTTTTTAAAAATGCGTGGGGGTCCCCCCAAATTCCATACCAGGCCCTTCAGGTCTGGTATGGATATTAAGGGGAACCCCGTGCCAAAATAAAAAAAAAATGGCATGGGGGTCCCCCTCAAAATCCATACTGGACCCTTCAGGTCTGGTATGGTTTTAAGGGGAACCCCAATGCCAAAATTTTTTAAAAAAATGGCGTGGGGGTTCCCCCAAAAACCCATACCAGACCCTTATCCAAGCATGCAACCTGGCAGGCCACAGGAAAAGAGGGGGATGAGAGAGCGCCCCCCCTCCTGAACCGTACCAGGCCACATGCCCTCAACATGGGGAGGGTGCTTTGATGGGGACAAGGGCCTCATCCTCACAACCCTTGCCCGGTGGCAGAAGCAAAAGAGGGGGCACGAGAGAGCACCCCCCTCCTGAACCGTAGCTCAGTTTGGCCGGACGGACAGCTCTAGGAAGGGTTCTGGTCATCCCAAAACGTCTTCCATTTAAGGATTATGGAGGTCACTGTGCTCTTAGGAACCTTAAGTGCAGCAGAAATTTTTTTGTAACCTTGGCCAGATCTGTGCCTTGCCGCCATTCTGTCTCTGAGCTCTTCAGGCAGTTCCTTTGACCTCATGATTCTCATTTTCTCTGACATGCACTGTGAGCTGTAAGGTCTTATATAGACAGGTGTGTGGCTTTCCTAATCAAGTCCACTCAGTATTATCCATCACAGCTGGACTCAAATGAAGGTGTAGAACCATCTCAAGGATGATCAGAAGAAATGGACAGCACCTGAGTTAAATATATGAGTGTCACAGCAAAGGGTCTGAATACTTAGGACCATGTGATATTTCAGTTTTTCTTTTTTAATAAATCTGCAAAAATGTCAACACTTCTGTGTTTTTCTGTCAATATGGGGTGCTATGTGTACATTAATGAGGAAAAAAATTAACTTAAATGATTTTAGCAAATGGCTGTAATATAAAAACAAAGAGTGAAAAATTTAAGGGGGTCTGAATACTTTCCGCCCCCACTGTGTATGTGTGTATGTATATATATATCTGTCTGCACTGTAAATAAATATATACAGTATCTCACAAAAGTGAGTATACCCCTCACATTTTTGTAAATGTTTCATTATATCTTTTCATGTGACAACGCTGAAGAAATTACACTTTGCAACAAAGTAAAGTAGTGAGTGCACAGCTTGTATAACAGTGTAAATTTGCTGCCCCCTCAAAATAACTCAACACACAGCCAATAATGTCTAAACTGCTGGCAACAAAAGTGAGTACAAATTGGGCCCAAAGTGTCAATATTTTGTGTGGCCACCAGTTTTTTTGGGCCCCCCCCAAAATCCATACCAGACCCTTATCCGAGAAAGCAGCCTGGATAGGGGGGGAGTGAGTGCCCCCCTCCTGAACCACACCAGGCCGCTTGCCCTCAACATGGGGAGGGTGCTTGGAGGTCCCCTCCGAAAGCACCTTGTTCCCATGTTGATGAGGACAAGGGCCTCATTCCCACAACCCTTCCCCGGTGGTTGTGGGGGTCTGCGGGCGGGGGGCTTATCAGAATCTGGAAGCCCCTTTTAACAAGGGGGCCCCCAGATCCCAGCCCCTCTATGTGAATGGGTTTGGGGTACATTGTACCCCTACCCATTCACCAGAAAAGTGTCAAAAAGTCAAATCCACAAAAGACAGTTTTTGAAAATTCCTTTATTAAAAAAGAAAAATTTAAAAAAGTGTCCATCCATCTTCAATCACGCCTCCACAGATGATGTCAGGGTGATTATTAAGATTATGTAAATGATAGACATGTGCATTCATTTTCATCCGAATGCATTTTCGTCCGAATTTCGGGTATTTTCGTTATTGTTTTAACGAGCGTGCAGAATCCGAAAACTGAAAGATGCGACATAAACAAATGCTTTATTTTCATTTTCGTTGCGACAACAGTTCGATATAGATAGGAGATTCGACATGAGGCTGGCAATAGCGATCTGTGTCCATCGAACCTGTGGTTGAATGTGCCTAACCTTAGCTCTATTAGTCCAAGATTATTCTATATAGAGAGAAAAGATTTGACATGGAGAGAAAAGATTCAACATTATAGAGACAATAGCAAAAAAGGTTGAATGTGCCTAAGCTAACTCTATTAGTCCAAGATTATTCGACATAGAGAGAAAAGATTCGACATGAAGATTCGATGAAGCAGCCGCCGCAAGTGGACATTTATGGTCAAATGCTCCGCCCATAGGCTATAGAAGAATTCTAATGTTGGTTGACTAGTAATAATAATTAATAAATATAATTATTACTAGTGTCATACAACATTAGAATTCTACTATAGCTTGTAGGCGGAACATTCAACCGGAAATGTACGATTGCGGCGTCGTAAAGTTTAGCTGCTCAGTCCAATCTTCTTAGAACATATGACAGACATCATAAGCCTTCAATGACAGATTCAACCTTAATTATTTCGGCTTTTCGGACGAATGCATTTTTTAACTAAACAAAATAAATAAAAAGGAATTTGGGAGTAACTAAATAAATTTATTTTTTCGGACGAAAATGAAATTCCACATGTCTAGTAAATGACAGATTCATTCCGAAATAGAAAATCCATAGTTGTAAATCTTCTAGGTGTCTTTTAGTATAAATTGGGCTTTCTTTTGGTGGTACATTGTAATGGAAATCTCCTGTTTTTTATTATAAAAAGAAACCTGGCCCAAAACAGAAATCACTTTTAAATTTAAAAGCTATATATTTCTTGCCATTACCATGACCAACCACCAAAGAAATAAAATAAATTCTCCTACTCTTGATGTCTGTGGTGTTGGACTGCCTTCGGCATCCAAGATGGCCTGAATTCTCCTGAGAATTGACAAATGTAAGTTTTGGATGGTGGATAATGGAATCTTATACCACTTTTCATGCAAAAATCATTTCAGTTCTCACAGAGAGGCCAGAGGTGGAAAACGAGCCCAAACATTTTTCTCCAAAATTGACCATGAAAAACTGACTGCGTTGCCTAGCCAGTTGCCGACCGCCGCACACAGATGTACGTCGACAGAGCGGCACGGGCAGGCAAAAGGGCTTACCTGTACGTCCCTGCCTGCCCGCGGGTGGGGGGTCCGATCGGACCCCCCCCCGGTGCCTGCGGCGGTCGGCAAATCTTCCCCGGCGATCGGTGGTGAGGGGGAGGCCATCCATTCGTGGCCCCCCCCTCGCGATCGCTCCCAGCCAATGGGATCATTTCCCTGCCTCTGTATTGTACACAGAGGCAGAGGAAATTATGTCATCTCTCCTCGGCTCGGTATTTTCCGTTCCGGGCCGAGGAGAGAAGACTGGTATGTGAGTGCACAAACACAACACAACACAGTAGAACATGCCAGGCACACTAAACACCCCGATCCCCCCCCCGATCACCCCCCGATCCCCCCCCAATCACCCCCCCTGTCACAAACTGACACCAAGCAGGTTTTTTTTTTTTTTATTTTTTTTTTCCTGATTACTGCATAGTGTCAGTTTGTGACAGTTACAGTGTTAGGACAGTTAGTATTACCCCCCTTTAGGTCTAGGGTACCCCACTAACCCCCCCTAATAAAGTTTTAACCCCTTGATCACCCCCCGTCACCAGTGTCACTAAGCGATCATTTTTCTGATCGCTGTATTAGTGTCGCTGGTGACGCTAGTTAGGGACGTAAATATTTAGGTTCGCCGTCAGCGTTTTATAGCGACAGGGACCCCCATATACTACCTAATAAATGTTTTAACCCCTTGATTGCCCCCTAGTTAACCCTTTCACCACTGATCACCGTATAACCATTATGGGTGACGCTGGTTAGTTCGTTTATTTTTTATAGTGTCAGGGCACCCGCCGTTTATTACCGAATAAAGGTTTAGCCCCCTGATCGCCCGGCGGTGATATGCGTCGCCCCAGGCAGCGTCAGATTAGCGCCAGTACCGCTAACATGCACGCATCATACGCCTCCCTTAGCGGTATAGTATCTGTACGGATCAATATCTGATCCAATCAGATCTATACTAGTGTCCCCAGCAGTTTAGGGTTCCCAAAAACGCAGTGTTAGCGGGATCAGCCCAGATACCTGCTAGCACCTGCGTTTTTCCCCTCCGCCCAGCCCACCCAAGTGCAGTATCGATCGATCACTGTCACTTACAAAACACTAAACGCATAACTGCAGCGTTCAGAGTCAGGCCTGATCCCTGCGATCGCTAACAGTTTTCTTGGTAGCGTTTTGGTGAACTGGCAAGCACCAGCCCCAGGCAGCATCAGGTTAGCGCCAGTACCGCTAACACCCATGCACGCACCGTACACCTCCCTTAGTGGTATAGTATCTGATCAATATCTGATCTGATCAGATCTATACTAGCGTCCCCAGCAGTTTAGGGTTCCCAAAAACGCAGTGTTAGCGGGATCAGCCCAGATACCTGCTAGCACCTGCGTTTTGCCCCTCCGCCCGGCCCAGCCCAGCCCACCCAAGTGCAGTATCGATCGATCACTGTCACTTACAAAACACTAAACGCATAACTGCAGCGTTCAGAGTCAGGCCTGATCCCTGCGATCGCTAACAGTTTTCTTGGTAGCGTTTTGGTGAACTGGCAAGCACCAGCCCCAGGCAGCATCAGGTTAGCGCCAGTACCGCTAACACCCACGCACGCACCGTACACCTCCCTTAGTGGTATAGTATCTGATCGGATCAATATCTGATCTGATCAGATCTATACTAGCGTCCCCAGCAGTTTAGGGTTCCCAAAAACGCAGTGTTAGCGGGATCAGCCCAGATACCTGCTAGCACCTGCGTTTTGCCCCTCCGCCCGGCCCAGCCCAGCCCACCCAAGTGCAGTATCGATCGATCACTGTCACTTACAAAACACTAAACTCATAACTACAGCGTTCGCAGAGTCAGGCCTGATCCCTGCGATCGCTAACAGTTTTTTTGGTAGCGTTTTGGTGAACTGGCAAGCGCCAGCAGCCTAGTACACCACGGTCGTAGTCAAACCCGCACTGCAGTAACACGTGGTGACGTGGCGAGTCCCATAAGTGCAGCTCAAGCTGGTGAGGTGGCAAGCACAAGTAGTGTCCCGCTGCCACCAAAAAGACAAACACAGGCCCGTCGTGCCCATAGTGCCCTTCCTGCTGCATTCGCCAATCCTAATTGGGAACCCACCGCTTCTGCAGCGCCCGTACTTCCCCCATTCACATCCCCAACCAAATGCAGTCGGCTGCATGAGAGGCATTTTCATTATGTCCTCCCGAGTACCCCTACCCAACGAACCCCCCCAAAAAAGATGTCGTGTCTGCAGCAAGCACAGATATAGGCGTGACACCCGCTATTGTCCCTCCTGTCCTGACAATCCTGGTCTTTGCATTGGTGAATGTTTTGAACGCTACCATTCACTAGTTGAGTATTAGCGTAGGGTACAGCATTCCACAGACTAGGCACACTTTCACAGGGTCTCCTAAGATGCCATCGCATTTTGAGAGACCCGAACCCGGAACCGGTTACAGTTATAAAAGTTACAGTTACAAAAAAAAGTGTAAAAAAAAAAAAACATACAAAAATATAAAATAAAAAAAAATTGTTGTCGTTTTATTGTTCTCTCTCTCTCTCTATTCTCTATTGTTCTGCTCTTTTTTACTGTATTCTATTCTGCAATGTTTTATTGTTGTTATGTTTTATCATGTTTGCTTTTCAGGTATGCAATTTTTTATACTTTACCGTTTACTGTGCTTTATTGTTAACCATTTTTTTGTCTTCAGGTACGCCATTCACGACTTTGAGTGGTTATACCAGAATGATGCCTGCAGGTTTAGGTATCATCTTGGTATCATTCTTTTCAGCCAGCGGTCGGCTTTCATGTAAAAGCAATCCTAGCGGCTAATTAGCCTCTAGACTGCTTTTACAAGCCGTGGGAGGGAATGCCCCCCCCCACCGTCTTCCGTGTTTTTCTCTGGCTCTCCTGTCTCAACAGGGAACCTGAAAATGCAGCCGGTGATTCAGCCAGCTGACCATAGAGCTGATCAGAGACCAGAGTGGCTCCAAACATCTCTATGGCCTAAGAAACCGGAAGCTACGAGCATTTTATGACTTAGATTTCGCCGGATGTAAACAGCGCCATTGGGAAATTGGGAAAGCATTTTATCACACCGATCTTGGTGTGGTCTGATGCTTTGAGGGCAGAGGAGAAATCTAGGGTCTAATAGACTCCAATTTTTTCAAAAAAGAGTACCTGTCACTACCTATTGCTATCATAGGGGATATTTACATTCCCTGAGATAACAATAAAAATGATTTAAAAAAAATGAAAGGAACAGTTTAAAAATAAGATAAAAAAAAATAAGAATAATAAAGAAAAAAAAAAAAAAAAAAGCACCCCTGTCCCCCCTGCTCTCGCGCTAAGGCGAACGCAAGCGTCGGTCTGGCGTCAAATGTAAACAGCAATTGCACCATGCATGTGAGGTATCACCGCGAACGTCAGATTGAGTGCAGTAATTTTAGCAGTAGACCTCCTCTGTAAATCTAAAGTGGTAACCTGTAAAGGCTTTTAAAGGCTTTTAAAAATGTATTTAGTTTGTCGCCACTGCACGTTTGTGCGCAATTTTAAAGCATGTCATGTTTGGTATCCATGTACTCGGCCTAAGATCTTCTTTTTTATTTCATCAAACATTTGGGCAATATAGTGTGTTTTAGTGCATTAAAATTTAAAAAAGTGTGTTTTTTCCCCAAAAAATGCGTTTGAAAAATCGCTGCGCAAATACTGTGTGAAAAAAAAAAATGAAACACCCACCATTTTAATCTGTAGGGCATTTGCTTTAAAAAAAATATATAATGTTTGGGGGTTCAAAGTAATTTTCTTGCAAAAAAAAAATATTTTTTTTATGTAATCAAAAAGTGTCAGAAAGGGCTTTGTCTTCAAGTGGTTAGAAGAGTGGGTGATGTGTGTCATAAGCTTCTAAATGTTGTGCATAAAATGCCAGGACAGTTCAAAACCCCTCCAAATGACCCCATTTTGGAAAGTAGACACCCCAAGCTATTTGCTGAGAGGCATGTCGAGTCCATGGAATATTTTATATTGTGACACAAGTTGCGGGAAAGAGACAATTTTTTATTTTTTTTATTTTTTTTTGCGCAAAGTTGTCACTAAATGATATATTGCTCAAACATGCCATGGGAATATGTGAAATTACACCCCAAAATACATTCTGTTGCTTCTCCTGAGTACGGGGATACCACATGTGTGGGACTTTTTGGGAGCCTAGCCGCGTACGGGACCCCGAAAACCAAGCACCGCCTTCAGGCTTTCTAAGGCCGTAAATTTTTGATTTCACTCTTCACTGTCTATCACAGTTTTGGAGGCCATGGAAAGCCCAGGTGGCAAAAATCCCCCCCCCAAATGACCCCATTTTGGAAAGTAAACACCCCAAGCTATTTGCTGAGAGGTATAGTGAGTATTTTGCAGACCTCACTTTTTGTCACAAAGTTTTGAAAATGGAAAAAAGAAAAAAAAAAATTTTTTCTCGTCTTTCTTTATTTTCAAAAACAAATGAGAGCTGCAAAATACTCACCATGCCTCTCAGCAAATAGCTTGGGGTGTCTACTTTCCAAAATGGGGTCATTTGGGGGGGTTTTATGCCATCTGGGCATTTTATGGCCTTCAAAACTGTGATAGGTAGTGAGGAGTAAAATCAAAAATGTACGCCCTTAGAAATCCAGAAGGCAGTGATTGGTTTTCGCGGCCCCGTACGCGGCTAGGCTCCCAAAAAGTCCCACACATGTGGTATCCCCATACTCAGGAGAAGCAGCTAAATGTATTTTGGGGTGCAATTCCACATATGCCCATGGCCTGTGTGAGCAATATATCATTTAGTGACAACTTTTTGTAATTTTTTTTATTTTTTATTTTTTTTTTTAGTCATTATTCAATCACTTGGGACAAAAAAAATGAATATTCAATGGGCTCAACATGCCTCTCAGCAATTTCCTTGGGGTGTCTACTTTCCAAAATGGGGTCATTTGTGGGGGTTTTGTACTGCCCTGCCATTTTAGCACCTCAAGAAACGACATAGGCAGTCATAAATTAAAGGCTGTGTAAATTCCAGAAAATGTACCCTAGTTTGTAGGCGCTATAACTTTTGCGCAAACCAATAAATATACACTTATTGACATTTTTTTTACCAAAGACATGTGGCCGAATACATTTTGGCCTAAATGTATGACTAAAATTTCGTTTGTTGGATTTTTTTTAGAACAAAAAGTAGAAAATATCATTTTTTTTCAAAATTTTCGGTCTTTTTCCGTGTATAGCGCAAAAAATAAAAACGACAGAGGTGATCAAATACCATCAAAAGAAAGCTCTATTTGTGGGAAGAAAAGGACGCAAATTTCGTTTGGGTACAGCATTGCATGACCGCGCAATTAGCAGTTAAAGCGACGCAGTGCCAAATTGTAAAAAGTGCTCTGGTCAGGAAGGGGGTAAATTCTTCCGGGGCTGAAGTGGCTAGGGAAGGTGTGAGACTTTCCCTGCATGCTCGTCAAACTAAGATTTTACAGCACCAGCTGTGTGAATTGGAGAAATATCACCTTGGTAAATGATGCTGTCACCATGGGGTGCACATGGTCGGCCATAGTCGCTGGCAGTGACGCTACCTTTCAAAGAGATTATGGGGCCTGCAGAATGCCAAGATATGGCTGCCCAAACCATTATTGTGCCGCCACCATGCTTTACTATTGGCACAAAGCATCCTGGTCGTAAGCTTAGAACAGTGTTTGTCGCACATAAACATGTCCGGTGGTTGGGAACAGTGTGGAGCTTGATTCATCGGACCATATTATAGTCTTCCATTGATCAATAGTCCATGATGTATGGGTGTTGCACCATTCTCTTCTCTTCTGAGCATTAATATCAGTCCCACATGACTCCATATTACTAGCAGCACACACAGTGTATGACGAAAGTGAGGCTTCCCACCTCTTACTTTAAGTGTCTCATCACACGGTGGAAGCAAAAGGATGTGAGGAAAGGGGGAATAGCCTGTTTCAAGGCCCCCCTTTCCCTAATGGGATGGTGGTGATAGAAGTTTTAAGCCCCTCATTGAGTGATTTCAATGGGGGGGGGGGGTTTATGATAGGTTAAAAAAGATCAGCTGATTGGTAATGTTCTGTAAGTTTTGGTGAGTCCTCCAGAATAGGTCATTTAAGGTCACCTGACCCCCCAGAACATTTTAGAAATCTCCAGAACCCCTATTTTTTTTTTTTTTTTGGTTAAACGTTTTTATTTTCAATAAACATGTACAATTTTCCATTGCACAGACATTTAACATTGTTCAGTACAAGCATTTCAATAGTAACATGTGTAATTAATACATAAAGGTTCTGTATTAAGTAAAGTAAATGTTGCAGTACATTAGTACAGTTGGTTTTTGGGATACCAGTGTGTATTCTTTGATCACTATCATTTAAGAAGGTGGTACAGTGGCTTGCGAAAGTATTCGGCCCCCTTGAACTTTTCAACCTTTTGCCACATTTCAGGCTTCAAACATAAAGATATAAAATTTTTATTTTTTGTGAAGAATCACCAACAAGTGGGACACAATTGTGAAGTGGAAAGAAATCTTTTGGATTTTTGAAACTTTTTTAACTAATAAAAAAATGAAAAGTGGGGCGTGCAAAATTATTCGGCCCCCTTGCGTTAATACTTTGTAGAGCCACCTTTTGCTGCGATTACAGCTGCAAGTCGCTTGGGGTATGTCTCTATCAGTTTTGCACATCGAGAGACTGAAATTCTTGCCCATTCTTCCTTGCAAAACAGCTCGAGATCAGTGAGGTTGGATGGAGAGCGTTTGTGAACAGCAGTTTTCAGCTCTTTCCACAGATTCTCGATTGGATTCCGGTCTGGACTTTGACTTGGCCATTCTAACACCTGGATACGTTTATTTGTGAACCATTCCTTTGTAGATTTTGCTGTATGTTTGGGATCATTGTCTTGTTGGAAGATAAATCTCCGTCCCAGTTTCAGGTCTTTTGCAGACTCTAACAGGTTTTCATCCAGAATGGTCCTGTATTTGGCTGCATCCATCTTCCCCTCAATTTTAACCATCTTCCCTGTTCCTGCTGAAGAAAAGCAGGCCCAAACCATGATGCTGCCACCACCATGTTTGACAGTGGGGATGGTGTGTTGAGTGTGATGAGCTGTGTTGCTTTTACGGCAAACATATCGTTTTGCATTGTGGCCAAATAGTTTGATTTTTATTTCATCGGACCAGAGCACCTTCTTCCACATGTTTGGTGTGTCTCCCAGGTGGCTTGTGGCAAACTTTAGACGAGACTTTTTATGGATATCTTCCATAAAGGCCACTCTTCCATAAAGGCCAGATTTGTGCAGTGTACGACTGATTGTTGTCCTATGGACAGACTCTCCCACCTCAGCCGTAGTTCTCTGCAGTTCATCCAGAGTGATCATGGGCCTCTTGGCTGCATCTCTGATCAGTCTTCTCCTTGTCTGAGCTGAAAGTTTAGAGGGACAGCCAGGTCTTGGTAGATTTGCAGTGGTCTGATACTCCTTCCATTTCAAAATGATCGCTTGCACAGTGCTCCTTGGGATGTTTAAAGCTTGGGAAATCTTTTTGTATCCAAATCCGGCTTTAAACTTCTCCACAACAGTATTACGGACCTGCCTGGTGTGTTCCTTGGTCTTCATGATGCTCTCTGTTCTTTCAACAGAACCCTGAGACTATCACAGAGCAGGTGCATTTATACAGAGACTTGATTACACACAGGTGGATTCTATTTATCACCATCAGTCATTTAGGACAACATTGGATCATTCAGAGATCCTCGCTGAACTTCTGGAGTGAGTTTTCTGCACTGAAAGTAAAGGGGCCGAATAATTTTGCACGCACCACTTTTCAGTTTTTTAATTGCTAAAAAAGTTTAAAATATCCAATAGATTTCATTCCACTTCACAATTGTGTCCCACTTGTTGGTGATTCTTCACAAAAAATTAAAATTTTATATCTTTATGTTTGAAGCCTGAAATGTGGCAAAAGGTTGAAAAGTTCAAGGGGGCCGAATACTTTCGCAAGCCACTGTATATATGACCCGGGTTCAGCTGAGTAATAAATGAAAGAGAGAGACATGCCTTGCAATGCTATACACATGTTTCAGATGCTTTAAGCCATTGGTCCCAAACCTTGTTATATTTTGCAGGTCACCCTCTATTAATGTAAATTAACTTTTTATAAGGTAGTATAGTATTGATATCAGTCAACCAGTCAGACAGTCTGGGGGGGATTGCCTCATGCAGAGTTTAGCTATCCAGAGTTAGAGTCTCATGCAGAAAAGTTTTGGTGTATTTATCAGTGTCTGCATCAGGAAAAATACCCAATAAGCATATTTTGGGGTCCAGGGTCAGCAGAGACCATGAAGGAAATCTAGATAAAAGTAATAATAACTTAAAGCGCATATACAGCATACAGTAATCAGAATTAATCAGGTTGGCCAGGCATATAGTCCATGGCTAAAGTGTTGGCAGCCCAGGGGTTAATGAGGGTCTGACAGTTCGGAGCATGTAAAGTAGGTTACATGGCTAAAAAGTTGGCAGTCCAGGGGTTAATAAGGATCTGACAGTTCAGAGTATTTGGAGTGGGTTGGTGGAGCAGTGGATCTAGGAGGCGGCTGCTGTCCTCAGAGAGCTGGCTCTGTGATATGCAAGAGAGGGTGAAGAAAGGAAGCGCCACCTGAGTGCAGCATTAGTAGGTACTTTTAATGACACAAAGTTAAAAAACACTTACAAGAGACATAATTAAAAAGGCTCATCTGTAGATGGGTAATCCTGGTGAGTTCCTCGGGCTCCAGTCTGGATGGTGTGTCAGCGGTGTAAGGCTGCAGGGGAAGCTGTTCAGCAGGTAGTTCGTCCTGTGGCCATCAGTGGGAAGCTGGGGCCGGCGTGGAGCGCACAGAGGGTGTGCGTGACGTCACGGGCCGTTCAGCAGCTTCCGGCTTCCGGGTACACTCCAGGGGGAGGGCTCACATAGAGGGAGGATTCAGGCAGTGGGAGAGCACTGGATAGGCTACGCGCTTGGAGCAGCTGCTCCTTCAATAGGCCTGAGGGGGCAGTGCGTGAGTGCTGTGCTATTTATAGGCCGGCACTGTGGGACAACAAGGCTCAGCGCCGGCTGATAGCACAACGCTGTTAAGGAGTAGTACAGTGCGGTGAACTCAAAGGGGGAGGGGGTATGGAACAAAATTTGTGAGAGACCGCACTGAAGTAAAGGAGGGAATACAAAGAGAATGACAAATGGGGAGGGGGCACATAGTGGCTGAGGAAATGTTAATACGTATCAAGTATCATATGCATATAAATAAATTAAGTTATGAAGAATTTGTAGAAAAAACTAAAAATTATATATATAAAAAATTATATATATAAAAAATTATTATAAAAAATCATATATATAAAGAAAGGGGGGGGATCATGTGTGAAAAAGATTATCATTATATGGAACAGATATGTGTTACATGCATGTATGCACACACACATATACATGCATGTACATATACATATGAAATATAGCAAGGATTACGGGCAGTATGTATATAAATAATCCGTACGAAAAAAAAAATGTATACATAAAAAAATCTCATATATACCTTTATATATAAAAACAAAAATATATTAAAATATAAAAATATAAAATATATATTAAAAAATATATACATAAAAAAAAATATATAAAAAACAAAAAACAAAACAAAAAAAACAACCTAAATATATGCATGGACATATACTAATGCATATATGTATAATAAAGATTACTATATGGAGAGTAAGAGATATATATGAATATGGGAGTATGGTAAGCCGGGGGAGGGGGGGGGTTATTGTATTAGTATGCATGTGCCTGCGCACAATGTGATGTGTGCATATGTAAGAATGTACAAAGTCAGAAGAAGGATAGACCGGGGCGTGGGCTGGTGAGGGGGGGAAAGGAGGGGAAAAGGGCAAAGGAAAGAAAGAAAAGGGGGGAAAGAAAGAAAAAGGGGGGGGAGAGGGGGGGAAGAAGGGAAGGGAGGTGGTATGGGGGGGGGGGGAAGAAAAGAGGGGAGAAGGAAAGAGGAAGAGAGGAGAAAGAAAAAAGAAAGGGAGAAAGAGGGGAAATGGGGGAGGCTGGATAGTGTGGTGGGAAGACGAGGTGGCTCATAACAGTGTGTGTACCTCGATTTCTTCGTTTAGCCCACCGGGTGTAAGGGTGCCCAAGGAGTAGATCCAGTAGGTTTCTTGCTGGCACAGACGTTTGAAGCGTTCAGCTGTAGGGAATGTGGCAGGGATGGACTCAATAACCCACACGCCTAGGCCAGCAGTGGACCGGCCATGGTGTGTAAGAAAATGTTTAGGGACGCTGTGATGGTCACGACCCTTTTCGATGAAGCGCCGGTGTTCCCCAAATCGTGCTCTGAGTGCCCTTATGGTGCGGCCAACATAGAATTGTCCACAGGGACAGGTCAGGCAGTATACGACAAAGTCCGTAGAGCAGTTGTAGAATTCTTTGAGGGTGTAGCTTTTGCCTTTGACGTTGAAAGTTTTCTGACCATGTTGTACGAATGGACAAATGAGACAGAGGGTTTTTTTACATTGGTACATCCCTCTGAGGGGTATAAGGACAGGTTGCAGGGGGATGGGTTGGGAGGACTTGATTTTACTGGGTGCAATTTTGCTCTTAATGTTCCTTGATCTCCTATATGTTACTTTTGGTTTTGTCCCAACTGTGGCTTTCAAATGGGGGTCTTCCAGGAGAATGGACCAGTGTGATTCTAGTATTTTTTCCATTTTCTTATGTTTGTCGTGAAACTGTGTGATGAAGCGGGTTGGTTGTTTGGCAACAGGAGAGGAGTTATGACGACTGATTTGTGGCTTGCGGTAGTTGTTGAAGGCTGCCTCTATGAGAGGAGCAGGGTATCCTTTGTCTTGAAATTTTTTAGATAGAAGTAGGCCATGGGCTTCATAGTCTGAGTCTCTGGTGCAGTTCCTCCGAAGACGGCAAAACTGGCTCCGGGGAATATTGTTCACCCATCTGAGATGGTGGCAGCTGGTATAATGTATGAAGGAATTGCCTGCAGGAGGTTTAATGAAATTTTTGGTATATATGGCTTCATTGTCATGGCAGAGTTCGAGGTCTAGGAATGCCAGAGTTTCGGGGTCAGCCACGTGGGTGAATGATAGGCCCAAGGTGTTGGTGTTGCAATGCTGGACGAAGGTGAGTATGCCATTGAGTGTACCATCCCAGATGATAACTATGTCATCAATATATCGACCATAGTATATTATGTTTGCGGCAAAGGGGTGGTCTGCTGCGAGGTACATGTGTTCCCAATATCCCATGGTGAGATTGGCATAGCTGGGGGCAAAGTTGGCCCCCATGGCTGTACCATTGATCTGAAGGTAGTGTGTACCCTCTGACTCAAAATAGTTATGTTTGAGGCAGAAGGTTAGGGCTTCTAGTATGAAATTGGCTTGCTAGGGGGTTGGTGAGGGGATCGTTGGCCAAAAAATGCCCGACAGCGCTGGCTCCTATATCATGGGGTATGGATGTGTAGAGTGATGACACATCGAGTGAAAGCCACCAGTAGTTCTTATTCCATGTATAGGGTTTGAGCATCTCGAGTAGATGGGGTCCATCACATATATAGGAAGGGAGGTTCTGTGCTAGGGGTTGGAGGAATTGATCAATATATATGGAGAAGCCACTGGTGACACTCTCCATGGCAGCCACCACTGAACGGCCTGGGGGATGGGTAAGATCTTTATGAATTTTTAGCAAATGGTAGAAATAAGGAACTTTATAGAAGTTTTTCTTTAAGAACGAGGCTTCAGATTTGGAAATGATTTCGTCAGTGAGGGCTTTGTTAACAAGTGTAGTTGCTTCTAGCGAAAACTGGAATGTGGGATCACTGGGGAGCCTGGCATAGGTGTTTGTATCAGAAAGTAGTCTTTGTGATTCGAGGATGTAGTCTTCTTTGTCCTGGATGACTATACTGCCCCCTTTGTCCACAGGTTTGATGACAATAGATTTGTTGTGTGTCAACTGTTCCAGGGCCTTGCGTTCTAATGGAGGAAGGTTGGATTTGATGTAGGTGTGCTTGGAAGTGCGGTTGCACATATTAATAAGGTCCGTATAGACTACCTGGTAGAAAGTTTGTAAGTACGGACCCTTGTTGGATGTTGGGTTAAAGATGGATTTGGGGCGTAGTGAAGTGTGTTTGACTGGGGGTGAGGTAGAACCATGTTGGGTGAGCCATTCAAGGTCAGCATTGTAGTTTTCGGCATATAACTCCTCAAGTAGGCAAGTGCGGGTCTGTCTGATTCGTCAAGTGAATCAAGGTCTGTGGAACATGGAACGGAGTTGACGATATCAGACGTGGGGGCTTGTTTAGATGATTGGATATTGAAATATCTCTGGACTGTAATGTCTCTAATGTATTTGTTGAGATCTTTGAATAATGTAAAACTGTTGGGCTGCATAGTAGGGGCAAAAGTGAGCCCCTTTCTGAGGAGGGATAGGTCATATGCGGTTAATGAAGTGTGTGATAGATTATAGATTTTTACAGTTTCCGCATCTTTACTGACTTTTTTTCTTCCTCGCCCCCCCCTCCGTCTACGTGTTTTCTTTTTGTGAGGAGCGGCGGGGGGGTAGGTGCTAAAAAATCGTTTTCTAGACTGGTGGCTATTTTTAGCGGGGGTTTGGAACTCTGTAATTGTGTGAGAGGGAGATTCTCTATCCAGGCTAATGACTGTGATTCACTGATGGTATCAAGGTGATCATGGATAATCCTATGTGAATCATCAGGAGGTTTATTTATCGGGTCAGAGACAGGCACTGGGTTGCGTAGGGAGACGTCTGTGAGATCTAGACCTTGGGTAGAGGCAGGTTGTTGTGTCTGGTGGTCATGATTAGTAGAAGGTGTCTGCGCCTGGGTGGGGCCTGTACGGGCTTTATTGGGTCTGTTCTTGAGGCGTTTGGGTTTGGGAATGAGTGGTTTAGGTCCAGTGGGAAATTGTGGGGTGTGCCGGGACATCGGCCCGGGTCTGGGCGGGTGTAGAGATGGATGTGGCAACAAGGGTTTTGGCGCCTGATGGGATCTGAAAAGGCTCCCATGTGGCTGGATAGACATGAGTGGACGAGGACCAGGACCTGGATTAAGGCTGGGGTATTTCTTCCTTTTCCAGGTAAATATTTGGTTGTTGTTGTAGTCAAATAAGTCCCTTCTGAATTTACCGAGTTTATTGGCAATAGTATGATCCTCATTTCTGATTGTGTTCCTTTTGAGCATGCTGAACCAAGTGTGCGGTAAATGGGGAATGGTGTCACAAATGGTTTGGCAAAGACTAGTGATTTTGTCTTTCAGGGCTGTGTATTTTCTTTCTCTTTGTTGGATGATGGTACTCATCCATTTGGTTGTGCAGAACTCGGATATATGTGCCCATTCTGTATGTAGATCTGGGTCGAGGAAGGCACACTCTTTTAGGACTCTAAGTCCTCTAGGGGAAATTTTGTGTGAAATATATAATTGCAGAAAGAACTTATCCCACCACTGTTGGTTGGCAGTGGAGATTAGGTCCTCAAGTTTTTTGAAGAGGGTGCATAATTTGGGGATGGGGGTCTTGGAGCCTGCGATGGGGCTGTCTTTTTTGAAAAAATGGGTGGGAAAGAGGGCAAAGAATTCCTCCAAGACAATATGTTTGTTGTCTTCAATGGCAGTAAGAAGGAAATCTACCACCTGTTTCCAAAATCCCTGTATGTATGGACAGGACCACAGAAGATGGTAGAATGTGCCTGTTTCTTGTTTGCATGATAGACATGTGGAAGGTTGTCTCTGATTGAATTTAGCCATTCTTAAAGAGGGAGTCCACCTAAACCGCCTAAAAAAAAATATATTAAAAGCCAGCAGCTACAAATACTGCAGCTGCTGACTTTTAATAAATGGCCACTTACCTGTCCCAGGGTCCAGCGATGTCGGCAGCCGACGCCGAGAACCCGCTCGGTTCTCGGCAGCTGCCGCCGCCATCCTAGGTGAGGGAATCAGGAAGTGAAGCGTTGCGGCTTCACTTCCCGGTTCCCTACTGCGCATGCGCGAGTCGCGCTGCACATCAATACTGGTCCCCGCTATCTCCTGGGACCTGTGTGTTTCCCAGGAGACAGCGCGGAGGGACAGGAAGAGGCATAGACTCTGGAAGTGGGTGCAAATACCTGTCTTAGACAGGTATCTGCACCCCCCTCCCCCCTGAAAGGTGCCAAATGTGACACCGGAGGGGGGGGAGGGTTCAGAAAAGCGGAAGATCCATTTTTGTGTGGAACTCCGCTTTACAGGTGTGAGGTATGTGCGGGGTATTATGTAAATTTGAGTCAGTCTGTCGGACAGTTTAGGTGAGACAGCTTTACCTGTATCTAGTGCCACGCTCCAATTCTCATCTTCTAGATTTCCCAGGTCCCCCTCCCAGCACAGTTTTCTTTTATAAGCTATTTTCATTGATGAGGAACTAACATGTTGTAGAATATTGATATTAATTTTTGAGGGTCTTCGCTTTTAATTATTTCCATTATAGGATTAGGAGTAGAATTAGGTAATGATTCTGGGAACTGGGATTGAATAGCATGTCGAACCTGTAGAAATCGGAAAAACATGCAATTTGGGAGTGTAAATTTGAGTTTTAATGTGTCAAATGTTTTTAATGTGCCAGCAGTAAGTAGGTGTGACAGGTAGAAAATTCCACTTCTGCACCAGGCCACAGAGTCCGGCACTGTAAAAAATTCTGGGAGTGTTTTATTATGCCAAATGGGGGAATAGTCATTATGTGTAGGTATGTCTAGTTTAGCAGAGGCCAGTCTCCATATCCTCCTGTAGTGAGTTGTGCTCATCCTTTTTAGCAATGCCTCCCATACCTGCTGCTATAGCGCAGATGGGGTCAGATGTCAGTTGGGTCCGGGGGGCATAATAGTAAAGTGAATTTCCTCCCATCTGTCTTGTCAATATGGAACATTTGGGATAGTTGGGACGCTGTGTGATATAAACTAAAGTCAGGTAGGGCCGTACTGGCTAGATCATTGGGGTTTTTGAGTAATCACCAGGCCAATTTATGTCTATTCTTTCCCCAAACAAAGGGTTTGAGAATAGCATCTATAGTTTTGAAGTATTTCAGCAGTAAATACACAGGAGTGTGCCATAGTATATATAGAATAGCCTTGCTCTCATTTAATCTCACAAATGTATGCATTACTGGTTGCCCCTCAAGAGGATTATGTCCCTCCATATATAAGGAAGTGGGAAATTACATTAGACAGGACGTTCACCCAGGCACAACATAGGCAGATAGTAAATCTTGCATTGAAATCTTCAATATCCACAAGAATCCAAGAAACTAATTTTAAAATAATGACAAGATGGTACCGTACACCCTCATTACTTAATAAATTCTTTCCGGAGATCCCAGACAAATGTTGGAGGTGTCAGGAGGAAAGAGGGACTCTACTCCACGTTCTTTGGTCCTGCCCAAAACTGGAGTACTTCTGGAGGGAGATACGGCGGATAGCACAGAAATTTACTGAGTATAACCTCCCAGAAGATCCAGCCCTATTTTTGTTACATGTCTCAAACATACCGGGGGAAACATATAGTAAATTTATTTTGCGCCATCTTATTAACGCAGCTAGATCATGTATCGTACGGCAGTGGAGAGATACGTACCCTCCCACAATTCTTACATGGGTCACACGAATTGAAGAGGTTAATAGGATGGAGGATTTGCTATTATCGGCTCAAAATCAAAAGGAGACATATTTAGAAACTTGGGGCCAATGGAATACATTTAAATTGTCGGAGGAAGGGAGTTCCCTCTTTGCTCCTGAGAGTATGTGAAAAAGAGAGTGTGGTCTTGGGGGTGACCTCACTTTCATGGATGATGGTATAGTAAACTCGCCTTTTCCTCGGTACATCTCCCCTATCAGTGTTTTTTTTTGTTTTTTGGGGTTTTTTTAGGAAATCTTTCCCTCATGGGGCTTCTTATTTTCTTCTTTTGCCTCTTCAGATATGTAGAGGTTTTTCTTCTTAGTAAAGTATGTTGTCAGGGCATACAAGAGAAGCAGGTCTAACGGAAGAGAGAATGGAGACTATCTCAAATAACTAGTTATTGTTTTTTCTGTAGATGTATTTAAGATAGGAGTAATGCTGTTAATTGGATTTTGAATGGATTAGTTGGAACTCATACGATTGATGGATTAATGAAATTGTTTATTTCTCTATATGTATGACAACTAAAAAAAAAAAAAAAAAAAAAAAAAAAGAATTTTAGGGAGGAGTATCATTTTAATGAGGTTGATACGGCATAACACCCCGAGAGGCAGACTTGCCCATATTTGCATTTTTGATTTAATCAAGGCAAATAGTGGTTCCACATTGAGAGAGATATAGTCGACAGGTGACTTAGTTATACGTACCACGAGGTATTGGATACTATTTACTCGTTGTAGGGGTAATTGGGCCTGTAATTCAGTCTGGGGAGCAAAATCAAGTGGCAGAACTTGTGATTTCTCCCAGTTGATTTTGAGACCGGAAAAAGAACCAAAGTGTTCAATTGTTCGGCTTCAGCTAAAGAGGAGCCTGAGTCTGCTAGATATAGTAGTGCGTTGTCGGCGTACATACTTATTTTCTCTACTAGGCCACTCATACGCAAGCCCTGTATCAGTGGGTTGCATCTGATAGATATTGCAATAGGTTCTGTGGCAAGGGCATATAGTAGGGGGGAAAGAGGGCAACCTTGTCTCGTACCCCTAGTGAGCTCAAAAGCATCCGACTGCCAGCCATTAGCTGCTACTTTGGCTACTGGGGCTTGGTATAGCAAGCAGATCCACTTAAGAAATTTAGAGCCAAAGCCGTATTTTGCTAGGCATTTCCACAGGTAGCTCCACTCCATCGAATCGAATGCCTTAGCAGTGTCCAATGTCACCACAACTCTCTCTCCGACATTATCATGGTGGGCCTGCATATTTATGAACAGTTTCCTCAGATTAAACAAGGTATTTCTGCCTGGCATGAAGCCTGCTTGGTCTTCGGGCACCAGGGTTAGAATAACTTGGTTGAGGCGCACTGCCAACATTTTTGCCAGAATTTTGATGTCCACCTAGAGTAGGGAGATGGGTCTATATGATTCTGGGAGGCCCAGACCTTTGCCCGGTTTGGGTATGAGTACTTTAATTGCTTCTCTCATGGATGCTGGCAATATTGAAGTCTAAAATATATGAGCATAAAGGGTAAGTAATTTAGATAGGAGAGTCTCGCTGTATTTGAGTAAAATTCGATGGGTAGCTTATCAGAGCCTGGTGACTTGGACCTAGAAAAGCTGGCAATTGCCGTTGCTATCTCGGTTATCAGTGGCACCTCAAGTGATTCTATCTGAGCGGATGTCAATTGTGGGAAGGTGAGTTTTTCTAGGAAGCGATCTATGGATTCTGTGTCATTGGAAGTAGTGGTGGTATATAGGGAGCTAAAGAATTTGTGGAATATTCCTGTTACTTCTGTGGGTTCAGTAACCATCTCACCCGAGGGGGTTTGTAGTGAGATTACTACTGGGGTCTATCCTCACTGTGAACCTTGTATGCTAATAGCTTTCCCGCTCTTTCTCCATGCTCAAAAAGTTTCTGCTTAGAAAAAAAAAGTTTTCTTCTAGTCATCTCATATTGTAACTGTTTAACTACCCTGGATTGCAATTTAAGGCGGGAGCTTTGTCAGGAGAGGGGTCCCTCTCGTATTGACATTCTGCAAAGGAGAGCTCCTCCAGCACCTTATCTGCACTCTCAGCTGTATTGTTTTCAGTCTATTAATATGTGATATCAAAATGGCCCTCACATGTAATTTAAAAGAGTCCAATACGTTTGCAAATGAAGCAGATTGTTCATTTTTCTGAAAGTACCTTTTCCATTCGTTATCTATCTCAGCACCATCTGGTAACAGTGAGAGTCAAAAAGGGTTTAGTCTCCATGTCTTGGGTGGTTTTACTATGGGGACACTTAGTGTAATCCTGTATGAACTATGATCCAACAGGAGTCTAAGGCAAAAGGCTGCGTCTTTTAGACGGGGTACCAGTGTCTGTGATAGTAGGATAAAGTCTGTGCAGGACATTGTGCTGTGGGTAGAGGAGAAGCATGAGTATGCTCTGGTGGTTGAGTGTTTAGTCCTCCATAAGTCAATTAGATTGAAGTTAGTTATTATTCTGGCAAACCTGGTAGATGTAATGGGCCTAGGAGTCAAGTCAGGCTATTGTGCTCTGTCTATAGGCTGGGATTTAATGTAGTGTTAAGTCTCCTAGCCAAATGGCTGGGACCGTCGTCCATAAAGTCGAATCCCTCTGTCAAGACCGTCATGCAGAATGGGGTGTAACATAATATGCCATCAGCAAAAACTGTTCGCCATATATTTTAGCATGTAAAAAAACGACTTTGTGGATCTGAGCTCAGGTCACACAGTTCAAAATTTAAGGACTTGGTTATGAGTAAGGACACTCCTCTTGCGTGTGTAGTGTAATCTGAATGATTTACCTAGCCAATCCAAGGGCGTTTAAGGACAAGCTGCAAACAGCCATCTATATGTGGCCCGTTGTTTTTTATATGTCTGCCCGTTGTTTTTTAATACATGATAGAATGGCTGAGCATTTAATTTTATCCCATAATGTTCCAGGTTAAGAACTTCAGAGAGGTCTGTTAAATTGATAAAGGGTTTTAATCATGCAGTACCATAGGTTCACATAAGAGGGTTTCCCCACCCCAAATACATTGGCAAGCACTGTAAATAGCAAAGCATGTATAAACATCAGCTGTTTGGCAAATATACTGAACATTGTATTCTGTAATAGGTAGCAACTATACGTGTTGCATTGTACTTTCAATAGAACAGCCCCCACCCAGCCCGACACCGACCCCAACTGGTGTAGGCATATCCCATAACAAAACTTGAACTTGCGTGTGAAGTGGATCAAACACTTCATTCAGGCAAAACAATAACAGAGAAAAGTCTAGAATAAAGGCCCTGGCTGGTGAAAGCGGGTACTGTAATACATTCCCGAAATTGAACAGCACAGTGTATGGTTGTATAAGGCTTATGTGGTACAAGGCTTATGTGGTACAAAGGGATAGATTCCAGGTCAAGTCTTTATCTACAATCCGGGTTTCTCTGATAATGCAGAGGGGGTGAAACGTCACTGTATAAGTCTTGCATATTGTAAGACTGCTGTGTCTCCAAGTAGTATTTCTCCTAACGGGTGAGTATTTACGAATCAGTTGGTTTAGGCCTGAGTAGTGGTCGCGTCTCAGCCATGACGCTTGAGGTGCAATTGTAGGCACCCAGAGAGGGTTGTACAGATTTGTATATTGCCGGCAGTAAGGCAAGCTGGCCACTAAATGGTTACGTTTTTCCAGGTGGCGTATATAGAGAGCAGGTCTTCTCTATTGCAGGGGGGCAGTAAACAGGGTGAGGGGGTATAGCAATGGGCAAGCAAAAGACATGTAAATAGAGGCCTTATATGAAGTCTACAGTACCTGTGATGAGCGGAGCTGTTTCTTCTATGCTGTAGAAAAAGGCTGGTAGTCACTTGTTGTAGTACACAGCACGGTCATCATCTTCTACGCGAAGGCATGTGGGAAACAGCATTGAATATTTAAGATTTTTGACATGCAGGCGTCTATTGGCTTCTGCAAAGCTTTGTCTGCGCTTCTGCCCTTCAGTAGAAAATTCAGGAAAAATAGCTAACTTGACAATTTCAAGGGGTATATTACCTTTTGCTCGTGCCTTGCATAGTGCTGCGTCCCGGTCCTTGTAGTTCAGCAATTTAGCAATAAAAGTGTGTGGAGGGGCACCCCGGGGAGGAGGCCTAGCAGGTATGTGGTGCGCTCTTTCAACCGCGAACGCGGAATGCAGATAAGACCTCTTTGCCATAGGTGTTGATAAGCAATTGCTCCAGAAATGTAGATGGGTCTTTCCCCTCGGTCCCTTCTGGCAATCCAATGAAACGAAGATTGCACCTGCGGAGTCTGTTCTCCATATCATCTTGCTTTACCAGGAGTTAATTGATCTGGTGCTGCTGTCAGGGCTGGCTCAGCCCTTCCTTCTCTGAGCTGGCCACTCAGCTGTCGGCTAATTGCCAGCTCTCATCTCTCTTCACAGTTAACCAGCTGTTGTGGATCTGCTCGTCAGTCCCGCCTACTTTAAGATCTCCAGCTCACTTCATTCCTGCCTTCGCCTTGGTCACATGACAAGAAACCATCTGCGTCCCTGTTTAAAGACTGGCTTTGCTGACATCCCTTCTGGCTTTTTATCCTGCTTGCTGTTCCTCCACTTGGATCCCTGACTTCTAGCCTGGCTGATTACCCGATCTGGTTACCGAACTCTGGCTTGGCTGATTACCCGATCTGGTTACTGAACTGTGTCTTGGCTGACTACCCAATCTAGTCACTGGACTCTGGCTATGCTTTGACTACGCTTACTCTATTTATCTTTTTATTTTTATTAATAAACAAGTGTGATTTTACTGTACTTCTGTCTCGGTCTGGTTTATGGTTTCTGACAGTAGGCGAAGGACATGAATTCAGAAGATAGTCAATCTATTTGTTGGTAATATTTTTTCCAGATTGGATGAGCAAGATCACTGCATGGATCAGTTTGCCATGGCGTTACAAATGCTCCTGAGTCACACGGCTCACCTGGAATCCCCACTGTGGCTGCTCCAGTACAACCTGAGTCCCTGCTGCTGCGCCAGTCTCTGTGCAGGCACCTACCTTGAGTATTACCTCTATAAGTGGTATGTCTGGTTCCGCCCCGCTTCCCTAGCGATTTGGGGGTGATCCAGTTCAATGCAGAGGGTTTCTCAACCAAGTTAATATATACTTTGAGATGCTGCCTCAGGCGTTTCCAACGGACAGTGGCAAAGTAGGGTTAGTGATATATTTGCTTTCTGAGAGAGCCTTGGCCTGGGCTAACCCTCTATGGGAGATGCAAAAACCTGTTGTCTTGAGTTACCCTGAGTTTGTGGCCTCCTTTAAAAGGGTATTTGATGTTCCCGCACGCTCCGCTTCTGCTGCCAAGTGCCTCATGTCCACCAAACAGAGTACGAGAATTGTTGCCAACTACACCATTGAGTTCCATACTCTGGCAGCAGAGGTTGCTTGGAACAATGAGGCCCTTGTGGCTGCATTTTCTCATGGTCTCTCAGATTCCATCAAGGATGAGATAGCAGCCGGAGATATACCCACTGAGCTGGAGAGCTTGATCTCGTTTGCCATCCTCATTGACTCCAGACTTAGAGAAAGACTTTCTTTTAAGGAGCGCTTGCGGAAGCCTCCTGTACGTTTGCCTCCGAGCTTTACAGTCCCACCCGTGCCTCCCTCACCTCCCATGCCTCCTGGTACCGAGTCGGTCAATGAAGATGAACCAAGGCACTTGGGCTTCAGGCGTCTCTTTGCGGATGAGAGAGCGTTTAGGAGGAGGGAAAGATTGTGCCTTTATTTTTGGCCAGGAAGGTCACTTTTTGAAGTCTTGTCCTACCCGTCCTTGGAACACCCGAACCTTGAGGTCCTGTCATGGACAGACCTTAGGTGGTGTTGTGTCGTCCCCAGTTATCCAGAAGGATAAGCCCCTGGTTTTGGTCACCCTTTCTTGGGCTAAGTCGTCTATCGAGATACAGGCTCTAATCGACTCTGGGGCTGCAGGCCTGTTCATTGATGCTACCTTTGTATCAAAGCACTCGATTCCACTGCAGCTGCGTGACACTCCACTTGCCATTGAGGCTCTTGACAGGAGACCTCTACAGCTTGCCCATGTGACTCATGAGACAGGTCCATTGTCCATGGCTGTAGGGGCTCTTCACCTGGAGATAATCCAATTTCAAGTGATTTCCTCTCCTAAGTTTCCGCTGGTTATTGGTTATCCTTGGTTACAGAGGCAAAACCCCTCTTTTGATTGGCTCCGTGCTGAGGTTCTCTCCTGGTCACCACAATGCAGTGAAACATGCTTCCAGAAGGTAGCCAAGGTCCTGTGTACCTCTTCACTCTCCTCCCTGCCAGAAGAGTACCGTTATTTTAGCGATTTCTTTGACAATGGTCAAGCTGGTAGTATGCCTCCACACCAGCCGTATGATTTCGCAATTGACCTTCCACCTGGTGCCACTCCCCCTTGTGCCGGGTTTACCCTTTGTCGGTCTTGGATGATAAAGCCATGGAGGAGTATGTTGCAGACGCACTTTCTCGGGGTTTCATCCGCAAATCCATGTCTCCTGCTGGTGCTGGTTTCTTCTTTGTGAAGAAGAGGAGCAGTGAACTGAGACCTTGTATTGATTATAGGGGTCTCAATCATTTCACGATTAAGAATGCCTGCCCGTTGATTACAGAGTTATTTGACCGCCTCAAGGGAGCAACGGTTTTCAATAAGCTTGACCTCAGAGGGGCTTACAATCTCTCGTGAGGATTAAGGAGGGCGACGAGTGGAAAACTGTGTTTAATATCAGAACAGGCCAATATGAGTGTCTCGTGCCTTTTGGCCTTTGTAACGCCCCGACAGTTTTCCAGGAATTTATTAACAATGTCCTCCAAGATTTGTTGCAGTTATGTGTGGTGGTTTATCTCGATGATATCCTCATATTTTCCAAGTCCCTGGAGAGCCACCATACAGATGTCTGTTGTGTGCTTCAGAAATGAAGAGAGAACAATCTCTATTGTAAACTGGAGAAGTGTTCCATTGGGAACAGGTTCAATTCCTGGGCTATGTCATTTCCACTGCTGGTTTTTCTATGGACCCAGAGAAACTTTCAGCAGTCCTACAGTGGCCTCGACGCGTGGGATTAAATTATTATCTATTATCTGAAGTTTATTTGTAACTTCTCGTCTCTGGTCAAGCCCCTGACCGATATGACCAGAAAGAACGGTAACCCACAGAGTTGGTCTCCGGAGTCCATTAAGGCCTTTGAAAGTCTCAAGGCTGCCCTTGTTTCTGCTCCTGTGTTGGCACATCCTGATCCTATGTTACCTTTTATCCTTGAGGTTGATGCTTCTGTGACTGGTGTTGGCACCCTTCTGTCTCAACGTCCTACCTCTGAGAGTGCTATGCATCCTTGTGGCTACTTTTCCAAGAAATTGTCACCTGCCGAGTGCAATTACGAGATTGGTGACAGAGAGCTGTAGGCAATCATTTTAGAAAAAAAATGGAGACATCTCCTCCAAGGTACCACTGTGCCGTTTCTCATTCTTACTGACCATAAGAATCTCACATTCTTGCCTGAGGCTAAACGCCTCTCTCCCAAAAGGGTGCGATGGGCTCTTTTCTTGTCAAGTTTCAATTACATTGTCTCATTCTTACCCGGTATTAAGAATGTAAGGGATGACGCTTTGTCACAACAATTTTCCTCCACTTCCAAGTTGCAGTTGGTTCCAGTTCCTATGATTCCTCCTGATTATATTCTGGCTACGGTTCGCACCAGTCTTACTTCTCCTTTGGGTGAAAAAATGATTGCTGCTCAGGTCGATGCTCCTCCTGAGAAACCTTGTGACCACTGCTTTGTCCCAGAGTGTCTCCGTACTGCCTTGCTCCAGACTTACCATTCTCCCAAGACAGCTGGCCACCCTGGTAAGAATCAACTCGTTTGGGCCATTTCCCAACAATTCTGGTGGCCTAGTCTACGTGCTGACGTAACTGCCTTCGTAGCTGCCTGTTCCGTGTGTGCTCAGAGTAAGACTCCACAACACCACCTTCCAGTGGGCCTCCTACAACCCATACCCAATGGAGAGAGGCCCTGGACCCACCTGTCTATGGATTTCATTGTGGAGTTGCCCAACTCCCAAGGCAACACAGTTATCCTTATGGTGGTTGACCGGTGTCATTGTATTCCACTTAAGAAGTTGCCCACTTCTAAGGAACTGGCTTTCGCTTACATGGGCTACCCAAGGTGATTGTCTTGGACAGGGGTAGTCAGTTTGTGTCCCGGTTCTGGCGAGCCTTTTGTGCACAGCTGGGATTTCAGCTTGCTTTCTCCTCTGCGCATCACCTGCAGTCTAATGGGGCTGCAGAACGAGCCAATCAGTCCTTGGAGCAATTCCTACGTTGCTATATTTATGACCATCACAACAACTGGTCAGACCTATTACCATAGGCAGAGTTTGTTTACAACAGTGCCTTGAATTCTGCTTCCCGATTGTCCCCATTTATGGTGAATTATGGTTTCCAACCTTCCATGTTGCCCGACTTGTTTGTTCGGCAGAGTATTCCTGCGCTAGAGGAGCATCTCCCTGGTCTTCGTTCCACTTGGGCACAAGTCCAGGAGGCTTTGCATCATGCTAATGATAGATACAGACTCCATGCTGACCACAGGCGCCTGCCTGCGCCTTCCTACCAGGTTGGGGACAGGGTCTGGCTGTCATCTAATAAGTTCCAACTTTGTGTTCCCTCACTGAAGTTTGCACCTTTATTTGGCCTTTCTGTATCCTTCACAGGATTAACCCAGTGGCTTGCACGTTGGACCTTCCTCCTAGTATGCGCATCTCAAATGTGTTTCAGGTCTCCTTATTGAAACCGTTGGTCTGCACCCGCTTTACCACCTCGGTGCCACGTCCTCACCCTATACAGGTTGGGAACCATGAGGAGTATGAGGTACAATCCATTGTTGACTCCCATAGGTTCCATGGACTCATACAGTACCTGGTGCATTGGAAGGGTTACGGTCTGGAGGAACGCTCCTGGGTCTCATCCTCGGATGTACATGCTCCTGCCCTCCTCCGTGATTTCCATAGACATTTTCCCCTCAAGCCTGGTGGTCCTCTGAGGGGGAGGGGTCGTTGAGGAGGGGGGTACTGTCAGGACTGGCTCAGCCCTTCCTTCTCTGAGCTGGCCTCTCAGCTTTCGGCTAATTGCCAGCTCTCATCTCTCTCCACAGTTAACCAGCTGTTGTGGTTCTGCCTACTTTAAGATCTTCAGTTCACTTCAATCCTGCCTTCGCCTTGGTCACATCACAAGAAACCATCTCCTGCGTTCCTGTTAAAAGACTGGCTTTGCTGACATCCCCTCTGGCTCCATATCCTGCTTGCTGTTCCTCCACTTGAATTCCTGACTTCTGGCCTGGCTGATTACCAGATCTGGTTACTGAACTCTGGCTTGGCTGATTACACAATCTGGTTACCTTTTTATTTTTATTAATAAACAAGTGTGATTTTACTGTACTTCTGTCTCGGTCTGGTTCATGGTTTCTGACAGCTGCATTCGCTTAGATGTAGTCTGCAATGGCGAGATTGCGTCCTCCACCACCACCAGCCTGGTCTCAGAAGCTTTGACCCTCTCTTTCAGCTTGTGGAGGTCCTGTTGGACCAGGGAAATATCCACCTTCATCACCTCAATCTTAGTTGTGAGGGTGGCCTGGAGAGCTGAGATAGCCTCTAGCACACTATCCGTGTCCGCTCCCGCCATCTCTTTCCCCTCCAGCATGGCGTCGCCATCTTCCTCCAAGCTGTCCTTTTCTTGCCGTGGTATTTTTCTAGCTTGGCAGCCACGTCTGGCTTAGCTTTTGTCGGTGCCATGTCGGTATGCGTGCCGGGCACCTAGAAGGATCTTGCAGGCTGCCTCAGGTGACTATCGGATCACAGGATCAGCAGATAACAGGAGTTATCTCCATGCTGCATTAGGCCACGCCCTCCCAGGACCCCTTTTTAAGCAGGAGACTGAGGAGGTCTTTGCCAGTTGCCAGAGGGATATTTGAAGAGTGCCCCACTGACTTCAGCTGATTTTGTTTTAAAGTATTTATTGTTTAAAATAATTAATGTGAATTGTTAATTGTTTATATTTGTGAAAAACAATAAACAAGGCCATGACTGTTTATTAGTCCAGTTTGATGTGTATAATCTTCTTTGTATGTTTGGCGTTTATACCACCTACCACCCCATATTACATCACCCCTCTGCTGTCAGAATCAAGGGGTCAGGCTCAAAGACCAGTTGCTATAGCAGCAGTGGAACTACCACTGACCAGCAGGATAGGTACTCAGACAGTCATCCTGGTGAATGACGCGAGCCCACCTGAGGTGCGAAGTCTAAGTACTAACCTGTTTTCATCAGAGTTCCTGATGGTGGAGATGAATATTGCTGCATGTTAGTACCAGGTCCTCAGGATCGGCGAACCAAAAGGTGAGAAAGCCAGGGTCCAGTAGCGGATAAGAAGGTAGGAATCAAAAATAAGTGTAGTTGAGGAACAAGCCAAGGGTCGATAACGAGTGGTTGCAAGTTGGGATTAAGCAGATGCATAATCGAGGCTCTTCTGGGCGGACTTCTGTGCATCTTCACAGGCTAATCCACATTCCTTCTTGTGGACATAGGAATTGGGCATATGCTCATGCACACACAAAAATACACGTGTATGCACCAATGCACATATACGTGTGCATACACTGGTGACATGTGGTGGCACCAAATGGGCTATTTAAACTAAGCCAGTGCTCAGGTTCAGTGCTGCTTTGTCTTCAACTTTCTGTGTGTACTGAGAACCTGTGGTCCTGTATCCTGACTTGATTTATTGACTTAGCTCGTCTTGACTACTCCCTGAACTCTGCTTGTACTGCCATCAGTTTGCCTTCCAACCACCACTTATGCCTGCTCGATTTGCTATTGCTCTACTGATCAGCTCCTAAACCAGCTTGTACCTTGACCATGCTTTTGCCTGTGCCTCTGTACCTGAGCTGTCTTGAATGTGTATATTACCCAGCCTGCCTGACTCTGATATTTCTACCTGCCATCTGGCTGTGTCTGCTTTACTGTTTGCTACCAGTACTTGCCTCACCTGCCTGCTGTTACCAGTATCAGCCTGCTTCAGTTTTCTGCTCACCAGCTGCCACCCAGCCTGCCTGTCTCACTGTAGACCACTAACAACTATCGCTGCCTGGCGTGGATACCTGTTCTGCTAGCAAGACTTTTTTTTTCATCAAAGAGTTTATTAAGATGATGTGAAATCAGTACAAATCAGAAAAACAACAATGAAAGCGAGTATCCATACATAAGTATCATTAAGTCGACACAAGTTTACATGAAATCTACAGATACATTTTTTTATAACATACTATAAAGATAAGTTCTGCAGTGTCAAGCGTGATCGTCAGCGTAATGTTATCTATAAGCTAGTAAACCCTTTCTGTCACACCTCCCCTTGTCCAGTCTAATTCACCACAGCCGTGCGCCAAGCCACGTCCCCCTGCTAGCAAGACTTACAGGCACTCATGCCACTCTGCACTCCTGCGCCTTCTGGAGAGAACGAGAGGGAGAGAGAGAATTTTCCTCCTGTACAAATCATTAGTAAGAGCTCACCTGGGATATGCAGTTCAGTTTTAGGCAGTTCACAAAAAGGATATTGGAGAACTGGAGAAGTTGCATAGAAGGGCAACCAAACTGATAAGAGCTATGGAGGAGCTCAGCTATGAAATAAGATTACCTGAACTGAATTTATTCTTTTTTTTTGCAGGTATTTATTTTTGCCTTTTTTTTTGCTATATAAAGGAAAAAAAGACAAAACATTTTATAAAAAAATCTATTCTTAGTTTGTGTTACGCAGTTTTGCAAATAACCTTTATTCATAAATTTAGGGCAAAATGTATTCTGCTACATTCTTTGGTAAAAAAACCCAAATCAGTGTATGCTCTTCAGTCTGTGTGAACTTTATACCCAGCACTGTACTACACACTCTCTCTCCTCTCAAAACTGATCACTGTGAGTGGAACGACTTCAAAGGCTGCACCATTACAGCCTTTTTTTACATGTGTGATCACTGTGATTGGAAGGCTATTCCTTCCATGTGCACCTTACTGTAAAACCTGGTTATAATTTGGGGTGGTTGTTATTTTTGTTTAGCTTGCTATAACTGTCAGATCCCCTCTTGGATGCCTTCAGCTTCCATTGTACTCTTTCAAGCTTCTGTTATTTCCCTTCACCCCTAGGGAGAAATGGGCTCCCCATAGTCATAACTGCTATTAATGTATCCATTACTGTTTATGCCTCAACATGGAGACTCATATGGACTAGAGTTAAGATTGCACTATATAGAGGGACCTTGAGAGGTAATGCAGCTTCCACATATGTTTGCAAATGTGATGCTACTAAAACCTCTATTTTTAATGCAAATTGTTTGACAGTGTACTTTTTTTACTGACTAGTAGGGATGAGCCGAACACCCCCTGGTTCGGTTTGCACCAGAACCTGCGAACGTGAATGGACCGAAAGTTTGCGCAAACTTTAGAACCACATTAAAATCAAATGTTCAAAATCAAAAGTGCTAATTTTAAAGGCTAATATGCAAGTTATTGTCCTTAAAAAGGTTTGGGGGCCCGGGTCCTGCCCCAGGGGACATGTATCAATGCAAAAAAAAGTTTTAAAAATGGTCGTTTTTTCAGGAGCAGTGATTTTAACCTCCCTGACGGTTTTTCCGAGTGTGGCTCAGGGTTAAAATTCAGTCCCATTAGCGGTAACCCCGAACCACATTCGGGATTACATTGCAGGATCCTGGTGCGGCATTACTTTCCTTGTCCCCAGGATCCTGCGATGTCCCCCGCAGTGTCCGTGGGCTCTGTCTCCTCCGAAGCCTCTCCGTGCCAGGCTCAGTTCCCTGCGAGCGTTGCGACGCACGTGGGTGGAGCCTGGTGGCAAATTAAAAAAATTGTAAAAATCATAACTCATACAGTACTGTAATCTTACAGATTACAGTACTGTATGAAATTATTTCACATCTCTTTTGTCCCCAGTGCTTTGGCCCATGCCCTGCATGCAGTTTTATATTATATATACTGTTCTTTCTGCCTGGAAACTAGAGATTGTCCATAGCAACCAAAAAGTGTCCCTTTACATCAAAAGTGGATTTAGACCAGCTAGAAAACAGCGATAGTAAATTAGAACACTTGCAGAATTGAGCGATAGTGAATCGTGGGGAAATTTATTTTATTATTATTATATTATTATTTTTTTAAATTATTTATATTTATTTATTATATTATAATTTATGTTTTTGTGTTTCAAACTTTATCATACCCGGGATATCTACTAGACTCTTGTTTGGACAGATTTAAGTGTGTTATTGTTAAGAATTACAGGCCTACAATATAAAACGCTAAATTTCCATGCAAAATAATTGTACCGCTTTCAGCACCTAAAATCCGAAATAATCATACCGCCAGGGAGGTTAATGATGCTTAAAGTGAAAAAAAAAGTGAAATATTCCTTTAAATATCGTACCTGGGGGGTGTCTATAGTATGCCTGTAAAGTGGCGTGTGTTTCCCGTGCTTAGAACAGTCCCTGCACAAAATGACATTTTTAAAGGAATAAAAGTCATTTAAAACTGCTTGCGGCTTTAATTTAATGTCGGGTCCCGGCAATATGGATGAAATTCAGTGAGAGAAACGGCATGAGTACCCCCCACCCCCAGTCCATTACCAGGCCCTTTGGGTCTTGTATGGATATTAAGGGGAACCCCGCACCCAAATTAAAAAAAGGAAAGGCGTGGGGCCCCCAGGCCCTATATACTCTGAACAGCAGTATACAGGCGGTCCAAACAAGACAAAGACTGTAGGTTTGTTGTTAACTAGAATCTGTTTGTAATTTTGAACTGGTACATTTTTAAAGTGTAGCTCCAGCCAAAAAAAAATATTTTTAAGCTTTTTGGAAAACATAGGGTTATCACCCCTGTAACATTTTTTTTGCTGTCTGTGCACCTCTTCAGAAGATTTTACCTCACTTTCTGTCCCAATGACAAATGTTTTTTGAAAATTTGGGGTTTTTAGTGAAACAAGGATTGGTGATAAAGCATCAGTGAAGAGGAGACACGTTTTTCCCATATTAACTCTTACAGGAAATAATTTCCCTTCCTAAGGGTAGATTTCATCTCACTTCATGTTGTCTTCTTCCGTTTGCAAGTAGGAGTCATTTGTAAGTTGAATGTTTGAAAGTAGGGGCCTGCCCTATATACTCTTCAGAAATTGGGGCCTTAGGTGTTGGTGTTGCCACAACACTGTAAGCCCTCACAGTTACTCTTGGTGGGCGCAGGAACAGGCCCTGCTGTGAAATATTAGATCAAGAATTGTAATTACATGCTATTGTTGAACAGTGGTAGAAAAATTGGGCTTTTGGTGGTGGCGGTGGTGGTACTGGTGCCACAACACTGTAAGCCCTTACAGTTACTCTTGGTGGGCGAAGGAATGGGCCCTACTGAAATATTAGATCAAGAATTGTAATTACATGTCCCTGTTGAACAGGGGCAGAAAAATTGGGCCTTAGGCACTGGTGCCACAACACTGCAACCCCTCACAGATGCTATAGTTGGAGTGCAGGAATGAGCCCTGCTGCAAAGTATTGCATCAAAATTGTAATTATACACCCCTGTTAAACAGGGGCTAAAAAATTGGGCCTTGGGCACTGGTGTTGGTGCCACAACACTGCAACCCCTCACAGATGCTATAGTTGGAGTGCAGGAATGAGCCCTGCTGCAAAGTATTGCATCAAAAATTGTAATTACACGCCCCTGTTAAACGGGGGGCAGAAAAATTGGGCCATGGCCACTGGTGGCAGTGCCCAGAACCAAAAATGTTCTTACAAGCTATCAGCATGAAAATTGAGGAGGAAGAGGATTGTGACTCAACATAACAGGATAGTCACTCAGCATCAGCATAGGCAGTCTTGAAGGGATCTCACATTAAAAAAAAAATCAATCGGTTACATCAGCATCAGGTGCTTAGTAGCTGGTGATCCAAGACTGATTCATTTTTATGAAGGTCAGCCGATCGACCAATTCTGTGGACAGGCGCACCCTGTGATCAGTTACAAAGCCTCCAGCAGCACTGAATGTGCATTCTGAAAGAACGCTGGATGCAGGACAGGCCAGTAGCTCAATTGCATACTGTGCAAGCTCTGGCCAGTGATCCATCCTCAAGACCCAGTAACCCAGAGGATTTTCAGTGGGAAAGGTGTCCATGTCTGATCTAGCCCCTAGGTAATCCTGCACCATGTGAATTAGACGCTGGCGATGGTTGCTGGAACCAATCAGACCTTGGGGCTGCGGACTAAAAAATTGTCTGAACACATCGGTCAGATGGCCACCTTCTCCATCGCTCCTTCTGTGACTGACCGAAGCCTCAGCAACACGTTGTCCAGGAGGATCAGGAAATTGTAACCTCCCAGGCTTTGGAAACGCGTTGCACAAACCTTTCTGCAAGGCCTCCCAAAGATGTTTCATCCTCTGCTCGTTCTGCGACGGCAAGAAAAGGTCCGCAACCTTACCCTTGTAACGTGGACCAAGGAGGGTTGCCAGTCAGTAATCATCCCTCCCCTTGATACCATGAATATGAGGATCCTTCCGCAGGCTTTGCAGGATCAGGGAGGCCATGCAGCGTAGGTTTGCTGAGGCATTCGGTCCAGAGTCCTCCTGGTCTCTAAGGACGACATGATCCGCAGCCACCACCTCCCAGCCACCTACAAGTCCATGGGTTTCTTCGGACTGTAAATGATCCTTTGAAGACCACTGCTGATGCTGAGTGCCAGGCTCCACCTCCATGCTGACCCAATCCTCCTCCTCCTCCTCTTCCTGTGTGATCAGCGGGCATGCAGGAACACTGTCTGGATAAAGGGGGCCTTGAGAGGTAAGGAAGTCCTCCTCTTCCTCCCTCTGTTCTGCATCAAGTGCCCTGTCCATTATTCCACACAGCGTGTGGTCCAACAGGTGGACAAGAGGGACAGTGTCACTGATGCATGCACTGTCACTGCTCAACATCCTCGTGGCCTCCTCAAATGGTGACAGGACAGTGTATGCATCCCTGATCATAGCCCACTGGCGTGGGGAAAAAAACAAGGTCCCCTGACCCTGTCCTGGTGCCATAGTCGCATAGGTACTCATTGATGGCCCTCTGCTGCATGTGCAGCCACTGCAGCATGGCCAACGCTGAGTTCCACCTGGTGGGCATGTCACAGATTAGGCGGTTCTTGGGCTAGTTAAATTCCTTTTGGAGGTCAGCCAGCCGAGCACTGGCATTATATGACCTGCAGAAATGCACACAGACTTTCCTGGCCTGCCTCAGACATCCTGTAAGCCCGGGTACCTGCCCAAGAACCGCTGCACCACCAAGTTAAGGACATGAGCCAAACAGGGCACATGGGTCAGTTGTCCCTGTCAGAGGGTGGAGAGGAGGTTGGTGCCATTGTCGCAAAACCACCATACCTGCCTTAAGCTGGCGTGGCGTCAACCACCTCTGAACCTGCCCCTGCAGAGCTGACAGAATCTCTGCTCCAGTGTGGCTCCTGTCCCCCAAGCACACCAGCTCAAGCACCGCATGGCATCTTTTTGCCTGCGTGCTTGCGTAGCCCCTTGAACGCCTACGGAGCACCGCTGGTTCCAAGGACAAATCAGCATAGGAAGAGGCCATGGAGGAAGAAGAAGAGGATGGGGATGGAGGAGAGAGGTGTGGCAGAATTACCACTAGTAGAATTTTGGAGGTTTTGGTGGCAGAACAACCTCCAACACTACTGCACCCTGTCTTGCATCCTTCCCAGCTGCCAGAAGAGTCACCCAGTGTGTGGTGAAAGATAGGTAATGTCCCTGTCCATGCCTGCTGGACCATGAGTCAGCGGTAATATGCACCTTACCGCTGACCGCCCTGTCTAGCAAGGCCAGGACATTGCCTTCCACATGCCGGTAGAGAGCCGGAATTGCCTTACGTGAGAAAAAGTGGCGTTTGGGAACCTGCCACAGAGGAACCGCACATTCCACAAACTCACGGAAGTGGGCAGAGTCTACCAACTGAAAAGGCAACAGTTGAAGTGCTAGCAATTTAGCCAAGCTAGCATTCAACCGCTGGGCATGTGGATGGCTGGGAGCGAACTTCTTTCTGCGGTGCAGCAGCTGGGGCAGGGAAATTTGCCTGGTACAATCTGACGTTGGTGTACCGATAGCAGATTGCCCGCAAGTACTTGGCTGTGACACACCTAATTCTACACCTTTATTCCTCTCAGTGCAGGTTTCAGAGTTGACTGAAGGTATAGTGCGGTTGGAGATTCCAGCTGATGAGGAGCAAGGAGAGGTCCGCTTTGTTCTTTGGTGTGGATCTTTTAGGTATGCTTGGGTGTCAGTGAGGGGCTCTGAGGAGTTTGAAGCTGAAGAGATTGGGGGAAAAAGTGCAACTCTTTAGGAGAGACACATTTAATTTCTCGGCTTCCTTCCTTTCTACTATTCTCACTGTCTGGTATTGCAGTCAGTATCTGAGCTGTATTGAACCAAGCTGGAGATTAACGACTGGTAAATCACTGCTGAGCCCGGGGGTGGCTCCAAAGCATGTTTGGACTCAGTGTAGCAGCTGGGTCACATGCTCTGAGGTGAGCACATTTACCTAGGGGAGACACTGAAGTGCACCGGAGCATGGTTTGCAGCACTGGAGAATTATAAGCATGTTGGATTACAGCATATATGGACACTGTTTATATGCACTTACTTAATGCTGTTATAAGGGACTTTTCACATATCACTTTGGGATCATGTACTAGGATATCCTTCATGATCATTATAGAGCACTAAGCACTTATACAATTGTTTAAGCACTTATATATTTAGCATTATAGTATATATATTTTTATTTCTATGCACATTGCACTTTACATGTTTTACTTTGTATGGATTCACTGAAATAGTTTATGGTATTCATGTATTCATTCACTTATAGACCAGATTTAATTTTGTATTCATTTATTGGTAGTTTATTCAGAAAAATTGATTTTTTATATACACCTCATTTTCCAGAGATAATACAGTATATTGTGTTTACTCTAGTGCAGCGCATATTTCCCATCATTATTGCCAACTAACTGCATGGCAAGTCGACATACGTCTGGTCAAGCATGTGGTGCCCAAGCTGGTGATGTTTTGGCCACGCGAGATGCGCTTGAGATATATGTTGCAAATAGCAGCGGGGGGATCTGATGCACTCGTCTCAAAAAAGGCCCACACCAAAGAACTTTTGGAATAATGCGCAGAGACAGCAGCGCCCTGCACATGCGGAGCTCTGCGGTGTGATGCAGTCGGTGTGCTGCCCTTAAGCTGGCCCCTGGAGGGCATCCTGCCTCGTTGGAGATGTGCCTCCTCCTCCTCTCTCCTATCAGGCACCCACGTGGAGTAAGTGACCTCATCATCCCCTCCCTCCTCATTACTGGAGCAAACCTGGCAGTATGCTGCAGCTGGGGGAACATGACCGCCACTAGTGAGTGTACAGCTTGTATAACTGTATTGTAAATTTGCTGTCTCCTCAAAATAACTCAACACACAGCCATTAATGTCTAAACCACTGACAACAAAAGTGAGTACATCCCTAAGTGAAAATTTCCAAATTGGGCCCAATTAGCCATTTTCCCTCCCCATTGTCATGGGACTCGTTAGTGTTACAAGGTCTCAGGTGTGAATGGAGAGCAGGTGTGCTAAATTTCGTGTTATTGCTCTCACTCTCTCATACTGGTCTCTGGAAGTTCAACATGGCACCTCATGGCAAAGAACTCTCTGGGAATCTGAAAAAAATAATTTTTGCTCTACATAAAGATGGCCTAGGCTATAAGACGATTGCCAAGACCCTGAAACTGAGCTGCAGCGCAGTGGCAAAGACCATAAAGTGGTTTACCAGGAAAAGTTTCACTCAGAACAGGCCTCACCATGTTTGACCAAAGAAGTTGAGTGCACATGCTCAGCATCATATCCAGAAGTTGTCTTTGGGAAATAGACGTATGAGTGCTGCCAGCATTGCTGCAGACATTGAAGGAGTGGGGGTCAGCCTGTTAGAGCTCAGACCATACGACACACACTGCATCAAATTGGTCTGCATGGCTGTCATCCCAGAAGGAAGCCTCTTCTCAAGATGATGCACAAGAAAGCCTGCAAACAGTTTGCTGAAGACAAGCAGACCAAGGACATGGATTTTCGAGCTCATGTTGTTCTTGTCCATGCAAGTACATACACAAGCTGATTCCGGTTCACATCACACGATATATATTTTTTGGCAAATTTTCAACAATATTGCTACATTATACTACTCACCTTTATTTCTTTATATTTTATTTTTGAAACACTACTTGTGTCCCGATTTCATTTTTTACACTTTTATCATTGCTATATGATAGTGCACGCATTTCTTTATATCACACATATACTTTCTGTATCGGTTTTTACTATTCCACTCAGTATATAGGTGACTTCCTTGTTTACACAGGAGCATATATACATTCATATATTCATACCTCTATTTTTCATTTGGATTCATATCTTTCAACATATATATCTCTGAATTTTGGTATGTGTATATTTTTACTTTTTACTTTTCTAATTTTTTCTAATTTTTTCTTTATTTTTCATTTTACTTAGTCTTGTCTTCTTTATAATTTATGCCACATAATGACAAGGCTTCTTATCATTACCATTTATTCACACATTTTATTATTCATTTCCATTTACTTATCATTATTATATATTTCTACACAGATACATGCACATCACTTTATTCATTATTTACTTTTTGGTTGGGTTCTCTTTTTCTTTTTTGCTGTTGCTTATACACTGTATTATCATGGGAGTTTCCATCCCAAAACCCATTCACTTGGTAGCAGGTGTTGAGACCTCACACAGTTAGTTTTCAGCTGTTCTTAATTTCTCACATCATCACATGGTCACGTGTTTTAAAAAATAGGGTTTATATGTGATTTCCATTCCCATGTTCGTCAGCTATGAGTAAGCACTTGTCATTAGTGTGAAACGCGTCAGCTGATCCCTGTACGTCCCTGTCACAGTGCTTGTGTATTCTATGATCCAGATTCATTAATAAAGGCACTTGTTATCAGTCCGGTGTGCGGCCATCCAGATTACTTTGTCCACTTCCAAGGACATGGATTACTTGAACCATGTCCTGTGGTCTGATGAGATCAAGATAAACTTATTTGGTTCAGATGGTGTCAAGCGTGTATGGCGGCAACCAGGTGAGGAGTACAAAGATCAGTGTCTTGCCTACAGTCAAGCATGGTGGTATGAGTGTCATGGGCTGCATGAGTGTTGCTGGCACTGGGGAGCTACAGTTCATTGAGAGAACCATGAATGCCAACATGTACTGTGACATACTGAAGCAGAGCATGATCCCCTCCCTTCGGAGACTGGGCTGTGGGGCAGTATTCCAACATAACGACCCCAAACACACCTCCAAGACAACCACTGCCTTGATCAAGAAGCTGAGGGTAACGGTGATGGACTGACCAAGCATGTCTCCAGACCTAAACCCTATTGAGCATCTGTGGGGCATCCTCAAACGGAAGGTGAAGGAGTGCAAGGTCTCTAACATCCACCAGCTCTGTGATGTCATCATGGAGGAGTGGAAGAGGACTCCAGTGGCAACCTGTGGAGTTCTGGTGAACTCCATGCCCAAGAGGGTTAAGGCAGTGCTGGAAAATAATGGTGGCCACACAAAATATTGACACTTTGGGTCCAATCTGGACATTTTCACTTAGGGGTGTAATCACTTTTGTTGCCAGCTGTTTAAACATTAATGTCTGTGTGTTGAGTTATTTTGAGGGGGGCAGCAAATTTACTCTGTTATACAAGCTGTACACTCTTTACATTGTAGCAAAGTGTAATTTCTTCAGTGTTTTTACATGAAAAGATATATTAAAATATTTACAAAAATGTGAGGGGTGTACTCACTTTTGTGAGATACTGTACATTTTGTTTTGCTTGCTCCTTGGAGTATTTTAGATTTTTTTTTACAGTTTTGGGTACCACTTTTCTTGTTCAAGTGTTTTATTTCATTTTATTTTATTTTTATTTTTTTATTTATGGACCATGTTTTCCTTTTTTACTTGTATCTAATAAAATTTGTTTTTGCATTATATGAATGCGCTATGGAACTTTTTAAACATTATTGCCCATCCCTCATGGTAGTGTCCAGCTTCCCATGCATTTTTTTTTTTTTTACAATGGCTTTCTTATTGTCTCTAAAAAATCGCCAGAATTGAATAACTCCCCCTATGGACTTAAATGTGATTTGCTGCAAAGTTTGGGTTCACAGAATAGCATGATGAGTAAGCACAATGTAGTTGTGTGAAATGCATCCACCAATGTTCTGGCTATTGCACTTGTGGTGTGTGTCATGTACCTTTCATGGAGCATTCAATAAATGGACTTCTATCATCTCGGTGTGCAGCCACTTTCTTTTATTCAGTCTTCCACGGCACGAAGAGTCCCGCCCATCTGATTTCATCTGGATCTACTCACCTGGAGTGGCGATTTCTTTTGTTGTTCCTCACAGAATAACAAACAGGATCCATGAACTCCCAGAGAGTAAATCCCACCCTGAACAATGGCATGCATATGCCACTTGAGCACATGCATTTAGGCAGAAAGTGATTGTGAAGAGCCTGGAGAAAACAGGAGCAGTGAGATGTAGAACAGGGTAAAAAAGATGAATACTTTACAGAATTCTATAACTGGAGGGAAAAACATTGCTATTATACAAAATGTTTTGGCAAACTTAGCATCATCCAGTTAGAGTTTGGACCTAATTTGATGTTTAAAATCAGTACATCCAGTTAGAGTTTGGATCTACTTTGATGTTTAAAATCAGTAGTGTTATGAGCACCCAGCATGTTACTTCACAAGTTGTTATTTTTTTTATTGTAATATGGTTTTATACTGTTTTGACACTTTGCATGTTTTATTGGAAATATTTATAAAAAAAAACATTAAGAAGTAATTTTGTAATTTGTTTCGTTGAAGTAATCCTGCAGCAGGTGCAGACAGTAAATATTAGCACATAAAATCAAAAAATGTTACTTTATTTTGCAGTGAATGTGAGTTGAACATGGAAAAATAAATGTTCATCTGAGCTTGGCATACAGTATAACCAAAGAGTGTAACTTTTACCTTGTTATAAATATGACAAATGTTACTGTGATCTGGGGTTCCCATAAAAAATGTAGAAATCATGATATTGGTAAACAATATTAAAATTAGTGAACACACCAATGCATCCTGACAGCAAATGTGTTTTATAAACACAGAAAATAGTTTTTGTATTCAATGATAAAAAATAATACAGCAGCTGATTGGATAATTATGCATTTATTGCTTTATAAGTGTGTCTCTGTAACCACATTTGTGAGTTTTATTTTAATATATAAGACTTTCCTATATACATTCTTCTTAGATTCATTATTTTCTTAATTGACTAAATCGTCTGTCTCTGCTTTATATTGCTTGTACTCAGTGTTTATCTAAAATAATTAGATGCACTGCGCTTGTCTTTGGAGAGGATTACTGAAGGTAATTAGACTAGAAATTTTCTATTAGAAACTAGGATTTCAAGAATTTTTAACATTAATCTCTTTGTTCAATTAGATGTCACTAAGTCAATTAAATCTAATAATACTATTTTACTGCAGGATTAAAAAAATACACACATGCTACTTTTTCTGAAAAATTGCAATGTATAATCAAATTCATTTTCAGAGCATATTGGGATATAATATGATTGTGTCTAATTTACACAAAATGGATTAGCATGTTTATAACATTGTTAGAAATATTCCATTTTACACAGCTGCATATTTGTAAATCACCTTATGTTGTATTGAACACTTAATGCCATATATCAATTCAGATAGTCCTAAATATCAGAGATGTCACAACATTTTTGCTGCAACGAACTCTGGTACATTAACATACAGTATGTTGCCTTAGTGCAGTGGTTCTCAACTTCAGTCCTCGGGACCCACTAACAGGCCAGATTTTAAGTATTACCTTGGGGAGTTGCAGACTAGAATACTGCAATCACTGAGCAGCAAAATGATATCACCTGTGATGTATTTCAGCTATTTTGCAAACCTGACCTGTTGGTGGGTCCTGAGGACTGGAGTTGAGAACCACTGCCTTAGTGCATTGCGGTGCAATTTAAAATGAATAGCATCATAATGTGTCAATGCATGTAATGCAGACATTGCCATGATGCATAGATGTATCTCAGCCATTAAAATGATTCAATAAAAAAGTCAGAAAAGCCCTCTTTGTGAGCTGCTATTATATTGATTTCAATAAAGAAAAAAGCATTTAAGAGGAGTTGGAACTTTGATGTGATTTCGTACAAAGTAGTGAGAGGGCATAAACATTTAAAGAGCTCCCTGGTTCCGATTAGACTGCTCACAACAAAAAAGGCTACCCTCCAGTAGGTACCACAAAGGGGTTACCAGAAAGGTGCATAAATGAGAGGTGTGCCAGACTATAAGATAAGAGTCCAAGCTAATTTATTTGTTTGTACTAAAAAATAGCCAATGCATTTCGGGAGTCAAATAAATTCTCCCCTCATTAGGGCTTCAGTTCAATTCACTTCAGCTCCTTGAATGGACTCAAAATAGAGCTTTCCTCTGTGCACACAAAAATATTTTTAAGGGACCAATATCTGTCCGCAACATAAATACACATTTACATTTTTAGGTTGAAAAAGGATACAAGCTCAACTTAAGTTCAACCAATAGGAAAAAACATAATACATACATTGAAAACTGCCATTCACAGAACCCTATAGCCACAGTTGATCCAGGGGAAGGCAAGAATCTCTTATAGTAATGAAATATGAGTGGTGTATCCGCGCAACGGAAGAGAAAGTTAAAAAAGTGGAGAAAATGGAAAAAAATGGAAACAATGGAAGAAATCGCATAAAGGACTGCTGCCTCCACAGATGTGATTTCCACCTAGGTGGAAAAAACAGAAGGTAAGTGAAGGGTTAGTGTGTGGGTGTGGCGCTGTCCTAATTTATAGAAATACTTGGTAAATTGTGTGTAGCCAAATCCCATATGTAAAGTCGCATAAACCAAAATTGCAAATAAAAAATTAAACGAAAATAAAACCAAACATAAAACAGCAAAGTGACCCCCTTTGGAGTGTGTAGGTGTATCGTTGTCCTAGTTTAAAAAATACTTTGTAAATCGTGTGTAGCCAAATCCCACATGTAAAGTCGCATGTAAATTATAAACAAAATATAAACAAAATCGCATATAGCAAATTTAACGGCTAGGTAGGCCGCCTTTGAATTGGGGGAGGGGGAAGGGGAACAGGGGATAAAATAAAAAAATGACTTTAGCCAAAGCTATTCCATCCACATAAAAACCCCATATAGTGATTGACAAACAAAACATTGCTGAATAATTACATAGGTTAAATCGTGACTAGTGCTCAGTAGGGATGAGCCGAACACCCCCCGGTTCGGTTCGCACCAGAACCTGCGAACGGACCGAAAGTTCGCACGAACGTTAGAACCCCATTGACGTCTATGGGACTCGAACGTTCGAAATCAAAAGTGCTCATTTTAAAGGCTAATTTGCATGGTATTGTCCTAAAAAGGGTTTGGGGACCCTTGTCCTACCCCAGGGGACATGTATCAATGCAAAAAAAACTTTTAAAAACGGCCGTTTTTTCGGGAGCAGTGATTTTAATGATGCTTAAAGTAAAAAAAAAAAAAGTGAAATATTCCTTTAAATATCGTACCTGGGGGGTGTCTATAGTATGCCTGTAAAGTGACGCGTGTTTCCCGTGTTTAGAACAGTCCGTGCACCAAATGTCATTTTTAAAGGAAAAAATCTCATTTAAAACTGCTTGCGGGTTTAATGTCATGTCGGGTCATGGCAATATGGATGAAAATCAATGAGACAAACGGCATGGGTACCCCCCAGTCCATTACCAGGCCCTTTGGGTCTTGTATGGGTATTAAGGGGAACCCCGCACCCAAATTAAAATAAGGAAAGGCCCTATATACTCTGAACAGCAGTATACAGGCGGTGCAAACAAGACAGGGACTGTAGGTTTGTTGTTAAGTAGAATCTCTTTGTAATTTTGAACGGGTACGTTTTTAACGTGTTTAGCTCCAGCCAAAAAATCTTTTTTAAGCTTTTTGGAAAACATAGGGAAGGGTTATCACCCCTGTGACATTTGTTTTGCTGTCTTTCCTCCTCTTCAGAAGATTTCACCTCACTTTTTGTCCCAATGAAAAATGTTTTTTGAAAATTTGGGTTTTTTTGTGGAACAAGGATTGGAAAGCATCAGTGGAAAGGAGAAATTGTTTTCCCATATTAACTCTTACAGGAGAGAATTTCCCTTCCTAGGGGTAGATTTCATCTCACTTCCTGTTGTCTCCTTCCGTTTGCAAGTAGGAGTCGTTTGTAAGTTAGATGTTTGAAAGTAGGGTCCTGCCCTATATACTCAGCAGAAATTTGGGCCTTAGGTGTTGCTGTGGCCACAACACTGTAAGCCCTCACAGGGCCCTGCTGTGAAATATTAGATCAAGAATTGTAATTACATGCCCCTGTTGAACAGGAGCTAAAAAATTAGGCCTTAGGCACTGGTGCTGGTGCCACAACACTGCAACCCCTCACAGACACTCTGGTTGGAATGCAGGAACGAGCCCTGCTGAAAAGTATTGCATCAAAAATTGTAATTACACGCCCTGTTAGACAGGGGCAGAAAAATTGGGCCTTAGGCACTGGTGCTGGTGCCACAACACTGCAACCCCTCACAGACACTCTAGTTGGAATGCAGGAACGAGCCCTGCTGCAAAGTATTGCATCAAAAATTGTAATTACACGCCCCTGTTAGACAGGGGCAGAAAAATTGGGCCTTAGGCACTGGTGCTGGTGCCACAACACTGCAACCCCTCACAGACACTCTAGTTGGAATGCAGGAACGAGCCCTGCTGCAAAGTATTGCATCAAAAATTGTAATTACACGCCCCTGTTAGACAGGGGCAGAAAAATTGGGCCTTAGGCACTGGTGGTGGCGCCCAGAACCAAAAATGTTCTTACAAGCTATCAGCGTGATGATTGAGGAGGAAGAGGATAATTACTCAGGGATAGTCACTCAGCATCAGCATAGGCAGTCTTTGAAGGGATCTGAGATTTCAAAAAAAAATTATTCGGTTACATCAGCATCAGGTGCTTGGTAGCTGGTGGTGATCCAAGACTGATTCATTTTTATGAAGGTCAGCCGATCGACCGAGTCGGTGGACAGACGCACCCTGTGATCGGTTACCACGCCTCCAGCAGCACTGAATGTGCGCTCCGAAAGAACGCTGGATGCAGGACAGGCCAGTAGCTCAATTGCATACTGTGCAAGCTCTGGCCAGTGATCCATCCTCAAGACCCAGTAACCCACAGGATTTTCGGTGGGAAAGGTGTCCAAGTCTGATCTTGCCCCTAGGTATTCCTGCACCATGTAAAACAGACGCTGGCGATGGTTGCTGGAACCGATCATACCTTGGGGCTGCGGACCAAAAAATTGTCTGAACGCATCGGTCAGACGGCCACCTTCTCCACCGCTCCTTCTTTGACTGACCGAAGCCTCAGCAACACGTTGTCCAGAAACAGGAGTTTGTAACCTCCCAGTCTCTGGGAACGCATTGCACAGACCTTTCTGCAAGGCCTCCCGAAGATGTTTCATCCTCTGCTCCCTCTGCGATGGCAAGATAAGGTCCGCAACCTTACCCTTGTAACGTGGATCAAGGAGGGTTGCCAGCCAGTATTGGTCCTTCTCCTTGATACCACGAATACGAGGATCCTTACGCAGGCTTTGCAGGATCAGGGAGGCCATGCAGCGTAGGTTTGCTGAGGCATTCGGTCCGGAGTCCTCTGGGTCACTAAGGACGACAACGTCCGCAGCCACCTCCTCCCAGCCACGTACAAGTCCATGTGCTTCTTGGGACTGATCCCTTAAAGACCACTGCTGATACTGAGTGCCAGGCTCCACCTCCATACTGACACAATCTTCCTCCTCCTCCTCCTCCTCGTCCTCTTCCTGTGTGATCGGCGGGCACGCAGGAACACTGTCTGGATAAAGGGGGCCTTGAGAGCTAAGGAAGTCCTCCTCTTCCTGCCTCTGTTCTGCCTCAAGTGCCCTGTCCATTATTCCACGCAGCGTGTGCTCCAACAGGTGGACAAGGGGGACAGTGTCACTGATGCATGCACTGTCACTGCTCACCATCCTCGTGGCCTCCTCGAATGGTGACAGGACAGTGCATGCATCCCTGATCATGGCCCACTGGCGTGGGGAAAAAAAAACAAGCTCCCCTGACCCTGTCCTGGTGCCATAGTCGCACAGGTACTCATTGATGGCCCTCTGCTGCGTGTGCAGCCGCTGCAGCATGGCCAACGTTGGGTTCCACCTGGTGGGCATGTCACAGATTAGGCGGTTCTTGGGCAGGTTAAACTCCTTTTGGAGGTCCGTCAGCCGAGCACTGGCATTATATGACCGGCGGAAATGCACACAGACTTTCCTGGCCTGCCTCAGGACATCCTGTAAGCCCGGGTACCTGCCCAAGAACCGCTGCACCACCAAGTTAAGGACGTGAGCCAAACAGGGCACATGGGTCATTTGTCCCTGTCGGAGGGCAGAGAGGAGGTTGGTGCCATTGTCGCAAACCACCATTCCTGCCTTAAGTTGGCATGGCGTCAACCACCTCTGAACCTGCCCCTGCAGAGCTGACAGAACCTCTGCCCCAGTGTGGCTCCTGTCCCCCAAGCACACCAGCTCAAGCACCGCATGGCATCTTTTGGCCTGCGTACTTGCGTAGCCCCTTGAACGACTACGGAGCACCGCTGGTTCCGAGGAAGAGGCCATGGAGGAAGAAGAAGAGGAGGGGGTGGAGGAGAGAGGTGTGTCACAATCAGCATTTTGGAGGTGTGGTGGCGGAACAACCTCCAACACTACTGCACCTTGTCCTGCATCCTTCCCAGCTGCCAGCAGAGTCACCCAATGCGCCGTGAAACTTAGGTAACGTCCCTGTCCATGCCTGCTGGACCATGAGTCAGCGGTAATATGCACCTTACCGCTGACCGCCCTGTCCAGCGAGGCATGGACATTGCCTTCCACATGCCGGTAGAGAGCCGGAATCGCCTTCCGTGAGAAAAAGTGGCGTTTGGGTACCTGCCACTGAGGAACCGCACATTCCACAAACTCACGGAAGGGGGCAGAGTCTACCAACTGAAAAGGCAGCAGTTGAAGTGCTAGCAATTTTGCCAAGCTAGCATTCAACCGCTGGGCATGTGGATGGCTGGGAGCAAACTTCTTTCGGCGGTGCAGCAGCTGGGGCAGGGAAATTTGCCTGGTACAATCTGACGTCGGTGTACCAAAAGCAGATTGCCCACAAGTACTTGGCTGTGACACACCTAATTCTACACCTTCATTCCTCTCACTGCAGGTCTCAGAGAGGACTGGAGGTCTAGTGGGGTTGGAAATCTCAGCTGATGAGGAGCAAGGAGAGATCCTCTTTGTTCTTTGGTGTGGGTCTTTTAGATACGCTTGCCAACGAACTGCATGGCAGGTCAACATATGTCTGGTCAAGCATGTGGTACCCAAGTGGGAGATGTTTTGGCCACGTGAGATACGCTTGAGACATATGTTGCAAATAGCAGCGGTGCGATCTGATGCACTCGTCTCAAAAAAGGCCCACACCAAAGAACTTTTTGAATAACGCGCAGAGACTGCAGCGCCCTGCACATGTGGAGCTTTGGGGTGTGATGCAGTCAATGTGCTGCCCTTAGGCTGGCCCCTGGAGGGCATCCTGCCTCGTTGGTGATGTGCCGCCTCCTCCTCCTCCTCCTCCTCCTCCTCCTCTCTCCTATCAGGCACCCACGTTGAGTCAGTGACCTCACCATCCCCTCCCTCCTCATCACTGGAGCAAACCTGGCAGTATGCTGCAGCAGGGGGAGCATGACTGCGAGATTGCTGTCCTTCTTGGGCACCCCCTCTGTCCGTGCTCATGTTACTGCCTTTATCGAGCTCAGTATCATCATCAGAGCCTTCCAAACGCTGGGCATCCTCCTGGAGCATGTACCCAACACTGTGGTCAAACAGTTCGAGGGACTCCTCAGGAGGACATGGTGGAGCTAGGGAAGGAGTCACTGATGACATTAAGCTGAGGGAAGAGGCCGCTGCTTTGCCAGACAAAGCACCCTGGGCATGGGTGAGAGAGGATGAGGAGGATGAGGACGGCTTGGTCATCCACTCGACCAAGTCTTCCGCATGTTGCGGCTCAACACGGCCAGCTGCCGAAAAAAAGGCCAAGCGTCTCCCATGGCCACGTGCTGATGAGGATGCACCGTCTCCACGACCAGCACTAGACACAGAGCCTGCTTGCCCTCTCTTATTGGCTTGTGACTGTCTGCCTCTCCTTCTTGGCCTTCCAGACATACTAATGGCCTGTAGCTGCACTAAGCTGGGATAGAACACCAGTAATTTTCTTCAGGTAGCTTTATATACTGTAACCAGACAAGCCTGCCTGTCAGTAGGAAGATAACAGGAACGGATCTAGCTGAACACTGTGAGCAGGACGCACTGTACTAAATGTAAATAGTCTAGCTGCCTGACCGTGGTACTGATAGGATCAAATAGAACACCAGTAATTTTCTTCAGGTAGCTTTATATACTATAACCAGACAAGCCTGCCTGTCAGTAGGAAGATAACAGGAACGGATCTAGCTGAACACTGTGAGCAGGACGCACTGTACTAAATGTAAATAGTCTAGCTGCCTGACCGTGGTACTAATAGGATCAAATAGAACACCAGTAATTTTCTTCAGGTAGCTTTATATACTGTAACCAGACAAGCCTGCCTGTCAGTAGGAAGATAACAGGAACGGATCTAGCTGAACACTGTGAGCAGGACGCACTGTACTAAATGTAAATAGTCTAGCTGCCTGACCGTGGTACTAATAGGATCAAATAGAACACCAGTAATTTTCTTCAGGTAGCTTTATATACTGTAACCAGACAAGCCTGCCTGTCAGTAGGAAGATAACGGGAACGGATCTAACTGAACACTGTGAGCAGGACGCACTGCACTAAATGTAAATAGTCTAGAAGATAACAGGAACGGATCTAGCTGAATACTGTGAGCAGGACGCACTGCACTAAATGTAAATAGTCTAGAAGATAACAGGAACGGATCTAGCTGAACACTGTGAGCAGGACGCACTGCACTAAATGTAAATAGTCTAGAAGATAACAGGAACGGATCTAGCTGAACACTGTGAGCAGGATGCACTGCACTAAATGTAAATAGTCTAGAAGATAACAGGAACGGATCTAGCTGAACACTGTGAGCAGGACGCACTGCACTAAATGTAAATAGTCTAGAAGATAACAGGAACGGATCTAGCTAAACTGAATACAGTGTATATATATATATATATATATGCAACACCTGGGATGCATATATATACACAATACACTGTAAGTGCAGCTAACTGACTGACTGTTCTGCCTAATCTATCTAACTCAAATGAAATGACACTGTCTCTCTCTCTCTCTATCTCTCAGCACACCGGAACACACACTACACAGGGCCTCTGTGCAGGCGGCCTTATATAGTGTGGGGCGTGTACTAAATCCCCTGAGCCATAATTGGCCAAAGCCTCCTTGGCTTTGGCCAATTACGGCTCTCTGTTCAGGCGGCGCTGTGATTGGCCAAGCATGCGGGTCATAGTGCATGCTTGGCCAATCATCAGCCAGCAATGCACTGCGATGCCGCAGTGAATTATGGGCCGTGACGCGCCACACGAATTTGGCGTGAACGGCCCATATCGTTCGCAATTCGACGAACGGTCGAACAGCCGATGTTCGAGTCGAACATGGGTTCGACTCGAACACGAAGCTCATCCCTAGTGCTCAGTGCAACTTAAGTGAAAAACTTGACATCTTTGTAAAACAAGGCAGGTATTTGTATTAATCTTGGTGACCAGGTCCTCGTGTCTTGTGATCATGTGGACCGAGGGTTGGGAAGGAGACCGAGGGAAGATGGAGACCGAGGGAAGATGGTGTTTGTGTCATCATGGAGCCTAAAATTAATGTCATACGTCAGGAACCTTTTTTATTTTTCACGTCAAAAAAGATTAAGCTAACTAATAGTGGTAGTTTACTGGTAGTACTAATAGTTAGTGAGAAAGCAATTTAGGTCGACATCTATATTCATTCCTGATGGTTGTAGCGTGTCTAGCTGGAAAATACATCTAGTTTTGTTTTGCGACACTTTAATTTTCTTGTTGTCGCCCCTCCAGTGCCCTTTGATTTTATCAATAGCATATTGATAAAATCAGTGAGCAGGCATGCAGCACATCGCACAGTATAAAAGGAGGGGAGGTGACGCAAAGGGGGCACGCTCCAGTTGACGTCCCTATGACGAAACGCGTAGGGCGTGGCCTATTTTGATGCTTTTGCATCATCTCCCCGAGGATCACCAACTTAAATCTGATGCTCTCCTGTTTTGATGACATTTGGTTGCCTATTATAAACTGCTTAAATGTGAGTACCATTCTGTTATCTGCGTTCAATAAAGAGTGTTTTATGGTTTTACGCTATGGAATCTCCTCTTTCTTCTCTTATGCCTAAAACGTCACCGTGACCCAGAAACAGCCTGTGGATTGCCGCACAGTGGCATACACTGTGACTGCGCATTACCCCCGCAGGGGTTAAAGAAGCTGCCTAAAACGTCACCGTGACCCAGAAACAGCCTGTGGATTGCCGCACAGTGGCATACACTGTGACTGCGCATTACCCCCGCAGGGGTTAAAGAAGCTGGTGAGTGTCCACATGATCACAAGACATGAGGACCTGGTCACCAAGATTAATACAAATACCTGCCTTGTTTTACAAAGATGTCAAGTTTTTCACTTAAGTTGCACTGAGCACTAGTCACGATTTAACCTATGTAATTATTCAGCAATGTTATGTTTGTCAATCACTATATGGGGTTTTTATGTAGATGGAATAGCTTTGGCTAAAGTCATTTTTTTATTTTATCCCCTGTTCCCCTTCCCCCTCCCCCAATTCAAAGGGGGCCTACCTAGCTGTTAAATTTGCTATATGCGATTTTGTTTATATTTTGTTTATAATTTACATGCGACTTTACATGTGGGATTTGGCTACACACGATTTACAAAGTATTTTTTAAACTAGGACAACGATACACCTACACACTCCAAAGGGGGTCACTTTGCTGTTTTATGTTTGGTTTTATTTTCGTTGAATTTTTTATTTGCAATTTTGGTTTATACTTTATATGCGACTTTACATATGGGATTTGGCTACACATGATTTACCAAGTATTTCTATGAATTAGGACTGCGCCACAACCAACACACTAACCCTTCACTTACCTTCTGTTTTTTCCACCTTAGTGGAAATCACATCTGTGGAGGCAGCAGTCCTTTATGAGATTTCTTCCATTGTTTCCATTTTTTCCATTTTCTCCACTTTTCTCTCCACTAGGACAACGTTACACCTACACACTCCAAAGGGGGTCACTTTGCTGTTTTATGTTTGGTTTTATTTTCGTTTAATTTTTTATTTGCAATTTTGGTTTATGCGACTTTACATATGGGATTTGGCTACACACAATTTACCAAGTATTTCTATAAATTAGGACAGCGCCACACCCACACACTAATGCCCCGTACACACGGTCGGATTTTCCGATGGACAATGTCCGATCGGAGCGTGTTGTCGGAAATTCCGACCGTGTGTGGGCGCCATCGGACATTTTCCATCGGATTTTCCGACACACAAAGTTGGACAGCAGGAGATAAAATTTTCCGACAACAAAATCCGTTGTCGGAAATTCTGATCGTGTGTGGCCTGTTCCGACGCACAAAGTGCCACGCATGCTCAGAAGAAATTCCGACACGGGACAGCTCGTTCTGGTAAACTTAGCGTTCGCAATGGATACAACACTTTCGTCACGCTGCAATGTTAAAAATGGTTTAATACAGCGCACTCTCTTCTTCTTTATAATGTGACAAGAATGAAGTAGTTTTGCTGCTCATATTCACACACACTTCTCACAAACTTTATTTGTGTTTTTTTATTGGGATTCCCTCAATATATTGTTATTAGTTGTCACATCTGACAGTTTTTTTTTTTTTTTTTTGATTTTCAGCCTTTTTTTTCTTTAGGCTATGTTTCCACTATTGCGTCCCCAAAGTCGCGCGCTTTACACTGCGATTGTGCGTTGCGATTTGTGGTGCGTTTTGTTGCGACTTTAATAACGACTTTGTGCGACTTGGATGTTCTGCGATTTAGTCCTAGTGATGTAATTCCTTATCCTGCTTATTTATTTCCCCTTCCTCTTTCGTTGTCACGTGTTGTATGTTTGTTAGCAAACATGTTGGCTATGCAATATGTTGGGTCAGCAGTCATTTTGGCTGCTGTAGCAGCATTTATAGATCAAGAAGAGGAGGATAACCGGAGGAGGAGAAGGCATCGGTTTTGGATACATCCCATCATCGCCCAAAGGGAAGTGAGAGGCCAGTTTGGGGTCCTTTACAATGGCCTCCGGGCTCATGAAGACAAATTCTTCAACTACACAAGGATGTCAAGTAGAAGGTGAGAACATTTTTTGATGTCAACTTGCAAATGCTGCCAGATATATTTATGAAAATGTGTATATGCCTGGTCAGTATGACTCTTTTTAGTATTTTTAGATTTGAATAGCTCGAAGTGTTAACTATAACCTGATCAAATTGTTTGAAAAATGGAACTCCATTTGTAAATGTTTGATTTTTACATGGTCAGTGTAGATACTAGCCATATTTTTTCTCTTTACAGTTTTGATGAATTGTTGGCTTTGCTCTCTAGTCATCTAGAGCGACAAAACACCAGTTTCAGAAGGAGTATTCCATCTGTTGAAGGACTCATAATAACATTGAGGTAAATTTTCATACCTACTGTTTCTTCTTCTTAACTTCTATGTGGCTTTTGGAGATCCACATCATTCTTTCATCATCTTTACATGAAGTCCAAAAATAAATACTAGCATGTAATTGTGCGTAAGCTTGTTTTTACAATCTTAACTCTGCCTCTACATCACCTGTGTCTTTCTCCTGCTCCTCTTCTTCATTCTTCACTTCCTCAGGCACCTCCTTCCTAGCTCATTTTTTTTGGTTTATTGATGTAGCTTAGTGTCAATATGTATCATTATCATAAAATGTATGTACTTTTCTATTTTAGGTACCTGGCAACTGGACATTCCTTTTCAAGTTTGCATTATGAGTTTTTGGTTGGCAAAACTACTGTCAGCAATATTGTCCACGATACCTGCCGAGACATCTGGAATGTCCTTAGGGATTTGGTCATGAAGAAGCCCACTTCCGAACATTGGTGCAAGAAAGCGGAACTTTTCTGGGATCGTTGCAATTTCCCAAATTGTCTAGGGGCAATTGACGGAAAACATATGAGGGTAGTGATGCCCATTGGCAGTGGAACAAAATACTTTAATTACAAAAAATATTTTTCTTTTGTCTTACTAGCAGTGGCTGATGCCAATTATTGTTTCAGCTATATAGACATTGGATCATATGGCAGCAGCTCAGACTCCAGTATTTTCCAAAGATCATCCTTTGGAAGAATGTTGCGGGAAAATGGTCTGGACCTGCCACAGGACTGTCCGTTGCCAGGAACAAATTGGCCGCCAATGCCATTTGTGTTTGTTGGGGATGAGGCCTTTGCTCTCAGTGAGCATCTATTAAGGCCTTATTCAAATAGGTGTCTGAGTGAAGAGAAGCGAATCTTCAATTACCGGTTAACGAGGGCAAGACGAGTGGTAGAATGTTCTTTTGGCATTTTAGCCAACAAGTGGCGTTTGCTACATACACCCATTAATTTAAAACTGGAGAATGCAATATCTGCAGTAAAAGCGGCATGTGTGCTTCATAATTTTGTTAGAATTCGTGATGGCTATCTTTTTGAAGATTCCCTCATGCACGATCTGGAAGGTGCACAATGGAGTGCCAGTAGGGGCACCACCAATGGTGCCAGTGTGCGTGAGGGATTCTCATCTTATTTTCTGTCTGCTGCTGGTTCTGTCCCCTGGTAGCAGGATGCCATAGCATAATGTATGTCATGCATTTTCTGGGAATGTATGTTATGTTTCATTGCATCCAAAAGCAGAATAACAGGTATTTACCTCAAATTCGAAAAAAAGATAAGCAGAAAATGCACAATGTAACCCAAATAATTTTTATTTTCAGTTTTTTTGTGCAGGAAAGCACCCAAAATGTTTTAGTTATGTGTTTTGGTGAACTACACCATTTTTTATAATTTTTAACAAGCACAACAAATATTTAAATAATAAAATATTTCTCTCTGAAAAACACCAAAATAAAAATCTTTCAAAAAAAAAAAAAAAATATCTGAATCTTTTTTACAAGACAACTCTTTTTGCAAGAAGGCAAAAATAAAGAAATACGTTCCATGAACTTAAAAATTCAACAGTTGTTGTTTTGGCCTCCTCAACCAACCAAAAAATAGAGACCAAGTCTTAAACACACATCAAAAATAATAGTAAATTAAAATTGCTTGTATGGTTTGTTTTCAGTGGTCCCGGAAACTGAACTATTGGTTGGTCCAGGGAAATCCACTGATGGACCAGGGTAATATTTCCTTTCCAGAAAAGGCGGAACATGACTGGGTGTAGGCTGCCTAAGTTGGTGATTGGTTGGGGGGCCAAGGGTAGAGGTAGTGGGGTCAGGAATTGGATGCAACATGCGTGGCCTTGAGGGATTCAGCATATTACCATACTGGTCACAGTATGGACGGTTTATTGGTGGAGCATACTGTGTACTTGGAAAGTGAGTGTATTGTTGATAAGGGGGATATTGGGGAAGGGGGGGGTTGCATATATGCTGAGGATGTTGTTGGCCCCTCACCCACAAATGATTGAGCAGTTGACATTAAAGCCATCCTGAGTGCATATTTTTTCTCAGGGGGTACCTGTTTACATATGCCTAAAATTACAGTGAGAAATGCTGTGTCTTCACACTGGTTTTCAGCCATTTTAGTTGACATCTGACTGACTACATCTAAAATTTTCTCCATGGGTTTCACAGGCCGGGCACTGCCCCTTGAAGACCTTCGCAAAGGCCTAGAGACATTGCTAGGTCCTGGTTCTGCATCCTCCTCATTCATTGAGTTTGATGTTGACCTTGATTCATCTACGAACAGTTCCTTGTCAACATTGTCTTGGAATTGTTCTTGCTCCTCCTCCTCCGCAGCTTCCTCTGCCTCATCTTCTGCTGCCAAACCCTGTGTGCTGTCTTCCCAGCTTGCTTGGGTTCTGAAATACAAATCACATATTTTTTAAGTAAGCATTACTATTTGATATGTAGAATTCGTAACATATGCCTGCTGATAACTTACTCTCGCATTTCCAACACTGGTTTCAAAAAATCAAGATCCCCGGCATGGGCATATGGGGCTAATCTTTTTGAGCCGGAACCACTCCTTCCTTCTTTTAATTTGCGTAAGTACCGGTTGTAGCAGTCTTTGAGACTTCTCCATCGAGTTTGTAACAAGTGCACAACAAAATATAAAGCAAATAATAAATTAAAAAAAAAATCTTTAGTGACTACCTATAGGTCATTCATTTGCTAGGCTGCATAATTGATATGGATGGTGTTAAAACAACCGCTAAATATATTACCCATGACACCTACATCATTTGACATGTGCTGGAGGATGTTGACAGGGCCATCTTTAATATTATTTAATATTATTAGGACCGTGGTCAAATATTATTTGCTGGCCCACACACACAGATTTACTTTCCTGCAGCCACAGGTAACAGGAAAGTAACTATATAAATTCCACCATCAACACAGATAGTGTTGACAGGGGATTCCCTCCTGCCAAACCATTGTGATCTCCTGCCAGGAGAAGCGGTCCCCACCAAGAAAACACAGTGCACACACCCATTGGTTACAGAAAGTGCTAAGCAGCATATATCAACCACTTACTTTTTGTAGAACGTTCTGTGGCTGAGAGAGTCCCAGGTCTCATAATATATGCGAGCCACCTCCAACCATGCTCTCTCCTTCTTTGCATGATCTTTGTAACCTGGATCTCTGAGGTCATATATTGCCGGACGTTGTCTGACAAGCCAAATAATTTCCTCATTGTCATGCACTTGTCGCTTATTTTTTCTAGCCCTAGGCATGCTTCCTGCTGTCTTCCACACTCACATACATCAATATAGGAAGTGATGTATTTGGGAGGAGCAGAGGTCATGTGCTTCCGTAGACTTCCGTGGAAGTGGCAACAAAGTCGCGGTGTCAGACATGTACATACGACTTCATTGCGACTTAATACCTTTCTATGGAGAACAAGTCGCACCGAAGACGGAACAAAGTAGTGCAAGAACCTTTTTTCGAGTCGCTGCGACTTGAGTCGCACCAATTAGAACGGGGACCATTGAAATACATGGGTTTTGACTTCAAACCAGAGGAAGGGGAGAACAGGGATTATGACGGTGCCAGGGAAAACACAATATATTCAAAAGTTTTTCTAAAAAAGTTAATTTTTATTACAAAAGGATTGTAAAAAATAGACAGAAAAAATAAATCACAAGAACATGGTGTGCATAAACATTTAAAACATATCTGTAGCGAGCTTCACGTCGCTTGGCCTCAGGAATGTAGCGGCCAAAGCAGTAGATAGGTATTTTAAATGCCCGACATGTTTCGCCAGTGTTGGCTTCCTCAGGGATAGATTGTTAATACCTAAAGCTCTACAGTAATTCTATAGAAAGAAATATAACAATCAGTATATGTACTATGAAGAATAATACATTAAATGCACATGAGATATCAAAGATCCAGAGTATATACATATGTTTGCGAACTGTCAGTATAGACCAACCCCCACCACCATCCAAAGGGCGCCCAAATAGCATCCCCACATCTAAAACACCAGAAACCCAAAGTACCCAGCCGAACAGTCCAAAGATGTGCATTTAATGTATTATTCTTCATAGTACATATACTGATTGTTATATTTCTTTCTATAGAATTACTGTAGAGCTTTAGGTATTAACAATCTATCCCTGAGGAAGCCAACACTGGCGAAACATGTCGGGCAATTAAAATACCTATCTACTGCTTTGGCCGCTACATTCCTGAGGCCAAGCGACGTGAAGCTCGCTACAGATATGTTTTAAATGTTTATGCACACCATGTTCTTGTGATTTTATTTTTTCTGTCTATTTTTTACAATTCTTTTGTAATAAAAATTAACTTTTTTAGAAAAACTTTTGAATATATTGTGTTTTCCCTGGCACCGTCATAATCCCTGTTCTCCCCTTCCTCTGGTTTGATATTCAAATTTTTGGGATGAGGTGCTGTATTACATTGAGGGTTGCCTAGCCATCTATTAACTTTTATGGGTTTTGACTTGTCATGCGACTTGACATGTGTCAAGTCGCAAAATAAGTCGCACTAGTGGAAACAGAGCCTTAATGTTTGGATTTTTTCCAAGGCTGATCTTTGTTCAATGTTATTTTTATTTTTACTGCAGAATATTTTTGTCTGTGTTTTGTGTGTCAAGTTACCCCAACACCATTGATATCTTTTATTATTTAATCTCCAGGAGATTGTTTGGTGTTGGTGTCCCTTGTTCATTTCACATTGTATATTAGAAATGTACCTGAACCCTCACAAACAAACCATCATTTTTGAAGTAAAACACATAGGAGAGTATAATTCAAAACAAAAATCCTTTATTAAGGGATCAGAACCAAACAAAGAGGAAGGCAACACTGGATCAACAGGAGAAATTAGTGAAGCCTGGGACCCCCACGGCAGACATCAATTCTTCAACATCAAAATTGGTGGCCTGAGGAGTCCATATCTAAGGAAGGGCAGTCTGGTCCAGGATTCGCAGAGATCTGGAAAGCAGCAGATGACATTGGTGTCCCCAGGTTGTGGTACCACAAGAGGCTGCATCTTTTGGCCGACCAGACTGAACCCAGGGCAATCACTGTCTGGTCTTCCTTACACGCTTCCTTCCCGGCTGTGGCTGTGCAGTTGGAGATGTGGCAGGAGGAGGAGTAGGACCTGGAGGAGGAGGAGGACTGGGAGGACCTGGAGGAGAGGGAGGAGGAGGAGGAGGACCTGCAGGAGGAGGAGGAGGACCATCGCGAAGGTGTGTCTCAGGTGTAATTTGGCCCCTCATACCTTTCTCAAGAGCCTCCAATATGAGGGCCTCACACATGACTTTTTGGCCCTCCTCCATCCTCTGCATTTTATATGCTATGAAGGCAGCAATGTTCTCCTGCATGGTGTGGGGTGCTCCCAGGACCTCTGTAGCCCTCCAAAAGAATCCTATAGCCGCCTCCTCTAGGGTACTCCTCCTACTGCCACTTTCTGTTTTCAGGGGGGGTGGAGGGACCTTGATATCAGCCAGCCGGCTCGGCCCGGCCACCTCCTGGCTGAGACTTCCCTGTGTATGAAAAAGGGACATGGTTTTAGTTTTTGCATCATCAATCACAATCCTAAATTAGTACTCCCAACTAACATCTAGTTAACATCATTGATTGGACAAGCAGAAATATTTAGAGGAATGCTATACCTGGCTCATTCTGGGCTCCTCCACATATCGCCTGGAAGGCCCAGGTTGGGCATCAGAAGCCTCAGCCGGGGGGGAAGGAAGACTTGAGAAGGATGGCCTGGGCTCAGTCTGGCCTGCCAGAAAATGCAGCCTGTCGTAGTACAACATCCTGGGGACATAGATGTCATCTGCTGCTCCGGATCTCTGTGAATCCAGGACTTTCTTGCGCTCCCTCAGATATGTACTCCTCAGGCCACCAATTAATTTATTTAAATAGTTGATGTCTGCCGTGGGGATCACATGCTTCACAATTTCCAACAATTGCTCCAGTGCTGCCTTCCTCTTTGCTTGGTTCTTGAAATGAGGGTGGGTAATCTCCCACAGACAGGGCAGCTCCCTTAGCATCTCGAGGAATAATGACATGAAGTCAGTATCTTTTAATAAGATATCCATGTTCACTGCAAGACACAACACAAGACAAAGCCTAATGTCAGACAAAACTCTCCTAATCTTGTTACAATATAGGCCTCAATCTAGAAGCAGTATAGGCACTAGTTTGTCTCTTACCTTCGTTCTTACGATCGGCGCGTCCAATGCTCCTTCCTCCGCTCACAGATACGTAATACGCACGTGTGTTACGCTTTATACACACTGCGCATGCGTGTAACTCCGCCCGCCCCTGACGTTCTTTCTAGTCTATTCCCTGCCCCTTTTCGTTCGGCGCAGTGGGTGAAGAGCATGATGGCGGAGTTACAGCAGGTGCATGCTAATTCTAGCAATGAGGAGGAGGAAAGCCCGGATCCAGGCATGTCCCGATCCAGAAGGAGACGTTTTAAGGCCACAAATATGTCCTTTGGGGAGATGTTGGAGATGGTCGACATCATGAGGAAGTCCGACTATGACGGAAAGTATGGGCCTTACCCCCACCCCAACATCCGAAAGGCCAAGATCATGGCGAAAGTGGTAAGGAGTCTTGAGAGGAATTTCGGGGTCCGAAGATCTAAAGATCAGCTCAGGAAACGGTGGTCGGACCTGAAGTTGAGAGAGCCAGAGCAGTACCGAAAGATCCGGAGAGTGCTGCAAAAAAGTAAGTAGTTGTGCTGTGTTCCTATTCTTTCTGTCTTTATTCCGTTCGTTCTGCTCCATATGCTTTTATTAATTGTAACGTTTAAAAGGGCAACTTTAATGTTCATGGGCCCATTATTCGTTCGTATCAAACATTTTTCTTTCGGCCTCTAGAACACCATTGTTTAGGCCATATGCATTTTCACACATTTTTTGGGCCTACTTGGATGCCAAATATTTGTTTGTGTAGATGGGTTTGTTACTAGAATGAAATGCCAACTAGATTGTGTGTAAGGAGAGGACACTGAGCAGCTGTTTTCACATCTGGACACTGGAGCACTAGTGTGGGACACAAGAACACCATTTTTATTAGGGGGGGCACACAGGTGCTCCAGTGTATACTATAGGGGGGGCTACATCTGTGAAGTTTGTACCAAACAGGTAAAGTATTGCAGCTTGACAAAGGGCAATAAAAAATATACATCTTGGAACTCGGCAAAAATAGACAATTGTACCCCACTTCCAAGCAATGTTTCCTAGTTCTAGTTCTGCCATCAAATATCTGTGTGCTAAATATACCATTTTTGTTTTACATAGGGGAGAAAAGACTCGGAGGACACCCCTCATCCGAGGAGACCAGAGACCCCCCACCTCTGGAAGAAGGGGAAATAACACCAACCCAAAAAGAAGAGCAGGAGGAAGAAGAAGATGTGGTGGAGATTGGCACCACAACAGGTGAGTGTCTGCGACCACAGGCTCAGGTAAAAGAGATGGATGGTGGCAGATTTTTGAGACCTTTTTTTTTGTTCTTTATCTCTTTTTAGGTGATCGTGATGTGAGGGAGAGAGAACGTTTCACATCTGAAAGTGCCCAGATACTGATCGGGGAGATCATGGTGTGTAATCTCGAATTGCACAACATAGAGCAACAAATCAGTGATGTTATAAAAAAAAATAATAACATCATTGATGTTTTGGGGTGAATTTAAACCCCACAAAATCACCTGTTTTATTGTGGTCCAATCTTCCAAAAATTTTTACAATGTTTAGAAAAGCCAAATTTGGAGGATGCACACAGTGTGCCAACATGTGCTATCTGCCATCACGGGAGATCAATGGACACGTTTTGGGGGTGCAACCCCTTCCTCAATTATAAAGTCGCGTTGAGGAAAGGCTTGCTCCCCCAAAACACGTCCCTTGATCCCCCCTGATGGCAGATAGCACATGTTGACATTCGTAAATTGGTGTGCATCTTCCAAATTTGGCTTTTCCAGGGGTGAGTTCCCCCCATCTGAACGCTATATCAAACCCAGTTCCTAAATACTGATGTCTGATATAGCCTTCAGGTTTTACCATATGTGAACTTTGTAAGTTCAAGTTTTTTGGCTTTCTTGTTGGTTTTACACAGGCCTGTTTTATTTGAAATGGATATTTCGATTTTTGATAATGCTACTGCAAAAATTGTTATACAACAAACATGTTGGTTTGTTTTAAAAACCTTTGGTAAATGCACATGTGATTGTGCAGGTATAAAAAAGTGGCTTACTCAAGAATGTGTGGATTATTGTCTCAACACTACAACACTTTTGGGGTGATGTAATTGCTGTTTTATGCAAAAATGGGGGTTATTTCCGAAGGGCAAATACACTTTGCACTACAAGTGCAGGTTCAGTGCAGTTGCAAGTGCACTTGTAGTGAAATGTGTTTTTGCATTTAGGAAGGACCAGCCAACACTGTTTTTTATAAGGTTACCCAATCACGACATTTTCTGCACTCAACACATTTCTGTCAGGGTCAGCTAAAACAAACACAAGCAGTAAATGTCCACAAAGAATTTCTTTTGGTTGGTTTTTATTTTAAAAAGTTTTCACAGATTTTCTGGCATATTGATAGCCCCCCTACCCGCAAAGAACTCCAGGTAGCGTAACCGGACATCACGGGCACTCAGGGAGGGCAAGCCAGGATGGCCACTTTCAAGCGCCATCAGTGTTAATGGATTTGGATTTCCGGCCTCAGGCCCAACTGAGCCAGCATAGTTTGCTGAATGTTTTCTTAAAAAATTATGGAGAACACAGCAGGCAAGTATTATATGGTTCAGTTTATACTCCGCCATATGGATGGGTGTCAGAAATAATTGGAACTGGCTGGCCAGGATTCCAAATGTGTTCTCCACCTCTCTTCGGGGTCTGGCCAGCCGGTAATTAAAAACCCTCTGTTCCGGGGTGAGGGTCCTCATCGGGAATGGCCGCATCAGGTGGTCCCCCAGCGCAAATGCTTCATCAGCAACAAACACAAATGGGAGACCTTCAACATTGTCCTCTGGAGGTGGCAAGTCCAAGCTGCCATTCTGGAGACGCCTGTAGAACTCCGTCTGGGCGATCACTCCACCATCGGACATCCGGCCATTCTTCCCCACGTCCACATACAGGAACTCGTAATTAGCCGACACCACCGCCAACATCACTATACTATTAAACCCCTTGTAATTATAATAGTACGACCCCGAATTGGGTGGTGGGACGATGTAGACGTGTTTCCCATCAATTGCCCCTCCGCAGTTAGGAAAGTCCCACCGCTGGGCAAAGTGGGAGGCCACAGTCTGCCATTCCTGTGGCGTTGAAGGAAACTGTTGAGGAAAAAACAATAAACATTACTATTTTTTTCACAGAAACATGGCAAGCAGATTACACACAAACATTCTGGGTCAACCTCCAGATAGCATTTATTAAGGGTAATTTAACAACAACAAAGTATAAGGTACACCTATCATATTCCCCCTCCCCTCCTCATGGGCCATTTCTAACATTATAGGGGGGGAACTCTTGGACAGGTAACCCTCTTCACTTCATTTAGAGATGAATGCCTAAATAATGGGTATTACTTGGAACAGCCCCTCCTTAGTTACACTATTGGCAGACCACTGGACAGGTAAGAAGTGTCATAATACAAAGATATAAATACACACTGTACACATTTGAGGACATTTGGACATTCTGCTATTACCTATCAAGATAAGAATAGGATACAAGAACTTTAAACAGTACCATTGGAAAGTATACAGGCAGGCCCTTGCACTACATGCTTTGGGGAATTCATCCATAAATCTGACCAGTAAAGAGGTGGGTATAGTGTGTATGGGTTTGGCAAAGTCAGCAAATAGATGATTGAGGATAGATAGAGAATTGGGATCAGCTGACTTAGCAGTTGGGGGAGGGAGGGTTACAAAAAATTCGGGGACACCACAAAAAAAAGCCTCTGCCACTCTGCCTGAATTTAAATCAAAAATAACATTTCCTAACATTTTAGGGGGTGTTTGGGGTAAAGCACTACTATGGAGCAGATAAAATATATTGTTAAGTGACTACATGAGGTGAATATAGGGGCAGGAGACACCATGCTGGAGAGGTTATTGAAGGGCAAATATGTATGAAGGACCTAAAATAATAATTACATAAAAATCCAGCATGCAGGAGGACAAAGGGGACATTCACAGCATATTACAATCATGGTAATTAGGGAATGAGGAAAGAAATACAATATATTAGCAAACATTCAATACAATAAAATGTGATATTAAAGGATAAAAATCTTACCTTCATATACTCCTTCTGCAGGACCTGTATGATGGCAGAACAGGTCTCTGGGATAATGATCCCCAGAGCCTGGGGGGAGATGCCTGTCGAGAACTTGAGGTCCTGCAGGCTTCTCCCTGTGGCCAAATACCTCAAGGTAGCGACCAACCTCTGCCTCGGAGTGATGGCTTGCCTCATGCAGGTATCCTGCCTGCTAATATAGGGGGTCAGCGAAGCCAACAAACGGTGAAATACGGGGTCCGTCATCCTGAGAAAGTTCCTGAAATCATCAGGATTATTCTCACGGATCTCACGGAGCAAAGGCATATGACAGAACTGGTCACGCTGAAGCAACCAATTCTTGGTCCATGAACTCCTCCCCACCCTGTTCATGGACTGGACTTGTGTCAAGGTCAGGACCCCAACACCAAGCCCCCACACAGCACGAACTCTACGAGGAGTACGCATACGAAACATGGCTAGAAAACGGTCGGCTGCTCAGAACGAAGTAACAGAACGCACTGAAGAACAGCAAGGCCTGTGAAGAGCGACCTGAAAACCAGTAACGAACGAACAAGAATACAATGACTACTTAAAGTCACGCGGAACTTGTTGCACGCACTGAAGAGCAGATACAAAACCACAAGCACAAACTGAACGGCAGAAAACGGTCTGAAAGCCACGAGTCTGAAAAAGCGCGAATCGTCTCTCACCAAACTTTTACTAACACGAGATTAGCAAAAGGAGCCCAAAGGGTGCCGCGCTTGGTTCTGAACCAGCCTTTTCTAGTCTCGTCGTACGTGGTGTACGTGACCGTGTGGTTGGCGATCGGAAATTCCGACAACTTTGTGCGACCGTGTGTAGGCAAAATCCGTCGGAAAAAATCCTAGGATTTTGTTGTCGGAATGTCCGAACAAAGTCCGACTGTGTGTACGGGGCATAACCCTTCACTTAAGAATCTCTTATAACACATGGGGGTTATTTACGAAAAGCACATCCACTTTGCACTACAAGTGCAAACTACAAGTGCAAAGTGCACTTGAAATTGCACTGAAAGTGCACTTGGAAGTGCAGCCGCTATAAATCTGAGGGGTAGATCTGAAATGAGGGGAAGCTCTGCTGATTTTATCATCCAATTATGTGCAAGCTAAAATGCTGTTTTTTATTTTCCTTGCATGTCCCCTTCAGATCTAAAGCGACTGCACTTCTTAGTGCACTTTTAGTGCAATTTCAAGTGCACTTTGCACTTACAGTATAGTGCAAAGTGAATTTGCCTTTTGTAAATAACCTGCATGGTCAAATTTGCTCCAACAGGGGATAAAATTCCTCCCTGATCCTCTGCAGTAATGGGATTTTCTATGGATGAAAAATCTCTGATGTTATTACATATAAATGTTAATAGCTAGCTATATTCTGTGCATTTAGAAATCCATCCAAATCAAATGATCTGGCTAGAACCAGTTCCTGAGGCAGTCTATTTCACAATTTCACTCTTAGGCTGAGTTCACACATTGCGACCGTGGTTCACAGCAGACACTGTTTCAGGTGCGAATCAGGTCCGAATTTTTAGCTGAATTCACACATGAAACAGAGCCAAAGATGCACAGGACCCTTTTCCAGTGTGCTCTGAAGCTGCCCAGGAGCTGTGTGAACCGTCTCCATTGAGAGACGGTCACAGTTTCCTGTCATATGAATTGGAATGTGGGTTTCCCATCAGTGTGAACCCAGCCTAACTGTAAAGAATAGTTTCTGTATGCAGACTTAAAGCCTCTTTTCCTCCAGATGCAAAGAGTCGTTCTTTGAGAGAGTTGTTCTTTGCAGTGGCTTTAAAGTGAATACTCTGCTAAATGGACCATTTATGTATCTACAGTATACATGGTGATCAATTCCCCGTAATCATCTCTTCTCAAAGGGGAATAAATTCAGTTTAGCTAATTTTTCCTCATAGCTGAGGTCCTTCATATCTCTCTTGGATGTTCTCCATCATCTCTTTTCTGCAGTGCAGCTAATTTTTCTCATAGCTGAGGTCAATCATATCTCTCTTGGATGCTTCCCAACATCTTTTATGCACTGGTGCCCAAAACAGAACTACATATTCCAGACAAGGTCTTACTAATGATTTGTATTACAACAAGACTATACCACTTTTAGAACAATACATAATTTTTCTTGCTTTAGAAACTGCAGCTTAGCATTGCATGCTATTGTTAAATTGATCTACCAGAACTCCCAGACCCTTCTTGATTATTGACACCAAAAAAGTATGATGTATGCAACTTTTTACCCCCCAAGTGCATAACTTTGCATTTATCAACATTCAACCTCATTTGTCCCAAAGTTGGACGCTCAAGGCCTGCTTCTAAATGAGAGAAATCCTTTAAGGACTTTAATTCACTATATAGCTTGCTGTCATCTGCAAATACAGAAACTATATTTTTAATTTCAAACTAAATATCATGTATACATAGTTTAACCACCTCAGTACCAGCCATAGCTGAAAGACGGCTACAGCGATGCTCTCTTGTTCTGGGAAAGTGTCTATGGATGGCTTCCCAGAACGGGCCTCCCACGCGCCCCTTGGGGCAGGCATTGGGCATGCTCTGTGACCGCTGTGTCCTTTGGACACAGTTGATAACAGATTATAAAGGGCCAATCACAGTGGCCCTTTACCATGTAATCAGCTGCGTTCAGTCACAGCTGATCACATATAAACGGACTTGCCGGTTATCAGCATTCCTTTCCTCACGAGCTGTCACTGTCTGAGGAAAGGAGAGCCGATGACCGGCAGGGCTGATAGGGGACATTTACACTGATTATCAGTGCCCTCAGTGCTGCCTCAAAAGTGCCCATCAGTGCAGCCTCATCAGCACACATGAGTAAAGAAACAAAATACTTATTTTCAAAATTTTATAACAGAAAGTAAGAAAAACATTTTTTTTTTTTTAAATGTTTAGTCTTTTTTCTTTTTTTTTTTTTAACATCAAAGTTTATTGAAGTGAAAATAGTGCAACTATGGAGTCGCAGCTCCATCACAAAACAGAAAGAAGAAAAACATGTATAGAATATATCTATGAGTCAACATCGACTCAGACAGCTTGTACCATTCAATTGTTTTCCAATGTAGAGACTTGCGTCCCTAATTAAGTGCATTTTTAATAGTGTCACAAAGTTTTGTCAAATGTTATTCAGTTGTTAAGAATAGAAAGTAGTAAGGAAATGAAAAGAGCAGAAAGCAATCCATAGCATAAACCTAATCAGATGGGTAACAAACCCCAAATCTTATACCGAATATTCTTTTTCTATATTTGGTTCATTTATAGCAAACAATCCTATAAAGTAAGCAGTAACAATTAATATTTGTTGAAAAAGTAAATGGTCTGTGTTTGATCCTACTTTGAAGTTTAAACTCCCTAATCTGGGTTCATTAGGTTTGAGTATTTCTGAGAGTATCTAAAGATTATCCAAGGATTCCATGTTTTATGGAAGCGCTCAACATTTTCTCCTGCCTGGGCTATGGTCTCCTCCATCTCACGTATCTCTGAAATCTTACTGAGCCAGTCTTTAATAGTTGGTATTTTTGTAGATTTCCAGTGGATTGGAATCAGAGCTTTTGCAGCGTTCAGCAAATGTTTAGAAAGTGAGTGTTTATATTTTTTGATGGGGAAATCAGTGATATGGAGGAGGCACCCCGCTGCGTCTAATTTTAATGATGTCTCAGTGATTTGGAGAATGATCTCCTTAACTTCCGACCAATAAGGTTCTAGCACAGGACACTGCCACCAAATATGTAGCAGCGTTCCTTTTTCATTATGGCAGCGCCAACATGTGTCAGGATAATCTGGAAACCAAGAGTGCAGTTTTGCCGGCATGGCATACCATTGGGTAAGCAACTTGTATGCTGTTTCCTGAGTGCTAGTACTCAGTGAGCATTTATGGGCAAAAATGCACGCCTTTCTCCATTGTTCTTCTGACAATGAAATCTCTAATGCTTTCGACCAGCTCTCCTTAAAGTGGTTGTATACCCTTTTTGTTAACTTTTACCTACAGGTAAGCCTATAATAAGGCTTACATGTAGGTAAAAAAAATATCTCCTAAACCTATACGGTTTAGGAGATATTCCCCTCGCAATGAGCCGCTGACTCCAGCGGAGCATGCGCACAGGGGATTCTCGGCTGACAGCCCGGCAAACTCCGGAGCTTGCCGGGCAGAAGTCTCCTGCGCGCATGCGCGGGAGTGACAACATCGCGGCTCCGGCCACTCACAGTGCCGGAGCCGCGATACCCGGAAGACACGCCGAGGGGAGATGTCAGCTCCCTCGGCGTGGACAGGATGAGATGCCGGCGCCTCGTTCTAAGGTAAGTATATCATAATGAGCTAGTATGCGGTGCATACTAGCTCATTATGCCTTTTCCCTTGCAGGTATAGGAAAAAAAAAAACGCGGGTATACAACCGCTTTAAATCCATGGTCCACCGCACCTGCTCCATTTTGTATCCATTTGTAAGCTAAGGAAGTCGTTTTGTGAATCGGTTCTCCTTTCTTGCAGGCCTCTTCTATGTCTGTCATTGGTCTATTAAAGTTAGTTTTTAGCCCTGTTTGATTCAGGTAGCTTCGGCATTGAAAGTAGGTCCATAAAGGCAGGTCTGGAATATTATTCACCGCTTTTAGATCAGTAAAGTCTCTAAAGTCTTGGTTGCAAAAGCAATCCATGGCTAGTAATGTTCTGTTTGCACTTGTAGACCAAAGGGAGTGGTTTTTAATGTCTGGTATAAAGTCAGGGTTGTCTTGTAGTGGTGTGAGTGGGCTTAAATGAGAAGAGAAATTTGTGAGGTTAGGTAGTTTATGAAAAATTGCAAGCGTGGTGCCTATGAGAGGGTGAGATTTCATAGCTGCCGGAAGGCTAGTCCATGGGATCCATGGCGAGAACCTAATTGGAGTTTGACTCACTACCTCTTCCAGCTCTACCCAATCTTTAATTTTGTGATGACAATGCCAGTCCACTATCCTTGTGATGTGTGCTGCCAAGTAATACGTACGGAAGTCTGGGATTCCCATCCCTCCTTTCTCCTTAGGTTGTGTGAGTATAGTGCAGCGAATTCTGAGTTTTTTGTGGGCCCAAACAAATTTCATTTGTGTTGTGTTTAAGGCTTTAAAGAAACTTTGGGGTACCTTAATTGGCAGGTTTCTAAATAAGTACAAGACTCTAGGTAGTATAGTCATTTTACATATAGCAATGCGTCCAAACCACGAAAAACCTTTCGCGTGCCAAGTTTGGAGATCCAAGCTGATTGACTTTAATAGCGGGGTAAAATTGCGTTCATAGATTTGGGAAATCTGGGGAGTCAGCCACACTCCTAAGTATTTAAGTGCTAAATTTTCCCATTTGAAGGGGCAGTTGGATTTGATAGCTTCTATTTTATTCGTGGGTATGTTAATGTTCATTGCTTCGGACTTGGAATAGTTAATTTTTAGGTTGGAGAGACGACCAAATAAAGAAAATTCTTTTAATAAAGTAGGGAGAGAAATATGGGGGTTAGATATAAAAAATAACAGGTCATCCGCGTAAGCCGCTACCTTGAACTCTTTCCCGGCTATTTTAAAACCGTTTATTGCTTTCTCTGCTACAATCCGTCTAATGAATGGTTCCAGTGTTAGAATAAATAAAATTGGTGAGAGGGGACATCCCTGTCTCGTACCATTTTTAATTTTGACTGTTTCTGAAAGCGAACCATTAATTTTGAGTTGAGCCGTGGGATTGTAATAGAGAGAGGAGATCCACGTCATCATGTGATTTCCCAAGCCAATATACCTGCAAGTCTCCAGCATAAAGTCCCAGGCAACTCGATCGAAGGCCTTCTCTGCATCGGTCGATAGGAGAAGGCCCTCGATGTTCTCTCTACTGGTTGCATGAATCAAGTTAAGCGTTTTAATGACATTGTCTCTGGTTTCTCTGCAAGGCATGAAACCTGCTTGCTCTGCACCTATTAGGTTGTGTAGTAAAGGTTTCAGCCTATTGGCTATGATTTTTGACATCAGTTTCACGTCTAAATTCAAAAGTGAAATTGGCCTGTAGCTGGCGCATTCTGCTGGATCTTTATGTGGCTTGGGAAGAATTGTGATGTGTGCTGCTAGAAAGTTTGGTGGGATCTCCCTGGGTTGTGACATATGGTTTAGTGCTCTCAGCAGCGGCCCAAGCAGAGTGGTCTGAAACATTTTATAATATATGGCCTTGAAGCCATCTGGGCCTGGGCTTTTCCCTGGTTTAAGGTCTTTAATTGTTTGTTGTAGTTCTATAGCTTCAATGGGTTTTTCTAGTAGGGTTATGTCTTCTGCTGTCAGAGTGGGTAGTTTGGATTCTTTAAGATAATTTTGAATACTTTGTTGTCTTGTTCCCTGCGTCTCGTTGGGTTTTTGTGAAGCAGGTAGATTATAAAGGGCCGTGTAATATTCGTGAAAGTTGCGTGCGATTTGTTTGGTGGTAATGTCCATTTTTCCCTCTTTTGTTCTAATGCTGGAGATGTTGTGTTGTGTTCTAGTGGCTTTCAGGGCTCTCGCTAAGAATTTGCCTGTTTTGTTACCATGTTCGTAATAGATTTTTTTCCTGAAGAATAAAAATCTTTTAGACCTAGTGTCATAAATCTGTTGTAGTGCCTTCCTGGTTTGTAACAGCTCAGTTGCTGATTGTTCTGTCAGTGATTGTTTATGTAAAGTTTCTAGGCTACGAATTTTCCCTGTCAAATGTTTAATTTGTTTATCTCTTTCTTTTTTTACGTTGGGAACCAGCTCGAATGAGGTCACCTCTGATTGTACATTTATGGGCCTCCCAAATTGTCAAGGGGTTTACTTCAGGTGAGGTGTTGTGCGCAAAGTACTCTTTTAATGCCTTAGTAATTTGCGGTAGCCAAATTGGGTCTGTCAATGAAGCTGAGTTCAGTCTCCATTGGTTGGATTTTGAGGGAGAATCAGATAAATTTAAAGTTAGTGATGCAGGGGCGTGATCTGATAAAGCTTGAATCCCTATTTTTGCTTCCGAGATCCTATCAAGGTCTTTTTGTGTAATAAAGATATAATCTATTCTGGAGTATCTGTTGTGTGGAATTGAATAGAAGGTATAATCTTTGTCATTAGGATGCACAAATCTCCAGGAGCCGACTAATTGTAGGGAGTTGAGTAGTGTTTTAATCTTTTTAAGAATTTTGTAAGTGATATAAGTTTTACCGGTAGATGTATCAGTTAGAGGGTTTAACGGCTCATTGAAGTCTCCTCCGAAAATAAGGCAACCTGTGATGAAATCTCGGAGTTTGTCATGAATGCGTTTACAAAATGTTGCATGCGCTGTGTTGGGAAAATAAACATTGGCTAGAGTCATGGGAGTGCCAGAACAATTTCCCTTCAAGAATAGGAACCTGCCCTCCGGGTCTACTATTTTATCTGTGACTTCAAAGGAAGCGTCTCTACTAATAAGTATAGACACTCCCTTGGATTTAGCCATACTGTTAGTTGCATGATAAGTTTGTGTGAAAAAGGAGTCAGTCAGTTTGGGGACCTTGTCAGTCTGGAAGTGAGTCTCTTGTAAAAATACAAATTTGGGCCTACCTTTTTTGAGTTCTTTTAGTAGAGCGGTGCGTTTTTCAGGAATGTCAGAGGTAAATAGAAAACACCGCGCTAACCAGTAAAATAAATAAAAGCTGCTGCATACAGTTTGACAAAAACGACAAAATAGACATATGGAAAAATGCAGCGCATGTACAAACGAACATAGGTCTTTAAAATGGTGAAACAGTAAAGAAATCACTAAGTGACCACAGGTGCCTTGAAACACAAACGTCCATAGATGGATGTGAATGTCCAACCGCACAGGAGGTGTAAGTACTCCAAGGGGTGGTGATGGTCTGATGGTTGTCAGAAAACACCTGGCATCATACAGCGACTTCCCAACCGAGAAACTGGGTCCCAATGGGTCATTCAGAGAAAGTGCAAAAAAGCCTCTTACCAGATCCTGTGGATTCCCATGTCAGCGACAGGGAATCGCATGCGCAGTTTGTCACAAATGACGTGGAATGGGAGCTCAGGAATCGCCAATCTCTTGGATTGTGGTCTGTATGGATCTCGGCCGGCAACCGGATGAGTCTTCACAACGAACCGTCCTCACACCGAACCGTCCCAGCGTGCATCAGAAGTTTCACAAACGGTCCCCCGAAAGGAGCAGTTGGAGGGACTGGATCTCATGCGGTAAATGTGGAAACAAAAAGAATGTGCCTCCACATGGTGCAGGTAAAAAAGGGTGTTTTTATTGACAAAAACGACCATACACAAATAAAAGCGTGATCACGGTGGATAAAAACAAATGGGCAACAAAGAGAGTGGTGTATGTACCCGACGCGTTTCGACCTAGGGGTCTTCAACAGGGGCATAGACCACTCACTCCAAGTTGCCAAATATATATAATAAAATTATTTGGAGAAGGACCAATCACAAGGGCTGAAAAACCAGGAGATTTGATTGGGTGAATACAATCACATGACTTGCTTGAATGTCTAGACATGAAGATCATACACAATTTCTATATAAATAAATGAATGACACCACGGACCACAACATCCAAATCAGGAATATGGGTACCATACCCCTGTTCGGGTGACTAACCGTTTCACTCCCCTCAGAGAAAATACTCCTTATGAAACACATGGAGATACCTATGGCTATTCTGAGAGAGAGGAGGATTACTACCACAGATCTCCTTACAACTATAATCAAAATCAACCTGGCCCTAGTTACTCTTTGGATTTTCAGAGAACCATGGAGGGACATCTGGGATATACAGAAAGAAAAGAGGGTCCAGAGGGGGGAGGAGGGCACAATCCCAAAAGAAAAAGAACATAAAAGGAAAAGGTATCTTTAATTTGAGTTCGGCCACTCTGACGGAGGCAGAGAAATCTGTCCTTGACAGAGGACTCAAATTTGTTCCGCCCAAACCCCTTAACAAATTTTCCACCTTTTATTGACGTCCTCAAGTTCACACGTAAATTGAGCATACAAAGACACTTTCTGACCAAACCCCCTATGGGATTTAACAATAAGGGGATTTCATCCACTACAATCCCCCCGGCTCCAGCCAATACACATACAGGTTCTGAACCCGTAGATTCTAGCTTGTCTGATGTACAAGTTACACATTCAGGATTATCCAATCCATCTATATTTAACCCCCCAGGCTCTCTAGCTCCCTCCATACAGGTTTTTAAAAACCTTGTTCTGGGGGATCTGGACAAATTAAACAAACAGAAAAAACGTGTCTATATTCAATCTGACATAAAAAACGGCCTCAGATCTCTTTGTGAGAAAAAGAACCTTATAATCCGCCCTGCGGATAAGGGGGGCGGGATTGTAGTTCTTGATAAGGTCGATTAACTTAAAGAGATGTATAGAATTCTTAACGATTCGAACACTTACAGCCCTATTCCCACGGACCCCACTACACCTTTCAAAAAGGCTCTGGTCAAACTTATTGAGGAAGGTTATGCGCTAGGGATTTTAAACAAAAAGGAAAAAAGTTTTCTAGTCCCACAAGTCCCACGCATTCCAGCTATCTATTATCTTCCTAAAGTCCATAAGGACTCAGTCAATCCCCCTGGCAGACCTATTGTCAGCGGGATTGACTCAGTCACAGCCCGTATTGGTAAATACGTAGATTTTTATTTACAGCCGTTGGTTCGTTCCACGCAGTCCTATCTCAAGGACACTAGAGACACCATTAGATTACTGGAACCTGTTTCAGTTTCAGAAGGGATGCTTTTAGTCACAGCAGATGTGGCGGCACTTTATACGTGCATCCCACATCACTTGGGCTTTGAGGCGGTGGAGAAACACCTATCTAGAGACAACAAGCTCCCTTTCCTTCAGCGTAATTTTATTATGCAATTACTCATATTTGCAACGGAACACAATTATTTTTGGTTCCAGAATCAATTTTTTCTACAGAAGAGGGGCGTGGCTATGGGGACCAAGTTCGCCCCCAGCCTCGCCAACCTCTTCATGGCCCAGTGGGAGGAAGATGTCGTCTATGCGGCCCAGAGATCCAAGTTGATCCTCTGGGCCAGGTACATAGACGACATCCTCTTACTATGGGATGGTGATCGTACATCACTTGACAGTTTCATGACCAGTCTCAATTCTAATGATAGAGGAATATCTTTGAGCTATGAGGCCAGCCCTACCAGTGTACATTTTTTGGACCTTGAAATATTTGTGGTGGACAAACATTTGGAGTTCCGCACGTATTTCAAGGCCACCGACCGGAACGGATTCATTCCCATTGACAGTTGTCATCAGGAGCAGTGGCTCAAGTCTGTTCCCCGTAGCCAATTTTTGAGACTACGACGCAACTGTACCAATGCTATTGATTTCCAGTCACAATCGCTAGTTCTGAGAGATCGATTTATTGAAAAAGGTTATGATCCCAGACATCTAGACGAGGAACTCAATAGGGCACTATCCACTGATAGAGAATCCACTTTGATAGAACGCCCCAAATCCACAGCTGAACCTATGCACAAATGGGCTTTCTTCACCACTCACTCCATTCAGTCCAAACAAGTAAAAGCTATATTCAAAAAGCACTGGAAGGTACTTTTAAATGACAATCTACTGGGGTCAGTTCTTCCTGAACGGGCGGCTGTAGTATTCAGGGGAGCAAGGTCCATTCAAGGACAGATTGCTCCGAATATAATAGACCCCCCAAAGAGTTTCATTTTTTCAGGAATGTCAGGGTTATTACCCCTGCCGTAGATGCAATGTCTGCCTCCACAACATTCGAGGCAGACAAAAAAGTACCACTTTCCAATCCACAGTCACCTCCCTCACTTACCAGATGAAACACTTCACAACTTGTACATAACAATACATTGTCTACCTCATTACTTGCCCCTGCCACAAACAGTATGTTGGGCGTACCATCAGAACTTTCTCTATACGAGTTAATGAACATGTGGCAGGTATCAAGAAAGGCAAGGACAAACATACAGTACCCCGTCATTATCTGGAACACCATAATAAAGACCCTACCGGGACTTTATTCCAGGTGATCGACAAATTTGTCCCACATTGGAGAGGAGAGTCCCGCCTCCGAGGAGTGTCACGCCTCGAGACTTATTGGATATGGGAGTTGAGGTCCTATTTCCCGTTAGGTTTAAACGTAGAGTGGGACCTCAACTCCTTTATCAACCAATCTTAAATTCCTTCCACATCTCTATGCATGTCCCTCCCTCCCTTTATTATTATATTTATTTTTTTATATTTTTTTAATTTTTTTATTTTTTTATTTATTTTTATTTTTATTTATTTTTTTTTATTTTTTTTATTTTATTTTAATTTTTTTTTTTTTTTTTCATTTCAACACTTTTTCTCCCCCCTCCCCCTCTCCTTTTTTTCACCTATATTCACAAGTTGGTACACAGCTTATATATGGTGCACCTTAGAGGGTTATCTATTCACCCAATTGAAATTGGTCCAATCAAAATTGACCCATTCGGTCTATGCTGATGATTTTTTACAGTCAAGGGATCAACAGGATAACTGCCAGATATTTGGGTCACTTTACAAATCCACACATTCCCTCCACATATATATTCATTTTAACACATTTTATAATGTGCGTTCCGGAGATTTTGTGTTCACATAATTTTTTAATTTTTTATTTCAGTCCCACCAAAATACACATGGACCTTAAGAGACATTTACAATGCCACTCCAGTAAATTTTTTTACACATTTATGCGATTTCACCTCAGCTAGTCATTTCCCAACACATTATATTTCACTATATGTGTCCCCACTTCCAATACACTTCCGGTTCACAGGAGTTCTATGCACACTTCCGGGTCATCGGGTCCCGGTCTGCTGCATTTTTGTACACATACACTATAGGGATGCTGTTTTGTCTCATTTAGCGTCCGTTGCTTGCTGGATTGCATTGCCGGGATGCTAGGTGTATTTATTTAAGTCCCATCCCTCTGCGGTGTACGGATTGTACGTACAGCAGAGTTGAGTGGGACGTTTGCTCTCTGATTGGCCCAGTGAGTCATGTGAGAGGGAGACGTCGGACACGCCCACGGACGTGACATCATTTCCTACACAGACTGGTCATGTGGGTGTTCAGGGATAGAGGCCGGCTCATACATAGCGGCCTATTGGTCAGCTCCACTTAACACCTTTTGTCTTCTTATTGAGGATTGGCTCCTCTGGCCGACAGGGCGGTACATTCTGCCGGACTGTCAGCAGAGGAGTGCTGTTTTCATTTAATCTTTAAATGCTTTATTTTTGTTAGAGAGATCATAGAGTTATATATTTTTCTGCTGGTAGACCTTTATACAGTCTCCTGGGCTTCACCTTAATGTCATTCATTTATTTATATAGAAATTGTGTATGATCTTCATGTCTAGGCATTCAAGCAAGTCATGTGATTGTATTCACCCAATCAAATCTCCTGGTTTTTCAGCCCTTGTGATTGGTCCTTCTCCAAATAATTTTATTATATATATTTGGCAACTTGGAGTGAGTGGTCTATGCCCCTGTTGAAGACCCCTAGGTCGAAACGCGTCGGGTACATACACCACTCTCTTTGTTGCCCATTTGTTTTTATCCACCGTGATCACGCTTTTATTTGTGTATGGTCGTTTTTGTCAATAAAAACACCCTTTTTTACCTGCACCATGTGGAGGCACATTCTTTTTGTTTCCACATTTACCGCATGAGATCCAGTCCCTCCAACTGCTCCTTTCGGGGGACCGTTTGTGAAACTTCTGATGCACGCTGGGACGGTTCGGTGTGAGGACGGTTCGTTGTGAAGACCCATCCGGTTGCCGGCCGAGATCCATACAGACCACAATCCAAGAGATTGGCGATTCCTGAGCTCCCATTCCACGTCATTTGTGACAAACTGCGCATGCGATTCCCTGTCGCTGACATGGGAATCCACAGGATCTGGTAAGAGGCTTTTTTGCACTTTCTCTGAATGACCCATTGGGACCCAGTTTCTCGGTTGGGAAGTCGCTGTATGATGCCAGGTGTTTTCTGACAACCATCAGACCATCACCACCCCTTGGAGTACTTACACCTCCTGTGCGGTTGGACATTCACATCCATCTATGGACGTTTGTGTTTCAAGGCACCTGTGGTCAGTTAGTGATTTCTTTACTGTTTCACCATTTTAAAGACCTATGTTCGTTTGTACATGCGCTGCATTTTTCCATATGTCCGTTTTTCAGGAATGTTTAGACCATTCGTATTATGAGAAATCACTGTGGGAGAATGTCCCAGGGAAGAGTACGCCATCTTGTGGATTCAAAGAGAGCTGTCAGCACAAGATCTTGAAACAAAGCTTAATGACCGTTAGTATTTTAGCTATAAATTGTGAATGATCAATACACTTTTCAATTCCTAGAGAGGAAGGGAAATAGATAAGAAATACTAATAAAAGAAAAAGAGAAAAAGAAAGAAAAGAGGAAAAAAGGGAGGTGAGATATATTTAGAGGGAAAGGGTGAGAGTAAGAAAGAGTTAGAAAAAGGAGTAAGATATACTGTTTTCTCCCTGGTTACCAAATTGGTCCAAGGAAGTAATTTAAATTAGTGCTACTCAGTAGGAGAAGTCCCTCCCGCTAGAGAGCACTTGTTGGGAGCAGTGGATGACTGCCCGGATTATTAGAAATACAAATTTAAATGTATTAATAAAACAACGCTAGTTATTAGAGCTGAAACCGGTAGCAGCCTGTGTAAGTAAAACTGTAGTTGTGTTAGTCAACTTAGCGCCTAAAATACTTGAAAAAGGAAACTATGGGCTCTACTTATGCAGAGTTAAACCTGAACTGAAAAAATAATAACCGCAATTTGTGGGAAATGACACCCTGTTACGTGAAGGCCGCGGGGTCTCCTTTAAATGGAGCTTGTCTCCCGCCATCTCCACGCATAAACGTGCAAGGGAAGGATTTCCGTAGCGTTGTTGTTATTATTGCCCCCGCTTCAGTTTTAGTTTCAATATTAACCCTTTATATGGGTTTGTCAATTTATCTAACCTTAATAACTTAGAACTACACATTTCTGTCATCATCTTTATAACTGTAAAGTTCCTTTATCCTTCCCTCATAGGGAGCATAGCCAATATCAATTTTGGAAGTCTTTGTGGTAACCGCTCCATGATGACTTGTCTTGATCCTCATTGAGTAAGTCTAGGAGACAGATCCATAGATGAATCGGATTCAAAGTGGGTGGTGCGTCTTTTCCATCCGAACGACCCTGATGGTCATCTGAAATGAATCAATGAAGAGGGGTCCTCAGACATCATCCATTCCTCTGGAAGAGTGTGGTCTGTTGTTTGGAGTTCTGGCTTGAGAACCACCAGGGCGTGAAGATTTCATTTTCTTTGAATGCCGCTTATCTGGAGAAGTAAGTGGTGATCTCGATTGTGTGTTCTCCAGAGGAGGTAATAAGAACTCCTGATACCATTCTGGTAATTCTATGAGGTCTAATTGAAGTGCTTGACAGAAATCCGGTAGATCTTCAGGTGATCTTAGTGTATGTTGTCTGCCGTTGTGGTTCACCAGAAGTGCAAATGGGAAGCGCCACGTGTAACGAATGTCCTTTTCTCTAAGTTTGTCAAGGAGTGGTCGCAAAGCTCTGCGATTCTTTAGAGTTATCTGGGAGAGGTCATGGAAGAGCATAATAGTCTCGCCATTAAAAATGATTTGGTCGTTTCTGCGTGCCCTGCGCATGATATCCTCTTTTAGAGAAAAGTTTTGCAAACAGCAAATGATATCCTGGGGCGGCATAGTATCAGGGCCTCTCGCTCTGAGTGCTCTGTGGGCTCTCACAAATTCTATGACTGTGTCTTCAGGTCTGTCTAGCAGGCTGTTAAAGACTCTTTGCAGAGCTGGGAGTATTTGTTCAGCTTCCACCGATTCGGGGATCCCCCTCACCCTTATATTGTTCCTCCTTCCCCTGTTATCCAAATCTTCTAAATGCTTATTGATTTCAATAAGATGTTGGGCTTGGGTGGAGGTTACTTTCTCTAGACGGTGAATTGCTATGTCTCTGCCTCTGCCTGCAGCTTCTGCAGTGGCCATCTTGTCTGTGAGTACAATCATGCTGGACTTTAAGTCTGTGATAGCTGCAGAGAAAGTGGCTTTAAATGTCGGCTGCAAAGCCTGACATGCCAGCGTAGGTGAGCGGTAGATCAGGGTGAGGAGTGTTCCTACCAGTGTCATCCGCCGTGGATTGAGAGCCCTCGCTGAAATCGTCCTCCACGTGCGGCGTCGCCATCTTGGATCCCGGCTTGCTGATCCGCTCCGCCGAGAGATTTCTAAGTAAATCCGATATGTTCCTTCCTTTATGTGCAGCCGCTGAATGGCGGGATCTGGTGCGGGGTGTTCCCAGATTCCTCCTGCTCATTATGAAGTGCTGTCGGCGCTAAGAGACGGGCTCAGGCTGCTGTTCCACCGGAGCTCCTGTACTAAGCGTCCATCTCTGCCGCGCGCCAAGCCACGCCCCCCAGTCTTTTTTCATTTGTTTTGCAAAAGATAAAAAATCCAGTGGTGATTAAATACCATCAAAAGAAAGCTCAATATGTCTCAAAAATGTAAATATTAAATGTGTAAAGAAAAAAATAAGTATATACCTACCAAAATCAGAACACAGTCTATAGTCCTTGACAGCAGATGTCAGCTTTCAGGCTGCTTCTCTAATATGTTTAGAACAAGCAGAGATGAGGTGCATGATTCAAATTATCAGAAAATTTATCAGAATTTAATTAGTGACAGTGGCTCTGGTAAGGCAGAAAAAATAGGGTGTCCCTTAAACAAGGAGCCCAGATTTTAAGGTTCATGTGTGCAAAAACCAAGCAGTCAGAAAGTCCAAAAACCTTTGGTATTAGTATTGAATACCAAACAATAACACGAAACATCCAGCACACTTAAGGGGCTCAATGACCTTGATCTTATTCAGAGATTACACTTAATGGATAATCATAAAGACTCAAAAATGGCACAACTCCCAACAAGTATTTGCTGCATAGGCAGACCCACTGAATAAACAAAACCCTCATATCTCTACTTCTCTCATTTGCTTTAGCACTGAATACTTGAGGAAGAGTGGGCAGCCAATGGCCATAGGCTTTTACATTTAACTTTTTGCCTGCCCTTCCTTGCACATACTGGAAGAGCAGGACATCTGTGACCATAGATTTTCCTCTCACAGGTATGCCTCCAGTGCCCTGACTGTAATAAAATAAAAATATTAACCTCTTAACCTCCAGAAGGTTTCCCCCCTTCCTGACAATGCCATTTTTTTGTGATATAGCACTGCTTTACTTTAACTGAAAAAAGTTTGGATTACTGAATGTTTGTAGAACACATAAAAAAATCAGCAAATGCCTGAACATAGCACTCACACCTGTCAGGGCTGGGCTCAGCCTTTCCTTCTCTGAGCTGGCCACTCAGTTGTCGGCTAATTGCCAGCTCCCATCTCTCTCCACAGTTACCCAGCTGTTGTTGATTCTGCTTGTCAATCCTGCCTACTTAAAGTCGTCCAGCTCACTTGATCTCTGCCTTCGCCTTTGTCAACATCACAGAGACTTTCTCCTGCATTCCTGTTGAAGACTTTCTCGGCTGACGTTCCTTCTGGCTCCTGATCCTGCTTGCTGTACTACTACGTTTATCTCTGGCTCTCTGACATTTGCTTGGCTGACTACCCGATCCAGTTACTGAACTCTGGCTTGTTTTGACTACGCTTACTCTGTTTGTTTACCTTATTATTGCTAAACAAGTGTGATTTGACTATACTTCTGTCTCAGTCTGATTCATGGTTCCTGATAGTAGGCGAAGGCCATGAATTCAGAAGATAGTCAATCCACTTGTTAGTAATATTTTTTCCAGATTGGATGAGCAAGCTCACAACATGGATCAGTTTGCCATAGCATTACAAACACTCCTGAGTTGCATGGCTCACCTGGAAACTCCCACTGTGGCTGCTCCGCTACAACCCGAGTTGCAGGCCGTCCCTGCTGCTGCGCCAGTCTCTGTGTAGGCACCCACCTTGAGTTTTACCTCTATAAGAAGTATGTCTGGTTCCGCTCCACTTCCCCAGCAATTTGGGGGTGATCCAGTTCAATGCAGAGGGTTTCTCAACCAGGTTGAGATTTACTTTGAGATGCTGCCCCAGGCGTTTTCCACGGACAGAAGAAAAGTAGGTTTCGTTATATCATTGCTTTCTGAGAGAGCCTTGGCCTGGGCAAACCCTCTATGGGAGATGCAAAAATCTGTTGTCTTGAGTTACCCTGAATTTGTGGCCTCCTTTAAAAGGGTATTTGACGTTCCCGCACGCTCCGCTTCTGCTGCCAAGTGTCTCTCAGATTCCATCAAGGATGAGATAGCAGCCCAAGATATACCCACTGAGCTGGAGAGTTTGATCGCGTTTGCCATCCTCATTGACTCCAGACTCAGAGAAAGACTCTCTTTTAAGGAGCGCTTGCGGAAGCCTCCTGTACATTTGCCTCCAAGCTTTGCCACCCGTCCCTCCCTCACCTCCCATGCCTCCTGGTACCAAGTCGGTCAGTGAAGATGAACCCAATAACTTGGGTTTCACGTGTCTCTCTGAAGATGAGAGAGCCTTTAGGTGGAGGGAGAGCCTTCACCTGTGCCTTTGTGGCCAGGCAGGTCACTTTTTGAAGTCTTGTCCTACCCATCCAGGGAACGCCCAAACCTTGAGGTCCTGTCATAGACAGACCTTAGGTGGCATTGTTTCATCCCCAGCTATCCAGAAGGATAAGCCCCTGGTTTCGGTCACCCTTTCTTGGGCTGAGTTGTCCATCGAGATACAGGCTCTAATCGATGCCCCTCTAATGGGGCTACAGGCCTGTGCATTGATGCTGCCTTTGTATTGCAGCACTCGATTCCGCTGCAGCTGCGTGACACGCCACTTGCCATTGAGGCTCTTGACGGGAGACCTCTACAGCCTTCCAATGTGACTCATGAGACGGTTCCATTGTGCATGGCCGTAGGGGCTCTTCACCATGAGATAATCCAATTCCAAGTTATTTCCTCACCTAGGTTTCCGCTAGTTATTGGTTATCCTTGGTTACAGAGGCACAACCCCTCTTTTGATTGGGTCCCTGCTGAGGTTCTCTCCTGGTCACCACAATGCAGTGAGACATGCTTCCAGAAGGTAGCCAAGGTTCTGTGCACCTCTTTACTTTCCTCCCTGCCGGAGGAGTACTGCAATTTGGCGATGTCTTTGACAAAGGTCAAACCGGTAGTTTGCCTCCACACCGGCCTTATGATTGTGCAATTGACCTTCAACCTGGTGCCATACCCCCTCGTGGCCAGGTTTACCCTTTGTCGGTCTTGGAGGATAAGGCCACGGAGGAGTATGTTGCACATGCACTTTCTTGAGGTTTCATCCGCAAATCCTTGTCTCCTGCTGGTGCTGGTTTCTTCTTTGTGAAGAAGAAGAGCGGTGAACTGAGACCTTGTATTGATTATAGGAGTCTCAATCGTTTCAAGATTAAGAATGCCTACCTGATTCCGTTGATTACAGAGTTATTTGACCACCTCAAGGGAGCAACAGTTTTCACAAAGCTTGATTTGAGAGGGGCATACAATCTTGTGCGGATTAAGAAGGGCAACGAGTGGAAACTACGTTTAATACCAGAACAGGCCATTATGAGTACCCCATAATGCCTTTTGGCCTTTGTAACGCCTCAGCAGTTTTCCAGGAATTTAGTAAAGATGTCCTCCGAGATTTGTTGCAGTTGTGTGTGGTGGTTTATCTCGATGATATCCTCATATTTTCCAAGTCCCTGGAGAGCCACCACACAGATATCTGTCGTGTGCTTCAGAAACTAAGAGAAAACAATCTCTATTGTAAAAAGGAGAAGTGTGAGTTCCATCATAAACAGGTTAAATTCTTGGGCTATGTCATTTCCACTGCTGGTTTTTCGATGGACCCAGAGAACTTACGTCAGTCCTACAGTGGCCTCGACCCGTGGGTTTACATCCTCTGCAGCTTTTCCTAGGCTTTGCCAACTGTTATCGGAAGTTTATTCTTAACTTCTCATCTCTGGTCAAGCCCCTGACTGATATGACTAGAAAGGACGGTAACCCACAGAGTTGGTCTCTGGAGTCCATTAAGGCCTTTGAGAGTCTCAAGGCTGCCTTTGTTTCTGCTCCTGTGTTGGCACATCCTGATCCTATGTTGCCTTTTATCCTAGAAGTTGATGCTTCTGAGACTGGAGTTGGTGCCCTTTTGTCTCAACATCCTAACTCTGAGAGCGCTATGCATCCGTGTGGCTACTTTTCCAAGAAATTGTCACCTGCAGAGTGCAATTACGAGATTGGTGACAGAGATCTGTTGGCGATCATTTTAGCCCTGAAAGAATGGAGACATCTCCTTGAAGGTACCACTGTGCCGGTTTTCATTCTTACTGACCATAAGAATCTCACATTCTTATCTGAGGGTAAGCGCCTCTCTCCCAGAAGGGCGTGATGGGCTCTTTTCTTGTCGAGTTTTAATTACATTGTCTCATTCTTACCCGGTACTAAGAATGTAAGGGCTGACGTCTTGTCACGAAAATTTTCCTCCATTTCTAAGTTGGAGTCAGTTCCGGTTCCTGTGATTCCTCCTGATCGTATCCTGGCTATGGTTCGCACCAGTCTTATTTCTTCTTTGGGTGACAAAATTCTTGCTGCTCAGGTCCATGCTCCTCCTGAGAAACCTTGTGACCACTGCTTTGTCCCAGAGAGTCTCTGTACTGCCATGCTCCAGACTTACCATTCTCCCAAGGCAGCTGGCCACCCTGGGAAGAATCAACTCGTTTGGGCCATTTACCAACAATTCTGGTGGCCTAGTCTATGGGCTGATGTAACTGCCTTCCAATTGCCAACCCATACCCAATGGAGAGAAGCCCTGGACCCACCTGTCTATGGATTTTATTGTGGAGTTACCCAACTCCCAAGGCAACACTGTTATCCTTTGGTGGTTGACCGGTTCTCAAAGATGTGTCATTGTATTCCACTTAAGAAGCTGCCCACTTCTAAGTAACTGGCTTCCATTTTTGCTCGGGAGATCTTTTGCTTACATGGACTACCCAAGGTGATTGTCTCGGACAGGGGTAGTCAGCTTGCTTTCTCCTCTGAATATCACCCTTAGTCTAATGGGGCCACAGAACGAGTCAATCAGTCCTTGGATCAATTCTTACGTTGCTATATTTCTGACATAATAACAACTGGTCAGACCTATTACCATGGGCAGAGTTTGCTCACAACAGTGCCTTAAATTCTGCTTCCGATTGTCCCCATTTATGGCAAATTATGGCTTCCAACCTTCCATGTTGCCTGACTCGTTTGTTCCATAGAGTATTCCTGCATTAGAGGAGCATCTCCGTGGTCTTCTTTCCACTTGGGTACAAGTTCAGGAGGCTTTGCAACATGCCAACAATAGGTACAGACTCCAGCTGACCGCAGACTCCTGCCTGCACCTTCCTACCAGGTTGGGGACAGAGTCTGGCTGTCGTCTCGCAACCTACAACTTTGTGTTATTCTTTGAAGTTCACACCTCGTTTAATTGGGCCTTTCCGTATCCATCGCAGGATTAACCCAGTGGCTTATGCCTTGGACTTTCCTCCTAGTATGTGCATCTCAAATGTGTTTCATGTCTCCTTATTGAAACCTTTGGTCTGCAATCGCTTTACCACCTTGGTGCCACGTCCTCACCCTATACACGTTGAGAACCATGAGGAGTATGAAGTACAATCCATTGTTGACTCCCGTAAGTTCCGTGGGTGCATACAGTACCTGGTGCATTGCAAGGGGTACGGTCCAGAGGATCGCTCTTGGGTCTCATCCTCGGACATACATGTACCTCCTTCGTGATTACCATAGACGTTTTCCCACCAAGCCTGGTGCTCCTGCGAGGGGGGGGGGTCGTTGAAGAGGGGGTACTGTCAGGGCTGGGCTCAGCCCTTCCTTCTCTGAGCTGGTCGCTCAGCTGTCGGCTAATTGCCAGTTCCCATCTCTCTCCACAGTTGCCCAGCTGTTGTTGATCCTGCTCGTCAGTCCTGCCTACTTAGTCATCCAGCTCACTTGATCTCTGCCTTCGCCTTTGTCAACATCACAGAGACTTTTTCCTGCGTTCCTGTTGAAGACTTGCTCGGCTAACGTTCCTCCTGGCTCCTGATCCTGCTTGCTGTACTACTACGTTTATCTCTGGCTCTCTGACATTTGCTTGGCTGACTACCCGATCCGGTTACTGAACTCTGGCTTGTTTTGACTACGCTTACTCTGTTTACCTTATTATTATTATTATTATTATTATTATTATTATTAAACAAGTGTGATTTGACTATACTTCTGTCTGTCTGATTCATGGTTCCTGATAAAACCACATTGAAGTCTTTGAGAGCCAAATATTGTAACATACTATGGCATTTTTCAAGGGCAAATTGCAAGCTTTTGGTAGAAAAAAGTGCATGGGTAGCTGGGCACAGTCATTGGGGTCATGTACCAATGCAAACATTTAAAAATGTCTCTCTCGGTATTGAGGGCATGTGGCTTGGATTGGTACAGAAGGAAATGGAGCGCATACACAATGCCTCCCCCATTTTTATTTTCTTGGCTTGCTAGGCTTAATGCTTGGATAAGGGTCTTTTTTTTATTCATATGGGGACCCCCACACTTTTTTAAAATGACTGTACTGCTCTTTACCATCTTCACAGTTTTGTAGCCCTTACCCATATGTAAGTGTGCTTTTATTAAACTATATATGCTCATATTGAAGTTTCCGCTGTGGCCACGTTTGTTTTCTATCAAGCATGAGGTTCCCCACTCTTAAATGGGGATGAGATCTGAGTTTGCAGCCATGTCGACTTCAACATAAACCTTTCCTGTACACAGTTTGCTGAACAAGTGAACTAAATAAACAGTTCACAAACCTACCAAATCTACACTACCACCGCTAAATGATCGACTTCCTGTTCCTTGGTTGCTAGGATACAGGTGGCCATCTGCATCCTAGCAACCAGACCAGCCACCTGTGTTCTAGCAAATGATGATGGTTGTTATTGTGTATGGGTTTGGAGCTTGTTTACTAAAGGACCTTTCAACAGTGATTTGTGTTTATTTACTTTTTTACTTTTTTGAGAATGATTAACTAGGGGTACTATGTACCCCTTTCTCATTCACATACAGTGAGGATATCTGGGCTCCCCCACATTTTAAAAGGGACTTTAAGCCCCCCTTACAGAACACCACATCTACTGGGCCAGGAATGTTAGAATGAGGCCCTTGTCCCTATCAACATGGTGACAAGATATTTTGCTAGTGGGCCCCACGGCACGTTATGTTAAGGGTATGTGGCCTAATATGGTTTGTGCAGTAAACATTCTCCGCTTTTCCTTCTCTGGCCAGCCAGGCTTCAAGCTCAGGTAAAGGTCTAAAATGGATTGTAAGGGGATTCCTTTGTCTTTTGGTTTTGTTTTTTGCATGGGGTAAACTTGCAGAATCCGGAATGAAATTTGAGGGACCCAGTCTTTTTTTTTATTTTTGCATGCAGCCCTACCTTAAAATCCATGCTAGGCCATCATGAAGGATATATAGGGGAAACCCCATGCCATTTTTTGTAGCGTCCCCATAAGGGCTTTGTTGAGAGGAGTTGAAGGGAATCCCTAGCTTTTTTGTTTACAAACAAAACAAAGCCAGCCAGGAAATGTCATTTAGCAGCAATTTAACCAGTTCGGCTCCAGAGCATTTTTTTTATCTTTGGCATACATGTAAAAATCACAATTTGTGGTTATAAAATTATTTAAACCCCCAGAACTTTGGAGGCACCATGCTACCAGCTGTGTGATAGTGATCAGCAGCTATGGAGCTGCTGCATCACTTTCACTTCGAAGCTGGTCGCTGGCTGAACAAAACGCACACAGGCTGATGGCTGCTGGTGCATCCATTAGCATCTGATTAAGGGTTCACTCTTTGTACCTACATAGTACATCCGAAGAGCTCAGTTGATTAAATTGTATTTTTGTTTTGCAACTTGTCACTTCTTTACTCTTGCTTGGCTATGTTCAGATACCATTTTTTTTCAGCAAGCTTGCAAATTGACATTAAAAAAGGCTAGAAAACATAAAACTATTAAAATAATTTTTTTGCAGCCATATACTTTAATAGAATTTGCCACTATGTTCGGTGTTCACCTATTTTATCAATTGTTCAGAGAACATCCAGCAAACTAAACTTTGCTCAGTTCAAACTGAACCATGAGACATGCTTTTAAGATGGGGGGGATGCAGAGGTCTATAGGGGGACTTGTTGGAAACTGGTAAACCCCTTATTACTAATTAATAAAAATGTAAATAGTAAAAAAAAACACCCACACAAAGGAGAAAAATATTTTAATTAAACAAAAAAAAGCACTGCCCCAAGATGTCCAGCCAATGTCAGTTATGTCACCCTATAGTGTTGATCCAGTATCCATTAAGATGAATGATGCCCAAAGACCTGCCAAAACAACAATTTTAACTTGCTGCTACTTCTGTTGCAATGGACAGTTCCCTGTTGGCTTTAATCTGTTTATAAACACACAATCCATATCGATCCTTTATCTGAGCAGGATCCTGGTTGACGTCATTGCCGAAATGTTATTATGGCCATATTTGTTCAATGATGTCACTAGGAACCCCCACTAGACAGTTTATTTACAAGCAGACTGATGCCTGTTCAAACACAAACATCAGCTGCTGCAGGTTAGGGCATTTGAACTGCCCAAATCTGATTTGGGGATCAGATCATTATGTTTTCATTTTGGCCAAACCTAGATAAACTGGGTTTGACACAAACCCAAATCTGATTCCTAATTGAATAAATCAAATTTGGATGCTGGTGTTTTATTTAAGCTAAGCTAAAAGTCAAAGTAAAAAAAAAAATTACACATCCAAAATTTGTGATGCCATAATACAGCGATATATATAATCAATGTTGCATTGTCAATAAATAGTGATACAGTGAAAACCTATTATCTCAATGTGCTGTTATCCAAAAAATATAAACCATTTTGTATAGTCCACACAACATATTATGTGTGTAGCACCTACCCCCGAAGGAGCTGCTGGTTTTGATTGGGCCTGTACTCTGCTCTTACCCCCCCAATACTTGGCTTAATCCCCTTGACACAGCTGTGGTGTAGTGTTGGTGTGAAGCTAGCAACAAAGGATAACCACACAATGTACAATATTACAATAGTGTACCTTTACCTTTGATATCCGTTGTTCCACCTGCAGGAAAAAGGGACAACGCTTCACACCAATTGTAATTAACCCGAATGTATTCTTTACTGGAACTGGTATAAAATAGTAATTACAGTATTTGCACTGTCACACAAACATAATGCAACAGCCCAATAGGTATTCACAACAGTTTGTACTTGTAAAGTTGTCTTAGATGACCCCTGAGTCTCCAAGTGGGACTAATGCTCCGAGCACAAACGCCTTAACTCTGAGCACCATCCCACTTCCAGCACACCTTGGTGACCACAGAAATGCAAAGTTAAACAATCAAGCACAACACAATTTCTAGGGAGCTCCCCCTACTTTATAATGCAGTCCCTCTTATCATTAATAGGATGCAATGCCTTGCAATGAGAGATGCAGTCTTTTCAGTCTTCTCTCTTCTGCTAGATATTTGTGTATTTGGAATTGTAATCCACAGAATTTCCAATCAATAAAGCAGTGTAGAATAATATAAAGCAGTAACTTCAATTGTGCAAAGTATCTGTGAACTCCTTCCCTGGGAATGTACCTCCAGCGGCAGTCACTTAAAATTGAAATCAGGCTTGAGGCCCATGCACATGTAACTCTATTGAACTGAACTGTTCCATGGGACCACCGGTCCCAGCAACACCTGTACACATGACCGGTTTTGCCGTCGGAATAAACTCCGAAGGTTTCTCCGACGGAACTCCGACGGAATTCCATTCAAGTGGCCTCTGACAAAAGTAATGACAGAAACGTGTCCGCATCAGGGCGTTGCTACGCAGCTATCTACAGAGTCGGCTTATCCTTGTCTGTCCTTCGAAGGGACAACGCGGGAGTGGTGATAGGTTAGAGGGGAATGCATGACTGACATAGTATTGATGTTACATGCCCTTATATTATGCAAACATTGTGAGTTTTTTTCTTTTGTGAAATAATTTTAAATTAATAAATAATTGTTGTACTGGATTACGCTATGTGGAATTTTGTTATCTATTGCTTGCAATGAGCAAAATACAGATGAAAAGTGTCCAGTGAACAGCGATTATCCCTTTGATTGATAAGCGTGTTAACCAGCAGGGTCTGGTAAGTGGATTACCTACAGGGCTGTGGCACAAGTGGTGTGGTGATGGAGACTTGGGATCGCTGCTAATATTTTCTTCCACGATCGTCTAGTTTATACTCGCCTGCCTTTTCTTAATGGACTTTCACTGAGTGGATCACCATTTGCTACTTTGTTTAAGTAGACTCTTAAGCAATTTCATTGATATTTTTAAATATTTGCTATTTTTACACTAGCGCTGCTAATGTTTTAGAATTTTTTCTTTGACATATATTTGATGCATTCAAGTGGCCTTGCCTACACACGGTCAAACTAAAGTCTGACCAAAGTCAAGAACATGGTGACGTACAACACGTACAACGGGACTAGAAAAAGGAAGTTCAATAACCAGTAGCCAATAGCTTCCGTCTTGTACTTCAGAGCATGCGTTGTTTTTGGCCGGTCGGAACAGCATACAGACGAGCGGTTTTCCTGATAGGAATTGGTTCCGTTGGAAATATTTAGAACATGTTCTATTTCTAGGTTCGTCAGAATTTTCTGAAAAAAAAATGAGGCATACACACGATCGGAATATACGATGAAAAGCTTCCGTCTGACTTTTTCTGTCGGACATTCTGCTCGTGTGTACACGGCATCACAAACCGCAGATCCAATCATCCAATATGTCAGGAAAAAGAGGAAACACACCTAATTGCGCAACATCCAGTTAAAAGCAAAAGGGTTTATTAAAAGATTTACTTACAACTAGGGATGGGCTGAACGGACCCCTGTTCGGTTCACACCAGAACTTTCGAACACCACAAAAGTTCTGACCTGAATAATGAACCCCATTAAAGTCAATGGGACCCAAATGTCAAAAATCAAAAGTGCCCATTTTGAAGGCTTATATGCAAGTAATTTGGCATACAATGGTTATAGGGGTCCAGGTCCTGCACTGGGGGACATGTATCAATGAAAAAAAGTTTGTGAAAAATGTATTTTGTTTTAAATGAGCAGTGTTTTTTTTTATTTTTAACCACTTAAGGACCAGCCTCGTTTTGGATTTTAGGTGTTTACATGTTTAAAACAGGTTTTTTTGCTAGAAAATTACTTAGAACCCCCAAACATTATATATGTTTTTTTTTTCTAACACCCTAGAGAATAAAATGGCGGTCATTGCAATACTTTTTTTTGCACCGTATTTGCGCAGCGGTCTTATAAGCACACTTTTTTTGGAAAAAAATCACTTTTTTGAATAAAAAAATAAGACAACAGTAAAGTTAGCCCAATTTTTTTTTATATTGTGAAATATAATGTTACGCCAAGTAAATTGATACCCAACATGTCACGCTTCAAAATTGCGCCCGCTCGTGGAATAGCGCCAAACTTTTACCCTTAAAAATCTCCATAGGCGACGTTTAAAAAATTCTACAGGTTGCATGTTTTGCGTTACAGAGGAGGTCTAGGACTAGAATTATTGCTCTCGCTCTACCGGTCGCGGCGATACCTCACATGTGTGGTTTGACCACCGTTTTCATATGCGGGCGCTACTCACGTATGCGTTCGCTTCTGCGCGCGAGCTCGTCGGGACAGGGCGCTTTAAAAATTTTTTTTTTTTTTTTTTATTATTTATTTTACTTTATTTTATTTATTTTTTCACTGTTTTAAAAAAAAAAAAAATTGGATCACTTTTATTCCTATTACAAGGAATGTAAACATCCCTTGTAATAGAAAAAAACACGACAGGTCCTCTTAAATATGAGATCTGGGGTCAAAAAGTCCTCAGATCTCATATTTAGACTAAAATGCAAAAAAAAAAAAAAAAAAAAAATCGTTTAAAAAAATGACACAAAAAATTGTGCCTTTAAGAGAAGTGGGTGGAGCCGTCATAACGACGTCGCTCCGGCCGTCACGTGGTATAGAGACGGGTGGGGGCCATCTTGGCCTCACTCGTCTCAGTACCTCGGCAGTGACAGGTCCCGATCTCCTCCGCCGCCTCCGGTAAGCGGCGGAGGGTGCGGGAGAGCGGCGGGAGGGGGGGTGGCACCTCTCCCGCCGCCGATAACGGTGATCTCGCGGCGAACCCGCCACAGAGACCACCGTTATCGTGTACAGAACCGCTCACTGTAAAGATGGATACCTCGGTTGTGGCAGCAGCTGCTGCCGTTACCGAGATATCCATCTTCAAAAAAATGACGTACATATACAGTGAGCGGTCGTCAAGTGGTTAAAATGAAAGCATAAAAATGAAAAATTCCTTTTAATATAGTGACTGGGGGGTCCCCTTAGTCTGCCTGTAAAGTGGCAGATCTGTACTATGTCTAGAATCTGCTGCAGCAATAATTGAATTTATAAAACCAAAAAAAAAATTATTTGTCCCTGCAAGCTGCCTTTATTTTGCTCAGCAACAGCTAGGGAGCCAGTGTGTATGATGAGTCCACAATGTAGTGCACTGGGAACAAGATTAGAGATTTAGTTTTAAGTTTCATACATTCTGGTGTCACTTTGACTTTGAATAGTGCGTAAAAATTGGTCTTTGGGTGTCGGTGGCGCCTTCCCATCGTAACCCTATAGAGGTAATCTTGATGAAAGCAAGAATTGGCCTTGCTGTAAAAAATTGCAATGATATGAACCTGTCAAACAGGTGCAGAAAAATCAGTCTTTGGGTGTTGGTGGCGCCTTCCCACCGTAACTCTATAGAGGTACTCTCGATGAAAGCAAGAATTGGCCTTGCTGTAAAAAAATGCATTGATATGCACCTGTCAAACAGGTGCAGAAAAATTACTCCTTGGGTGTTGGGGGCACCTTCCCATCGTAACCCTATAGAGGTGCTTTTGATGAAGGCAAAAAAAATTGCAATGATATGCACCTGTCAAACGTGCTGAAAAATTGGTTTTTGGGTGTTAATTGTGCCCTTGAAACCTATACCAAAACATTCTTCCAAATGAAATGATTGAACACCCTCAAAGCTAGGCAGCCTCAAACTCCTGCAGAGATTCCACATCCCAAAAATACTTTATTAGTGACATCGGCATCAGGGGATCATAGCTGGTAATCCAGGACTGATTCATTTTTATAAAAGTCAAACGGTCCACGGAGTCTGTGGACAGACGCGTTCTATGATTGTTAACGAAACCTCCTGCAGCACTGAATGCCCGTTCTGAAAGCGCGCTGGATGCAGGGCAGCCCAACAACTCAATAGCATACTGGGCAAGTTCTGGCCAGTGGTCTATTCTCATGACCCAGTAGTCAGTGAATCATCAGCTGGAAAGCTCTCCATCTCTGTTTTGGCCCCGAGGTAATCGTCCACCATGTGATGCAGACACTACCGATGGGATGTGAAAGCTGACAGCCCTGGGCGGCGAGGACTAAAAAAATTCTGAAATTCCTCACTTACGCAGACGCCTTCTCCAACGCTCCTTTCTTGACCAACAGAAGACTCAAAACTAAGTTTTCCACAACACTATAACCTACTCAAGAGTCAAGAAAAACATTCAATAAAATCCTCTTTAATATGTCCTCAAGAGATTTTATCTTCTGCACTCTCTGTGGGGACAGGATGAGTTCTGAGACCTTCCCCTTATAACGGTGGTCAAGGAGGGTTGCCAACCAGTAATCATCCTTCTCCTTTATGCCACATATTCGTGGGTCCTTTCGCAGGCTTTAAAGCATGAGGTTGACCATGCGCCTCAAATTTGCAGAGGCTTGAGAAGCAGACTCCTTGGGGTCACTCAGGATGACAGCATGTGGAACTTCCTGCTCCCAGCAACGTACTACTCCCAAGAGTCCTGGGGTTAGAAAGCCATCGCTTACAGATTGACTCATGTCTTCCTCTTTTTCGAAGCCTATGAAAGTGCCAGAATCCTCCTCCTCCCCTCTCTTCTCTTGTGTGTTCTGTGACATAGTACATAGGAATGATGGTGTCTGGATAAAGTGGGCCTTGAGAGGAAAGGAAGTCCTCCTCTTCCTCCTGCTGCTCTGCCTCCAGTGCCCTGTCCATAATGCCACACAGAGTCTGCTCCAGCAGGAACACAACAGGTATTGTGTCACTGATGCATGCACTGTCACGGCTCACCAGCCTTGTGGCCTCCTCAAATGGTGACAATACAGTATATACATTCTTAATGATCAGTTGGCCATTGGCGTAGGGAAAAAAAGCTGAGGCAGCCTAAGCCTGTCGTCAAGTTGTACTTGCAGAGGTACTCGTTGTCAGCCCTCTGCTGCATGTATAGCCACTGCAGCATTGCCAAAGTCGAGTTCCACCTGGTGGGCATGTCACAAATCAGGCAGTTTAAGGGCAGGTGGAATTCCCACTGAATTTCAGCCAACCGAGCACTGGCTGTGTATGACCGCCTGAAATGGCTACAGACACCTCTGGCCAGCTTTAGCACGTCTTGCAACCCTGGGTACGTATTTAGGAAACGCTGCACCACTGAATTGTTGGCATATGTGTCAACTTTCTCTGTCTAAGGGCAGACAGGAGGTTTGAGCCATTATCGCAAACCACGATTCCTGGCTCAAGCTGGCATTATGTGAACCACCTCTGGGCCTGTCGCTGCAGAGCTGCAACAATCTCTGCTCTGGTGTGGTTCCTGTCCTCTAAACATACCAGCTGAAGCAATGCATGGCACCCTTTAGCCTGAGTTTGGGAATAGCCCTTTGAACGCTTAGGGGATACCTGATGTTCATAGGACAATTCTGCAGAGGAGGGCATGGAGGTGGCGGAGGAGGAGGAGGGGGTAGAGCTCACAGGTCTGGCGTCATCACCACCAGCTGTATGGAGACATGGGGGCACAACAAGCTGCAGCACCGAGCGCTGTCATTTTGAGTTGCAAGCAGCCTTACCCAGTGTGCTGTGAATTAAATATATTGTCCCTGCCCAAGCTTGCTGGACCATGTGTCAGCAGGAGGGTGGATTTTATGGCTAACTGCCTTGCCCAATGATACCAGAACATTCCCTTCTACGTGATTGTAGAGAGATAGAACGGCCTTACGTGAAAAGTAGTAGGGGGAACCTGCCATTGTGGTACAGCACATTGTGCAAATTCAAGGAAGGGGGCAGAATCCACCAGGTTGAAAGGCAGATGTTGGAGAGCCAACAGCTTCGACAAGCTTGCATTTAGACGCTGAGCATGTGGGTGGCAGGGACTGTATTTTTTTTCTGCTGCAGCAGATGGGGCAGAGAAATTTGCCGGCTACGGTCTACAGCTGGTGGTATGCTGCTGGCAGATGTGCTGCTAGGACCTGGGACACCCTGTGCTATACCATCATCCCTGTCAGTGGAGGCTGCTGAGAGGTAATTGGTATAGTAGGGGCAGACTGAGTTGGGTAAGGAGGAGGAAGAGGGACAGATTTGTGCTCCTTTTGTGTGTCTTATAGGTGCTGTTGCCAACGGGCTGAATGGTTGGACGTTAAATGCCTTGTTAAGCTTGTGGTACCCAAATTGCTGGTGTTTTTGCCACGTTTAATGTGCCTGAGACACAGTTTTCAGATGTGCTGAAAAAGACAGCTGAGATTTGAGGAGTGAGCCAGGAGATAACAGCTGCAGAATGTGATGGAATAGGGTGGCTTCTCTCTACTCTTTCTTGATGCTGGCCTCCTTGGAGTTGTGCCGCCTCACCTTAAGTTTACTCCTCTGCTCAATCTGGCATCCAAGGCACACCAGTGACCTCATCATCATCATCATCATCATCATCATCATCATCATCATCTCCATCTCCTCCGTCTTCATCATTACCACTGGAGACAACTTGGCATTACACTGCGGCCTGGGGAACATGAATGCCAATTTGTCTACCAGTGTTCCTCCCTCTCTCTAGGCTCATATTCCTGTCATCCTCAACCTCAAAACCAACATCTGAATTCAGTAATGGCTGAGCATCATCAGGGAGCAAGAGGCTGATGCTGCGGTCAAATAACGCAGCTGACTCCTCAATGGTTGATGTTGGGGCTATGGCAGGAATAGATGTAGACAAGGAGGTAGGTTTACCCACTCTGGCAACTGCAGGGGACTGCAAACTTGTCTCTGCTTGCGTGACAGAGGATGAGGAGGATGAGGAAGGTTTAGTAAGCCAGTCCACCACCTCCTCTGCTTGCTGTGGCTGGATAGCAAGTGCAAATTTGCTAAACAGAGGAAATGATGCCCTACCTGAGGACTGACCACCACGTCCACCTTTGCCTGTGGACCCATTTGTTGCTGGCCCCCTTACAGTGCCAAGGGAACATCTGCCTCTCCTGGTTGTCCACCCAGGCAATATTGGGAGGGAGGGGGCGGTGCTTATAAGCAAATGTAAAAAAGAAGTGGAAATCTGTACGTAGATGCACTTTAATCAATATAAAGTGTTTTTTTTTTTTTAAAAAAGCCAGTGGAGTGCAAAACGCACACAAAAACTTCCACCCGGTGCCAAAAAAAGTGCACGCACACAGAGAGTGAAAAACAAAAACGTGCAACGGGTGTTTACACTGATCCTCCACTAGGGAAGAACCTTACCCTGATCCCCCGGGGGGTTAGACTCCAGACAGGGACTGAGGTTCTTCACTTGGGTCCATCTAGCTGAAACCAGACGGACCCCCATTCTCTGGAAGGTCTGCTGAAACAGACCCACCCAAGTACTAGGTGGGACTCCCCCGAAGGGAGACCCCATGAGAGCGGGCGAACCAGGCCAGAAGGCTTATTATCCACCCCCTCCCAAGACTTTCAGAGTAGGCCCAATGACCCACACCCTACTCATCACACAGTGACAAACGTGTATACACATCAACTAAAAGAGACAAAAATAGTGACAAACACGGGGATAAAAAGTAGGGAGAAGGAAGATGGGAGAGTGAAAAGTGACCATTGTGTAATACAGTGGTCAGCCCTCCAGCCAGGAATAAAAATTTCCCCTGGTCCTAGCCAGATCCGAAGGGCCTGTTATGGATTGGGGGGGACCCCATGCCATTTTTTTTTACTGGCACTTTTTTCTTATTATTGTTTAGCTGTCAGCGGGAATAACCCATTGACAGCTGATGACTCACCTAGAGGCAGGTGCGAAAAACGTGTGTTGTGGTGAAGTGACCATGGTGCCATAAATCAAGTGCCGAAACACTGTGACTGTACGGCACCCCTGAACTGCCACTTCAGGGGCACATTCACCACTGGCTTTTCGTGCAACCCTGACCCCCAGCTCAGACCACAGTAGCCCCCACCCCAGCCAGGAAGGCCTGGAGTTCCGGAAGCTTGGTGAAAGCTCTTTACCATCATGCCTCACCGTCATTCCATCCCTCCGGATCAGACCCTGTGGTTCTCCATCCCCATCAGAAGGCTTCCCTTTCGGCTATGAACCACTCCAGGTCACCTTTACTCCACAGGTTTTGCATAGCGACCGCAATCCCTTCTCCACTTCGCCGTAGATCAGGGACGGAAGCAATCGCTGATAAGAAACTGATAAGAACAGATTATTTTTTTTCACCCATTAGATCTCAAGCAAGTCCATACTCAACGAAATCTCACTCGCCATCAAGAGCCTTCCGCACAAGGTCTTTCCTGGTACTTTGCTTAAATCATCATATAGGCTTCCATATTTTACTATTTTTCAAAATAGTTAAAAGGTCACATAATACACTTAAAACACAATATACAAACCCCTACCCCCACCCTCCACCCTCCTCCACCCTCCTCCACCTCCTCCAACCCCAATATTCATTCGCTTCATCCACACCCATCCACTTCCTATCAACCAACACCGCCACATACAATTTTGCCAAAATCAAATTCACACAATCCACTTCAGATAACACAAAATTTCTCACCTCACCTCCCAACACCTCACATCCCACATCACTTCCCTAAAAATGGCTGTCAAAATCCAAATTTTCCTCTATGTTGTTCTCTGCCCCTCCACCAATCCAAGAAACCAAACCATCTTCTCCAAACTCTTCACACCCAACACCTCCTCCATAAAGGGAACCAACTTCTTCTGTACACTCTGCACAAACGGGCAATAAAACAAAGCATGTTCCACCGTCTCGAGATCGTTACATCCTTATGGGATCCTAGGGCTTTTTTCATCCCTGGACAAATTTTTTCATCCCTGGACAAATCTCTTGCTCTGAAGAAGGATTTTGTCAATATCGCTCCATGGAATGCCAGCCAACAAATCTCTTTCTATTTGACACTCCCCGTAGAAGGAACCTCTTCCAGCACACATCCGTCATTTGGGAACCAAGGCCACAAATGTTTGCTCTCACTTCCTCTCTCCGAATCCACTTTATCAAGCTCTTCTTTTCTATCGCACTTTCTCCCAATTCCTTCAGCCTGTTCACACCATAAAAGGTAGCCAATTTTAAGTAAAAAAAAGGAGTTACCAGAGCAGTGGGTCTTGACTAGGGATGAGCCGAACACCCCCCTGTTCGGTTCGCACCAGAACATGCGAACAGGAAAAAAGTTTGCTCGAACACGCGAACACCGTTAAAGTCTATGGGACACGAACATGAATAATCAAAAGTGCTAATTTTAAAGGCTTATATGCAAGTTATTGTCATAAAAAGTGTTTGGGGACCCGGGTCCTGCCCCAGGGGACATGGATCAATGCAAAAAAAAGTTTTAAAAATGGCCGTTTTTTCAGGAGCAGTGATTTTAATAATGCTTAAAGTCAAACAATAAAAGTGTAATATCCCTTTAAATTTCGTACCTGGGGGGTGTCTATAGTATGCCTGTAAAGGGGCGCATGTTTCCCGTGTTTAGAGCAGTCTGACAGCAAAATGACATTTCGAAGGAAAAATTCCATTTAAAACTAATCGCGGCTATTGCATTGCCAACAATACACATAGAAGTTCATTGATAAAAACGGCATGGGAATTCAACACAGGGAAACCCCGAACCAAAATTTAAAAAAAAAAATGACGTGGGAGTCCCCCTAAATTCCATACCAGGCCCTTCAGGTCTGGTATGGATATTAAGGGGAACCCCGCGCCAAAAAAACGGTGTGGGGTCCCCCAAAAATCCATACCAGACCCTTATCTGAGCACGCAACCTGGCAGGCCGCTGGAAAAGAGGGGGGGACGAGAGTGTGGGCCCCCTCCTGAACCGTACCAGGCCACATGCCCTCAACATTGGGAGGGTGCTTTGGGGTAGCCCCCCAAAACACCTTGTCCCCATGTTGATGAGGACAAGGGCCTCATCCCCACAACCCTGGCCGGTGGTTGTGGGGGTCTGCGGGCGGGGGGCTTATCGGAATCTGGAAGCCCCCTTTAACAAGGGGACCCCCAGATCCCGCCCCCCCCTGTGTGAAATGGTAAGGGGGTACTTACCCCTACCATTTCACTAAAAAACTGTCAAAAATGTTAAAAATGACAAGAGACAGTTTTTGACAATTCCTTTATTTAAATGCTTCTTCTTTCTTCTATCTTCCTTCATCTTCTTCTTCTTCTGGTTCTTCTGGCTCTTCTGGTTCTTCCTCCGGCGTTCTCGTCCAGCATCTCCTCCGCGGCGTCTTCTATCTTCTTCTTCTCGGGCCGCTCCGCACCCATGGCATGTGGGGAGGCTCCCGCTCTTCTCTTCATCTTCTTCTTCATCCTCTTCTCTTCTTCCTTCTTCTCTTCTTCATTTTCTTCTCCGGGCCGCTCCGCACCCATGCTGGCATGGAGGGAGGCTCCCGCTGTGTGACGGAGTCTCCTCGTCTGTCGGTTTCTTAAATAACAGGGGCGGGGCCACCCGGTGACCCCGCCCCCCTCTGACGCACGGTGACTTGACAGGACTTCCCTGTGATGTCACGGGGAATGCCACAGGGAAGTCCCGTCATGTCCCGTGCGTCAGAGGGGGCGGGGTCACCGGGTGGCCCTGCCCCCCGTTATTTAAGAACCATCAGACGAGGAGACGCCGTCACACAGCCGGAGCCTCCCTCCATGCCAGCATGGATGCGGAGCGGCCCGGAAAAGAAAATGAAGAAGAGAAGAAGGAAGAAGAGAAGAGGATGAAGAAGAAGATGAAGAGCGGGAGCCTCCCCCCATGTCATGGGTGCGGAGCGGCCTGAGGAGAAGAAGATCGAAGACGCCGAAGATAGGAGATGCTGGACGAGAACGCCGGAGGAAGAACCAGAAGAGCCAGAAGAACCAGAAGAAGATGAAGGAAGATAGAATAAAGAAGAAGCATTTAAATAAAGGAATTGTCAAAATGGTCTCTTGTCATTTTTAACATTTTTGACAGTTTTTTAGTGAAATGGTAGGGGTAAGTACCCCCTTACCATTTCACACAGGGGGGGCTGGGATCTGGGGGTTACCTTGTTAAAGGGGGCTTCCAGATTCCGATAAGCCCCCCGCCCGCAGACCCCCACAACCACCGGCCAGGGTTGTGGGGATGAGGCCCTTGTCCTCATCAACATGGGGACGAGGTGTTTTGGGGGGCTACCCCAAAGCACCCTCCCAATGTTGACGGCATGTGGCCTGATACGGTTCAGGAGGGGGGGCCGCACTCTCGTCCCCCCTCTTTTCCTGCGGCCTGCCAGGTTGCATGCTCGGATAAGGGTCTGGTATGGATTGTTGGGGGGACCCCACGTCTTTTTTTTTTAATTTTGGCCGGGGTTCCCCTTAATATCCAATACCAGACCTGAAGGGCCTGGTATGGAATTTAGGGGGACTCCCACGTCATTTTTTTTAAAAAATTTTGGCTCGGGGTTTCCCTGTGTTGAATTCCCATGCCGTTTTTATCAATGAACTTCTATGTGTATTGTCCGCAATGCAATAGCCGCGGGTAGTTTTAAATGGAATTTTTCCTTCGAAATGTCATTTTGCTGTCAGACTGTTCTAAACACGGGAAACATGCGCCCCTTTACAGGCATACTATAGACACCCCCCAGGTACGAAATTTAAAGGGATATTACACTTTTATTGTTTGACTTTAAGCATTATTAAAATCACTGCTCCTGAAAAAACGGCCGTTTTTAAAACTTTTTTTTGCATTGATCCATGTCCCCTGGGGCAGGACCCGGGTCCCCAAACACTTTTTATGACAATAACTTGCATATAAGCCTTTAAAATTAGCACTTTTGATTTCTCCCATAGACTTTTAAAGGGTGTTCTGCGGCATTCGAGTTTGCCGCGAACACCCCAAATTGTTCGCTGTTCGGCGAACTTGCGAACAGCCAATGTTCGAGTCGAACATGAGTTCGACTCGAACTCGAAGCTCATCCCTAGTCTTTACAAATCTTTCCTGCACCAGCCCCATTTTATCAGGGCCCATCCAGCCAAATACCGCATCAAAAAGGCAGTCTTACCCCCTGCAGAAAAGGCTTTGTAATGTGCCAACCAGTAGTGCACATTCAGAAAAGCTGGGACATCAGGGAATCCACAGCCCCCTCCTTCAATATTCTTCATAACTGTCTTCCTCTCCACTCTCTCCATTTTGCTGCCCCAAAAAAGGACAAAAAGCACTCTCACAATTTTTTGCATCCACCTTGAATTCGGAGAAAAAATCAAAATAAAGTAAAGCAATAATGGCAGAATCACTGACTTTACCACCAACACCTTCCCAGTAAAAGTCAGCGCCTAAGCTTCGAAAAGTCAATTTTCTTTTGTATTTTTCCAAATGCTTTCTCTACATCAACTTGATCCAGCAGATCTCCACCAAATTGTGTTCCTAAAATCTCCACCGAATCAACTACCTTAACTTTCACCTCCTTCAACACTCTGGATCCACTCAACGTGCAGATTTGACTTTTCTGCCAATTAACGTTAAGTCCAGACATACTGCCAAACAATTTTAATTGCAGCTCTGCTCTCCGGGCATCAGCCTCAGAGGAACAGACAAAAGTCACGTCATCCATGTAACAGACAGTTTTAACACTTTCCCCTCCACTTCCTGGCAGAAAGCAATATTTTATTCCCTTATCCCTTTGTGCATGATGAAGATAAGGTTCAATTGCACATATGAACATAATCGGTGACAGAGGGCAACCCTGTCTTACCCCAGACCTAATGGGAAAAAATCTGATAAATGGCCATTAACTAGCAATTGACTCACAATTCCCGTATATAATCCTCTCAGAGTCTTCAAAAAGGGTGTTGGAATTCCCATCTCCTGCAAAACTTTAAACAAAAAAGAGTGTGCCACCCTATCATATGCCTTTTCCAGGTCTACCCCCATAAGGGCCAATGGCATATTGTTCAACTGTGCGTAAGAGACTAGGTCCCGTAACAAAATCAGGATATCAGAGATCTGACGACCAGGAACAACACAAACCTGTCCCTCCCCTACCAACTTATGTACCACCAAGCTCATCCTACTGGCCAATAATTTTGCCACTAATTTATAGTCTATGTTTATTAGTGTGATAGGGCGCCAATTCTTGATGTCTCGCTGGTCTCCCTTCTTAAAGATCAAAGTAATTGCCCCCTCCCTCATAGGAGGGGACAATTCCTCATTTGAAACACGATATTTGACAATCTCAGTCAAGTGCCCCTTCAAAACTGGCCCAAATTTAATAAAGAGTTTGACGGGAAACCTATCTTTCCCAGGAGTCTTATTCTTGTGCATACTCTTTAACACACACTCTACTTTGGACTCAGTTACATCATCCAGCAACCCTTCTGCCTCCTCCTTCTCCAAAGATCTTCCCAGCACACTACAATATTCCTCCTGCTCCATCTCCTGCACTCCCTCTTGCACATCGTACAGGTTTTTATAAAAGGAAACAACCTCCTCCATCAACCTTTCACCCTTCACCTCCTCCTCCCCTGCCAACACTGTGGCCATGGCTTTCTTGCCGGAAAAGGCCTTCTTAAAAAAATACCTTGTACACTGCTCCCCCTCCTCCATATCTTTTATTCTTGCATTGCAGATAATTCTTTTCCCTTTCTCTTTTTACATCCTGTCTCTCATCTCTCTCACCTCCTTCAACTCGTCAGCCACATCAATGCCTATTTTTTTGCATTTATACAGAAAGTGTAATTTCTTTATTATATTCAACTCTCTCTTTTTTCTCTCCACAGCTTTTATCCTACTCACTTTCTGAAGGAATTTTGCCAGACATCCCTTAGCCCAATCCCACCACACAAGAGCATTCTCAAAGTTCCCCTGGTAAGTACCAATCTTTCCACACACTTCCTCATCCTCCAATATTGTCGCGTTTAATTTCCACCAGCCATCACCAAACTGCACTCCTCCTCCCAAATCCAACTTGCAGCATAACAGTTTATGATCTGAAAACAGGACTGGAACAGTCTCATACCCCTTTACATCAATAAATTTGGATACAAAAACAAAATCGATACAAGATGACACAGTCCCCTTTTCAGAAAAGTAGGTGTGTGTTGTCTGTTCCCCCTCCACCACCACCGCAACATCCTTGAGCCTAAAATCGGTTATCAGCTCATTCAATAACCGAGAGGTCACATCCACCCCTCCTCCCTCACTTGTTCCATGTCTATCACACCCCTTTCTCACACAGTTAATGTCACCCGTAACAATCGTTGGCACCCTTCCTGGCAACTGAAATTTCAGTACATCCAAGAATTCCTTCTGACCCCTTTTATCCGCAGGTGCATAACAGTTAATCAGTCTTACTTTCTCGTTTCCATACTCCAACGTCACCAACAAACACCTTCCAGGCACCACCTCCTTATATGACAGCACTTTTAAATCATCATTTGTAACTAGCACCCCCACACCTTCAGATCTAGTCTCACAACAGGGTGCCCACACAGCCACTCCCTTCCCCCACTCAGTAATGTCATGCAAATCCTCCACACCACATTCCTGCAAACAAATGACATCCGCCTTTACAGATCCCAAGTACTCCATAATTAGAGCCTTTCTAACACCAGCTTTTAGACTCCTAACGTTCAAGGTAGCAACGATAAGAGCCATAATCAAAACATAAATGAATTTAGCCATCATAAATCTTAACATTGTTCTTCCGGTAATCCAGTCTCTCCTTGTCCCACTCTCTGGCGTCTTCTTGGTCCTGGTGAGCTGGCGACCTCTTCCTCGAAAGGGCCAGATAAAGCAATATGCAAGGAGCTTTCCTCCCCGCTCTCTACTCCTCCCTTCTCTACCCAAGCCTGTTTACCCGACAACTGGGTCTCGGATCCGGGAGAAAAGGCCATAGGCTGACCACATTCAAGGCTTTAATCACTATCTACATCATCCATATCTTCCTGCTCTTCCTCTTCACTGGAAGAAATGTCCCCAACCAACACGGGCACCACGAACGGGCTAGATGCCGGACTGGCAACCTGATCTGCCCCCTTGATGATGATCTCCACACCTTCCTGAAAGTCTTGATGCTGTCCACTGATCCATCTCCTCTTCACGGGGGGAGTTACCATCCACGTTGAGACCACCCACATGATCTCCTGCAACACCCTCTGCCATCTCGGGGGTTGCAGAGCCACAGCCGGTGATGTCCGCCGCGTCATCACTTGACTCCCTCACTCCGCCACACATCCCTGCTGCATCATTGGGTGGAACATCATTGGATGCAGGCTCTGGGGTTCCGCTGGCGTGACTCCCCTCCTCGGGAGCCTTCTGCTCAGCCCCCCCTCCTTGTCCGCCCTTCTGTTCCTCCTCCCCCCATCCCAATCTGGTCCTGAGATACTTCCTCTTCTCTCTTGTATATTCCGGGCATTGTTTAGCCAGATGTCCTGCGCGTTTACAGGTATCACACACCTTCCCTGCAGTGCAGTCCTTGGCTTTATGCCCCACCTGCTGGCATAATCTACACTTTTCTATCATCTCACACTCATTAATCACGTGACCATATGTCAGACACTTCCTACATTAGTTTGGTTGTCCTTGGTAGAACAAAAAGCCCCTCTCACCCCGATCATAAAAACAGGAGGTGGCTGCCTCACTCCCCCCATACAGTCCCGGTCTAGCTTAAATTGGCCAAAAAATCTGCATTTGCCTGTCCAGATCTTGTATCTGTTCAAAATTGGTTCTCCCCCTTTCAATACTTCACAATAGTTGTCAAGAAAAGCTCTTACCAGGACCGGATCAGCAAATGGATTATACATATGGACCACGATAATTTTCTCCTCTTTCATGAACAGGAATCACCTGTAGGAACTTCATTACTCCTTCCCCTTTTTTCTTTTCAGCCGCTTCGAAAACATTCCAACAAATTGCTGTGGATGTAAAGGTCACATCATAAATACCCTGGGAAAATCTTGAAGGCATAATACGTCGCTCACCCGGATATTGAAGGTATCCGTCATCACGTCTACCACCACAGTCTTCAACGACACCTGCTCCTTAAATCCTGGCATCACCAGAAAGTCTTTTAACCCACAGCTCGCCATCTTGAATGAAAGCCCAGAGATCTGCCCGCTCAACTATGGGGGCCCCACAAGGGGACACCCCCCACAGCTCCACAAACCGACTGATGCACCAACGCCTTCAGAAAGGCAATCGCTCCACGTTGCTCGGAGACTAAGCCTAAGGCCAATAGCAGCAAGAGGGGGCCCTCCAAAAAGGGACGCTCCCCCCAAGGCCGACCGTCGGGTACCCCGAGCACCCTTCAACCAAGATACAAGTAAGCAGAACTACACTTGATCTTAGCCAAAAGGCTGAGAAGCAATATAAAGTGGTGTTTGGTGCACTTTAATTTGAGTACTCACACTACACAGAGACACACACCATGGATACACTATAATATACTGCAATATAAACTTACAGTGACGCACAGAACTATATGGCGTTAAACTGGCAGTAACACACACAGAACTATATGGGGTTAAAATGGCAGAAACGCACACAAAACTATATGGCGTTAAACGGGCAGCAACGCACACAAAACTATATGGCATTAAAATGGCAGCATCGTACACAAAATTATATGGTGTTAAACTGGCAGTAACGCACACAGAAGTAAATGGCATTTAACCCACAGTAATGCAATCAAATAGATGGTGTTCAACCGTCACTACACTGACGCTATCTGAACTGTCCCTACTCTAGCTATACACTAATGTAAAGATTACTGACACAGTCTCACTACACTACACTGAAACTATATGAGCTGTCCCTACTTTACACTAATGTATGTATGAATGACACAGTCTCACTACGCTACAGTGAAACTATCTGAGCTAGCTGCACACTATGCAAAGCTGAATGATTGTCCTCCTCACTACACTCACACTATCCCTAGACTGACACTAAACTAATATTCTACACTGACAATTGAAGCAAAATAGCACAGTATAGCACACTAACTAATAGCACTGAACAGAGCCCTGTTCTATCTCTCTCCATGCAAAAATCACTATTGAAAGAATACTTTTATACTGTAGGGGGGGGGGTGAGTCATGATTTGATAAAGTCATGATGACAGTGTCCAATCATGACTCTGACAGTGATCTGTGCCCTGATTGGCTGAAGCTTTCACTGCTTCAGCCAATCAGGGCTTGCCATGCAGTGTTCAGTGCCGCAATGCATTGTGGTCAGTGGGGGGGGTCGAATGACCTGTTTGTTCGGATGTTCGCCGAACATCCAAACTACAAAATTCGGACCCAACCATTCGCCCATCCCTACTTACAACAAGAAATATTAAAACAGTGTCACGTACCTGGTCGGAGTCTGAAGTGACGAGGTCAGCCTCCCATGTATCTCCAGCCCAAGTCCCGATGTGAGTGGGAACAGAGAGAACCAAGGGACAGGAGGAACACGAGTGCCTGCAGATGTAGCCTGGAAGCTTGTAGCAGAGGATGTGACTGTTGGAAGGCAGGAAGTCGCAGCAGGTCGCAGGATCGTAGTAGCAGGTACTCGGGTGGTAGTGCTGAGCCAAACAGGAGACAGAAGCGAAGTCATTAAGATAGCCGGGTTCGGTAGCAGGCAGGCAGCAGGGTACCAAAACATCAGGCAGGAGCAAGGTCAGTAGGAAGCCGGGATCAGGAACCAGTAATCAGGAGTGAAGGAGAGTCCAAAAGCAGGGTCAAGGAAAGCCAAGGTTCAGCAATGGGTAACAGACAAGTAATAGCAGGATTCAGGTAACAGGAACAGCTGAAGATCAATCAGCATCTGTCAGAGGTCAGTGCATTCCTAAATAGGCCGTCTGGTGCCAAAGGGAAGCGTGGGTGCGTTCCCACGGGCACGGACTTTTTTTGCATATGTGCATTGGTGCATCTGCACTCTGCTGAGTTCTTTATGCGTGCATGCATGCGTGAGCGCACCCGAAGCGCAACGATAGTTCTCTTACAAAAAGTGTCAAGAGTTCACTCCAAGTGTAGAATTTTAAGGACACTGCCACTCACTTTTCCTTTGTTTAAGGGCTGTTTTTTTCCCATTTTTATTCAAAAGAAAGTTCAATAAATACAGTAGATTCCCTCGCAGGGGTATTAAGCATTCCAGTTCTGCTACAGAAATAAACATTCAGCCCGCTTGGCTAATAACCGCAGCTCAGGCCGTATGCTGCTCAGGCCTTATGCTTTAGGCCTTGGTCTGTCTCCCACAGACCGGACATTCAGCAACTCCTTGCTTATTGCTAGCAGCTTTGTGCTGCTCTGGCTCCCACCTTTCATCTAGGTGGAGCCCTCCTGACTCCTGTTTCCAGACCTCCTGTCTGAAGGGTGGAGTCGTCTCCAACTGGGAGCCTAGAGCCTTGGTGTGGTCATTACTTAAAGCCCAGAACACAGCTGACTCATTAGTGAACTGTCTGTTTACTAGAGCTGAACCCAGGCAGGGTACCGCCCTGCTACATATCCTCCCCCCTGTTTCGAGCCCGGAGGGGGCATAACACACCAACCCATTCTCATCCACTTGGCACCTCTAGCATACTTTAGCAATAGACATGAGTTCTTTTATTTGGGAATCAAACCCTTTTACTGACACCTTATTAAGCTCTGGGTTATTTCTCTCCTGAACCTGTAGGGGACCTCCATCTACTGCACTGTCAACCTCTGTTGTGCCTGTCGTATCATTACACATCTCATCACATTTATCAGGGTTATCAGCAACCCTTTCAACTTAACCTCTGGTCTACCAATATTTGCGTTGTCACCCAAGGTAACTTCATCATTTACCAGTGCCTTGCATTTTTCCCCAATGTCAGAAATATCCACACATATTTCAGGACTAATTTCCCCTGCAATGTCCTGTAATGTCCTGCAAGGCATTGTCCGGAGGGGAATTGCACAAAGCGGAGTGGTTGTTTCCCATGGCAATGTCACTAACCACTGACTCCACTGGCACATGATCCTCTTCCAGCAATTGCCCTGATACCTGATCATCATTATATACACCTGTACCCTCTGGCACTTCCATTAATATGTTTGCCATTACCTTATTAATTACCACATCATTATATCCTTGGTGTGTTGTGGGCACAACCTCTATGTGCTCACTTGACCCTTCAATCTTGTGAGGGATACCATCTGCAACAGCAGCAAGCGAGCCCATGTCCAAAAACTGCTCTGCAGTCCCTACATTTAGCACAGCAGAAATTGTGTTCGCTGTAACATTACAAACAGAGATCTCTTTTATTAAAGAGAACAGGCTTGTTGCCCATCTGTACCAGTCTACTTTCTCTGTCCTCCCATCAGAGGTACTATGCAGTACCGCTCCAACTGCCCCAGGAGACACAGGACAGAGTGGCTCAGCAGCAGACCCATTGCACTTATCACTTAAACTACACTGAGGCAATACATTTTCAACCACACCATGTTGCAGTACCCCACCCTCACCCCCGAGAGCAGACGGAGCATCATTCCAGACATCCATCTTTACATTTTCATTGGCAAACTGCATCAACCCATTATCACCATGAGCGTTTTCATACATTTCAATTTTGGCACTTAACCTCTCATCACATTCAATTTTAACAGTTGCCTCCCCACTGAACAGCCTTGACATAACAGCCATTGCTACGGGCAACCACTCTCCTCTTGCACTTCAGGTCAGCTTGTTGCTCACTTCTGGCATACAGAGCAGGCTTCCCAAACACAGATGCAGACCTTTGCTTTACACTGGAGCCTGGGACAAAGGGCACTTGGGAACAGCATGCCCCCACTCACTGCACCACAAACAGCGTTCTGGCCCCAGAGTCTAGACAGGGCCTCCAACACTGCATCCTCCTTCAAACTTAGCACTTTGCATCTTGATAGTTGGCCTTCTTGCACCAGCATTGCCAGGGGCAACAACACCCCTCTCCCAGGTATACACATCCAGCCGCTCTCTCCTTGCACTAAGAGTTGGCTTGTTCTCCTCTTTAACTTGGTTCAGTGCCACTTGAACCAATTCACTGCAAATTCAAACATTGGTGTACTCTCCAACTTGCAGTCACTCCACTGCACAGCTTTGCAGTCCAGGAAAACAAAAACATTTTTCTAGAGCACTGTCTCTTTAAAGCACTTTGCTTTTCTCTTGCAGGTTCACATAGATTGTTCAGTCTCATGCACTAACACACAGTTCATATCACAGATGAACTTACTTGATTGCAGGTATCTCGGACTTTGCCCGCATTCTCCACCAACTGTCAGGAGTTTACTCCAAGAGTAGAACTTTAAGAACACTGCCACTCACTTTTCCTTCATTTAAGGGCTAGTTTTGCCCATTTTTATTCAAAAGAAAGTTCAATAAATACAGTAGATTCCCTTGCAGCGGTGTTCACATTCCAGTTCTGCTACAGAAATAAACATGCAGCCTGCTTGGCTAGTAACCACAGCTCTCCTGCTCATGCCTTATGCTTTAGGCCTTGGTCTGTCTCCCACAGACTCGGCAACTCTGTGCTTATCGCTAGCAGCTTTGGGCTGCAATGGCTCCCACCTCTCGTCTAGGTGAAGCCCTCCTGACTCCTGTGCCCAGACTTCCTTTCTGCAGGGTGGAGTCGTCTCCAACAGGGGGCCTAGAGCCTTGGTGTGGTCATTACTTAAAGCCCAGAACACAGCTGACTCATTAGTGAACTGGTTGTTTACTAGACCTGAACCCAGGCAGGGTACCGCCCTGCTACAACAGGCATGTTGGAATAAAAATCAGTTGTACACTCTCCATGTGTGCTGAAAACATCACTGCTATTCCTTGCTTTGGCGACGTACATTTCATTCAGTGGAACATTTTCACTAAGGCATCCTGACATTGCAGTTATGCAAAAAGTATTTCTGCTCCTGCCAAGAGTAGCATGATTTCAGGTAAAAGAGTTAGGTCATGTAATCAGCCTGTGTATATCTGCCATGATGGTGGAGTTTATATTCTGTCAAAAAAAATGTAAGATGGTAATTTTAAGTTTTGAAAACCATTCCATCATTGCATTAAAAGAAAATATGAGGGGCCATTAAAGCTGATGACTGAATTACATCTGTCACAGCTAGCTATAAGAGAAATTTGTGCAGGCTGCTCACTATCACTCTAAAGCAGGGGTGCCCTACCTTTTTGAAGAGCGAGAGTCACTTAAGCGACTTGTAGGCCACAATGAGCAGAGAGGGCAGATGACAGGGCTGTATCCACTCCACATATTCAGAGAGCGGACACAGACGCAACCCACTCTACTCTACGGCATTTTGATATGATCTGCCCTGATAGAAGGGGACAGATCTCCTTCTGTTTTTTTTAGTGGATCAGTTTGGAGGTAGGGGGACACAAGTCTGTTTACTCCTGCGGCTCCATATTGGTGAATGCTCCCAATTGGGTCGTACCGATCATGTGAGGGCCTAATGCCGCATACACACGACCGGACATTCCATCAGAGTAGACTCTGACGCTCTTTCCGACGGAGTTCCGACGGAGTTCCGCTGAAACGGACTTGCCTACACATGATCATACCAAAGTTTGTTCGTTTAGAATGCGATGACGTATGACGGGACTAGAAAGAGGAAGTTCAATAACCAGTAGCCAATAGCTGCCCTCGCATCGTTTTTGGTCCGTCGGACTAGCATACAGACGAACGGTTTTCCTGATAGGGATTGAGTCCGTCGGAAAGATTTGAAATATGTTCTATTTCTAGGTCCGTCAGAATTTTAGAAAGAAAAAGTCTGATGAAGCCCACACACGATTGGAATCATTCCGTCTGACTTTTTCTGCTGGAAAGTCCGGTTGTGTGTACGCGGCATAAGGCTGCTTTTACACTGATGGGCTGTGATTTACCCACAACTCGGTTGCAGCGCAGTGCACCTGTGGCTTTTCTGTAGGTTAGCTGGACTTTGCCATAGACTTCTATTATATTCTGCAGGTGTGGTGCACTTTTTGAAACCATACCAAACCTGCAGGTAATAACAGAAGTCTATGGCTCAGTGCAGGTAACTCGCAGGCGCACTGTGCACTGTGCGGATCAGTTTGAAAGCAGCCTGGTAACCACCGCAGAACAGATATGCCCATATATGCACTGTGATTTTAGTAATAAATGTACTTTTAATAATAGTCTTCCTTTCAGGTATCACCAGCTGTTGTCTGAAGCAGAGTGCTTTTGATATCACTCCACCTGTGACAGGAGGCGGTGGTATGCAGGAAGCATTGGCTTATGTGGCTCTGCTCCACAGCTGCTTGCTTCATTCACAACACTGATGCTCTGGAATGGCGTATCAGCAACCCATGATCTGGGCTTGCCAACTCGCCATCCCAGAGCAGGAAGTTGTGGGCCTCATCAGAGGACACCGTGGGCCATATGTGACCCCCTGGCTATTGGCTGGGCACCTCTGCTCTAGAGAAACCAATGATCAGAAGTTTTTGTCTTTAAAAAATATAAAAGACTGACATACACAGAAAAGGTTCTTTTCTTCCTGATAAATATTTAAACATGCATTTTACTGCACTTTTAGCAATAGTTGTTTGAAGTGAATCTTTGTAAATATTTTTGTAAATTCTTTATTTAACAATCTTGTAATATTACAGGACACAGAAAACAGCAAATCCTCTAACAAAGTACAGCATTTACATAATACACAGGAAATAGATCCAACAGATGCCTAATTTATGTTAAGCAGAAGATGTTAAGCAGAAGATGTGGAAGATTTTAAACTTTAAAAAAAATAGAACTGTCTAGAAAAAGACACTATAGCCATTGTTAACCAGAAAAGAGTCTTTTATAAACTCCTCCACTTAGTTTTATATATTGTTTATATACTGGGGCCTGGCGTTCCTGACTTCATGGCTAAACTCCATAAACTGCTTTTAACCTGTCCAATGAGATCCTTACCAGGGCCATACTGCTGATTTAGGAATAAAAAATGAAAAACTTTACATTTTAAAGTGCAAAAGTGCACAATTACAATGAATATGTAAAAAACTATATGGTGGGAGGAAAGCCTGATCACATGACTTGTCAATGTCATGTGACTGGACTTTTCTCCAATAACAAAGTTCTATTATTTCAATAAGCAGAGAATACTGAATGACTCATGGTAGAAAACATACTGCTGCAAGCTTTTTATAAATTTGGCAATAAAGGAGTATGGACAGTGGTATTGTTTTTCTGTTGTAACTGGACTCCTATGGACTTTGGAGGCACCAATTATAGAAAAATATATATAAACTTTATTTCACACATAATATGTCCTTTCCTCCCATTTATTTTGGCTGTTTTAATCATCCACTGTTTAGGCTGCTATCTTCTGCCCCATGCAATGTTCTTTAACATTGCCCTAGTGGAGTGTACACCTGGGGGAGCTCTCAGCCCTGAGACCTCTAGGGTGATGCTCATCCCGCACAACCATGCCTATCGTAGCCGCTATGCGGACTGCGCATGTGCAACCATGGCGGGGTTGCGCTCGTACCCGTCCCTGGCCGGGTCAGGTGATGTGGAAGCCCCGACGCACACCTAATTAGGACATGCATATAAGGCTGCTCACTCAGCCTTATATCATGGCATCCCTTCCAGACGGCCGTCCGTTTGTGGATTTCTTGGCTTATCACTTATACATCTATAAGTAAATCATACTGACTTTCAGAAGTTAAAATGCTTTTTAATTTACTTTCTAATTATTTTTTGAAAACTTTTTATTTTTTTGGTCACTCCATACATTGCTATTTATAAAGCATGCCAAAAAATGTTGTCCAAAACCCATAGAAATTGTATGTATTCAAAGCATCCACATATTTGAGATCTGACCAAACTATCATACACAATAAGATACCTCATAAATGTTATGAACCTTTCAGTGGCAAAATATTCTTATAATGGGATACTATGCAAATGGTAAGCAAAGGATGGAGGGGCTCTGTCTTAGTAATACTCTAAGATTGTGTGGGAGATGTACATGTCTCTCACAACTTCAGTGGAGGTGGAGGAAGTAAATATGGGGAAAGAAAAAAAGGAGGAATGCAGAAGAGGAAGGGGGTATGAAAAAAGCTATAACTAATTAGAACAAAATTGATAGATGGTAGTCTGATTTCTGCCAGTGGAGAAGAGCTAAGTACTGATTCCTTCTATGACAGAACTACTGGAGATATTTGGAGTGCGTGAAGATACTTTGGAGTATTTTGGTGGTATTCCTGCGCTAAAATTGTAGGAGTAGAACCATGTGTTTTGAAACCATTCTTTTCTATTTCAGAGTGCCATTTTCCATCCGTTTTATCTCCTTGAGATACATTGGCCAATAGAGGGAGCGTCAGTGCTATTCAACTTTTGGGCTCTGCCGACCCTGGTGGCATTCAACAGATAGATAATTGAAGGATTTTTTTATATTCCTTCTTGGGTAATGGAGATAGATGTAGTATGAAGGCTGCAGGATTGTCTTTATGATTTTTTTTAACCTAGTCTGTGCTTTTTAATCAATTACAGGATAAAGAAGGAATGCAAGTAAGGCATAAACTGTAAACTCATAATGTTCCATTTGCTATAACTTAGTGAGACAAAGCACTACTAACTGCTCAAAAATCTCTTTGTGGTATTATTGATGTGCATTACTCAAAATACACAAAGACAATACGGAAAATCTTTATGTTATATACCTGGAAATAATGAATAGACTCCAGTGAGCTAGGTTGAAAACATACTGTTAAATTTTAAATGCATTTTCCTCTGTGAAAGGCACTTAACATCCTTGAAGAGAGGAAACATGCAACAAGTGCAGCAGGGGCCACCCCCTTGGACTTTAAAGGCAGAAATAGGAGTAATGGAGTAGGTAAAAGACAGCAGAGTGCCACTTTTATTGAGTACACAATATGTAATACATTTTATAGACATGAACAGTGACATTAAAATATACAGAATATACCAATACATATATCAAACCCAAAGCTTATAATCCAGGCACTGCCAGAGTCAAGCTGAGGTCAGTCCATAAAGATTTGTAGCATACATCCCGACATGTTTCGGAAATTTATTGGTATATATTTTTCTTCATTAGGGGAGGTTTGGATGACTTTATCTTTATCTGCAACATAGATACAGTTACATAGTATTTGTACTACAATACATATAAGGCAAGAGGTTTTACATAGTGAGCTAAACGTTTTTTCAGGCTTAAAGGTACTTAAATACAGGGTTCATTGAAGGACATGGGGAAATGGTAAAAACAATTGTGAAGATTCCACATTGGCTGAGAGAGACTGCACGGACAATGGCTACACCAGAAGAGAGATAATATTGTCTAGTGGACCATAAAAGGGAAAGGAAGTCAATCAGGGTTTTAGAATACACAGACACAACCAGTGTGCATGTGTCAACAAAACAAAGGCATACATTGCCCAGAATTGTCTGTAATTGAGTAGTACGTTACCTTTCAGTATAGTGGTGGAAGCGCAGACATCGGAGCGGCCGTGCTCAGATCAAGACATGCTTCTGTGTGTGAGCACTGATATATAGGAAATCACCTTATGAGGGAGCCAATCCTCACAAGGGGTGGTGCTGGTTCTCCGGCCTCATTTGCTATATGAGAAACAGCTGAGGTCGGATTCAAAGTGTCTCCCTGACGTGGAGGCGCGCGTCGTAGCCCTGCCCCTCAGGGCGTGATGGCATCACCGGCAAAAGGAAGTCTCCATCTGTCTCATAAACACAGCGGAGACAGGTAGGAGCTCCATTACTCAATTACAGGCAATGGGCAATATATGCGTTTGTTATGCTGCCACATGCACACTGGTTGTGTCTGTGTATCAATTCTAAAACCCTGATAGACTTCCTTTCAATTTTATGGTCCTCTAGACAGTATTATCTATCTTCTGGTGTAGCCATCAGGGTGTCTCCTGTGGATGTGGATGTGAATTCAGTGGTTGGCCTGGAATTGCATGCCTGTCCACCCATGTTGTCCGTGCGGTCTCTCTCAGCCAATGTGGAATCTTCACAATTGCTTTTACCATTTCCCCATGTCCTTCAATGAACCCTGTATGTAAGTACATTTAAGCCTGAAAAAAAGTTTAGCTCACTATATAAAACTACTTGCCTTTTTTGTATTGTAGTACGAATACTATGAAACTGTATCTATGTTGCAGATAAAGTCACCCAAATGTAAACCACCCCTGAAGGAAAATATATATACCAATAAATTTCTGAAATATGTTGGGATGTATGCTACAAATCTTCATGGACTGACCTCAGCTTTACTCTGGCAGCGCCTGGATTATTAGCTTTGGGTTTGATATATGTATCGATGTATTAACTGATTCATTGGTATACTCTGTATATTTTAATGTCACTCTTCATGTCTATAAAATTTATTACATATTGTGTACTCAATAAAAGTGGCACTCTGCTGTCTTTTACCTACTCCATTACTCTTATTCCTGCCTTTAAAGTCCAAGGGGACGGCCCCTGCTGCACTTGTTGCATGTTTCCTCTCTTCATATTTTAAGGATGTTGGCAGTCCCATACACTCAATTCCCAAAAACAATTTTTCACTTTACATCCTTAAAAATATCTTGTTTGCTCACTCAAAGTATTTAGTTAATGAAAGCCCAGAAAACAACATATTATGTTCTGATCTTTTTAAACCAACAATCACAACCTTTCACAATTCCAGCAATAAGAAAAGTTTTAGATAGAAGAGTTAAAATTGTTGTCAGGTTTACAGTTTTTCTCCATTGTTTTGGCTCATTTCTTGAAACAGAAATGACATTCTCAAAACAACATGGACACATCTCCAAACCACTTGGCAATTGTTCACAACTGAATTGAATTTCTCATTCATTTCATCAAAATTGCAAATGTCTCAGTACATGTCTCAATGTCTCAGTACATCTTTCAAATGATTAAGTACAAGTAGCCTACATTTAGCACAATTTCCAAGTGAATAGATCTTATTGATTTAAACTGATTGTCAATTCTCAGTCTAATGGTTGTTCTCTCCAAAACGTGTCAGCGTCATTTCATTGTTTAAGTCATCACATGCACAATAGTCTGTTCAATTGTCAAAATTATTCAGGAACATAATACCATGAATACCATATATGAATCTCTTGGAACATTTGATAAAATGATTACAGCAATTGACAGTCAGGTGCAACTAAAACTTGACTAACGAAGGAGGACTCAGAGTTAGTCTCAGATGACCAATCAAACAGTATGTTTAATTACCTGACAGGTGCTGTCCATGATTGTAAATGCTGCCAAACATGTATATATAGAGCTTGACCATGCAGGACCAGTACAATTTCTGAACATGGAGGCACCTGGCTAAGTAAATGAACAAGGAAAACTGCCTGCTCGAGGAAGAAGAAGAGGAAGAGGAGTAAGGGTGAGTGGTGGTGGAATAGGCGGAAGAGGCAGAAGAGCACGAAGACACTATGCTGTCCCTGATGAAATTCGGGCCACAATTATAGATCATGTCATCAACCATGGCCTCACAATGGCGGAGGCAGGTCGCCGAGTGGAGCCTAATGTGCCCCGCTCTACAGTCTTCTCTATCATCCAAACCTTTCGCAGGGAAAACAGGTATGTAGTCAGTCAATGATGGAATTATATAATGTATAGGACAGGACACTGTGCATAGAGCAACAAATATGTTTATTTACTCATTTACGTATTCATTTAGTATGTGTGTGTGTGTGTGTGTGTGTGTGATAGGCCTACAGTATTACAGTATCTTACCTCAGTGGGATGTTACGTATGATACTAACAATGACAAGAAAAATATTGTAGAAAATAAACTATGGAATAGTATGGAATAGTTTATTTTCTACAATATTGATGATACAGTTTACAGTAGTATTCCAGTCACTGTGCAGTGATGCATTGGAATTGTGGTAAAGTTACTGTAAGTAAAACAACAATACGATTACATTGGTAACTCATTCTGTTCGGAATACATAAGGTATAAATTACAAATGGAGTGTTGTCCTTTGAATTCTATGTCTAGGATTGGACGACAACCTGGCACGGGTGGCCGAGGAAAACTTCTCAATGAACAACAAGAACAAGAGATCTGTAACATGGTGTTTGCAAATAATGCCATCACATTGAAACAGATCTGCACTGCAATCCTACAAGACAAAGCCATATTCCAAAATGTCACTCTATAAGCATCTCCACAATAGCCCGCATATTGAAGAAGCATCAGATGACAATGAAGCAAATTTGCAGGGTACATTTGGGAGGAACTCTGACAGAGTGAAAGAGCTGCGGTACCAGTATGTACATGTAAGTCAGTCACTGGTTGTCCATCAAGATAACCTTTTTACAATTACCATAAGCAGTGGTTCCCGAAATGTATTGGTTTCAGTACCCACTTTACCTGATTTCTGAATCTAGGTAATCCAGGTATGAAAGTATTTGATTTACTTATCTTATTTATAAACATTTTGTCTAAAAACTGCAGCTTACTGTATGATGCAATTATCATTATAATACTTATTTTCTTATTTTGAAGAATATAACATATAATACAGTAAGAAAAAGGGTCAAAGAGCTGCAATTACAGTAGTGCCTCCCATGTAAATCTATCTAATACTGTGGGTTTTACTGTAACATTTCAGTAAGTCTACTCATTGATAATTTTTCCCCTCCCCTTTCTGTCAAATACCCCCTGTAGTACCTCTGCATAGGGTACATGTACCCCAGGTTTGGAACCACTGGAATACTGGGCAGTAATATATTGAACTTGTGTAGAACATTCCTATGTAACTGTCTGTAACTGTAGTGTATGACTCTTCTGTATGACTGATTTGATGTTTTCTTTTTTTACTCTATTGTAGAGAATAATGGCATTGGAAGGAAACGAGACCTCTCACATACTCGTGTATGTGGATGAGGCTGGCCGAAATTTTATTGGCCACCGGGCCACGGTGGATGTCCCAGACCAGCGAGGGGGCAATATAACTATTGTGTGCTGTGTGCTGCCTGTTCTGAGAATGGTGTGGCCACTCACTTCCCAAGTCTTGGCCCATACAATACACAGAAGCTCCTCATCTTCTTGGACCGCCTTCCTTTGGATTTGATCCCTGAAAATAAGAGAGGTCTCATAGGGCTTCACCTACCACAATATATAATTGTATGGGACTATGTGAATTTCCACAGTGGCCTGCTTATCAGGGCCTGGTTCACTGCTCATCCAAGGATGGATATGGTGTTCCTACCACCTTACTCTCCTTTCCTCAACCCTATTGAGGAGTTTTTCTCCGCTTGGAGGTGGAGAGTGTATGAGCATCGGGCTTAGGATCAGAGGTCCCTGCTCCATGCAATGGATGCTGCCTGTGAGGACATTACAGGAGATCAGTGTAGGGGATGGTGCGACATGCACACCGTTTCTTCCCTCGTTGCATCGCAAGGGAGGATATACGCTGTAATGTTGATGAGAATCTGTGGCTAGACAGACAGCAGCGTGTGGATGGGCAGGAGGGTGAGGACGGTGGCCAGTGAAGAGATGTTACAGTAGTTGTGAAACTCCAGCTTTATTTACAGCATTGTAGGCTAAATGTAATTTTCCTTGTTTTATGTTTGTGTGTTTATATTTCCGTATATTATGCTGTATACATTTTCTTTTTACTCTGATGTATGGAAGTTACTTTGTGTGTGAATGATAATGGTTACAATACTGTAAAGTAATTTTTCCTTGGCAGTATGAGTGCAATATGTGATGTCAAACCTTGGAGGCTACTCTTACCCTAAAATCTTTTTTTTCAGTTTTATACACAATTGTATTCAGTTAGCTAGACAAAAACTGTACAGTAACCATTGTCAATGAAGGACTGGGTTAAGACTGAAAGGTAGACATGAGGGATATTTCAATGGTCCTCTGCCTTAGAGACAAAACATCTAAACATTTTGACTTGCAGTGCCAAAGGGACGAAGCATTTTGAGGGCACTGACTATTTGAATGAGAAAGAAATTTATTTTTGACACATGAGTGAACTGTTTTGGGAAAGATATGAGCTTTTGAAGGTGAACCATGGTGTTGTGCTGAACAATCCAGGTTATTTTGGCAAAAGCACCAAGAGAGTTGAGAACGTCTGGTCTGTTTCAAGAAATGAGCCAAAGCAATTGAGAAGAATCTTTGCCATTTTGGTAGCACTGACTCTTTATATGGGAAAGGAATATGGTTTTGAAGCATGAGTGAACAGTTTTGGGAGAGATGTGAGCTTTTGCACGTGAGTTATAGTGTTGTGCTGAACTGTAAGACTGTTTTGCCAAATGAACTTAGAGTTTTGAGAATGTCATTTCTGTTTCAAGAAATGAGCCAAAACAATGGAGAAAAACTGTAAAAAAAAATAAAATTCCGTTCACTTCCTTTCCTGTAGACACAACAGTATGTAAAATGAAATCTCTCAAATGTAAGTGAAATCTTCACAAAGACTGTTGTCACCAGAACAAGTGACCCCAGTGGAAGACTTCCCCTCTTTTGCAGCTCTGGTGGCAACTCAAAATTTGGGGTTTTCAATTACTTTTAGACAATAGTCACCAAAGCTATTAAGAGAGTATATGTCCCTGATGGGGATACAGTCAAAAACAGTCTGAAATAATGATCTAAAAAGGGTTCTAACCCTCACCACATTATCATCCCCCAAAAGTTTAGGAATTATATACTCTTTAAATGTCACCTGTGTCCCCATAGATAAGAATTATGTTCTCTTCATACCTAGTAATGCCAGCTGCATTCTGAGTCCTGCTTCCTGCTTCTGTTGTCCTGATCAAACTGCACTCTTGGGCTTTCTTCAGTGTTTTTTCTGTCAACCTTGGACAGACCAGCTTTTCTGTGGCTGCAAATTTCTTACTCTCTTTCACCCTCACTAAGAGGTTCTCATCATCCGTTAACAAAGCAAGGGACACCTCTCCTTGTGTATGTAAAACTCCAAAAGGTTTTATTATTAAATAAAAAAACATACTTAGAAGTATATATTGGTGCATTGAAAGGGACAAAACTCATACTTTTATTGTTGAACTGTTTTTTTTTCTATCTGCGTCCCTTCACTTTTTGTCTAAAAGACAAATCAAAATGTATGAGCAGATCTCTTAAACATGTGGGTTATCCCTTTTAGATTATCACCAGAATAGGTTTAGCAATTAGAAAAATTCCCCTACCTCTTGTTCCTGTGACAACTTACAGATGTTGTATTCTCCATCAAATTCTCTACCAGAGACAATGGTCACCAGAAATAATAATGAAAGTGAATCTTCCAGATTGACATAAGCTTCCCCCATCCTGTAGATCCCCACATTCACTGAGCCAGTGATGTGGGAAAAGGTAATTTCCCCCAATAACAAAGGGGCAAGGTGCTTTGCCAGGAAGGAGTATGATTCAGGAGGGGAAGGGTCACTTGCTAAGATAAGGTTTTGGTATGTATTTTAAGGGGGGCCCCACATTTTATTCTGTTTTTTTATGTGCGGTCCCCCTTCCAAGTATGGCATGGATTTTTTGTCATCTTTTTGTTTGTTTTGTGTGAGGTCCCCTAAAAAAATCCATATTGGACCCTATGAAGGATAAGGGTTTTGTTTAGTGTTTAAGGGGGGCCCCACTCCATAATCATTTTTGTGTGGCGGTCCCCTTAAAATTCTTGCCAGACACCTATCTAGGATAAGGATTTGATATGGATTTTTAGGGGTTTTTAGTATTTTTGCATGTTTCCCATAATATCTATACGAGATGCTTACCTGTGGTTAGGGTCTGGTAAAAATGTAGGGGAATCTCCTGCTTTGTTTAAAAACAGGACAAGGCCAGCCAGGAAATGTCACTTAGTGGCAATTGTTTCATCATACAGATGCACAATTCATGTACAGGTTTGGCACATATCCCAAGCATTTATTTGAAGGAATTGTGTCTTTTTCTTATAAGGCCTAATAGTAAAAAAAACTGCTGTCTGCTGAATAATGGCCACAAAAAATATTTACAAAAAAAAAATAATAAAAGTAGGTGCATTTTCCCCATGGGAGTGCCCAACTACCCATGCCCTTTTCCCCAAAAGCTTGCAAATTGGCTGCAAAAGAAGCCAGAAACAAATAACAAGATTTGGCTCCAATAGACTTTAACCCTTTTGCTGCCAGGTCCGTACAGCGTACTGACCTACAACAATGCCCTCAGATGGCCAAGTCCGTACGCTGTATGGACCTCATTTCTCCTTCTGCTATAAGCTCATAGTTAAATAGAAAAATGGAAAAATGGACTTTGGAGGCACCAATTATAGAAAAATATATTATGTTATGTTATTAATCGCATATTTCTCTCTTCTATAGATTAACTAAGAAGCTCCTGAAGAAGCAATTACTCGCGAAACATGTAGAGCTTTCTTGTATGTCATAATTCAATACAGGGATACACGTTTGTATTGATATTATCTTAATTTCTATAATCCATAATAGAGAGGTTTAGCCACTTTCTTGCATTTTTATGTGCAATATTTTAATATTTTTTGTATTATGTGTGTAATAAAGTTTATATATATTTTTCTATAATAGGTGCCTCCAAAGTCCATTTTTCCATTTTTCTATTTAACTATTGACGTTTAGGACGTAGCACTGCACTATCATAAACTCCCACAGCTCCATCCTGTGTTGGAGTTTGGCAAACTCTTTGATACATATTGATTGAGTGGAAGCACCCATTGCTTTTTGATGGTATTGATTATTGATTTAAACTAACTAATTCTAACCAGTTATAATGTTTTGTTTTGGAGTTGGGCTTTGAGTATCTTTGTACATGAGCATATTAAACTGCTGACCTTGTTTTGACTTACTTTTTGAATGAGACACTCAAAGTACCACTAATGTTAAAATGGACTTTGTAGGAGATGCCTGTTCTGGTTATATGAATTAAATCCATACAAATTGTAATACCTCTACAAGGGATGATTTGGGATTGAACCAATATCTAAAGCTAGGAGATTACTGAAAAAGAAGTCTAATCTGTTTTGGCATACAGAGTTTTTTCAACAATATATACATGATAATATCTGCCCAATCGGTCTTATAGGGCGTACACACGGTCGGACTTTGTTCGGACATTCCGACAACAAAATCCTAGGATTTTTTCTGACGGATGTTGGCTCAAACTTGTTTTGCCTACACACGGTCGAACAAAGTTGTCGGAATTTCCGATCGACAACCACGCGGTCACGTACACCACGTACGACGAGACTAGAAAAGGCCGGTTCAGAACCAAGCGCGGCACCCTTTGGGCTCCTTTTGCTAATCTCAGCAAAAAACAGATGCTAATCTCGTGTTAGTAAAAGTTTGGTGAGAGACAATTCGCGCTTTTTCAGACTCGTGGATTTCAGATCGTTTTCTGCTGTTCAGTTTGTGCTTGTGGGTTTGTATCTGCTCTTCAGTGCGTGCAGTCAGTTCGTATCAGAGTTTTCTGTGTGATCTTGCCTGCTCGTTGCTGTTTTTCAGGTCGCTCTTCACAGGCCTTGCTGTTCTTCAGTGCGTTCTGTTACTTCGTTCTGAGCAGCCGACCGTTTTCTAGGCATGTTTCGTATGCGTACTCCTCGTACAGTTCATGCTGTGCGGGGGCTTGGTGTTGGGGTCCTGACCTTGACACAAGTCCAGTCCATGAACAGGGTGGGGAGGAGTTCATGGACCAAGAATTGGTTGCTTCAGCGTGACCAGTTCTCTCATATGCCTTTGCTCCGTGAGATCCGTGAGAATAATCCTGATGATTTCAGGAACTTTCTCAGGATGACGGACCCCGTGTTTCACCGTCTGTTGACTTCGCTGACCCCTTATATTAGCAGGCAGGATACCTGCATGAGGCAAGCCATCACTCCGGAGCAGAGGTTGGTCGCTACCCTGCGGTATTTGGCCACAGGGAGAAGTCTGCAGGACCTCAAGTTCTCGACAGGCATCTCCCCCCAGGCTCTTCTTTGTGGACATTTACTGCTTGTGTTTGTTTGAGCTGACCCTGACAGAAATGTGTGGAGTCCAGAAAATGTCGTGATTGTGTAACCTTACAAAGCACTGTTGGCTGTTATTTACTAAATGCAAAGACACTTTGCACTACTACAATGAAACTGCACTTGTAGTGCAAAGTGGATTTGCCCTTAGGAAATTACCCCCATTTTCTCATAAAACAACAATTACATCACCCCAAAAGTGTTGTAGTGCTGAGACAATAATCCACACATTCTTGATGAACAATCTTTTTAATACCTGCGCAATCACATGTGCATTTACCAAAGGTTTTTCTGACAAACCGACATGTTTGTTGTATAACAATTTTTGTGGTGTCATTATCCAAAATCAAAATGTCCATTTTATAGAAAACAGGCCTGTGTAAAACCAACAAGAAAACACACAAATCTTGATCTTACAAAGTTCACATTTGGTAGAACTTGAAGGCAATATCAGACATGAGTATTTAGGAACTGGGTTTGATATTGCGATCGGATGGGGGAAATCACCCCAGGAAAAGCCAAATTTGGAAGATGCACACAAATTTCACAATGTCAACATGTACTAGCTGCCATCACGGGGGATCAAGGGACGTGTTTTGGGGGAGAAAGCCCTTCCTCACCGCTACTTTATTATTGAGGAAGGGGTTGCACCCCCAAAACGCGTCCATTGATCTCCCGTGATGGCAGATAGCACATGTTGACACACTGTGTGCATCCTCCAAATTTGGCTTAGGGAAAAATCACAAAAAGATTTAGCACATTGTAGCACACAAAAGAAGAAAGTGATTTGGAGGGGCTTTAAACTCGCCCCAAAACATCAATGATGTTTTTATATTTTGGAATAACATCATTGATGTTTTGCTTGATGTTTTCCAATTGTAAATTACACCCCAGGCTCCCCGATCAGGATCTGGGCACTTTCGGATGTGAAAGGATCTTCATCCACACACTCACGATCACCTAAAAATAGAGGAACCCCAAAATAAATTAGGTTTGCCAAAAAATGCCGCCATCCATCTCTTATCTGAGCCTGTGGTTGCAGACACTCACCTGTTGTGGTGACTATTTCCACCACGTCTTCATCCTCCTGCTCAGCTTGTGTTGGGGGGATTTACCCTTCTTCCAGAGGGGGGGGGGCTCTGGTCTCCTCGGATGAGGGGTGTCCTCCGAGTCTTTTATCCCCTATGTAAAACAAAAATGGTATAATTAGCACACAGATATTTGATGGCAGAACTATAAATAGGAAACATTGCTTGGAAGTGGGGTACAATTATCTATTTTAGCCGGGTTCCAAGATGTAGCTTTTTTAGTGTCCTTTGTCAAGCTGCAATACTTTACCTGTTTGGTACAAACTTCACAGATGGAGACCCCCCTATAGTATACACTGGAGCACCTGTGTGGCCCCCTAATAAAAATGGTCCTCCAAATCACTTTCTTCTTTTGTGTGCTACAATGTGCTAAATCTTTTTGTGATTTTTCCCTAAGCCAAATTTGGAGGATGCACACAGTGTGTCAACATGTGCTATCTGCCATCACGGGAGATCAATGGACGCGTTTTGGGGGTGCAACCCCTTCTTTTGTCCCACACTAGTGCTCCAGTGTCCAGATGTGAAAACAGCTGCTCAGTGTCCTCTCCTTACACAAAATCTAGTTTGCATTTCATTCTAGTAACAAAGCCATCTACACAACCCAATTCTTTGAAGACAAGTATAGGGCGTCAAAATGGTGGCCAAATGCATATGGCCTAAACAATGGTATTTTATCGTCCGAAAGAAAAATGTGTGATCCGAACGAATAATGTGCCCATGAACATTACACAGAATCTAGTTTGCATTTCATTCTAGTAACAAACACATCTACACAACCAAATTAGTTTCATACAAGTAGGCCCTAAAAAATGTGGTCAAATGCATATGGCCAAAACAATGGTGTTTTATAGGTCTAAAGAAAAATGTTTGATACGAACGAATAATGTGCCCATGAACATGAAAGTTGCCATTTTAAACTGTACAACAGTTCCTAAAAGCACATGGAGCAGCACGAACGTAATAAACACATAAAGAATAGGAACACAGCACAACTACTTACTTTTTTGCAGCACTCTCTGGATCTTTCTGTACTGCTCATGTTCTCTGAATTTGAGGTCCGACCACCGCTTCCTGAGCTGATCTTTCGATCGTCGTACCCCGAAATTCCGGTGCAGACTCCTGACCACTTTCGCCATGATCTTGGCCTTTCGGACATTGTGGTTGGGGTAAGGCCCATACTTTCCATCATAATCGGACCTCTTCAGGATGTCCACCATCTCCAACATCTCCCCAAAGGACATATTGAGTCCTTTAATCTCCTTCTGGATCGGGACGTTTCAGGCTCCAGCCTTTCCTCCTCCTCCTCCTCGTTGCTACAATTAGCATGATCCTGCTGTCTATCCGCCATGTGCTCTTCACCCACTGCGCCGAACAAAAAGGGGCGGGGAATAGACTAGAAAGAACGTCAGGGGCGGGCGGAGTTATACGCATGCGCAGTGTGTATAAAGCGTAACGTGCGCGTCTTACGTACGATGTGAGCGGAGGAAGGAGCATCGGAGACGCCGATCGTGCTAACGAAGGTAGGATCTAAACTTGGGCCTATACTGCTTCGAAATGGAAGCCTATATTGTAACAAGATTAGGGGAGTTTGGCCTGACATTAGGGTTTGTCTTGTGTTGTGTCTTGCAGAGAAAATGGATGGCTTCAATGACCACAACTTCCTTCCCCTGTTCATAGACAAATACAGGGAGCTGCCCTGTCTGTGGCAGGTCAGACATCCCCATTACAACCACAAACAGAAGAGGCAGGCAGCGCTGGAGAAACTGCTGGAGTTGGTGAAGCCGGTGGTCCCCACAGCAACCATCCCTTATTTGAAAGCTAAAATTGGTGGCCTGAGGAGCACATATCTTAGGGAGCGCAAGAAGGTCACAGATTCCCAGAGGTCCGGAGCTGCAGCAGATGACGTTTATGTCCCCAGGCTGTGGTACTATGAGAGACTGCGGTTTCTGTCAGACCAGACTGAGGTCAGGGAATCCCTCTCTACTCTTCCTTCCACGCTTCCTTCCATCCCAGCTGAGGCTTCCGATGTCCAACCTGGGCCTTCCAGCCAGGAAGAAGTGGAGGAGCCCAGCTGGAGTCAGGTATAATCATTGTTCTACAGATTTCTGGTCAATAAATAAATGATGTTTATTAGATGTTATTATTGATCACTAATTGCTGCTTGAAAGTGTTTTACATATCAATAGACAGTAGTGGGCACCCAAAATTGGGACAAGAATGAAAACTGCTGGGCTCAGAAGGATAGTCTGTTATATTTGTTAACATTCAATTTGCAGCAGTGAGGAGGTGAAAATTGTGTGTGATTGATGAATAAAATACTAAAACTATGTCCCTTTTTCATACACAGGAAGACCTCAGCCAGGAGGAGGCTGTGGAATGTGGAAGTCAGGAGGAGGCGGTGATTAGTGGCAGCCAGGAGGAGGCGGGGCTAAGTGTCAGCCAAGAGAAGCCTGGGACCAGTCGCAGCCTGACTGAGTCTCAGGTTCCTCCCCTCCGCCTGCCATACAAAAGGGCCAGGAAGATGGCTCCCAGTCCTGTGCAGGATTCAGCATACAGGCTGATCCAGGAGGCTTTGGCATCGCTCCGAGCCTTCCCCAGTCCTGCAGAGGCCTTTGCCTGCATGGCTGCCACAAAGTTGCAGGGCATGCAGGAGGGCCAACGCAGGCTCTGTGAGGACCTGCTTTATAAAGTCCTTCGTAAGGGGGAGAGTGGGGAACTGACACCCAAGACGGATGTCATGGAGATGGACCATCCTCCTCCTCCTGCTGCCACAACTCCACCACCACAGCCAAAGCCTGCAAGGAAGCGTGGCAGGAAGACCAAAGAGTGATTGCCCTTGGTTCAGTCTGGTCTGACAGAAGATGCAGTCTCTCGTATGACCACAGACTGGGGACATAGATGTCATCTGCTGCTTTCCGGATCTCTGGGACTTCTGGACCAGACTGCCCTCCCTAAGATATGGACTCCTCAGGCCACCAATTTTGCTTTTAAATAATTGATGTCTGCCCTGGGGGTCCCAGGCTTCGCCAATTTCTGCAGTTTCTCCAGCGTTGCCTCCCTCTTTGTTTATAGTTGTGACCCCTTAATAAAAGTTTTTTCGGTAAATTCTACTCTCCTGTGTGTGTTTTCATCCAAAAAAGACAGTTTGTTGGTGACGATTCAGGTACATTTCTAAAAACATAAAATGTGAAAATAACAAGGGACAACAACACCAAACATTCTCCTACAGATTAAATACAACAACATATAATGGTGTTGTGGGAACTTGTCACAAAAAACACACAAACATTTTCGGGAGTACAAATCAAAATCACCAAAAAAAAAAAAAAAAAAAAGAGAAACACAAAAAAATAAACTACATTAAAGTCCAAAAAAAATAAATAAATATGTTGTCAGATGTGAGAAATCAAAATATATTGAGGGAATCCCGATAAATAGTAACGAAAGAAGTTTGTGAGAAGTGTGTGTGAATATGAGCATCAAAACTACTTAATTCTTGTCACATTATGAGGAAGAAGAGAGTGCGCTGTATTAAACCATTTTGAACATTGCAGCGTGACGAAAGTGCTGTATCCATTGCGAACACTAAGTTTACCAGAACGAGCTGTTCCGTGTCGGAATTTCTTCTGAGCATGCGTGGCACTTTGTGCGTCGGAACAGGCCACACACGGTCGGAATTGACGCAATCGGATTTTGTTGTCGGAAAATTTTATCTCCTGCTGTCCAACTTTGTGTGTCGGAAAATCCGATGGAAAATGTCCGATGGCGCCCACACACAGTCGGAATTTCTGACAACACGCTCCGATCAGACATTGTCCATCGGAAAATCCGACCGTGTGTACGGGGCATAAGAATACAACTTTTTCCCTCTTTCAAAAATGTTACCCCTGAACTTAAACGCGATTGGAAACAGGAACTCACTAAATGTAGTACCGAACTAATCAAGCTCCTAGTTGCACAATACATATCAGATCTAATTTCTCTAAATCAGGAACTTATTTCCCTGCAGACACAACATGAATCAGTGAAAGGTCACACATAATTTGAAAAGAAATGTCAGGAACTCAAGGAGTATCTAAACATACTTAATAAAGACATTATTTCTAAAAAGCAGACGTACAGAGACAAGATGGCCTTCTTGGATGGCTATGTCTATTGTTGGCATTTGATGCCACAAAACAAAAGAACCAGACAAGGTCCTAGACCTACGGGCTATGGCCCAGGCCATCCTACCAGGGAAGAGGATACTGAATCCGATTCTTCCCTGTCTTCCTCATCTACTCACCCTACCCCTTCTCAATCTACTACCCTGTTTCCCCGAAAATAAGACCTAGCGGGATCGTCGCTGATGGCTGCAATATAAGCCCTAACCCCCAAATAAGCCCTACCCTGTTTCCCCAAAAATAAGCCCTACCCTGAAAATAAGACCTACAAGGACTTTAACTAGGGCTTATTTGGGGGGTAGGGCTTATATTGCAGCCATCACCGACAATCACGCTAGGTCTTATTTTCGGGGAAACAGGGTACTACATGTTTTAACCCCAATTTAGGGGCGCAAAAAAGAGGGCTCAACGGTAGTCAACCGTTTACCCCTCAGCCCAAAAAACGTCCTGAAGTCTCCACCAAACACAGCCCACATGTTTCTAAATTCCAATTTTAACAGCCACAAATGGGTCACACCATAGGTACACCTATTGGTACCCATCCTACTACACATTTAGGTTCTGTAGCAGTGCAGGCACTTAATCTGCTCCAGAATACCTCCACCAATATTTTAGTTCCCAAAACAAACCCCATTTTACAGTGGAGGTTCAAACACTGACACCACTTCAACACGTTCACTTTTGAGCACATCACTTCTTTTACCTAATGCCACAACGCCTTTATTGATTCCCACCAAACAGAGCACCTTTGATTCTCACTTGGCTTCTACAGGGTCACAAGCACAAATTTTCCCATGCCACCAGCACAGACCCCTCACACGTAGAACTGGATATTATCAACCTCACTCCATATATTTTTTCTGAAACAGATTTTGATCTTTTGAGATATGGACTCAGCTTTTGTCCTACATGCCAATTGGATAAATATGACACTATCAAAGATCTGTACCTCTTTTCCAGAAAGTTAACCTACAAATTCCTTTTCAATCACGATCGAATATATTTTAAACAAGACAGGGATGTATCGGAAAGTATCATACATTTCATTATGGATGAGTTTCGAGCTTTCAGAGACCTTATCCTCCTATTGGAGGAAAGTGATACCTCTGAATCACCAACATCCATCACTGATACCACTATTTCTACATTGCCACCTGGACCCACACCTACTAATAAGTTCAAACCTAGGTCAAAGAAATTTCCTGACTTAACTATCAATCCCCATGTTTGGACCTTTCTGCTGGCCACCATTGCGGATATTAAGCAACTGACACTGGATCCTATGCCAAAAAACTTATCGCCACAACAATTACAATCTATCTCAAGATTACGTAATCACCCCGATCTAGTTATCAAGCAGGCGGACAAGGGTGGGAATATTGTATTACTCACTAACAAACAATATGTTGAGATGTGCATGGGTATCCTCAACAGTCATTCTTGGTATCGCCAGATTGCAACCATTTCTACCAAACAATTAATGAATATAAGTCCTTAATAGGAGATGCCTTCTTTACAGGCCTGATTGACCAGGATACCATGCATATCTTGACAACATGTTTCCCCCTACCGCAACATTCTACTCATTACCTGAGATACATAAGAATGCACATGCTCCTCCAGGTCAGCCTATAGTTTCTAGGATAGGATCACTGACTGAAAATGCCAGCAGATGTATCAATTTTTTTCTTACCCCATATGTGACACGATTGCCATCTTATGTTCGAGATACACTAGATCTTCTCAAATATGTTGAGGGGCTTGTGGTCCCTCCCGATGCCCTGCTCATGACATTTGATGTGGAGGCTTTGTACTCCAGCATTCCTCACGAGCAGGGCGTCGGGACGGTACGCACCTTCCACAGGGAACAAGTCCTGCTTAAACTACTTTTCTTTATTTTGATGCATAACTGGTTCATCTTCAATGGCTCCCACTACCTCCAGGTACAGGGCATGGCCATGGGCACATAATGTGCCCGGCCTACGCCAACCTGTACCTGGGGGGGTGGGAGCGGGATATATTTTCCAATGAGGTCCTTACTAGCCACACCTGCCAAGTGCTGCTGTGGCTAAGGTATATTGATGATATATTTGTCATCTGAACTGGTTCACAACAAGCCCTAGATACCTTTTGTTGACTTCTTGAACAATAATATATACAACCTGAAATTTACGGAAAAGAGCAACCCTAGTAAGATCTCTTTTCTTGACCTTTTAATCTTTAAAGATCAAGATAACACTATTTTACACGCTTCCAGTGCCCACCCCAATACACTTGTCCATAGTATCCCCTACGCGCAATAAATCCAACTCATAAGGATTTGCACACACGAAAGCGACTTCAAATATCATGCTGACCTCCTAAGGGGACGACTTCTCCAGCGTGGATATTCTCGTTCAATATTTTCATTAAAATTTTTGCAATGCAGTAGTAACAATGACATTCTAGACATAAAAAGACTCCTCGTTGACCAAGACAGCCAAAAGAGGAAAATACATTGAAATAATGAATTATCTCTTACAGGGGTAATATAACATTAAGGCCCTGGTAAATCTACAGATATAAACCAAAACAGAGCAGCGCTAAACCCACCAGAATTGAAATTGTACAGTTAAGACCAATATGAAAAATAAAAATATATAAAGGTTAATCTATATTGTGAGTTTAAATTAAATTAAATTAAAACTAAAAAGTCCATCTTCTTAATTCCACAGTGCTAGTAGTAGAACCAAACTTGTGATGTAAGCAAAAGTTCAATAATATCCTCCACCGCACCACCAGTGCTGAACACCCAAAATGCTCGCTTACCAGACAGGCAAGCAATAGAAGCTTGCGACCTATACCCGGCCAGGGCCTTTATCCGGTCAGGAGCCAAACAGATGGATACCAGGAAGAACCCTCAGGTTGATCTATGTACCAGGCAGGGACCGCCAAACTCGTGGTTCACAGATACCAAGTGTGGGTAGATGTGGATAACGTTCAGATGTATCCCAAAATGAAAGAAGGGTACCATAGCGTAATACTGACAGACATATTTATTAAAAAATGAGAAAGCCACTTACAAGATTGTAGTAATTTAAAAGCAGGTTAGCCGGCCGGCTCATACAAACACCCGTTCCTCGAACGGCACACGCGAGACGTCAGCACGTCAGCTCCTCCCGACGTGCGTTTCGTCATATAATGACGTCGTCTGGGGCTCTTTGTGCCTGACCAGATAAAGGCCCTGGCCGGGTATAGGTCGCAAGCTTCTATTGCTTGCCTGTCTGGTAAGCGAGCATTTTGGGTGTTCAGCACTGGTGGTGCGGTGGAGGATATTATTGAACTTTTGCTTACATCACAAGTTTGGTTCTACTACTAGCACTGTGGAATTAAGAAGATGGACTTTTTAGTTTTAATTTAATTTAATTTAAACTCACAATATAGATTAACCTTTATATATTTTTATTTTTCATATTGGTCTTAACTGTACAATTTCAATTCTGGTGGGTTTAGCGCTGCTCTGTTTTGGTTTATGTATTGTTGTGTGTATCTCACTTTTAGCAGCAGCTTTTTTCTGGATATTTGTATTTAGCTCAATTTATTTATTTATTTTTGTATTTAGCTCAATTTATTCATTTTTCACAGCACGGTATTCCACTTTATTTAAAATCTACAGATATAATACTGTATTTCTAATTAGGAACCCTCCCATTTTGTAACTGAGAAGCTAAAACTAACTAGCAAGAAAGGGAGAAAAAAACCTAGAGATAATAAAATCCAAACTAGGGAGAACAGTAAATCTCAGGGTATAATGGTTCCCAAAAACAGATATTATAATGCCAGTACATGTTAAGCAATGTAAAGTGGGCCCCTTCCGGTGTCTATGAGTCACCAGGCGGGGGGGATGAGGCGTTCCGTCCCCCCACGCCTGCTGCTAAGATTGGCAGGTCACTCGAGCGTTCTACTACAGATAATGGTCAGCATGAGAAGAATTTCGACAGGGATGCCCCCCTAAGCAAGTTCCCGAGATCATCACCCCACCCCAATGGGTACACACTGTGGAGTGAGATAGCTCCAGGACCACTCCCGGCAGGAACACCCGCCTATCACCCATCGGCTCCTCCCGGAGGACACTCCCACCGGGAAGCTCCCCAGGCATCGCATACCCCGGGATGGAGCAAACAGAACATTTTCTTGAGTAGATGACCAAAAGTGATTGGCTGTCCTCTGTGCTGGGTTATTTAACATACATCTGAGGACAATCCGTGTGGTGTCCATGGAATGGTTTACACCCTGTAAATCCTGTATCTGATGATAGAAAGTGGGAAAGAAAGAAGTGACAGAATAGAAAGAAAGAAATGAGTGGGGAGGGGGGGAAGGGGGTGGGGTGTAGGGTAAAAGAGTGTGGTCTCGCTGGACCCTCCTTTACATCAGTAGGTGGCCCGGGTAAAGTGGGATCCTGATATATGTGGCCCATGGTTCCCAGATCCCTTCAAAGCGCTGTACCTTGTACCGCAGTTTCGCCACTGTTTGTTCCTCTGACATGATCCACAATTTTTTTCGTTTGGTGGCCATAATGGACACTGTGGGAGTTTTCCATGCTTTCGCTAATGTGATCTTGGCTCCCAAACACATAAAGAAAATGAGTTGTGTGGACTTAGGTGTGTTGTGCACTCTGCGGTTTAGTAGGATGTATGTGGGATCTTGTGGGACATCAATCCCAGTGACCTTTCGTAGAAGGTTGAGAAATTTGATCCAGTAGCACCGTATGCGGGGGGACGCCCACCAAATATGAAGCATTGTGCCCATATGTCCGCATCCTCTGTAGCAGAGAGGGGAGGCATCTGGAAATATCTTGGAGAGCCTGCCGGGGACATAGTACCACTTAGTGAAGACCTTAATGTTAGCCTCTATCAAAGCAATATTTAAGATACCTTTAGATGATCTGCTGAAGGCCTGGAACCACATGTCAGGGTCCAACTGGATGTCCAGATCTGACTCCCAGGATCGAGCGTATGCCGGGGCGTCTATCCTATCTGCCAGGGAAGCGTAAATAATGGAGATTCCACCTTTGTGAGGTCCAATAGTAGAGCACCATTGCTCTACATCGTGGCTTTAGGGTTGTTCAGTTTGTCAGTCCAGAGCGTGCGAAGAAAATGCCTGATCTGCGACAGTCTAAATTTTTCCGAAGCTGGCATTTCTAGTGTACTTTTATGTAACTGATCACAGAATGCTAAGGAGTGAGATAAGGTAGGGGCTAATATGACTGGTCTATGTTTCGAGGGTCTCCATGCTAAGAAGTCGAGTGTGAAATGTGATACGGCCTGCCTCTCAAGGGCAATCCAATCATATGCTTTTTGCATATATGGCAGAAAACTGAGCCAGCTGTGTTGCCTGGTAGTAAAGCCATAAGTTCGGTAGACCTAGGCCACCCTGAGTCTTAAGTCAGAACAGGATATCCCTTGCAAAGCGATGACCGCGGTCTCCCCAGACAAGTTTAAACCACCCTGTATTGGAATTTTGACAGGATAGACTTTTTAACCGGGAGGGAGCGGAACAAATATAAAAGACGGGGCAAGAGATTCATTTTGACTGCGCTGAGTCTATCGTTGAGCCGGGATAGGCCCTCCTTTGACCATTTATGTAGGTCCACCTCTAGTGAGCAGAACATGGGGGGGTAGTTGGCAGCGTATAGGTCGCCAATGCATTTAGTCAGTTTGATGCCCAGATAGGGGATTGCGTCTCCTGCCCACGTGAAGGGAAAATGTTGTTTGAGTTGGTCGATTAGTGGCGCATGGACCGATACGTTGAGGGCTATAGATTTGGTCACGTTTACTTGAATCCCTGAAATGGTTCCGAATTCCTGGAGAAGGCGGAAGACATTGGGGGTGGATATAAGAGGTGCTGTCAGGAATAATAACATGTCATCGGCAAAGAGGGCCCACTTGTGTTCCTCAAGGCCGCATTGAACCCCTTTGATGTTCTTATTTGCTCTTATGGCTATGGCCAGTGTCTCGATCGCAATTGCAAAAATCAAAGGCGAAAGAGGGCAGCCCTGCCTGGTTCCCCTGCAAATATCAAAGGACTTGGAGTAGTGACCCATGAGTCGCACCTGAGCTGTGGGGAATGAGTAGAGTGAATGTATTATTGTAAGAAATCCGTCACCAAACCCCCAGCATTCTAGAATATCAAAAAGGTAGGGCCATGACACAGAGTCAAAGGCCTTCTGCAGGTCCAGTGACAACAGGAAACCCTCCTGAGTGGGGCCTCCATCCCACTGGGACCGCAGAAGGGATATCAAATCAATTGCTCTTCGAACCTGGTCCGGACCCTGTCTCCCCGGGATGAAGCCCACCTGGTCCCTGTGTATGTAACTAGCTATGAAGTTAGACATCCTATTAGCGAGGATTTTTGTCATTATTTTGAGATCGTTATTGATTAACGAGATAGGGCGGTAGCTACAGACCTCGTTTGGGTCTTTACCCTGTTTAGGTATAACCAATATAAAAGCTGAGTTTAAATCGCTTGGGAGAGGGGCTCCATCCCAGAGGGAGTTGAAGAACCTTGTCATGTAAGGAGTTAGATTGGCCGAACTTCTTATAATAACAAACCGAGAAACCATCTGGATCAGGAGCCAAATCTAATTTCAAGGATTTAATGACGTCTAATATTTCATCTGATGAGAAGGGTGCGTCGAGAAGCTCTCGATGTGTTTGCTTCAGGTGAGGTAGATTAAGGTCCTGGAGGAACAGCTCTCTGGCATTGTGAGGTGTGTGAGGTATTTTCTCATAAAGGTGTGAGTAGAAATTATGGAACGATTCCATAATGCTCGCTGGATTCTGTGTTAAATTGCCTGTCGAGGTGTGAATTTTGGGGAATACCGAGGTGCGAATCTGTGGGCTTAGTTTGGCTGCTAGCTTGGAGCCTATTTTGTCCGTTTGATAATAGAAGCGTGCTCCTGTCCATCTCAAATGTTTCTCAGCCGAGGTGGTGAGAGAAAGATTTAGTTTTGCTCGTGCCGAGACCAGTTTGGCCAGGCTGTCCAGGGTGGGATTTTGTTTGTGTCTCTTACTCAACAGGCAGAAGTCCTCTGTGAGTTGTAAGACTTCTGCCTTGCTCTCCCTCTTGAGTTGAGATGAGAGTTGTAAGAGCCTGCCCCTCATCACCGCCTTGTGCGCTGCCCACAGAGAGCCAGGCGAAATCAACTCTGTGTTGTTTTCACCGAAGTAATCAGTTAAGGCTGTTTATAGGAGTATGCAATGAGTCGGATTATTCAAGAGCGTTTTGTTGAGATGTCATCTGAAGGGTCACTTCTCACCCGACCCACTTTTTAGAGTTAGGGTCATTATGGAATGATCGGACAGGGGCGTGTCACATATTTTGGAGGTTACTACCCTCGGGATTACGTGTGTTAGGACAAAGATGTGGTCTATCCTAGAAAAAGTATTGTGGGGAACGGAATAGTGCGTATAGTCTCTAGTTTGGGGATTCATTTCCCTCAAGATATCAATCAGGCCAAACGACTAAATGGTCTGAGCTACTCGAAGGCTGCGTTTAGGGGGCCGTTTGGTTCTTGGCTTCAGGGGGTCAGATTTGTCAAAGGAGAAGTCGAAAGGAGTGTTGGAGTCTCCCCCCACTGCCACTGTGCCCACGAAATGAGGTCTTAAGATCTTTAGAGTAGTGTCAAAGAATAGGTCTTGATGTGTATTTGGTGTATAATATGAGACAAACGTGTAAGCCTCTTCGTTAATCATTCCAGTTACTAGGATGTAATGACCCTCGGGGTCTGTAATGGTTTTCGAGTGGGAAAAGTGAGTTCTGTTTGAGAAGCAGACCGCCACTCCTCTCGTTTTGTTGTCAGCAATAGCTAAATGAAAATGCGTGAAGTTTTTGTGAAGGAACTTGGATTGGTAGGTAGCAGGGAAATTAGTCTCTTGGAGCAGTGCTACATCTGCCTTCAATGTATGTAACTGTTGCATTATTTTGCGTCTCTTCATAGGGGAATAGAGGCCCTGCAAGTTGTGGGAGAATATCTTGAGTTTCCCGGCCGTCAGTGTGGCGTCAGTCATGGAGTGAGAGTCGGTTTAGTACTATGTGCGTGTGAATCTTACCTGACCTCGTTGCTGTCCCTGGCAGGTAGGTGACGATCCCAGCAGCATTGTGGACTCGTTCTGTGTTCCAGAAAAAAGGAGATCCAGCGAGACCCTGTATCTGAAGAGGAGGGTGGGAGGGGGTGGGAAGGAAAAGGGGAGAAGAGAGTGGAAAAGAGTGAGAATATAGAGATAGAGAGAGGAGTGAAAAAACTAAATGTTAGATAGTGCATCATACAGTAGCAACCACAGCCCACGCGGACCAGGGAGGGACCCATCCCTGCCTGTACCATTACCCATAAGAAATGCACAGCAAGGGTCAAAAGAGTCTGGGTCCGACTATCAAAAGAACTAGAGTTCAACTATCGGAGCCAGAGGGAGGCGCACTAGGACCACTCTGGTCAACTCTGCCTCGTAGAAAACCTGTGACGTATATAAATGTTACAGTCTAAGTTAGCACATAAGGGGAGTATTTACAAAGCCCTTCCAGACCGTCCCCCATCTCCCCAGCAGGGAGCTCATAATGGGGAGGAGTGAGACCACCATCCGGGACAAGGAAGCTGGTCCTCTAAGAGGGGACTCAATGACCTAAAAAGGGGGAAGGGACATGCGGAAAGAGGGTACTCCTAAAATAAATTGGACTGATCCCTGAGCTCCTCTATGTCATAGGGGAAGGGAACGGACAAACCAACTATTGCGTGGAGCCGGGAATTTAGAACTAAGACAAAAAAAATGAAACCCTTAAGGATCCGTGAAGTAATCCTGAGGATTACTCAGATAAAGTAAGTCGCCAATAGTACGGCAGCAGTCAGGTCACTAACTCAGTCCAAAAGGAAGTCTGCAGGTTATGAACAGTCAGCATTCCTGTTCATGGTGGGAAGGATTCTTTCAATCGTTAAGGGAAGTTGTTTCTGCCACACTTGAGTCACGGGGCTGGTAGGTGATGGTCTTTTGGAAGATGATGCTCCTCGGGAAGCGGACATTGGTGGAATTTCCTGAGCGATCAATCCGAGGTGTAGAAGAATTTGTTCCCCATCTTGGAAAGAGGAGAAGCTATATGGTTTGTTGCGGTATGAGAAGTTTAATCGCAGCGGGAAGGCCCATCTATAGGTGATCTCTTTGCCCACCAGGACTTGCAGTAGCGATTTCAGGGCCCGTCACTTTTGTACTGTGTATGGGGATAGATCCGCGAAGATTTGAATCTGGTGTCCCCTGATCATTAGCTTTTCTGCCATTCTGGAAATTTTCATCACTTCTTCCTTGACCGCGTAGAAATGCGGTTTTACTATTATATCCCTTGGAAGACCGTCAGGAAGAGGGGGTTGTAATGCCCTGTGAGCTCTGTTAAACTCCATGCGGTGTGCTGGAATGTTAGGGATTAAACTTTTAATAAAGTCTTGGACTGCCATGTGGGTGTCCTAAACAGATTCTGGGAGACCCCTAATTTGGAAGTTCTAAAGCCTCAACCTATTCTCAAGGTCATCTATTTTAGAGGTGGCGGTCTCTAGTTGGTCCTGGAGCTCCTGGATCCTAGTAGTGTTTTGGTTAACTCTCAGAATAGCTTAGTCAGATTTTTGCTCGATCACCTCAATCCTGGCTCCAATCTGCTGCATATTGGTGTGTATGGAGGCTGTAATCTGTGCTGCCGTTTGAGACAGGCCTTTTGAAAGCATTTTTGGGAGAATGCAGCCATCATAGAGGGAAAGTCAGTGGGGGAGAGGGAGGGATCCCTGGCCTGTGTGTCCCATGGATCTGGGCTGTGTAGCAGATCCTGCTGTGGAGTGAGAGCTCCCCCTCCTAGTGTCCTCCCTATAAGGGATTCAGTTGATGCAGGTGAAGGGGCCCCAGGAAGGGGGGTATTTACTGTGGCCGCAGATGTTTGGGAGGACGGGAGAGCATCCTGATCCTGGTCTGCGATGGAATCTGCCAGGCGGGGCAGGCCTCGTGAGGAGATGGCCGCCATTTTGGGATGGCCGGTCCGCGCTGTTGTTTCGTTCAGTGCGGTGAAGAGGCTCCTCCAGGCAGAACTCGAGGACATCTGGCAGTTGTGGGATGTGTCCCCAGCCAGCAGATGACTGTGCCGGGCCAGAACAAGGGCTTAGACGGCTGCTGTGGCAGACATTAGGTCGGAGTGGCGCGGAGCTCCCGGTCTATGTGGCCATCTTGGACGCCGCCACGCATGCGCTCCCCCCCAGCATGGATATCCTAAGTCACTCTTACGCAAAGCCTTTAACAAGGCATACCAACAACCTAGGAATACACTACTTTACAAAAACAAAATGACACTAGAAGGCCACTCTATGGTCAAATTTGTCACGCAATACTCTAACCAACAACACCAATTAAGAAATGTATTGGCCAAACACTGGCATATTCTATATGAGGACCCTACTTTGAACAAGTACATGAGTGACCACCCCGAGATTGTATTCAAAAGGGTGGTGTCTTTGCGTGACAGATTGACCAAGAGTAACAAACTATCCATGAACAGGGTATTTATAAATGTGGGCACTGTGCTTGCTGCCCCTGGGTCTCCACAGGCCACAGATTCAGACTACCTAATGGGGAACTTTTTTATCCACACTTTCGGGCTGATTGTAGCACCCAGGGGGTGGTCTACCTAATGACCTGCAAGTGTGAGATGTTCTATGTCGGAAAAACTATCCGTCAATTTTGCCAGAGAATTAATGACCATATCTACTCCTCAACCAATGGCAGGATGCTAAGCCCCATAAGTAGACACCTTGACCTATACCACAGATTCGACACCTCTGTTGCCACTTTTATAGTTTTGGCAGTAATACTGCAACATCTGAGGTGACTGGGACAGGAGAATACTCCAGCACCAGACCAAATGGATAGAAAGCCTTAATGCCACACATTGGCCTGGTATAAATCATTTTTGTAAAAATTATATACTAACTTATCTTGTATTATTTTTAGCAACAGAAATACTTTTTTCCCCTGCAGTTTTACATATGGGGCCTTCTATCCTGTCTCCTGTTGGTGTATCTCTGTGTCCCCCCCTTCTACCCCCCTTCCTTAGTGAGTGATGTATGCTCACTTTTGTTTAGGTGCCTGCCTGTCCAACTATTCAATAAGTACTTTGTCTGTTGATATTGCTTGTTTGTTCATGTACACTCTTTATTCATTGCCCAAAATGCTATTTATTGACTTATCACTTGTAAATCTATTTTGACAAGGTATGTGTATATTATCTATTGTCCGCATACTTTTCTTACCGGGATTCTTTAATAACTTATCAATGATAACCTTTCTCTTCAGATGTTATGGAACTGATCTCTGCAAATCTTATTATGCTGCCTTTTTAACAAATCTATATCAAGCTATCGATTGTTGGTGGTTCATTAGTGATACAACCTCCCTTACCCTGATACAGCATATATACACAATTGTTTACTACTAGGTGAGACTACCTAGTTAATACCACCTATTAACCCTATAGATAGTTTGCATATAATGAGGCTGTTCTTACTATCACTATTCATATATATCTTTCAGGTGGCGGTGTTTACCGCCAAACACAGTTCCAATCCTTAAGCATAAAGCTTATGGATACACAACATCTATACAGGCTTTTTGCCAATTATGTCTTTTAAATGTCCTTTGATACTCCCTGCAAATGTTCGAGACTTTATACCAAAATTATAAATGTTATTGATTGATTGCATATTTCTCTCTTCTATAGATTAACTAACAAGCTCCTGAAAAAGTGATGTAGAGCTTTCTTGCATGTCATAATTCAATACAGGGATACACGTCTGTATTGATATGATCTGCTAATAAGCCACTGATCAGAGCAATTTAACTAAAATGCGACCCCCCCTCCTACCACCGCCGCTATGTCTCCCACCTCTCCACCTGCCTATGCTGACATCTAATGTGCCCCCCACCCTCACTCTAATTCTCCCTTACACAGACTTACTCTAATTCTCCCTTGCATCTTATGGAACTATAAAAAATATACCCCCAGTGCTGCTCTGACCCCCCTCCAGTGCCCCCCCACGTGTCTAATGTCCAGGTGCCACCTGCCCTGTATTTGCTAGCCGGCTCTTCCACCTCCCCCTCCCGCCAGCTGCTCCAGGGCGGGAGAGTTTAAAAACTACCCCCCCTATGAGCTGCTCCAACCCCCCCTCCACCTGCACTGTTTAGGAGATATTTACCATATACACTTGTGCCAACATCATGCGCACTGAAGAAAGAGCACGATCGTGCCGTTTCTAAAGGGCCCGTGCTGTGACCGGCAGCTCCTGCACGCACGCATGTGTTGTCAAGCGACTCCGGACAGTCACAGAGCCGGAGTCCAGGGCCCCGTAAGGAAGAGGGGTGAATACGGATGCGGCCACCAGCAGGTACAGCGGGGACATCACGGGCTTCGTTTGTAGGTAAGTACAACATAATGGGCTAGTATGCAATGCTTACTAGCTCATTATGCTTTTACTTTGCAGGGGAAAAAAGAGGAAGTAAAACCCATCAGGGTTTACTTCCTCTTTAACTGTAAGTACATACTAAGCTTCATACAAGTTTACTAAGTACATACAGTTAAAAGTCATACAGTGCAGGCTCTCTCCCAAACTTTGTGTGTCTATAGAGCACACGGTAATGCTTGGCCCCAATCCCTGCTTCCTCCTCACAGTATTTGATTGACAGCAGCAGGAACCAAAGGCTCCTGCTGATGCCCAAAGTCCCTTTGTGAAGAAGAAGAGAGGGGAGAGAAGAGCCATGCACAGCACTGGATCAATTGAGGACTCAGGTATGTATTTAGGGAGGTGGGGGAGTATAGCAAGCTGTAAACATGTTTTAACTTAATGCAGGGAATGCATTATGGTAAAAAACCTTTTGGCTTTGGAACCACTTTAAGGTACTTTGTGTACATGATACAGCATTACTATAAACAACAACATTCTGTTACAATCTCAGCACAACCTGCGTCAAGTACACCACAGAATTCAATCACTCATCTTTCTCCAGTGCTTGCCTCTTGCAATTGCTACTCACTTAACAAATAAAAGTAAAGATGGGTAATCAGAATATTAAGCCGCCCTTAATTCAAAACTACCCCCGCTGCGCCAGTGGATAGAGTATATAACAATCAGGAATGAGGTCCAGTGAATGGCTCACTCAGTGTGCAAAAATATATATATCTATAACTCACTAAATGAAAAGTGAAAGAGAGCTGCCCCTTTGAAAGGCTATAAAACTTAAATATTATCTGATGGCAAAAATAGTTGGTCTGGTGGCAAAAATAGTTGTTTTAATAAAATATTTAATGAATCACTCAATCGTACAAGTCCCTTGATGCAGGTGATCTCTGAAAATTTTTGAAGCATGACCTTTTATTTGTTAACTTAAATATTATCTGATCTCATATATCCTTTTAACACAACGAACCTTCTCCTAGATATATAAGAGCAGATAAGAGGCACTCATAACCCTAGTGCTAGAAATCACATGTGCTGTAATTCCATCAAAAAAATAACGACATATAAGTGTACAAACTCATGCATAAGATTAATGGTGTGTACCACCTCTAATTAAACCATGCAAAAATACATCCAATGTGCACGTGAAAAAAGCTGTGACAGCAGAATAATGAATAAATGGCCAAAAATCCCCAATTAGTGTGATTCACAAAATAAGTATTGGAAAGCGCAAAACAAATATAATTATATTATAAATAAATTGAAGCATGAAAAATCAGTCCTTGAAAATCTTGTGACAAAAAATATATACTGTGATTTAATTTGTGACAAAAGAAATATTCGCACAAATCTTCTAAGGTGCAGTGATCTTGATATTGCTGAACTCCACGTGCCTTTCACCTCACCAACGTGAAACGTGAATCCACTCCCAAAGGAATCTCACTCACCAAATGATTTTGCCAGCACTCTCATGCACGGCAAAAAACGCTTAGTAGCCACACTCCAGAGTAATCCAATAAGCAGTAATTCCACAGTGTTTTAGAATCATTCCACATGTAAAAGAATTGAAGAACTCACATAGCGTAAACCAGCACGGCACGTTTATTTAAAACCACTACAATCTTCAATGGAAACACTCACATTTTAAAAGATATAAACCAGCAGTAAAACCAATGTGATTCACAGCAACTTCAAATTCAGTGGATACACTTAAAACAACAGGTGGTCACGGCGGACCCGAGGTGTGTTGATGCTAGGACTCACGGTCTCTCTCACGGTCTCTCTCACCCCCCTCCGTAGCGCGCCGTGCAATAACAAACTCTCCTTCGTATAGTGCGGCTCTCAGCGTTGCTCGTCACATCTCATAGCCACGCCCCCGACATGTTTCGTCATAGATCAGACTTATTCATGGGATTGGCTAACCAGGCTGTCCCTCATCCCTTATATCTCCTCCTCCCTGGCTTCCCATAGGTTGGTGAGTCCGCATGCGCACATCTCGTGTCCCTGCTCCAATAATAGACTAGAGACTACGGCGCGCCGCTGTACAGGGATGCAGTTTGCCTTTACTTAACTGTGGACTGATTGCAACATATACCTCAGATGGATGGCTTAACCTTAGTAAATTCTGCATAACAGTGTAAGCGATCACAGCATTACTGCTATGGTCACGTCTGAAGCATACCTAATCTACATATTCTGCATACCAGTGTAAGCGACCACAGTATCACTGCTATGGCTCCATCTGAAGTATACCTAATTCACATGTACCCAACGATATTTCATCACAATTATACCGGTCTATAATTTCCTAAATCAAAAGTATATACTCCGATTGCTAAAATAGCACACCACTGGATGAACCCGTACCCACAATAAATTACATGTTGGATAAAATTCCAATAAAAAGCGAATGTGCTAAACTACATAAAAAATCATTAAAAATCATTAAATATTCCTACAAATGTCCCCTCATTCACAATTGACCTAAAGTTTAACAACATGGTGAGAATATAATTAATTAAATGCACTACAGTAAAACTCCATATCATATAATACATGGATTATTCAACTGTAATAAAACCTATATGTAGAACACTTATGTAAACACTTATGTAGAACCTATATGTGAAACGTTTAGAGCATTCTTTATCTTTATTTAAAGAATATATATCAAATATATCACATATCAACCCTCCTGCCCCATAAAAAAGGTAACATCCCTCTGAACCTACTGCTAAAGTGTTCCACCAGGACACAGCACATCAAATTTAACCACGTTAAATTAAAAATTATTTATGAAACAGTTTAAATCTAGTTCTATGTTTAACCCCCTAGGGGTTAAACCTTTCAATAAAAAGATCCAGCGAGTTTCCCTCTGCGACAGATCCCTCACCCTGTTGGAACCCCTCCAAGACGGATTCACCACATCAATTCCACAGAATTGTAAGAGTGAGGGGTCCTTTTGGTGTTTTTCTTTGAAATGCAAGGAGACACTATGATATTTTTAACTGTTCTTAATATTGGTTAAATGCTCCGAGATTCTGATCCTTAGCAATCTTTTTGTTCTGCCCACATAAAGTAGGCCGCAAGGGCACCACATCAAGTATACAACATAAGAGGAGTTGCAAGTGCTGAATTCCTTAATCTCAAAGGATTCCCCTTCTCTATTTGTTATACTTGTCACTCCTCTGTGGCTCACTTTTACGGTCCTGCAGCATATACATCTTCGGCAACAGTAAAAGCCCTTAAGGTCGAGTCTCAGAACATTATGCCCAGGTGGATCCAAGATTTTCCTTACTACATGATCGCCAAAGCTTGGAGCCCTCCTGTAAATGAATCTCGGTTGTTTCGGTAGGATCTGCCCCAAGTGTCTGTCTTTGCGTAAAATGTGCCAATGCTTTTTGAATATCCACTCAATGTCTTTATATCGACAATGGTACCCTGATATGAACCCCAACTGATGTTGGCCCTCAATCATCTGGGGCACATTCCTTTTCTCAAAGCATTTCTCCCTCGGGGTTTGTGCCACCTCCTGAATAACCTTATTCAATACCTCAGTGTCATATCCTTTCTGTATAAATTTCTTTTTGAGGATACCTGCTTGTTCATAAAAATCATCCAACAATGTGCAATTGCGTCGAACTCGTACCATCTGTCCCTTTGGAATATTTTTTATCCATCCGGGATGATGGCCGCTTCTTATAGACAAATAGCTGTTGCGATCTGTCGGTTTAAAAAACACTTTAGTCCTTAATATGTCCATATATCTTTCAATCATCACATCTAGGAAGTTGACCCTATCACTGCTGATCTGATATTCCAATCTAATATTATTAGTGTTATTGTTAAGTTCTTGTAAGAACTCAACTACCGAATCCTCCGTGCCTTCCCATATAAACAGGAGGTCATCAATAAATCTCCGATAAAATAAAAGCTGTGTGCCCCAAAAAAAGAAATGAATAAATTTGATGTCTATATAGACACACACATATTTATTAGGTCCATGAACATTAAAAAGTACTTTCTGAGCCATCCAGTGGAATCCACTATCAAATCGAGAGTGCCTGACACTAGAATTGATACAGGACTCAAAAATAAATCCATTTTTAACCCCCAGAATCTGAGCAACCATTTTATAGAAGTGTTCAAGAGTTTGGTGCTCAATGATATTGAGGAACTAACCCCACGCAAGGGGGTCAACCTATATTATATCAAAGAAGGGATTCGGTCGTTGGAAGAGAAGAAGGATCTTATAATACGACCCGCTGATAAAGGGGGAGGAGTGGTATTGTTAGATAAATCATTTTATCTTAACCAGCTCTTGGAACTAGTCGGAGATGGATCCACTTATAAAAAATTGGCATCTGACCCCACGGATGCATATAAAACCCAGTTGTCAATTTTGGTAGAATGGGGGTTTAGAATGGATGCTTTAAACCTTAAGGAGAAGAGGTATCTAATCCCCAGTGCGTGTAGAATCCCTGTGATCTACACTCTGCCAAAAATACATAAAAGCACACAATGCCCACCGCCTCGCCCCATTGTCAATGGCATTGGGTCTGTCACAGCCAGACTGGGGGAGTACTTGGATAAATTCCTCCAGCCCAGTGTGAAGGTCACAAGGGCGTATTTGAAAGATACGGGAGACTTGCTGACTTTGCTTAAGGATGTAAGATTGAATGCTACATCTCCAGTATACCTGATAACGGCTGATGTAGCTTCTTTGTATACTATTATACAACATGAAGACGCATCCTTAGCTTTAAACTGGGCATTGAGTAGGAGAGATGACATCCCGGGTATACAAAAGCGTTTTTTGGGGCATGTACTGGATTTTTGCATGTCCCATAACTATTTTTGGTGCAATGGCGACTTTTACTCCCAGCAGGTTGGCGTGGCAATGGGAGCGAAATTTGCTCCCAGCCTCGCCAACCTGTTCATGGCGGAGTGGGAGGACAGGAAGGTTTTTAATGTTAGAAGACCCCAGCTTTTATTTTATCGGAGATTTATTGATGACCTCCTGTTTATATGGGAAGGCACGGAGGATTCGGTAGTTGAGTTCTTACAAGAACTTAACAATAACACTAATAATATTAGATTGGAATATCAGATCAGCAGTGATAGGGTCAACTTCCTAGATGTGACGATTGAAAGATATATGGACACATTAAGGACTAAAGTGTTTTTTAAACCGACAGATCGCAACAGCTATTTGTCTATAAGAAGCGGCCATCATCCCGGATGGATAAAAAATATTCCAAAGGGACAGATGGTACGAGTTCGACGCAATTGCACATTGTTGGATGATTTTTATGAACAAGCAGGTATCCTCAAAAAGAAATTTATACAGAAAGGATATGACACTGAGGTATTGAATAAGGTTATTCAGGAGGTGGCACAAACCCCGAGGGAGAAATCCTTTGAGAAAAGGAATGTGCCCCAGATGATTGAGGGCCAACATCAGTTGGGGTTCATATCAGGGTACCATTGTCAATATAAAGACATTGAGTGGATATTCAAAAAGCATTGGCACATTTTACGCAAAGACAGACACTTGGGGCAGATCCTACCGAATCAACCAAGATTCATTTACAGGAGGGCTCCAAGCTTTGGCGATCATGTAGTAAGGAAAATCTTGGATCCACCTGGGCATAATGTTCTGAGACTCGACCTTAAGGGCTTTTACTGTTGCCGAAGATGTATATGCTGCAGGACCGTAAAAGTGAGCCACAGAGGAGTGACAAGTATAACGAATAGAGAAGGGGAATCCTTTGAGATTAAGGAATTCAGCACTTGCAACTCCTCTTATGTTGTATACTTGATGTGGTGCCCTTGCGGCCTACTTTATGTGGGCAGAACAAAAAGATTGCTAAGGATCAGAATCTCGGAGCATTTAACCAATATTAAGAACGGTTACAAATATCATAGTGTCTCCTTGCATTTCAAAGAAAAACACCAAAAGGACCCCTCACTCTTACAATTCTGTGGAATTGATGTGGTGAATCCGTCTTGGAGGGGTTCCAACAGGGTTAGGGATCTGTCGCAGAGGGAAACTCGCTGGATCTTTTTATTGAAAAGTTTAACCCCTAGGGGGTTAAACATAGAACTGGATTTAAACTGTTTCATAAATAATTTTTAATTTAACGTGGTTAAATCCGATGTGCTGCGTCCTGGTTGAACACTTTAGCAGTAGGTTCAGAGGGATGTTACCTTTTTTATGGGGCAGGAGGGTTGATATGTGATATATTTGATATATATTCTTTAAATAAAGATAAAGAATGCTCTAAACGTTTCACATTTGGGTTCTACATAAGTGTTTACATAAGTGTTTTACATATAGGTTTTATTACAGTTGAATAATCCATGTATTATATGATATGGAGGTTTACTGTAGTGCATTTAATTAATTAGATTCTCACCATGTTGTTAAACTTTAGGTCAATTGTGAATGAGGGGACATTTGTAGGAATATTTAATGATTTTTAATGATTTTTTATGTAGTTTAGCACATTCGCTTTTTATTGGAATTTTATCCAACATGTAATTTATTGTGGGTACGGGTTCATCCAGTGGTGTGCTATTTTAGCAATCGGAGTATATACTTTTGATTTAGGAAATTATAGACCGGTATAATTGTGATGAGATATCGTTGGGTACATGTGAATTAGGTATACTTCAGATGGAGCCATAGCAGTGATACTGTGGTCGCTTACACTGGTATGCAGAATATGTAGATTAGGTATGCTTCAGACGTGACCATAGCAGTAATGCTGTGATCGCTTACACTGTTATGCAGAATTTACTAAGGTTAAGCCATCCATCTGAGGTATATGCTGCAATCAGTTCACAGTTAAGTAAAGGCAAACCGCATCCCTGTACAGCGGCGCGCCGTAGTCTCTAGTCTATTATTGGAGCGGGGACACGAGATGTGCGCATGCGGACTCACCAACCTATGGGAAGCCAGGGAGGAGGAGATATAAGGGATGAGGGACAGCCTGGTTAGCCAATCCCATGAATAAGTCTGATCTATGACGAAACATGTCGGGGGCGTGGCTATGAGATGTGACGAGCAACGCTGAGAGCCGCACTATACGAAGGAGAGTTTGTTATTGCACGGCGCGCTACGGAGGGGGGTGAGAGAGACCGTGAGAGAGACCGTGAGTCCTAGCATCAACACACCTCGGGTCCGCCGTGACCACCTGTTGTTTTAAGTGTATCCACTGAATTTGAAGTTGCTGTGAATCACATTGGTTTTACTGCTGGTTTATATCTTTTAAAATGTGAGTGTTTCCATTGAAGATTGTAGTGGTTTTAAATAAACGCGCCCTGCTGGTTTACGCTATGTGAGTTCTTCAATTCTCTTACATGTGGAATGATTCTAAAACACTGTGGAATTACTGCTTATTGGATTACTCTGGAGTGTGGCTACTAAGCGTTTTTTGCCGTGCATGAGAGTGCTGGCAAAATCATTTGGTGAGTGAGATTCCTTTGGGAGTGGATTCACGTTTCACGTTGGTGAGGTGAAAGGCACGTGGAGTTCAGCAATATCAAGATCACTGCACCTTAGAAGATTTGTGCGAATATTTCTTTTGTCACAAATTAAATCACGTTATATATTTTTTGTCACAAGATTTTCAAGGACTGATTTTTCATGCTTCAATTTATTTATAATATAATTATATTTGTTTTGCACTTTCTAATACTTATTTTTGAATCACACTAATTGGGGATTTTTGGCCATTTATTCATTATTCTGCTGTCACAGCTTTTTTCACGTGCACATTGGATGTATTTTTGCATGGTTTAATTAGAGGTGGTACACACCATTAATCTTATGCATGAGTTTGTACACTTATATGTCGTTATTTTTTTGATGAAATTACAGCACATGTGATTTCTAGCACTAGGGTTATGAGCGCCTCTTATCTGCTCTTATATATCTAGGAGAAGGTTTGTTGGGTTAAAAGGATATATGAGATCAGATAATATTTAAGTTAACAAATAAAAGGTCATGCTTCAAAAATTTTCAGAGATCACCTGCATCAAGGGACTTGTACGATTGAGTGATTCATTTAAATATTTTATTAAAACAACTATTTTTGCCACCCAACCATCCCATATCTCATGGAACTGTTTCAATATTTTAAAAAGTTCTGATGCTGAATGCTGGAGCATACGATCCAGCCCCTGACATTGGATCTTTGTTGTGTCAGCACATTTGGCAGAGTGATCTATTGTCCAATGCTGGAGCTGATGTCACCAAGCAGAGCGAGAGATGACAGTGGCATAAAGGGCATCTCTTAGGTAATCAACCAATAAGCACTAATGATCTAGTACTGGGGGAATTACACCTTCTACTGACATCAGTGATAGGGCATTCTTTTTACCTCTTACAGTTACACCAACAATGTTGCATGCTTCTACCCACTGGAAAAAATGAGACATTGTTCCTCCCAGCGACAGCGAGAATTGCAGACACTTTGTTTTTTTTTGTTACGAAAGGCAAATCCACTTTGTACTACAAGTGCAAACTACAAGTTCAAAGTGCACTTGAAATTGCATTGAAAGTGCACTTGGAAGTGCAGTCGCTGTAAATCTGAGGGGTAGATCTGAAATGAGGGGAAGCTCTGCTTATTTTATCATCGAATCATGTGCAAGCTAAAATGCTGTTTTTTATTTTCCTTGCATGTCCCCCTCGGATCTACAGCGACTGCACTTCCAAGTGCACTTTCAGTGCAATTTCAAGTGCGCTTTGCACTTGTAGTGCAAAGTGGATTTGCCTTTAGTAAATAACCCCCTTTATCTCCTAACAGTGATGATTGTGCATTCTCCCTCCCGCTGACAATGACATTCGCAGGGCTCTAATGAGGAAAGTGTTAGGGTCTTCATCTCTTTAGACGTGATTTTCCTTTGGGATTTTCTCACCAAAAATTACAATTACATTTTTGTTGTAAGGGATGCCCAAAATCTGACTTGTATCTTAGTGCAGGCTTCTAGGAAAACCAGCCAATCACACAGGCATCTACCCTGGTGTAAATCCACCATGTACAGAACACCTCCAGGTGCATTGCATTCTACAGAAAATACCAGACTTGTAACACAATTGTATACGATATACTGTATATATATATATATATATATATATATATATATATATATATATATATACCATATTAATCAGCGTATAAAAATCAGGGGAAAATCGTGGGTGCATGTTATACGCCGACCCCCTGCCGATTCTGAGCCTTTTGGCGTCTTTCGGACACTCTCGGCGGCTTTCCGCCATTCTCGGCGGCTTTCGGTCATTCAGGGAGGCTCTCTGCCACTTTCGGCCATTCTCAGCAGCTCTCGAGTGCGTCCGAAAGCCGCGGAGAATGGCCGAAAGCCTCCGAGAGCGGCCGAGAGCTGGCGAGAGAGGCTAAGAGAGGCCGAGAGCCGCCGAGAGCCGCCGAGAGAGGTCTGAGAACGGCGGCGCCATTTTTCAACGCCAGATGTCTGCGATGGACACTGACAAGGCTGCAATGGGGGACAAGGCTGCAATGGGGGACAAGGTACAGATGGACACTGACAAGGCTGCAATGGGGGACAAGGTACAGATGGACACAGACAAGGCTGCAATGGGGAACAAGGTACAGATGGACACTGACAAGGCTGCAATGGGGGACAAGGTACAGATGGACAATGACAAGGCTGCAATGGGGGACAATGCTACAAATGGACACTGACAAGGCTGCAATGAGGGACAAGGTACAGATGGACACTGACAAGGCTACACTGTCACTGACAAGGCTGCAGATGAACACTGATGAGGCTGCATTGATGGGCATTTAACAGATGGACACTGACAAGGCTGCAATGGGGGACAAGGTAACGATGGACACTGACAAGGCTGCAATGGGGGACAAGGTGCAGATGGACACTGACAAGGCTGCAATGGGGGGCAATGCTACAGATGGACACTGACAAGGCTGCAATGGGGGACAATGCTACAGATGGACACTGACAAGGCTGCAATGAGGGACAAGGTACAGATGGACACTGACAAGGCTACACTGACACTGACAAGGCTGCAGATAGACACTGATGAGGCTGCATTGATGGGCATTTAAATGTAATTTTTTTTTCCATAAACCTCCCTCCTAAAAGTTTTTTTCCTTAACACTCCCTCCTAAACTTGGGGTGCGTGTTATACACCGGCACGTGTTATACGCCGATAAATATGGTATATAATTTTATATATATATATATATATATATATATATATATATATATATATATATTATATATTTATTTTTCTATTAGCTATTTTTCCCATGAAAGTGGAGTTATCCGTTTTGCAGGTGAAAGCTCAGAACTATTAAAAAAAAAAAATTGGTTACTTGCAGTGTTGTTCCTTTTCATAAATTATATTTTATTACTTTTAATGGGAGATGGAAGATTTGGTAAAACTGGAGCATTCAGAATCTGATGCAGTTGTGAAAGGTAATCAATCAGCTTCTAATTTCAGCTTGCTCAATTTAGCTTTAACACTAAAATCTGGAATCTGGTTGGTTTCAATGCTCAGCTGTACCAGATTTTGCATGCTCCAGTTTTAGTAAAATCACCCCTAGTGGTTTTGAACATGTTAGAAAATGTGACTACTCCAGGAGAGTTTATTCCATAGCTCTGCCTTTCTCATACATCATAGCCATCTCCTCTCTGACAGTGACTAATTACTGTCTACACATACCCATTTTCTATGCCCCCTGTCACTTTCACCTCCCTACATAAATGTTTATGTAGCCCCTGGGGGAAGGAGTGAAGGGGGATACTATAGAGTTTTACTTTCAGTGCCACTGCTGGTGTTCCTGACATTGCATCCAGGATGGTAGCACTCAGCAGCAGTCTTAGTTTTTTATGTTTATATAAGGGAGATATTTACAGGTAAACAACAGGCAGCAAAATATGCTAAATGCACATATGATTTTATGGGAAGGTTATAGTTGAAATGAAAAAGTATCTTTAAGTCTCCAATGGGAATTTTAAGAGTGGGGGTCTATCCAAATCAGGGTTCTATATCTGATGAGGGTACAAAGCAATAGACCCCTATCCAATCCAGTTTATAATAAGTCTTGGAGTGTTAGAAATGTTTGTTCATGAAAGCATGAACAGCTTATTTTGTTAAAGGCAAGAAAAGCTTTACATATATTCATATAAATGGTAGATGTTATGAGAGTTATACTGTGTAACAGGATGGTCACATATTATGACAAAAGGTCATTCTTAGCTAAGATCTGTCCTTCAATTGCCCCAGCTTAAAGAGGAAGTAAAGCCCTGCCTTTTTTTTCTGACCTGCAAAGTAACGGCATAATGTGCCTGTATGCATCACATACTAGCACATTATGTGAAGCTGACCTGCATACAAAGCCCTCCATCGATATGTTGTCACTGCTGGTGACTGCAACCATCTTCTCCTGTCTTCCATCCGGGTCTGCAGACTCCAGCTATGTGACTGTCCAGAGCCAATTGACGTCACTCCCACTCATGTGTGTGGGAGGCACCGGTCACAGCACAGGGCTCTGAAGAAATGGCATGGGCGGCTGTTCCTTCAGAGTGCATGCGCTAATGATGTCATCGGCAGCATATACAGTAGAGGTCTCCTAAATGGTCCATGTTTAGGAGATATTTACAGTACCTATAGGTAAGTGTTATTATAGGCTTACATATAGGTACAAATTATCATTGTTGTTTTCAACTACTTTAAGCCTGTTGATGTCCTATAGAACCCTCAAAGAGAAGGACTGTCCTCAAAAAAGAGCTGCAGAGGAAATGTGTACATCTACTGTAACAAGTTTACCAAGCTCTTTTGGGCCTATTTGGTGCTACCAGAACCACTCTCCCTTTGTCCATCATAATTATCGTTAGTACCCTTTAACATTTCTAATCCACATTAATAGAACCACAGACAGGCATCTGCAATTAGCTAAAGCCTAAGAGCTTGCAGAAATGCTTATTATAAGCCATTTTAGTAAGAAAATTGCTTCCTGAGAGGCAGCTTTCTGTGAGCCTCTTGAAACATAGCCACTAAATTTATGAAAATCCCCAGAAAGACTTCTTCTGCATTGTCTTATTTTTGAAAGTTTACAATTCATAGCAGTTTTTTTTTGTGAAATAATAACAAACTGACCCGAAAAATTACAAAACTGACGTCAGAAAGCAAGAACACCTTGAAGGATTAATGGATTAATTTAATTTTTACTGCTCTCTGGCACAAACCTAGGAATGAGCTTTGGGTTTGGATTGATGTGAGTTCAACCCAAACCTAGTCTGTTTGCTGAATGGACAAACAAACTGGCCAAATTTGACCAGTTTGCCTGCCCAAACAGCTGATGTAGCTAAAAGTCTCTCATTTAGAGGTGATATTAATACTACATCTACATGACAGATGCTGCTGGTCTGTTAGAAATTGTAAACAAACTAGTGGGGATCCTGGAAAATGTCTATTAAGATTTTGACAAGTTTTTGACAACTATCAAACTACTAGCTTTTTGGCTAAAATAACTTATACAAGAGGTTTGGTTGGATTCTGTAATGTATAGCAAAGGAACAGAGAAGTTTTATAGTGAATATTATATTTTATTATATTATATGTTACAATATGTATCTCACATTCTCGTCATTTTCCAAAAAACACTCCAGCACTAAATTTCAGGGGTAATTTTCAGTACTGTTTTTATCTACAATGCCACTCTGGGGCACAACTGGGTAATCTTCAACACACTGCAAGAACCACACAAGAGGGCTCAAACACCTTGTGCATTACCATTAGCAAATGTATTAAATCCACCAAGACAAAGGGATACTCCCAAGCAGATGAAAGAGCAAACATATAACTGATACACCTCAGCTGAGTGCAGTGAAACCTGTCCTGGTAACAATTGATTGGGACATGCCCTATTCCTCAGAGCTCTGGGTGTCCATTTTTCAAAAGATGGAGGAAAAATGGACAAACGGAACACTTATGTGAAAGGGGCCCAAACCTAATCTCCACATTAATTATTGCTGTGTGAATGTATCAGTATTCCACAGCCATCATGAATATTCCTTATAACGTGCATGATCTGTTTATTTCCTATGATCGTCTCCATCTATTGGTTATTGTGTGGTATTTTCCTGATTAAGATATTTCAGGAAAATACCCAATTGTGGCCAAAATATGGAACTGATGATCATAAAAATACACATTAGACACTTCACTGGGATTATTTGTGATGACTGTGTGAATGCTGTTACATTCAAACAGCAACATTTTTATAAATAGACCCCCCTTAGTGTATCCTGAAAATGACTCTTTAACACTCCATATTTACCCTAAATCTTAACCTACTTAGGAATTATTGTACATGGTCATACAGAGGCTGTACAGTATGCAGATCCTGCTTAATTACTCTCTGGCGACCTACAGCTGGCACGTGCAGCCATTCACTGAAATCAATTAGAAAATGCTGCTGTAAGTGGTTATGCAGATAAAGCACATGCATGGACATACACTCTGAATGCAAATGTTTTATGCAAATCCCAGAATATAATTGTATACAGCAGCATCTTCTAATTCATCTCAATGAGCATATGTATACAGCAGAAATGGATATTGGGAGAGTGGTTACGCAGGCTTTGTATGCTGTATGGCACCTGTATGACCATGTGCATGAAGTCTAATTTACTAAAGCCTGAACCTAACCTTACCCTTGACCTTAAAATATATTCATATCAAAAACATTTTTTTTCATCTTGGATACAGGAAGGAATATTTAAAAATTCTGTCAGATTTGAATTGCTTTTTGTGCCATCATTGGGTAGATTCATCCTCTGCATGTCATAGTGACAAAATGGGCCGAAAAATTGCAAGGATTTTCCCTACACTATTTAAGATAAAGAAATATGTTTTTATAGAGATACACCCTACCCTGAATCCCACTCCTTACCTTACCTCTAGCACACAGTTAATTCCTTCAAAGCCATACTTACATTATTCTCATTTCTAGTTGTGGCTAGGTTTGAAACCAAAGCCACCCAGTCCCTGTGTTAGAAAAGCAGCTCTGAGTTAAACTAAGGGAATTGACCTGTGGAAATTATTTTTTTCTGAATGAATCTCTTTTAGTATAAGACTTGTGTATATATGTAAGCATTCCAAAACTTTTTAGCACTCTTTCTGGTCACATACTTCCACCACTTGATGATGATGATGATGTCTGTCACATATCCCCCTTTTTATGATTGAGGGGTCAAAACACACAATGAGCCAGTTTGTTCAACTTTATAGTAACTCCTTTAGCACCGTAAACCTTGATACCTGTCTCAGAACTTTTCTGCCATCTATCTTCATCTTGGGCACTCTCTTGCTTGGTGCTAGTCTTATCCTGACTAACGTAAACAGGCCAATTACAGGACCTATATGGCCTTCACCAGGATCATTTATTTTACTCTTTTCCAGTTTAGAGATACCTCTGTTGTTATAAAACTTTTAATTGTACTGCGCACAACATTTTGAATGATAAGAAAAGTATATACTTGTAAAACAAATGTGCAAAAATAAATAATATAAAGTTAATTTCTGCAGGATATGTCTCAACTTTATATACTAAAATCCATATAGTAAATGTTATAAAGTCCCAAAAGTAAAAAAAAAAATGTTCTTTTGATTAAATGAACCAACAAAAATCCACTGTGTGACTGTGTGAATCACCACCACATTGAAATGAAAGATGGCCACTCGATTTCGATAAGCTTGCCAGACTCATATTTCCTTATGGACGGTTACCTATAAGCCGTGAAGACAAAGACCCACCACCACTTAGACTGGCAGCTCATCCTAAAACATGGACCTTTAATAGTAAAGGACATGAATCGCATGTTCCCCTTTCACAAGCTGCGATCAGCTTTCAGCAGCAATCAATCCATGCGGAACCCTCACTCACCTTCAGGTTAAATGCACCATCTATGCAGCTCAAAAATACAAAAGGGTCCCAATAGTGCTCTCTATTTAAAGCTTTAAGGTCACTTTATTAAAAATACAACATTTCACAAAGTATAAAAGGTGTGCACTAATTAACAAAACAGAGTGAGGTATACCCTTGGCTCACTGCTGGGTAAGAATCTCGGGCTGACTGCTTAGGAAGCTGATGATGCAGACTGTGGCTGTCACTGGCAAGGGAAACCTCCGCTCTGAGCACACACTGCAAAGCTCAACCCTATGCGTTATATTGGGGGACTGACTTTTTCAAAGGGGACCAGAGCCTTAGTAGCCAAGCCTAAACTTAAATAAACTTGCCGCAGCCCACCCCCACAAATCAGCTGTCAGAATGGAGCCACAGTTTCCTGGGTTACACATAACCATAACTCACACTGAATACAGAACATGGAGGAATACCATTACTGCGGTCTGGCTATGGATTAATGACACACACACACACATAATAAATGCTTTGTACATGAATTCTCACGTTAACTCTTGCTAATTCATTTTTAGCATGACAATTAACAAAATAGTAATAGGCCTATGACATTTTTGCATACAACAGGTATTTATGGTTGTGGCAAAAGCCAGGCATGCTTTACAACTGAAAATAACATACACTGGAGGAAAGATTTTGTACTGCATACCACTAAGAAAAAAGATCTGATTACCGTAGAGATTGAATCACTTGAAAAACTGAAGGAGTAGTATATCTACTACAATGTCCCTGTGGTTTTCAGTATATTGTCCACACTTCTCGCCCATTTGGCGTACGCATTAGAGAGAACTCATGCAATATTAAAAATGGCTGCAAAAGATGTATCAATAAAAAAAAAGGAGCAGTGATTTTAATTATGCTTAAACTGCAACAATAAAAACGAAAAATTCCTTTAAACATAGTTCCTGGGGGGGGGGGGTCCTCTTAGGCCTGATTCACACCTATGCAGATTTCACTTTGCATATTCCAGGTGCATTTTGCATTTTTCAATACACATTTTTGATCAATTGAAGTCTATGGAACCAAAAACAGAAAAAAGTCCCTGGCCCATTTCATAAAATGCATAGATGTGAACATGACCCATAGAAAACCATGTTAAATGGACTGTAGTGTGTTTCTGCAAAACTGAAAATACACAAAAAAAGAATAGGTGTGAACCAGGGCTTAGTGTGCCTGTAAAGTGGCACATCTGTAGCATGCATAAAACATGCTGCAGCAAAAATGAAATTTCTAAAGAAAAAAAAAACAAGTAAAATCCCATTTAAAATGACTTGCAGTTGCAATTTCCGGCACCCGGCTATTCAAAAAATAGAGAAAAAATGGCAAGGCCCCCCACAGTCCATACCAGACCCTCTGGGACCGGTATGGATTTGGAGGGAAACCCCATGGCAAAATAAAAAAAAATTGTGTGGGGTCCCCCCAAAATCCATACCAGACCCCTATCCAGGCATGCAGCCTGGCAGGTCAGGAAAGGGGGGGTGAGCGGATGAGGCCATATGCCCTCAACATGGGGGGGTGGGTGGACTCTGCCCCTCCACCTTAAAGCACCATGTCCCCATGTTCATGGAGACAAGGGTCTCTTCCCCACAACCGTGCCCTGTGATTGTGGGGGGCTTATCAGAATCTGGAAGCCCCCTTTAACAAGGGGGCCCCCAGATCCCACCCCCCTATGTGAATGGGTATCAGGTACATAGTACCCCTACCCATTCACCAAAAAAGTGTCAAAAAGTAATAAACACAATTCCTTTATTAAAAAATACTGGAGGACATGTGGCCTGGTATGGTTGGGGGGGGGGGGGGCACTCAGTCGTCGTCCCCCTTTCCTGGCCTGCCAGGCTACATGCCCGTATAAGGGTCTGGTATGGATTTTTTGGGGGGCCGATGCTGTTTTTTTTTTAATTTTGGTGTGGGGTTCCCATTCAAACCCATACCAGATCCGAAGGGCCTGTTATGGATTGGGGGGGCCCCATGCCATTTTTTTTTTACTGGCACTTTTTTCTTATTATTGTTTAGCACAGGGTATATATGGTAAATATTGGACAACTACTTAATGGATGCTGAAAATGCGGTTTGGATCACTTCAGGTAGGACAGTAATATTTATCAACAATATCCCTCAATAAATATATGAAGACTATTCCTGGTTTGTTGATTCTGAACTATACATTGAAAGAACTGGTCACATTGGCCTCTGTTCCATGTAGGAGCCAGACAGTCTGTTACTGGAGATCTCCTGCATTTGTCTGAAGGTGTTCTGTGTTTATACTTATGATAATGTGTATTGTATTGTGTGAGCTCGGTGACAGCAAGTCTGACCTGAAGTGGAGATCTCTGATTAATCACAACATTGTCCAGGTGGATAATTAACGTAATGTTTATAGTATATGTCGGTGGTTGTAATTATATTTGGGTGTCCAAAATCCGTCACAGATGCTATTTAACAAATTTTATAGATATCTCCTTGCATTCCTCCTCTAGATGGCAGCCGAGATGCTTTGGCCATCTTTGAATCAATATTATAAACGGGAGACAAACCGACAATGTTGCCATTTTCTTTATTCCATGTGGGTTTAGGCCAGCATTTTTTACTTTATTTGGTTGCTCTCTATTTTATTTGATATGCACCCCTCACTAAGCACTTTATTTATGAGCAAAACATGTTGGGTTTTATTTTAGGAGAACTCTTTTGAATTGATTTTGGGCACACATGGTTATTGGGGGGGGGGGGGGGAGACCAGGGACTCCTTGAAATCAGTTTTTGGTGGTCTGATTATTAGTACTGTGAAGATATAGGAAATATAGGAACCATATCTTTTACTTATCTAGAGTTCCTCTTCAATATGAAATTGTATTCTCATTTATTTTGTTTTCTGTTTCTGAATTCTTTTGGTATTGCAACACATGTGGTTGACCAGTTGACATTTAAATGTTCTGCCAATGATCTGACACAATTCTCGGAATATGAGATAGGGAAAGATGTTGACATAGAAAGTCCCTGTCTAAAAGCCAACTTAACTTCTTTCCAAGTAATTATTCTTACAATTATTTCTCCCTTTCTGTCAAAATAACTTGACAGTTGAAATTAGCCAGGTCAAAGTAACCCAGAAAACTCAGAACACCGGCCAAGAACTGTGTTGAAATATTGAGTGAAATACTTATTGAAATGCGTTCTTGTGATGTGTAACTTTGGGCTTGTGCCCGCCATAAGATTACTGTATAACCATTCTCTATAAATATCTGAAATCATTTGTAATCGGGATCACTCCTGACTGAGGAGTGGTCCGCTGTACAGCATACATTCTGAAGTAAACCTATATGAGACGATGCAGCTGGCGTTGATGTCCTTTATTTCAAGGTTCAACTTTACATTTGGTGACCCCGAACGTTTCTTCTTGTTTGCATCTCCACCACCGGCACTACACCCTCTCCAGGACAGACAGCAGCAATGAGGCCTCAGGTGAGAAAACTTTTATTTTCTCATGATAAATACTGTCTTTTCTGTGCAATGTGGAGGGGTCGGTTGGGGGAGTGCAGCCACAGAGGGTAACACGTTTCCTATTTTGATTTTGCCTGCATACTTGTCTCTGTATGGTTACTAAAGAATGTTAAAGGTACCTATTATAATTTAAAGCATGCTAAAGAATAATCATTTTAAGCGCTTGCCTTTTCCTCCTTGTCTCCAGAAATGACAATATATATATATATATTTTATGAAGGGATGTATAAGTGCAGGTACCACAATTTCTAGAGAGTGAATAGAAGTTGGTGGTGGTGTTGTTTTTCTTTGTGTATGTTTTTTTTTTGTATGTTTTTTTTTTGCGCATTTGTGGTCCTAAGGCGGATAGATATTGCCTTCAGCGGATAGCCACAAGTGAGGTGAATGACCTGCTGTGTGTTCTCTGGGATAGGGAGTCTAGATAGGGACTAGCCTATTACCACTCAGAAAGGAGACGTCCTTCTGAGAGTAGAATGAGCGAGATATCTCAACTTATGTACTGGGCTGCTGGTACACAGCCATAATGTTGAACGGTGGAGCTCTCAGTCCCGGAGTTCCAAATTGTTGTCATTTCTGAAGAGACTAATGAGAAATTGTGATAAATATGAGAAATTGTGATAAAGATGGGAAAAAAATGTTTTGCCTGTCATGAATACATTTGGGTTAACAAAAAGAAAAAAAAGTTATTGAAAATAGCAAAAGCAACAGGACTAAGTATTGTTAAATTGCAACCAAGTGCTCCTATCATCAAAATGATGGTGAGTGGAGACCCAGATGCCCTGAAACATTATGTAAAATGGTAAAATGGTGTAAACTAACAAAAAAGGAGTATGAAGAGGACCCATCTAAATGGCCGCCAGAGGGGTCCCTTGATACACCTGAAATTGATGCATTGTTTAATTTGCTTTTTAAAAGGTCTGATTGTGGGGGATTGAATGTTTAGCAGCCTGGGAAGAATTATCTAGGAAAGATATAAAACCACCCCCCTATAAAATATGCTCAGAGAAAGCTGCTTTACATGTAGAAGATGAGGATAAAATACCCAATGATTGGGTTTCCCCTTATGACTCAATAAGAAGGGAATTATTAGGAGCATCTGCACCTATGGTATAGCAAGTGGAGACTACAGGAGGGGAGTCAGCTAATGGGGATATAGGAGAGGCGTCTCATTATCAGCAGACCACTCCAAGTATTATGATAGAAACTCCACAGTGTAGACTCATAGGTAAACTTGTTAATAAACAGTATTCCCTACATTACCGTAGAGAACAATCATTCTATGATGTAGATGGTACAATGACATTGGAAAAAGATGGGGAACTGTGGCAGTATACTCCAGCAAGAGCAGATGCCTTAGCAAGATTTAATAAATTAAGTAAATCTGATACTAATACTCCGCCAGTAGGGAGTTTTAGGGATCATGCCTCACCTGTATTAACTAGGCAACAGGTGAAACGGATGGGATTACTACCCCAGCGTACCCCAGAAGATAGACTAAGGACAAAAGAGTATTTTAAATCCAAATTAGAACCCTTTGGACAAATGCCCTCGAGAGAGGTGGCTTTACCGGGGGAGGAAGATGACCAGGGTAATTACACCGCAAGACTAGGAAAAGTTTATGTCCCCTGGAAACCTAATGAGATTAGGGCAATTATTGCAGATCTGCCCAACTTAGAGAGATGTCAAAAGAAGTGGTATAAAAAGTTGATGTGGATAGAGAAAATGCAACAAGCTACATATATGATATGTGGACCTTGATTGATTGTGCAGTGTCAGAAAAGTATGTGTATGTATGGAATGTATTTGCAAGATATGCGAGCATTGATGGATGTTGTGCAGAAGAAAGGTGAGGATGTGTTAGATTACTGGAATAGATTCAAAGATGCTATTCAGAAGTATAGTGATTGGATTCCAGATGATGAAAGTGATATGAAACGAGCAAAGTTGGTGAATGTATTGGTGGATGGAATGTTGCCTGAGATTAGGGAAGAAATAGAGCTTCGTACAGTGGCATGGAGAAAGAAACCTGCCCCTGAATTAGTTGAGATTGCTCAAATAGCTTACGAAGTGTTGGAAAAAAAAAGGAAAGACAAGGTAGAAAAGAAGAAAACAAAAATGATGAATATACAACTACCAGAGGTTAAGAAAAAAGTCCTAGAGCCCAAGGGGGTAACAGTATCTACAGTGCAGGTAACACCTTAGGGTGTACCGGTAGCGGCCCCCCTTACCCACCTTAAGGGACTAGTATATATCTCTAATTATGGGGCACCAAGGCAAAAGCGTGGCAATTGGAGACAAAATGAGGGACAACGCATAAACCCTAAAATTCAGTCTCGATACCAACAAATCATCCCAAACAGAGTAAGATTTCCAACCCTGCAGCCTTGTGCCCTCCCCACTTGCTACAAGTGTGGATTGAGTGGGCATATAGCCAAGGACTGAAGGGAGCGCTAGGATAAGCTGGGATGTGGTGACAATATAGATAACACATTTTATCAAGCTTTAGCTGTAATTGAAGTTGATTCTGTTGATGAGCCAATGGTTGAAATAAATGTAAACGGTATTGATTTGTGTGGACTCATAGACACAGGGGCTTCACGGTCTCTTTTACATGTCTTTGATCGTAACTTACCACTTTCCAATGAAAGGGTTTCTTTGGTAGGGGTAAGTAATAATATAATCTCAGCAAGGGTTACGCAATCTCTACCGGTGACATTGGGAGAGCATCCAACAGAACACTCAATTGTATTGTCTCCACATTCCCTCTGTAATTTATTAGGAAGAGATCTACTTTCAAAAATGGGGGTAACCATTGCATTATCTCCGGGATAAAACTGTTATTGACATACTGCATAGGTTAAAAGAAGAAGCAACTGATCTGTTGTTCATGCCTTTATTAGTAGCTGATATGGAGGGAGGAATTCCAGAAGAGGCCAAACAAAAAATTAACCCTTCTATATGGGTAACAGGAGTAAACACTCCTGGCCTTATGAAAGTTGCTCCGGTTAAATAGAGACCCTACATTGCCAGTACCTAGACTACCTCAATACCCCTTATCTCCTGAAGCAGTTGAAGGTATTAAGCCAGTAATAGGGAAGGTACTACAGGAGGGTGTTCTTACTCCTTGTAGGAGTTCAGCTAATACTCCTATTTATCCAGTTCCCAAACCTATAAAAGCAGGAGAGGATAACCGTCGATGGAGATTGGTGCATAATTTGCGTGCAGTCAACATGGTAATTATACCATCAGTACCTGTGGTACCCAACCCCTCTACTATACTGGCAACAATACCTCGCAACTCACTTTACTGTAATTGATCTTGCCTCAGCCTTCTTTAGTGTTCCTGTTCATCTAGATGATCAATGATTGCTAGCCTTCACGTTTGAGAAAAAGCAACTTACCTGGACTAGATTGCCAATGGGATATCATGATTCCCCCAGTTGCTTTTCTCAGGCGCTCAAGGATAAATTAGATGAGTGGCAGCCACCCATGAGATCAGTATTAGTGCAATATGTGGATGATCTCTTGCTAGCATCCTCTGATGAACAGGCATGTACTGAGGATTCTATTTCTTTAATGAATTTTTTAGCCAGTATAGGACAAAGAGTAGATGCTGCAAAAGTACAATGGGTTAAATTAAAAGTACAATACCTGGGCCACTGTGTCTCCCAAGGTATCAAATATTTGACAGATAAAAGGAAAAAGATAATTTCAAAGCAACGAATGCCCACAACTCTAAAACAGTTGAGAGCATTCCTTGCATTAGTGGGATATTGTAGGCAGTTTTTACCTCAATATTCTACAATTATAGGTCTTAGCTATTCAAAGTAGAAGGGGAAGATGAGCTAAGTCTAGCAGAATTAAGATATATGTTAGAAATGCCCCAAGAGTGAGGTTCAGCAGATAGTGGAGTATGGTGATTTGATTATAATGAAAATTTCATTCCTTCCCTGAACTTGCTGTCTTGAATTTGGGACAAAATACAGAACCAATGATTGATGTGTCAGTTAATGGTTTGTCTATTCTGTGTTTAAAGGGGTTGTAAAGGTATTTTTTTTATTTTTTAAAAATAACAAACATGTTATACTTACCTTCACTGTGCAGCTCGTTCTGCACAGAGTGGCCCGAAGCTGCTCTTCTGGGGTCCCTCGGCGGCTGTCTCAGCTCCTCCCCGCAATAATTAACCACCTTAATGCGAGCTCCCTCACATGGTGGTTAGTTATTGCGGGCGCGCTCCCGTGATACAGCCGACGGCTATAGCCGCTCGCTGTATCACTCGGCCCCGCCCCCCAGCGCACCGCGTCATTGGATATGATTGACAGCAGCGCGAGCCAATGGCTGCGCTGCTTCCAATCCATCCACTGTAGCCAATCAGCGGTCAGGCTGAGCAGCGGAATCGAGGACGTGAATGAGCAGCCGAATTTCGAGGGGTCAGGTAAGTAAAACGGGGGGGGGCTGGGGACGGCAGTATTGTTAGTAGTTTTTTCACCTTAATGTATAGAATGCATTAAGGTGAAAACATTTTTACCTTTACAACCCCTTTAATAGATAAAGGCGATTCAAAGAGTTTGTTAAAATATATGGGATGCCAATGTTGCCACTTCGAATCAGCAGGTAATTTTGGTCGGGGTAAGTAATGATGTAATTACTGACAAAGTTACTGAACCTCTATAAGTAAGAATGGGAGGTCAGTGTCATAAATGTTCTTTTATTTTTATCGCCATAACTCCCCTGACAGTCTACTAGACAGAGGTGTAGTAATAAATATAGGAGTAACTATAGTTTTAACTACTGAAGGAATAATTTCCTCAGATAGAGGTACACATTTTGATAATAAACTCATGGCAGAAGTAATGAATATTTTGGGTATGAAACAACAATTGCCTACTCCTTGCAGACCTCAAGCTAGTGGCATGGTGGAACGCAGCAATCAAAGCCCTGAAGAGGTATTTAGCCAAAATAACTGCTAATGGACAAAGCACATGGGTAGAAGCATCACCTATAGCCTTTAGGACAACCCCTAAAGAGAAACATGAACTGTTACCTTTTGATATATTGTTTGGGCAACCGCCCAGGAGACTACATTTATCTCTTGTGCAGCCAGAGACAGTGACTTTAATGAATGGACATTGCAAATTGGCAAATGTGTTTTCTGATACTTTTTCCAGAGCGAAAGCAGGACAACCTGTGGACACGAGTGAAGGAACTCATGGACTAAAGTCAGGAGATTGGGTGTATATCAAGAATCACACACCCCGAACTACTTTGTCTCCTAAGTGGAAAGGACCATTTCAGGTCATTCTTGTATCTCCTACTGCAGTGAAGCTGAAAGACTATAAGTATTGGGTGCATGGTTCACACTGTAAGAAGTCTTTGGTTCCAAAAGAGAATATAAGCCGGTCTGCTACTGGCAAGAATTGTTCTGTACCTTTACCTTCCAGGTCTCCTCCACTGACTTGTGCGCAAGCAAGAAGACTGCAGAATGAATCTCCTAGGGCCTAAGATGAATGTGAAGCTCTGGAGTGTTATCCTCTGCGGTGGTGTGGTTGTATGGATTACAGTCGTGGCATATGAGTGGACATACAAGAAAGAAAAGGGTAAGATGCAAGATACTTTTCTTTTTAATGCTACTATAATGGAAGAAATGTCACAACTTGAACCGGTTTCAGATGCAAGCTGCCAAGAAGCTGAATATCACTATCTGCTGGATATGCACACATGCACCTATTTCTCATAAGACTTTCTCCTCTTTGTTAGGAATACCTAGCACTTTAGCTAAAATGGAGGACAGTGTACACTTTGGTGAAGTCAGTAGAACAATGATTGACAGAGCTATTTCACTTCTACTATTCACAAATGCTCCATTGAGAAAACCAGCTGTCTGCATTAACTTTTACTTTGGTAGAGTCATACCTGCTACTTGGTATATGGAGGATAATGACTTTCAAGAAACACAACACCACAAAATACCTATACACTTTCTTAAAAAAGACTTTGTACACCTTGTTAAAAGGAACCTCACTGATCAGTCAGCTCCAGGAGAAGATGAAATCCCAGGAGGAAAAGAGGAAGAAGAAGACTCCGAGATTAATGAGAAAAATGACAATTCTCCTGATAGGCCTACATTTTATCCTAAGTCAGATGATAATTTCATAAATGTTGAATCACATGACAGAGAGATTAAACCATTGTTTTCTATTCCTTGGGTAAATAGATGTTGTATTAAAAAAGGCTTTCAGTTTCATCATTGATTTGGCAGGCCTGATGGATAACATTACTGCCTTGTATGATAGAAGCTTTATAGCCCTTGCTATAGAATTGAAAATGATCAAAAAGGAGGTTTTGCAGCACCGGCTGGTGCTGGATTATCTCACGGCCAGTCAAGGAGGAATATGCGCCATAGTGGGAACTACTTGTTGTAACTACATCGGAAATGATACTAAGACTGAAGATGCCATCATTTCGCATGTAGAAAAGGTACAACAAATGAAAGTTAAATTTCGCAAAGAACATACCGAAACTACTTGGGTTGAAGATAACTGGGAAAGCTGGCTTTCCTGGCTCAATCCTCCCAACTAGTTTTCTGGTATTGCAGGATGGTTTTCTGGAATTTTACATGGTATTTTATACATTGTAGGAGTTAGGTATAAATGTTATATAAATGTTATTTGAAAATAATCACACGTGCTGGTACTAATATTGGTTCTTCTGAGCCCTTAAGGTCTCGAGTCAGAACTGCTCACGAAATGGTGGTCCGCATACCTGAAGATCAACCTAAAGATACAGAAGAAGCTTAAAAGGGATACTGAAAGAATTCTAAACACAGGAGGGGCTGTGAAGATATAGGAAATATAGGAACAACATTGTCCAGGTGGATAATTAACGTAATGTTTATAGTATATGTCGGTGGTTGTAATTATATTTGGGTGTCCAAAATCCGTCACAGATGCTATTTAACAAATTTTATAGATATCTCCTTGCATTCCTCCTCTAGATGGCAGCCGAGATGCTTTGGCCATCTTTGAATCAATATTATAAACGGGAGACAAACCGACAATGTTGCCATTTTCTTTATTCCATGTGGGTTTAGGCCAGCATTTTTTACTTTAGTTGGTTGCTCTCTATTTTATTTGATATGCACCCCTCACTAAGCACTTTATTTATGAGCAAAACATGTTGGGTTTTGTTTTAGGAGAACTCTTTTGAATTGATTTTGGGCACACATGGTTATTGGGGGGGGGGGGGGGGGGGAGACCAGGGACTCCTTGAAATCAGTTTTTGGTGGTCTGATTATTAGTACTGTGAAGATATAGGAAATATAGGAACCATATCTTTTACTTATCTAGAGTTCCTCTTCAATATGAAATTGTATTCTCATTTATTTTGTTTTCTGTTTCTGAATTCTTTTGGTATTGCAACACATGTGGTTGACCAGTTGACATTTAAATGTTCTGCCAATGATCTGACACAATTCTCGGAATATGAGATAGGGAAAGATGTTGACATAGAAAGTCCCTGTCTAAAAGCCAACTTAACTTCTTTCCAAGTAATTATTCTTACAATTATTTCTCCCTTTCTGTCAAAATAACTTGACAGTTGAAATTAGCCAGGTCAAAGTAACCCAGAAAACTCAGAACACCGGCCAAGAACTGTGTTGAAATATTGAGTGAAATACTTATTGAAATGCGTTCTTGTGATGTGTAACTTTGGGCTTGTGCCCGCCATAAGATTACTGTATAACCATTCTCTATAAATATCTGAAATCATTTGTAATCGGGATCACTCCTGACTGAGGAGTGGTCCGCTGTACAGCATACATTCTGAAGTAAACCTATATGAGACGATGCAGCTGGCGTTGATGTCCTTTATTTCAAGGTTCAACTTTACATTTGGTGACCCCGAACGTTTCTTCTTGTTTGCATCTCCACCACCGGCACTACACCCTCTCCAGGACAGACAGCAGCAATGAGGCCTCAGGTGAGAAAACTTTTATTTTCTCATGATAAATACTGTCTTTTCTGTGCAATGTGGAGGGGTCGGTTGGGGGAGTGCAGCCACAGAGGGTAACACGTTTCCTATTTTGATTTTGCCTGCATACTTGTCTCTGTATGGTTACTAAAGAATGTTAAAGGTACCTATTATAATTTAAAGCATGCTAAAGAATAATCATTTTAAGCGCTTGCCTTTTCCTCCTTGTCTCCAGAAATGACAATATATATATATATTTTATGAAGGGATGTATAAGTGCAGGTACCACAATTTCTAGAGAGTGAATAGAAGTTGGTGGTGGTGTTGTTTTTCTTTGTGTATGTTTTTTTTTTGTATGTTTTTTTTTGCGCATTTGTGGTCCTAAGGCGGATAGATATTGCCTTCAGCGGATAGCCACAAGTGAGGTGAATGACCTGCTGTGTGTTCTCTGGGATAGGGAGTCTAGATAGGGACTAGCCTATTACCACTCAGAAAGGAGACGTCCTTCTGAGAGTAGAATGAGCGAGATATCTCAACTTATGTACTGGGCTGCTGGTACACAGCCATAATGTTGAACGGTGGAGCTCTCAGTCCCGGAGTTCCAAATTGTTGTCATTTCTGAAGAGACTAATGAGAAATTGTGATAAAGATGGGAAAAAAATGTTTTGCCTGTCATGAATACATTTGGGTTAACAAAAAGAAAAAAAAGTTATTGAAAATAGCAAAAGCAACAGGACTAAGTATTGTTAAATTGCAACCAAGTGCTCCTATCATCAAAATGATGGTGAGTGGAGACCCAGATGCCCTGAAACATTATGTAAAATGGTAAAATGGTGTAAACTAACAAAAAAGGAGTATGAAGAGGACCCATCTAAATGGCCGCCAGAGGGGTCCCTTGATACACCTGAAATTGATGCATTGTTTAATTTGCTTTTTAAAAGGTCTGATTGTGGGGGATTGAATGTTTAGCAGCCTGGGAAGAATTATCTAGGAAAGATATAAAACCACCCCCCTATAAAATATGCTCAGAGAAAGCTGCTTTACATGTAGAAGATGAGGATAAAATACCCAATGATTGGGTTTCCCCTTATGACTCAATAAGAAGGGAATTATTAGGAGCATCTGCACCTATGGTATAGCAAGTGGAGACTACAGGAGGGGAGTCAGCTAATGGGGATATAGGAGAGGCGTCTCATTATCAGCAGACCACTCCAAGTATTATGATAGAAACTCCACAGTGTAGACTCATAGGTAAACTTGTTAATAAACAGTATTCCCTACATTACCGTAGAGAACAATCATTCTATGATGTAGATGGTACAATGACATTGGAAAAAGATGGGGAACTGTGGCAGTATACTCCAGCAAGAGCAGATGCCTTAGCAAGATTTAATAAATTAAGTAAATCTGATACTAATACTCCGCCAGTAGGGAGTTTTAGGGATCATGCCTCACCTGTATTAACTAGGCAACAGGTGAAACGGATGGGATTACTACCCCAGCGTACCCCAGAAGATAGACTAAGGACAAAAGAGTATTTTAAATCCAAATTAGAACCCTTTGGACAAATGCCCTCGAGAGAGGTGGCTTTACCGGGGGAGGAAGATGACCAGGGTAATTACACCGCAAGACTAGGAAAAGTTTATGTCCCCTGGAAACCTAATGAGATTAGGGCAATTATTGCAGATCTGCCCAACTTAGAGAGATGTCAAAAGAAGTGGTATAAAAAGTTGATGTGGATAGAGAAAATGCAACAAGCTACATATATGATATGTGGACCTTGATTGATTGTGCAGTGTCAGAAAAGTATGTGTATGTATGGAATGTATTTGCAAGATATGCGAGCATTGATGGATGTTGTGCAGAAGAAAGGTGAGGATGTGTTAGATTACTGGAATAGATTCAAAGATGCTATTCAGAAGTATAGTGATTGGATTCCAGATGATGAAAGTGATATGAAACGAGCAAAGTTGGTGAATGTATTGGTGGATGGAATGTTGCCTGAGATTAGGGAAGAAATAGAGCTTCGTACAGTGGCATGGAGAAAGAAACCTGCCCCTGAATTAGTTGAGATTGCTCAAATAGCTTACGAAGTGTTGGAAAAAAAAAGGAAAGACAAGGTAGAAAAGAAGAAAACAAAAATGATGAATATACAACTACCAGAGGTTAAGAAAAAAGTCCTAGAGCCCAAGGGGGTAACAGTATCTACAGTGCAGGTAACACCTTAGGGTGTACCGGTAGCGGCCCCCCTTACCCACCTTAAGGGACTAGTATATATCTCTAATTATGGGGCACCAAGGCAAAAGCGTGGCAATTGGAGACAAAATGAGGGACAACGCATAAACCCTAAAATTCAGTCTCGATACCAACAAATCATCCCAAACAGAGTAAGATTTCCAACCCTGCAGCCTTGTGCCCTCCCCACTTGCTACAAGTGTGGATTGAGTGGGCATATAGCCAAGGACTGAAGGGAGCGCTAGGATAAGCTGGGATGTGGTGACAATATAGATAACACATTTTATCAAGCTTTAGCTGTAATTGAAGTTGATTCTGTTGATGAGCCAATGGTTGAAATAAATGTAAACGGTATTGATTTGTGTGGACTCATAGACACAGGGGCTTCACGGTCTCTTTTACATGTCTTTGATCGTAACTTACCACTTTCCAATTAAAGGGTTTCTTTGGTAGGGGTAAGTAATAATATAATCTCAGCAAGGGTTACGCAATCTCTACCGGTGACATTGGGAGAGCATCCAACAGAACACTCAATTGTATTGTCTCCACATTCCCTCTGTAATTTATTAGGAAGAGATCTACTTTCAAAAATGGGGGTAACCATTGCATTATCTCCGGGATAAAACTGTTATTGACATACTGCATAGGTTAAAAGAAGAAGCAACTGATCTGTTGTTCATGCCTTTATTAGTAGCTGATATGGAGGGAGGAATTCCAGAAGAGGCCAAACAAAAAATTAACCCTTCTATATGGGTAACAGGAGTAAACACTCCTGGCCTTATGAAAGTTGCTCCGGTTAAATAGAGACCCTACATTGCCAGTACCTAGACTACCTCAATACCCCTTATCTCCTGAAGCAGTTGAAGGTATTAAGCCAGTAATAGGGAAGGTACTACAGGAGGGTGTTCTTACTCCTTGTAGGAGTTCAGCTAATACTCCTATTTATCCAGTTCCCAAACCTATAAAAGCAGGAGAGGATAACCGTCGATGGAGATTGGTGCATAATTTGCGTGCAGTCAACATGGTAATTATACCATCAGTACCTGTGGTACCCAACCCCTCTACTATACTGGCAACAATACCTCGCAACTCACTTTACTGTAATTGATCTTGCCTCAGCCTTCTTTAGTGTTCCTGTTCATCTAGATGATCAATGATTGCTAGCCTTCACGTTTGAGAAAAAGCAACTTACCTGGACTAGATTGCCAATGGGATATCATGATTCCCCCAGTTGCTTTTCTCAGGCGCTCAAGGATAAATTAGATGAGTGGCAGCCACCCATGAGATCAGTATTAGTGCAATATGTGGATGATCTCTTGCTAGCATCCTCTGATGAACAGGCATGTACTGAGGATTCTATTTCTTTAATGAATTTTTTAGCCAGTATAGGACAAAGAGTAGATGCTGCAAAAGTACAATGGGTTAAATTAAAAGTACAATACCTGGGCCACTGTGTCTCCCAAGGTATCAAATATTTGACAGATAAAAGGAAAAAGATAATTTCAAAGCAACGAATGCCCACAACTCTAAAACAGTTGAGAGCATTCCTTGCATTAGTGGGATATTGTAGGCAGTTTTTACCTCAATATTCTACAATTATAGGTCTTAGCTATTCAAAGTAGAAGGGGAAGATGAGCTAAGTCTAGCAGAATTAAGATATATGTTAGAAATGCCCCAAGAGTGAGGTTCAGCAGATAGTGGAGTATGGTGATTTGATTATAATGAAAATTTCATTCCTTCCCTGAACTTGCTGTCTTGAATTTGGGACAAAATACAGAACCAATGATTGATGTGTCAGTTAATGGTTTGTCTATTCTGTGTTTAAAGGGGTTGTAAAGGTATTTTTTTTATTTTTTAAAAATAACAAACATGTTATACTTACCTTCACTGTGCAGCTCGTTCTGCACAGAGTGGCCCGAAGCTGCTCTTCTGGGGTCCCTCGGCGGCTGTCTCAGCTCCTCCCCGCAATAATTAACCACCTTAATGCGAGCTCCCTCACATGGTGGTTAGTTATTGCGGGCGCGCTCCCGTGATACAGCCGACGGCTATAGCCGCTCGCTGTATCACTCGGCCCCGCCCCCCAGCGCACCGCGTCATTGGATATGATTGACATCAGCGCGAGCCAATGGCTGCGCTGCTTCCAATCCATCCACTGTAGCCAATCAGCGGCCAGGCTGAGCAGCGGAATCGAGGACGTGAATGAGCAGCCGAATTTCGAGGGGTCAGGTAAGTAAAACGGGGGGGGGGCTGGGGACGGCAGTATTGTTAGTAGTTTTTTCACCTTAATGTATAGAATGCATTAAGGTGAAAACATTTTTACCTTTACAACCCCTTTAATAGATAAAGGCGATTCAAAGAGTTTGTTAAAATATATGGGATGCCAATGTTGCCACTTCGAATCAGCAGGTAATTTTGGTCGGGGTAAGTAATGATGTAATTACTGACAAAGTTACTGAACCTCTATAAGTAAGAATGGGAGGTCAGTGTCATAAATGTTCTTTTATTTTTATCGCCATAACTCCCCTGACAGTCTACTAGACAGAGGTGTAGTAATAAATATAGGAGTAACTATAGTTTTAACTACTGAAGGAATAATTTCCTCAGATAGAGGTACACATTTTGATAATAAACTCATGGCAGAAGTAATGAATATTTTGGGTATGAAACAACAATTGCCTACTCCTTGCAGACCTCAAGCTAGTGGCATGGTGGAACGCAGCAATCAAAGCCCTGAAGAGGTATTTAGCCAAAATAACTGCTAATGGACAAAGCACATGGGTAGAAGCATCACCTATAGCCTTTAGGACAACCCCTAAAGAGAAACATGAACTGTTACCTTTTGATATATTGTTTGGGCAACCGCCCAGGAGACTACATTTATCTCTTGTGCAGCCAGAGACAGTGACTTTAATGAATGGACATTGCAAATTGGCAAATGTGTTTTCTGATACTTTTTCCAGAGCGAAAGCAGGACAACCTGTGGACACGAGTGAAGGAACTCATGGACTAAAGTCAGGAGATTGGGTGTATATCAAGAATCACACACCCCGAACTACTTTGTCTCCTAAGTGGAAAGGACCATTTCAGGTCATTCTTGTATCTCCTACTGCAGTGAAGCTGAAAGACTATAAGTATTGGGTGCATGGTTCACACTGTAAGAAGTCTTTGGTTCCAAAAGAGAATATAAGCCGGTCTGCTACTGGCAAGAATTGTTCTGTACCTTTACCTTCCAGGTCTCCTCCACTGACTTGTGCGCAAGCAAGAAGACTGCAGAATGAATCTCCTAGGGCCTAAGATGAATGTGAAGCTCTGGAGTGTTATCCTCTGCGGTGGTGTGGTTGTATGGATTACAGTCGTGGCATATGAGTGGACATACAAGAAAGAAAAGGGTAAGATGCAAGATACTTTTCTTTTTAATGCTACTATAATGGAAGAAATGTCACAACTTGAACCGGTTTCAGATGCAAGCTGCCAAGAAGCTGAATATCACTATCTGCTGGATATGCACACATGCACCTATTTCTCATAAGACTTTCTCCTCTTTGTTAGGAATACCTAGCACTTTAGCTAAAATGGAGGACAGTGTACACTTTGGTGAAGTCAGTAGAACAATGATTGACAGAGCTATTTCACTTCTACTATTCACAAATGCTCCATTGAGAAAACCAGCTGTCTGCATTAACTTTTACTTTGGTAGAGTCATACCTGCTACTTGGTATATGGAGGATAATGACTTTCAAGAAACACAACACCACAAAATACCTATACACTTTCTTAAAAAAGACTTTGTACACCTTGTTAAAAGGAACCTCACTGATCAGTCAGCTCCAGGAGAAGATGAAATCCCAGGAGGAAAAGAGGAAGAAGAAGACTCCGAGATTAATGAGAAAAATGACAATTCTCCTGATAGGCCTACATTTTATCCTAAGTCAGATGATAATTTCATAAATGTTGAATCACATGACAGAGAGATTAAACCATTGTTTTCTATTCCTTGGGTAAATAGATGTTGTATTAAAAAAGGCTTTCAGTTTCATCATTGATTTGGCAGGCCTGATGGATAACATTACTGCCTTGTATGATAGAAGCTTTATAGCCCTTGCTATAGAATTGAAAATGATCAAAAAGGAGGTTTTGCAGCACCGGCTGGTGCTGGATTATCTCACGGCCAGTCAAGGAGGAATATGCGCCATAGTGGGAACTACTTGTTGTAACTACATCGGAAATGATACTAAGACTGAAGATGCCATCATTTCGCATGTAGAAAAGGTACAACAAATGAAAGTTAAATTTCGCAAAGAACATACCGAAACTACTTGGGTTGAAGGTAACTGGGAAAGCTGGCTTTCCTGGCTCAATCCTCCCAACTAGTTTTCTGGTATTGCAGGATGGTTTTCTGGAATTTTACATGGTATTTTATACATTGTAGGAGTTAGGTATAAATGTTATATAAATGTTATTTGAAAATAATCACACGTGCTGGTACTAATATTGGTTCTTCTGAGCCCTTAAGGTCTCAAGTCAGAACTGCTCACGAAATGGTGGTCCGCATACCTGAAGATCAACCTAAAGATACAGAAGAAGCTTAAAAGGGATACTGAAAGAATTCTAAACACAGGAGGGGCTGTGAAGATATAGGAAATATAGGAACAACATTGTCCAGGTGGATAATTAACGTAATGTTTATAGTATATGTCGGTGGTTGTAATTATATTTGGGTGTCCAAAATCCGTCACAGATGCTATTTAACAAATTTTATAGATATCTCCTTGCATTCCTCCTCTAGATGGCAGCCGAGATGCTTTGGCCATCTTTGAATCAATATTATAAACGGGAGACAAACCGACAATGTTGCCATTTTCTTTATTCCATGTGGGTTTAGGCCAGCATTTTTTACTTTAGTTGGTTGCTCTCTATTTTATTTGATATGCACCCCTCACTAAGAACTTTATTTATGAGCAAAACATGTTGGGTTTTGTTTTAGGAGAACTCTTTTGAATTGATTTTGGGCACACATGGTTATTGGGGGGGGGGGGGGGGGGAGACCAGGGACTCCTTGAAATCAGTTTTTGGTGGTCTGATTATTAGTACTGTGAAGATATAGGAAATATAGGAACCATATCTTTTACTTATCTAGAGTTCCTCTTCAATATGAAATTGTATTCTCATTTATTTTGTTTTCTGTTTCTGAATTCTTTTGGTATTGCAACACATGTGGTTGACCAGTTGACATTTAAATGTTCTGCCAATGATCTGACACAATTCTCGGAATATGAGATAGGGAAAGATGTTGACATAGAAAGTCCCTGTCTAAAAGCCAACTTAACTTCTTTCCAAGTAATTATTCTTACAATTATTTCTCCCTTTCTGTCAAAATAACTTGACAGTTGAAATTAGCCAGGTCAAAGTAACCCAGAAAACTCAGAACACCGGCCAAGAACTGTGTTGAAATATTGAGCGAAATACTTATTGAAATGCGTACTTGTGATGTGTAACTTTGGGCTTGTGCCCGCCATAAGATTACTGTATAACCATTCTCTATAAATATCTGAAATCATTTGTAATCGGGATCACTCCTGACTGAGGAGTGGTCCGCTGTACAGCATACATTCTGAAGTAAACCTATATGAGACGATGCAGCTGGCGTTGATGTCCTTTATTTCAAGGTTCAACTTTACAGTACTGATGGAGAGACACGGTGTGTTTAGAGAGAATTCATATGCCCTGTAAGCACTGTGCTTAACCGCCAATAGATATTGCCATCACAATAATAATTGTATTGGGTGGAGTGTTTTATTTCTGTGGGGATTGTTAGCTTTAGGCGGTGGGGGTTTTCTGCAAAGCCCCCCTTCACTCCCTGCAGAACATTGATGCACTGAATATTGTATCCCCACTCACTGTTTTAACATATCTCCCTTCTGCAGTAGAATATAAGATCAAACTATGGGTGGAGACTATTACCTGTATGGTTAAAACTGTGATTATACATACCACCAATACAAACATACCTGTATTCTTTGGAAGTGGGAGTCATCCTCAGCTCCTCTCTATAAGTAAAAGCATACACACAGTCTTTCATTATACATTGTAATAAAATTCTAATAAAGGTTATATTTTACTTCAGTGGCTATTAATGTGCAGGTTAACACACACTCGTCCCATTGAAACAATTGTTTGCCACATTAGAGGAAGTGTGTATCATATAGTTAAGGCTTTAGTTAGTTTTTCCCCTAATCATCTTTCAGGACAGCCACCTGAGAGACCTTGGCTCCTCCCATCAACTGGAAACACCGCGCCAGCCCCTTTAAATTTTCCCCTCCCCTGCCAGCTCATCAGTTATTGGTGTTTCCTCTGGAGGGGAGACACCATGTGGGGAACTGAGGCTGTATAGCCGGGGAGGCTAAGGCCGATTGTCCTGGAAGGGGGCAGAGGCTCCTTGAACAGCTGTCAGGAGGCTTACCTGGCTTCATGGAGAAATTGCCGCTCCAGCGTCTTCGGCAGAAGAGCGCATGGGGAGGCCCTCTTTCAGACACTGAGGGATGTGGTTGAGAAGTACGGTCTCCATTGTGGCAGTTGGCTGAGTCTTGTAGGCATCCGGTTCTGTGGGTGACAGGCATTGGGGGCGGCTGCACCAGGCTCAGTGGCTGCAATGAAGTAGGCCAGGTGGCGGGTGATATAACTTCTGGTTAAGGGGGCGGACACTTACTTTTGTCCCATGGCTTCTGGTTCCAGCTGCAGGACACTAATAAGGGTCTTTAAAAAATGCACAAACGCAAAGGTGTTGGAAATCTCTCTCAAGAAGAAACCACTGCGTTACGTTCATTATGCACACAACACTCTCTTACTATCAAACAGGTGGACAAGGGAGGCAATATAGTCATTATGTCTAACACACAATACAAAGCAATGTGTTTTAAAATTTTACACAATGAAACCTGGTATAAAAGAATTTCCGCAAATACAGTAAGCAGATTTTATGAAGCCTTCTATACTCTGGTCGATGATGCTTTCTCGCGGGGCATCATTGATAAGGGTATATGGGAATTTATTCGCATTAAGCACCCCATGATTCCAACGCTATATTGCTTACCCAAGTTTCACAAACAAACCCCTCTTCCTCCCGGAAGACCAATGATTTCCGGTAGAGGTAGTATTAGTGACAACTTGAGAAAATATATTGATGCATTTCTCAGGCCCTTCGTGATGAAACTTCCGTCCCACATTAAAGACACTATACACTTTCTACAGATTCTTGAAAGTGTCCGTCTAAATCCCGATAGTTTACTAGTGGCCGTTGATGTTGAAACATTGTATAGCTCCATTCCGCACCACCTCGGATTGGTGGCTATACAGCATATACTATCCTATTCACATGGTAATGATAACAAATTCCATCAATTCATCATATCAGCCCTCAAATACATCTTAACACACAACATCTTTACTTTTGATGGGTCCCACTACCTCCAGGTACAGGGTGTCGCTATGGGGACCTTATGTGCCCCCTCTTACGCGAACTTGTACCTGGGGGAGTGGGAGCGCTCTTTTCTTGATGACGAGGATCTATTGCCCTTTACGAATAACATCACAATGTGGCATCATTACATTGATGATGTTTTTATGATTTGGGACGGTCCCATTGATGCTCTACATGCTTTCATGTCCACTCTCAACAAAAATTATTTTAATTTACAATTCACTATGTCATATAGTGACACCACGATCACCTTTCTAGATGTCACTGTTCACAAAAATGACAATGGCGGTCTGTCCAGTGGACTTTTTAGGAAGCCCACCGCGGGAAACACTATCCTCCACGCATCGAGCTCCCATCCACAATCTCTTATCAAGTCCATTCCTTACAGCCAGTATCTTAGGCTCAAAAGAAATTGTTCTACAGTTGAATCCTTTTAACTTGAGGCAGCTAGTTTGAGAGATGGCCTGCTTTTACAATGCTACTCTCATACCTGCCTCAAAAAGGCATATAGGCGGGCCTGCAACAAATCTAGATCAGATTTACTTTTTCCAAAAGAAAAACATATCTCTATGAAACCACAATATACTAGATTAATAACCAAATTCAGCAATCAACATCAAAATATCAAAAATATTCTTACAAAACATTGGAAAATTTTACAGGCTGATCCCATTCTTTGTCAGCATATATCACCACATCCCAATATTACATTTCATAAGGCTAGTTTTCTTAAAAACAAATTGGTACGTTCTGAATTCGTAGGGGAATTCAGAAAAGATCCACGTAAACGCTTTGGTACATTCACCTGTGGTGGATGTGCCATATGCCAGTACATGGCCACAAGATCGCATATCGTTCTACCTAATGGTAGAGCATTCAAACCTCAACATTTTGCAAACTGCAAGACCCCTGGTGTGATTTATATGCTACAATGCCAATGTCATAGTTTTTACATTGGCAAAACAAAACTTGAATTTCGTAAAAGGGCAGGAAGACACATAAAAAGTATGATGACAGCCAATCCGGATTTACCCCTTGGGAGACACCTGAGGGATTTACACAATGGGAAAATCCCCAAAATTTCCTTCGTAATCCTTGATAGAATTCATCCTAATGCGAGAGGTGGTGATTGGAACAAATTCCTTCTCCAAAGAGAATCTCGCTGGATTATGGATTTAAATGCGACCAACACACCTGGCCTAAATAGCATACTTAGCTACAGACCTTTTCTTGAGGGGTTTAGTTCTGGTGTATGTGAAAAGGATATGTAATTGTTATGTTTAAATTGCCTGGATTTGTTGTCTGTTTTTTTGCATAAAATTATGTTGTGCAATATCATGACCAATGTCCAACAAAGAGCTATTTCCCCCTTCTTTTTTTTTTTTGTGTGCTCAATTATTTTTCATGCTCACTCCCATTGCTGTGAGCGTATTTTTGCAATTATTTGCATATTTTTCTTTTTGGCTGAGCCCGCTCACGTCGGCTTGTGCAAGAAAAGAACTTCTTCTTATTGACGTGAATCCTCTGTGAGGGGCCATTGAGCAACCGCACTGTAGCTACATTCACCCTTTAGTAATAGCTGTCTGCTTTCGATTGACGTCGGATCTTTAGCAGTGCCGGCGATCACATTGCGCATACGTGCCATCAACTCCTATTATTCACGCGCATGCAGACGGCACTCTTACCCTTATAAAATTTTTTTGCCAAACGGTTATTGCCATTGCTGTTTGGCTACGAGACACTGGCTCCATACGTGGTCTGTGATACCCCTGACATTTTCTATCAAGCATCAATGACGGTATGTGCTTTGATACCATTGCTGCCTTATATGTTGTATATGTATGTATGTATGTTAAATCCAGCATATATACACAGATACCTGTTTAGTATATTACCTCATGGTTGCTTTAACCTTTTTTAGGTCTTATCATACATATTTAAGTACCAATTATTGTTATATAATATTTTTTTGGACTGCAACCTTGACTCTCACTCTTTGGACTATAAAGTCTCAGTTTGCATACATTTTATGAATTTATTCATTATTTTTTTATGACAACTGGACAAAATATCCAGTTTAATGTAATATAAATAGTCTTTAAATACAGATAATTTATTGATTGTATATATATTTTCTGACCTTTACTTTTTGACCAATTAGGTATACTACATGGGACTTTGATAACTCTCATGGTAGTGTGTTGTTTATTCCCACACTACACAGCCTTTACAACACACGTGAACAAAGCACTGTTACATCTTGCTTGATTGTAAGGGATCACTCCAATTTTCCACCTGGACCCGCTCTACGTCTATTTCACCTGACACCCATCAGCAAATACGGTTGTTTCTGGCATCAGGTTATATATTTTCTTGATTTCCGTTTAATACCTTTTTTTTTGGGGGATTGAACCATGTTGGGTTGGTCTGCTCTTGGGTTGATTTGCCTTTCTGTCCTTAACGATGCTCCTCACATGCCCCTGTTTGTATGTTTCCCACTTTTCACAGATGCGTTTTTTTTATAGATGTACACTGATCTCCATGTATGATATGCCCCTGAGGAAAGGACGAGTTCCTGAAATGCATCTGGCTCAATTTTCAAATGCAGGAGACTAGGGATGAGCTTCGAGTTTGAGTCGAACTCATGTTCGACTCGAACATCGGCTGTTCGCAAGTTCGCCGAACAGCGAACAATTTGGGGTGTTCGCCGCAAATTTGAATGCCGCGGAACACCCTTTAAAAGTCTATGGGAGAAATCAAAAGTGCTAATTGTAAAGGCTTATATTCATGGTATTGTCATAAAAAGTGTTTGGGGACCTGGGTCCTGCCCCAGGGGACATGGATCAATGCAAAAAAAGTTTTAAAAACAGCCGTTTTTTTCGGGAGCAGTGATTTTAATAATGCTTAAAGTGAAACAATAAAAGTGTAATATCCCTTTAAATTTCATACCTGGGGGGTGTCTATAGTATGCCTGTAAAGGGACGCATGTTTCCCGTGTTTAGAACAGTCTGACAGCAAAATGACATTTCAAAGGAAAAAAGTCATTTAAAAATACTTGCGGCTATTAATGAATTGCCGGTCCTACAATACACATAAAAGTTCATTGATAAAAACGGCATGGGAATTCCCCACAGGGGAACCCCTAACCAAAATTTTTTTAAAAAATGACGTGGGGGTCCCCCTAAATTCCATACCAGGCCCTTCAGGTTTGGTATGGATTTTAAGGGGAACCCCGCGCCAAAAAAAACAAGTCCCCCTAAAAAACGGCGTGGAGTCCCCCCAAAAATCCATGCCAGACCCTTATCTGAGCATGCCACCTGGCAGGCCGCAGGAAAAGAGGGGGGGACAAGAGAGCGCCCCCCCTCCTGAACCGTACCAGGCCACATGCTCTCAACATTGGGAGGGTGCTTTGGGGTAGCCCCTTAAAACACCTTGTCTCCATGTTGATGAGGACAAGGGCCTCATCCCCACAACCCTGGCCGATGGTTGTGGGTGTCTGCGGGCAGGGGGCTTATCGGAATCTGGAAGCCCCCTTTAACAAGGGGACCCCCAGATCCCGGCCCTCCCCCCTGTGGAAAATGGTAAGGGGGTACTTACCCCTACCATTTTACTAAAAAACTGTCAAAAATGTTAAAAATGACAAGAGACAGTTTTTGACAATTCATTTATTTAAATGCTTCTTCTTTATTCTATCTTCCTTTGGTTTCTTCCTCCATCTTCTTCTTCTGGTTCTTCTGGTTCTTCCTCCGGTGTTCTCGTCCGGTATCTCCTCCGAGGCGTCGGCGTCTTCTTCCCTTCTTCTCCTCGGGCCGCTCCGCATCCATGATGGCATGGAGGGAGGCTCCCGCTCTTCTCTTCATCTTCTTCTCTTCATCTTCTTGTCTTCATCTTCTTTTCGGGCCGCTCCGCATCCATGATGGCATGGAGGGAGGCTCCCGCTGTGTGACGCTTCTCCTCTTCTGACGGTTTTTAAATAACGGTGACCCCGCCCCCCTCTGATGCACGGTGACTTCATTGGACTTCCCTGTGGCGTCACGGGGAATGCCACAGGGAAGTCCTGTCAAGTCACCGCGTGTCAGAGGGGGGCGGGGTCACCAGGTGGCCCCCCCATTATTTAAGAACCATCAGAAGAGGAGAAGCGTCACACAGCGGGAGCCTTCCTCCATGCCATCATGGATGCGGAGTGGCCCGAAAAGAAGATGAAGACAAGAAGATGAAGAGAAGAAGATGAAGAGAAGAAGATGAAGAGAAGAGCGGGAGCCTCCCTCCATGCCATCATGGATGCGGAGCGGCCTGAGGATAAGAAGGGAAGAGGACGCCGACGCCGCGGAGGAGATGCCGAACGAGAACACCGGAGGAAGAACCAGAAGAACCAGAAGAAGAAGAAGATGGAGGAAGAAACCAAAGGAAGATAGAAGATAGAAGAAAGAAGAAGCATTTAAATAAAGGAATTGTCAAAAACTGTCTCTTGTAATTTTTAACATTTTTGACAGTTTTTTAGTGAAATGATAGGGGTACAAAAGGGGGGAGGGCCGGGATCTGGGGGTCCCCTTGTTAAAGGGGGCTTCCAGATTCCGATAAGCCCCCCGCCCGCAGACCCCCACAACCACCAGCCAGGGTTGTGGAGATGAGGCCCTTGTCCTCATCAACATGGGGACAAGGTGTTTTGGGGGGGCTACCCCAAAGCACCCTCCCAATGTTGAGGGCATGTGGCCTGGTACGGTTCAGGAGTGGGGGCGCTCTCTGGTCCTCCCCTCTTTTTCTGCGGCCTGCCAGGTTGCGTGCTCGGATAAGGGTCTGGTATGGATTTTTAGGGGGACCCCACGCCGTTTTTTTTATTTTGGCGCGGGATTCTCCTTAAAATCCATACCAGACCTGAAGGGTCTGGTATAGATTTTGAGGGGGACCCCACGCCATTTTTTTAAAAAATTTTGGCCGGGGTTCCCCTTAATATCTATACCAGACCTGCTAAGGTGTCCCTTGTTCCCATCTCAAACATTTGGAAGGAGTGATCTGCCACGTCATCTTCCCCGCTGGGCACACCGTCTATCTTGTCAACCTGAATACTCTCAGATCTATACATGGCTGCTCTCCAGCCCATGGACTTGCTGTTGAGATTTATCCAAGGAAATCACGGGGAGGTTATCTGAGTTTTCACCTATTGTATCCAGAGACTGTAGCTGGGTTATAAGCTGAAAGCGTGTTTGATCTCCTTGCCAGAGATCAAGGGAGCTGGTAAGAGGCAGCTGTTTTATAGGTGGAGGACTTTCCTATCCCCTGCACTTGTTTCTGCGGTGGTTTTGAGTGTGTTGTCACCCTGACTCAAGAAGAGGATATATACCTTCCGTGAATTTTGCATAGACTGCTAATTAACCTCTGTTCATTTGTATTTGATGGACTTTTAACAACATGCGTGCATACATTGAGTTGTAATCCTTTCTATTCTCTATCTAGCGCGGTTTTTTGGTGTTTGTTAATATCTTGTTTAATGTGGGTATCCCATATTGTTTAAACTGCAGCTCAAATACGTGTATTGACAACAGATCAGGCTCTGTATGTCTCTTAATTCTTACTGACAGCGCTGTATTTTTTACATATTTTGCAATTTAGGGGGACCCCTTGTCATTTTTTTTTACTTTTGGTTCGGGGTTCCCCTGTGGGGAATTCCCATGCCGTTTTTATCAATGAACTTCTATGTGTATTGTCGGACCGGCAATGCATTAATAGCCGCGAGTCGTTTTAAATGACTTTTTTTCCGTTGAAATGTCATTTTGCTGTCAGACTGTACTAAACACGGGAAACAGGCGCCCCTTTACAGGCATACTATAGACACCCCCCAGGTACGAAATTTAAAGGGATATTACACTTTTATTGTTTCACTTTAAGCATTGTTAAAATCACTGCTCCCGAAAAAACGGCCATTTTTAAAACTTTTTTTGCATTGATCCATGTCCCCTGGGGCAGGACCTAGGTCCCCAAACACTTTTTATGACAATAACTTGCATATAAGCCTTTAAAATTAGCACTTTTGATTATTCATGTTCGTGTCCCATAGACTTTAACGTTGTTCACGTGTTCGAATGAATGTTTTGCCTGTTCGCAAGTTCTGGTGCGAACCGAACAGGGGGGTGTTCGGCTTATCCCTACAGGAGACTGTATCTGTTTTGTATTCTTATGCCATACTACATAATGTGTTCTTAACTAGTCAGCTGTATCAATTATTTGCACTGACTTTTTAATGTGTTAACAATTAATAAAACATATTTTATATTTATACTTATTTTGGTTTCTCAATGATACTCAGTTGCCCTTAAAATCCCAACCCTCTTGTGGGGGACCCCTGTTCTACATTTATGTACATGGGATGGTGGCAACTTCATTGTCCATTATTGGTGAGAAATTCTTCTTGGTGCCAGAGGGGAGAAGCATGGGGTCCCTGGGGAGCCACATGTTCCATGGCTGCATCCCTGCAGAACAAACTGGCGAGGAGGGGGTTACTTTGTTGGTGTTTGATGCCTGCGCTGTCTTATGTTTTTCGAAGCAAAACAGCAGACAAATCAAGACCCCCTCACAGCTCAAATAAGAGGTGCCATTCATGTAAGGGCACTCTTAGGGACTCATGGGAGAAAGTGTTAGGCAAGGAATGTATTGACAACTTAGTTAAAGAACAATCCACTGAGCAAAGTAGTGATTTAGCGGCGTTGGTTAAGGAGCTTTCTAACACCTTCAAATCTTTTAAAATACTTTTTGCAGGCTTTTAGGTCCTTAGGCTGCTCCTTTGCCAGTTCAGCAGGTCTCGGTACCACCAACGCCAGTGGTTCCATCCACGAGTGCGGGGCCTCCAGGGAGGAGGCCATAGAGGAGCCGGATAGTGCAGCCTCAGGCTCTCAGGCAGAATCGGGAGGGGTGGGTCTGGAAGGGGATTCCAGAAAACCTTCTCAGTGCAAACTTTAACTCAAAGAAGTAGAAGGTCTCCTGGGGGGCTTTCTATACCATTTTGGTTATTCAAGCAGGATAAAAGCCCCTTTCACCAAACGTACCAGGGCCTGGGGGGAAAAGGAAAGAAAAGTGTTCCCAGTCCATGAGGTCTTATTGGAGGCAATTAAAAAGGAACAGCAGGACCTTGAAAGGAAACCCTTCTGCATTGAAGCGCAGGTTTCCATTTTCAGATGATCCAGCATCAGTCTGGAACAAAATTCCGAAGCTAGATGCAGCATTTTCCCAAGTGTCTAGACCTAGCCTTTGAGGATATGTGGGCCCTGTCTTAGGCGATGGACAAGAGAATGGACTCTCTTTTGAAGAAATCTTGGGATTCCAAGGTGAGGAGTCTGAAGCCAGCCATGGTGGTGACTGTGGTGGCTCACAATGTGGAATTGTGACTAACTCAAATACAGGCCCATATTGAAGAAGGAACAGTGAAGGAATCAATTTATCTTTCTTTCCTATGCTCGATTGAGGCATCATCTATGCGCTCCTGCTTCTTTTTGGGCAACAAGCTTGGCATGGTTTTTAACGGTGCGTTTTACCACGATTGGCACACAATTCATTTGCATGACAATTGCTTAAAATAATTGGCACCCAAATAATTGGCACCCAAATACAAATCACATGTTTTGCAATGATTGCGCGCGATTTGGAATCTGGGGCAGAATTTTGGCATTTCCGCTCACAATTCCAAATCGCAAAGTGTGAATGGGGCCTCACAGTTTATGTGTTTTTTTGTTTGGGAAATTACATTCATTTAATAATCACATGTTAAAAGGAAGCAAAATTGAGTGTTAAAAGAAGTTTCAACTAACGTTTGTTAGAAATTATACTAGTTTGGCAAGCTTTAGGTGCCACCAACTCTGATCTCTGGGTGCCTACCTACAATATCTACAGTGTTATCACTGTTTTGCCTGCATGTAAGGCCCATTTTAGAGACACTGTAATACATTGATTAACCACTTGACAACTGGGTACTTAAACCCCCTTCCTAACCAGACCAATTTTCAGCTTTTGGTGCTCTCACATTTTGAATGACTCAGTCATGCAACACTGTATCTATATGAAATTTTTGTCCTTTTTTTCACACAAATAGTGCTTTCTTTTGGTGGTATTTAATCACCGCTGGGTTCTTTATTTTTTGCGCTATAAAAGAAAAAAGACAGAAAAATCTGTAAAAAAATACATTTTTCTTCATTTCTGTTATAATATTTTGCAAATTAGTAATTTTTCTTCATATATTTTGGCCAAAATTTATACCGCTACATATCTTTGGTAAAAAATAACCCAAATCGGTGGATATTATTTGGTCTTTGTGAAAGTTATAGCGTCCACAAGCTATGGTGCCAATATCTGAAATTGATCACACCTGAAGTACTGACGGCCTATCTAATTTTTTGAGACCCTAACATGCCAGAAAAGTACAAATACCCCCAAATGACCCCTTTTTGGAAAGAAGACATTCCAAGGTATTTAGAAAGATGCATGGTGAGTTTTTTGAAGTTGTCATTTTTTCCCACAATTCTTTGAAAAATCAAGGTTTTTTTTTTACTTTTTTTCCCCCACAAAATTGTCATATTAGCAGGTTATTTCTCACACACCGCATATGCATACCACAAATTACACCCCAAAACACATTCTGCTATTACTCCCGAGTACGGCGATACCACATGTGTGAGACTTTTACACAGCGTGGCCACATACAGAGGCCCAACATGCAGGGGAGCACCTTCAGGCATTCTGGAGTGCCCAGGCCAATTCTGACATTTCTCTCCTACATGTAAAAATCATCATTTATTAGCTAGAACATTACATAGAACCCCAAAACATTATATATGTTTTTTTAGCAAAGACCCTAGAGAATACAATGGCGGTCGTTGCAACTTTTTATCTCGCACAGTATTTGCGCAGCAATTTTTTTAACGCGTTTTTTTTGGAAAAAAACTGTTTTGTGCTTTACAAAAACCAAAACAGTAAAGTTAGCCCAATGTTTTTGCATAATGTGAAAGATGAAGTTACGCCGAGTAAATAGATACCCAACATGTCACCTTTCAAAATTGCACGCGCTTGTGGAATGGCGCCAAACTTTGCTACTCAAAAATCCCCATAGGCGATGCTTTAAAATTTTTTACTGGTTACATGTTTTGAGTTGCAGAGGAGGTCTAGGGCCAAAATTATTGCTCTTGCTCTACCGATTGCAGCGATACCTCACATGTGTGGTTTAAACACCGTTTTCATATGTGGGCGGGACTTACATATGCGTTCGCTTCTGCATGCGAGCACACGGACAGGGGCGCTTTAAATTTATTTTTATTTTTTTTTTATTGTTAATTTTACTTTATTTATTTTAGTTTGATGCTTTTTTCCCAAAAAAAAAATTTGACCACTTTTATTCCTATTACAAGGAATGTAAACATCCTTGTAATAGGAATATGGCATGACAGGTCCTCTTTACAGTGAGATATGGGGTCAATAAGACCCCACATCTCACCTCTAGGCTGGGAAGCCTGAAATTAAAAAAGAAAAAAACGATCCTGGCTTCGATCGTAGCGGTGAGTCAGTAGAAGCGCGGGAGGGGGGGACATCCCCTCTCGCCTCCCGTAAGAACGATCAAGCAGTGGAACAGCCGCTATGATCATTCTTATGGTGTAGGGAATCGCCGGATGAAAAAGCTGATATCTGAATCATGCCTGTAGCTGCACCCATCATTCAGATATCCCCGCACAAATTCAAGGATGTTGTATGACGGCCGGCGGGCGGGAAGTGGTTAAAACGCATTTTTTTTAACACAATGTTGTCCATTTATACAATATTTCTACCACATAACATGTACATACCAAAAATGACACCCCAAAATAGATTCTCCTACTCCTCCTGAGTACGGCGATACCACATGTGTGAGACTTCCACAGCCTGGCCACATACAGAGGCCGAGTACAGCCGAGCATGGCTCAGCATGGCTGGGTATGGCTGGGCATGGTGGGGTATTGCAGAGTATGGCAGGGTATGGCAGGGTATTGCAGAGTATGGCGGGGTATTGCGGAGTATGGCGGGGTATGGTGGAGTATGGCGGGGTATGGCGGGGTATGGCGGAGTATGGCGGGGTATGGCGGAGTATGGTGGGGTATAGCGGGGTATTGCGGAGTATGGCGGGGTATTGCGGAGTATGGCGGGGTATTGCGGAGTATGGTGGGGTATTGCGGGGTATGGCGGGGTATGGCGGAGTATGGCGGGGTATGGCGGGGTATGGCGGGGTAATGTGGCGGTATTGCAGAGTAATGTGGGGTATTCCAGGGTAATGTGGGGTATTCCAGGGTAATGTGGGGTATTCCAGGGTAATGTGGGGCTTTGCAGAGTATTGCACAGTAGTAGGGATGGCTGAGCATGGATGGATGGATGGCTGGATGTCTCTGTGCAGCGCTGTGGGCACTACACATCCAGCCCACAGCGCTGCAGCCATCCATCCATCCCCCTCTCCGCTCACTGTGTACCGATCGGTACACAGGAGGGGAGGAGAGGAACCGGCGTCATCAAATGACGCCGGTCTGTTTACATGTGATCGCGCCGTCATTTGACGGCGTGATCACATTGTAAAGGGCCGCGATCAGCGGCCATTTATCGGGATCCGTGATGTGTTCGGGTGCGCGCCCCAGGGTGCGCACGAGAGGGGAATTCTGGGAGGACATCATAGTACGCCCTCTCAGAGTTAAGCAACCGCCCTGCAGCCGTCATTCGGCTATGGGCCGGTTGTTAAGTGGTTAAATGGTGTTGGGTAAATTACTGTACTCTAGTGCACCTGTAATGCAGATATGATTAGCTCAGTCCTGTACACTTTCTCCTCTATCAAATGCAGCTTGGTCTCATGAGATGAGCAATTTGGTTGAAATGAGGTAATCTTTGCTGTGATTGGCCAGCTGCATTATGACTTTTTTCATGCCGTTCCATTGATTCGATTTGCAGTCTTCTCACACAGATTAGGGTTAGATCTTCAGGTTGTAAACACCCATCTGAAGACAAACATATACAGCAAGAATTTACAATGCTGTTATCAACTTTCAGGTGAGAAACACATTAACCTTTCAATGTATCGTCCGTTCGGGAGAAGTTTTCCAAACTCTTCCTTTGATTTTTTGGCTCAAAAATGTCACAACCTATTTTCGATTTGTGCCCATTAACTGGACAAAAAAGGAACCAAATGACAGATTTTCGAACAATGTTTTGGCTAGTGTATGGGCACCATAAGTCAGAGGATCAGGCATGACTCACAGGAAATTCCGACCATGTGTGGACTCCATCGGACGTTTTCTATCGGATTTTCCGACACACAAAGTTTGAGAGCAGGCTATAAAATTTTCCGACAACAAAATCCGATCACGTCAATTCCAACCGTGTGTGGCCTGTTCCGACGCACAAAGTGCCACGCATGCTCAGAAGAAATTCCGAGACGGAAAAGCTCGGTCTGGTAAAATTAGCATTCGCAATGGATACAGCACTTTCGTCACGGTGCTATGTAAAAAATGGTTTAATACAGCGCGCTCTCTTCTTCTTTATAATGTGAGAAGAATGAAGTAGTTTTGCTGCTCATATTCACACAGACTTCTCACAAACTTCTTTCTTTATTATTTATCGGGACTCCCTCAATATATTTGGATTTGTCACATCTGACAAAATTATTTTTGGGTTGTTTTTTTTTTATTATTTAAAGGCTGTTTTTTTTTTTGTTTTAGGTTTGTATTTTTTTCAAGGCTGATCTTTGTTTTATTTTATTTTTAGTTTTACTCCATAATATTGTTGTGTGTGTTTTGTGTGTCAAGTTACCACAACACCATTGATATCTTATATTATTATTTAATCTTAAGGAGATTGTTTGGTGTTGGTGTCCCTTGTTAATTTCACATTGTACTTTAGAAATGTACCTGAATCCTCACAAACAAACTGTCCTTTTTGAAGGAAAAAACACATAGGAGAGTATAATTGAAACAAAAAATCCTTTATTAAGGGCTCAGAACCAAACAAAGAGGGAGGCAACGCTGGAGAAACAGCTGAAATTAGCGAAGCCTTGGACCCCCAGGGCAGACATCAATTATTTAACATCAAAATTGGTGGCCTGAGGAGTCCTTATCTAAGGGAGTGCAGTCTGGTCCAGAAGTCCCAGAGACCTGGAAAGCAGCAGATGACATCTGTGTCCCCAGGCTGTGGTACTACAAGAGGCTGCATCTTTTGCCAGACCAGACTGGACCCAGGGTCATCACTTTCTGGTCTTCTTTCCACACTTCCTTCCTGGCTGTGGCTCTGGTGTTGGAGATGTGGCAGGAGGAGGAGTAGGACCTGGAGGAGGAGGAGGACTAGTAGGACCTGGAGGAGGAGGAGGAGAAGCAGTAGGACCTGGAGGAGGAGGAGGACCATGTGTGAGGTCACAAATGTGGGTAGCAGATTTATTATTTAGCGTTATTTGGCCCCTCAACCCCTTATTGAGAGCTTCCAGAATTAAGGACTCACACAGGAGTCATTGGCCCTCCTCCATCTGCATCATTTTGCAGGCAGTTATGCAAGCAAAGTCCTCCTCCACACTGTGGGGGCTTCTCAGGGCCTCTGTAGCCTTCCAAAAGAGGCCTATGGCAGTCTCCTCCAGGGTACTCCTCTTCCTGCCACTTTGTCTTTGCGGTTGTAGGGGAGGGACCTGCATATCAGGCAGCCTGCTTGGCCCGGCCACCTCCTGGCTGAGACTTCCCTGTTTATGAAAAAGGGACATGGTTTTAGTTTTTGCATCATCAATCACAATCATAAATTAGTACTCCAAACTAACATCTAGTTAACATCATTGATTGGACAACCAGCAATATTTAGAAGAATGCTATACCTGGCTCAATCTGGGCTCCTCCACATGTTGCTGCCTGGAAGGCCCAGGTTGGGCGTCAGAAGCCTCAGCTGGGGTGGAAGGAAGCGTGGAAGGAAGACTGGAGAGTGATGACCTGGGTTCAGTCTGACCTGCCAGAAAATGCAGCCTGTCATAGTACCACATCCTGGGGACATAGATATCATCTGCTGCTCCGGATCTCTGGGAATCCTGGACCTTCTTGTGCTCCCTTAGATAAGTGCTCCTGAGGCCACCAATTAGGATCTTCAAATAGGTCATGTCTGCCGTGGGGACCACCATCTTCACAAATTCCAGCAATTGATCCAGTGCTGCCTTCCTCTTTGTTTGGTTCTTATAATGTGGGTGGTTTATCTGCCACAGACAAGGCAGCTCCCTGAACATATCAATGAAGATTGCCATAAAGTCGTTATCTTTCAAGATATCCATTTTCACTGCAAGACACAACACAAGACAAACCCTAATGTCAGGCAAAACTCTCCTAATCTTGTTACAATATAGGCCTCAATCTAGAAGCAGTATAGGCCCAAGTTTGGCTCTTACCTTCGTTATTACGATCGGCGCCTCCGATACGTCTTCCTCCGCTCACAGATCGTACGCACGCGTGTTACGCTTTATACACACTGCGCATGCGTGTAACTCCGCCCGCCCCTGACGTTCTTTCTAGTCTATTCCCCACCCCTTTTCGTTCGGCGCAGTGGGGAAAGAGCACATGGTGAAGACACAACAGGAGCGTGCTAATTATAGCAACGAGGAGGAGGAAAGCCCGGATCTGGAAACGTCTGGATCCAGAAGGAGAAGATTTAAGGCCTCAAATATGTCCTTTGGGGAGATGTTGGAGATGGTCGGCATCCTGAAGAAGGCCGACTATGATGGAAAGTATGGACCTTACCCCAACTCCAATGTCAGAAAGGCCAAGATCATGGCGAAAGTGGTCAAGAGTCTGCACCGGAATTTCGGGGTATGACGATTGAAACATCAGCTCAGGAAGCGGTGGTCGGATCTGAAATTAAGAGAACACGAGCAGTACAGAAAGATCCGGAGAGTGCTGCAAAAAAGTAAGTAGTTGTCCTGTGTTCCTATTCTTTTTGTGTTTATTACATTCGTGCTGATCCATGTGCTTTTAGGAACTGTTGTACAGTTTAAAATGGCAACTTTCATGTTCATGGGCACATTATTCGTTCGTATCAAACATTTTTCTTTAGACCTATAAAACACCATTGTTTTGGCCACATTTTTTAGGGCCTACTTGTATGAAACTAATTTGGTTGTGTAGATGTGTTTGTTACTAGAATGAAATGCAAACTAGATTCTCTGTAAGGAGAGGACACTCAGCAGCAGTTTTCACGGACGCTGGAGCACTAGTGTGGGACACAAGAACACCCTTTTTATTGGGGGCCCACACAGGTGCTCCAGTGTATACTATAGGGGGGTCTCCATCTGTGAAGCTTGTACAAAACAGGTAAAGTATTTGTAAGGTACCTGGTAGTTGAGCCTGACTGGTAGAAGGAGACCTCTCTTAAACGCTGGTTCAGGAGCCGCTGGAAGTGGGAACAGTGGTCTCCTGAGCACAGTGGTTAGGAGGGCCTGATGCAGGTTCTGGCAGGAGCAGACACCGGAACTGGAAGGATGTCCCTCAGGGATGGCTGAGCTGCGGATGCAGGTAACTGGTGCAGGCCGGGGGGCAGGCTGATGCAGGTAACTGGTGCAGGCCGGGAGGCAGGCTGACAGCTGTAAAGGCGGCAACAGGATGCAAGGGGCAGACTGGAAGCAGTGTCACAGGACACAGGTAAACAAGGTCAGACAGTCCGATTTGGCAAGAGATCAGGCAGGTATTAGCAGGAGGGATGATCCAAGGATAGTCAGACAGGCAGGAGTTTGGCAACAGGTAACTGAATAAGCAAGGTCAGGCAAGCCGGGTCGGATTGGAGACTGGAGAGTGGTCAGATGTAGCCGGGTCAATAGTAAACAACAGACAGGCAGGTACAGGAACTTTCAGGTGCAGAGCTGCAGACGAAACAGCACCTGACATGAGCACCTGTCACTCTTTTAAAGGGCCCTTGGCGCCAAACGGCGCTAGCGCGAACGGGCGCGCGCGGGAGCGCACCGGCGCCCCCTGGTGGGGAATTAAGCTGAATCAGTCTAGGAAGATTCCTTGTGGACCTGCGTGCACGCATATTCGCCCGACGGCTGCTGACAGGCCCCTGACATTGCCCCCTCCCAACGGGCAGCCTCCGGATGCCCAGATAACTTTTCTTCTCAGGATGGGCAGAGAAATAGGCATGAATCAGACGTTTAGCATGAATATTACAGTCAGGTTCCCATGAATTGTTTTCCGGACCATACCCCTTCCATTTAATTAAAAACTGTACTTGCCCAGACCTCTTTCTGCAGTCAAGGATGGATTCCACTTCATACTCTTCATTGCCGTCCACCAGAACTGGTTCAGGGACCCTGGTGCCCCTATCAGGAAAAGGATCATCTACAGCAGGTTTTAAGAGTGACACGTGAAACACAGGATGTATCTTAAGTGAGTCAGGTAAGCATAATTCATAAGATACCTCGTTAATTTTCCTTTTCACAGGGAAAGGCCCAATAAATTTAGGGGCAAGCTTCTTGGAAGGACATGTCAATCTGATATTATTGGTAGACAGCCATACCTTATCGCCAAGCTGAAGGTTTAGATCTCCCCTTCTCTTCTGATCAAAGAACCTCTTATTGTCCGCTTGCGCCTTGGATACCGCTTCCTGCAAGATCCGGTTATTATTGCTGAGGAACTGCACAGTGTCCTGGACCGCTGGGACTGAGGATTCTGAAAGAAAATCTGGTAAAAAAGATGCATGAAACCCATAATTGGCAAAGAAAGGGGATTGACCGGTGGCAGAGTGACTGGCATTATTGTACGCAAATTCCGCTAGTGGCAGCAGGGACACCCAATCATCTTGCACACAAGATGTAAAACACCTAATGTATTGCTCCAGAGTCTGATTTGTCCTTTCAGTTTGCCCATTTGTTTGGGGATGGTATGCTGAGGACAAAGCTAGTTCAATTTTTAGATTTTCACAAAGGGCTCTCCAAAAGCGTGACATAAACTGTACCCCCCTATCGGACACTATATTTGCGGGGATCCCGTGTAACCTGACAATTTCCCTAATGAACACACGGGCCATCTCCACAGCAGAAGGTGTTCCCTTTAGGGGCACAAAGTGAGCCATCTTGGATAGCCGGTCAACGACCACAAGGATCGCCGAACATCCCTCAGAACATGGCAATTCAACTATAAAGTCCATTGCTATCATCCTCCAGGGCCTATCTGGTATAGGCAATGGTCTTAACAGTCCCCAAGCTCTGTTCCTGGGAGTTTTATTCTGGATGCAGACAGGGCAGGAGCTGACATATTTTCTGCAAAATTCCTTTAAGTTTGGCCACCAAAAGGTGCGTTGCACCAGCTCAAGGGTCTTACGGACCCCAAAATGTCCTGCAAGTGGATGGTCATGCAAAAGTGTCAGTACCTTGACTCGGACGTTCTCTGGTACAAAAATTTGACTTCCCCTCCATAATAGTCCATCTCGAGGTGTTAAAGAGGATCCCTGGAGACTTGAAGGTTCTGGGGATGCTTCTCCGATCATGGATAGAAGATCTGTTTGAAGAAGAAGGAAACTATTTGCCGGCAGAATAGTGTCAGGTACAGAAAAGTCCTTAGGATTATCAAACATGCGCGACAGCGCGTCTGGCTTTACATTCTTGGATCCCGGCCGGTAGGTTATATGAAAGCAGAACCGTGTAAAGAATAGAGCCCAACGGGCCTGTCTGGGTTTTAGTCTTTTAGCAGATCTTAAGTATTCCAGATTCTTGTGATCCGTGTAAATCAGTACTGGATGGACTGCACCTTCAAGCAAATACCTCCATTCCTCCAAGGCTGTCTTGATAGCAAGTAGCTCCCGGTCCCCCACATCGTAGTTCCGCTCAGCCGGCGAAAGTTTCCTAGAGAAGAACCCTACAGGATGCATCAGGTCCTTGTTGCCTTGTCGTTGGGAAATAATAGCACCCACAGCTACTTCGGAGGCATCAACCCCTAGGATAAAGGGCAAAGATGGATCCGGATGGCTCAGAATCGGAGCCGACGTGAAACGACTCTTTAACTCCTCAAAGGCCCCCTGAGCTTCCTGGTTCCAGTGGAAACGAAGATTCTGCTTGGTTAGTTGTGTAATGGGGGAGATGATGGCAGAGAACCCCCTGATAAACTTCCTGTAAAAGTTTGCAAATCCAATGAAGCATTGTATGCCCTTCTTGTCCATGGGTGCTGGCCATTCTAACACAGCAGACACTTTCTGGGGATCCATTTTTATGCCGGTTGGGGAGATAACTAACCCCAGAAACTGAATCTCCTCTTGTTCAAATTCGCACTTCTCTGCCTTGGCATACAGTCTGTGCAGGCGGAGTCGGGCCAGGACTTTACGGACATTTTCCCTATGTTGCTTGAGTGAACTGGAGAAGATCAGGATATCGTCCAAATAGACAATTAGGAAGATGTCCAGGAAATCCTTAAACACATCATTGACCAGATGCTGAAATGTGGCAGGAGCATTGCAGAGGCCGAAGGGCATGACTAGATATTCATAGTGTCCGAAACGGGTCCGGAAAGCCGTCTTCCATTCATCCCCGGCCCGAATGCGGACCAGATTGTAGGCCCCTCTCAGATCTAGTTTGGTAAAGATGATGGCGGACCTTAATTTTTGAAACAGTTCAGGTATTAGAGGCAACGGATAACGGTTTTTGACCGTAACTTTGTTTAGCTCCCGATAGTCCACACAAGGGCGAAGCATAAGATCTTTTTTGGAGACAAAAAAAATTCCCGCCCCGGCTGGTGAAGTGGATTGTCGAATGAAGCCTTTTTCGAGATTTTCGTTGATGTAAACCTTAAGTGCCTCTTGTTCCTTTTCGGATAGCGGAAAGATGCGCCCAAAAGGAATCTCAGCTCCAGGAAGCAGCTCAATTGGACAGTCATAGGGACGATGGGGTGGCAAAGAGTCTGCTCCCTTCTTACTGAACACATCTGCAAAGTCCTGATAGACCTCTGGTACATCTTGAAGCAGATCTGGATCAATGTCCATACACATTAAGGTAGTGGCAGAATTAACAGGTTCAGGTAGACAATGTCTTTGACAATAGGGTGACTGAAACTTGATCTCGCCCGTGGCCCAGTTAACAAGAGGATTGTGGGCTTGAAGCCAGGGCATACCCAAAATGATTGGGAAAAGTGGTGATGAAATAACGTCCAGGACAAGGATTTCTTGGTGCTGAGATGAGCAGATAGCAGACAGAGGAAGGGTTTCTTGAGAGACCTGTCCAGATCTTATATGGGACCCATTGGCCAGAAAAATTGAAAGTCTATGTGTCTTGTTCTTTAATGGAAGATCTTGTTGAGTAGCAAAAGTAGAGTCGACAAAGCAGCTACATGCCCCGGAATCAACAATGGCGTTGACTTGAATTGTTCTTCCCTGGAGCTGTAATGAGAGAGGGAGAACAAGTTGAGTGGCATTGGCTGTTAAAGCAGAAAAACTGGTTGGAGTTGAAGAAGAACACTTACGGATCTTTACTGGGCAGTTGTTCACATAGTGGCCCGTCCCACCACAATAGAGGCAAAGGTTCAGTTGGCGCCTGCGTGCCCGTTCTTCAGGGGTCAGAGTAGTACGCATAAGTCCCAGTTGCATAGGTTCAGGAGCATCAGCTGTTTGGTTGACTGAACTTTGCCCGGCAGAAGGTAGATACCGGGAAGCAGGCAGCGGGGCTCTTGCGGTCATCCACATAGGCCGCGTTTGTTGAGAAGACCGTTCAGACCGGCGTTCACGAAGGCGTCGGTCAATTTGGATAGTAATGGCAATAAGCTCCTCCAAAGTGTCAGGCATTCCCACCCGGGCAAGTTCATCCTTAAGACCCTCAGATAGCCCCATGCGAAACTGGTGGCGAAGGGCTGCGTTGTTCCATTGAGTGTCCGCGCTCCAGCGTCGAAAGTCCATGACATAGTCCTCGGCTGGCCTACGGCCTTGCTGGAGCGCGAACAAAGCTGCCTCAGCGGTGGCAGACCGCTGAGGGTCCTCATAAAGCTGAGCCATAGCTTCAAAAAAGGCGGTTAAAGACTGGATCTGTATGGCGTTGGTTTCAAGCAAGCGGTGGGCCCAGGTCTGGGGTTCCCCTTGGAGGAGGGATATGACAAATCCCACTTTGGTGACTTCTAAGGAAAAAGTTGGTGGCTGTAGGCCGAAATAAAGTTGACAAGCGCTGCGGAAAGCCAAAAACTTGGTTCGGTCACCAGAAAACTTTTCAGGAACCGGGACTCTTGGTTCCGGTGGAAGCATGACCACAGAGGGTGGTGCAGCAGCCTGTACTGGAGCGGCTGCGGGAGCAGGAGCCACACCACCGGGACCACTGAGGTTTAACACTTGACCCTCCAGTCTGTTATAACTGTCCTGTAAAGTCTTAACTGCTTGAGTGAGGGCTGCCAAGTGCGTACAGATCTCCTGAATGGGAGAGGTCTCTCCTGCAGGCTCAGACATGGCTGTTTCGTACTGTAAGGTACCTGGTAGTTGAGCCTGACTGGTAGAAGGAGACCTCTCTTAAACGCTGGTTCAGGAGCCGCTGGAAGTGGGAACAGTGGTCTCCTGAGCACAGTGGGTAGGAGGGCCTGATGCAGGTTCTGGCAGGAGCAGACACCGGAACTGGAAGGATGTCCCTCAGGGATGGCTGAGCTGCGGATGCAGGTAACTGGTGCAGGCCGGGAGGCAGGCTGATGCAGGTAACTGGTGCAGGCCGGGAGGCAGGCTGACAGCTGTAAAGGCGGCAACAGGATGCAAGGGGCAGACTGGAAGCAGTGTCACAGGACACAGGTAAACAAGGTCAGACAGTCCGATTTGGCAGGAGATCAGGCAGGTATTAGCAGGAGGGATGATCCAAGGATAGTCAGACAGGCAGGAGTTCGGCAACAGGTAACTGAATAAGCAAGGTCAGGCAAGCCGGGTCGGATTGGAGACTGGAGAGTGGTCAGACGTAGCCGGGTCAATAGTAAACAACAGACAGGCAGATACAGGAACTTTCAGGTGCAGAGCTGCAGACGAAACAGCACCTGACATGAGCACCTGTCACTCTTTTAAAGGGCCCTTGGCTCCAAACGGCGCTAGCGCGAACGGGCGCGCGCGGGAGCGCACCGGCGCCCCCTGGTGGGGAATTAAGCTGAATCAGTCTAGGAAGATTCCTTGTGGACCTGCGTGCACGCAGATTCGCCCGACGGCTGCTGACAGGCCCCTGACAGTATTGAAGCTTGACAAAGGACAAAAAAAATGCTACATCTCGGAACTCTGCCAAAATAGACAATTGTAATCCACTTCCAAGCAATGTTTCCTATTTATAGTTCTTCCCTCAAATATCTGTGTGCTATAAGTATACCATTTTTTTTTCACATAGGAGAGAAAAGACTCTGAGGATACCCCTCATCCGAGGAGACCAGAGACCCCCCACCTCTGGAAGAAGGGGAAATACCCCAAACACAAGAAGAGCAGGAGGAGGAAGAAGACGTGGTGGAACTAGTAACCACAACAGGTGAGTGTCTGCGACCACAGGCTCAGGTAAGAGATGGATGCCGGCATATTTATAATACATGGTGTGTTTTTGTTTCTATCTTTATAGGTGATCGTGATGTTGTGGATCCAGATCCTTTCACATCGGAAAGTGTCCAGATCCTTATTGGGGAGATCATGGGGTGTAATGTTGCATTGGAAAACATCACGAAAAACATCAATGATGTTATTAAAAAAAAAAGAACATCATTGATGTTTTGGGGAGAGTTTAAAACCCCTCCAAATCCCTTTCTTTTATGGTGTGCTACAATTTTTAAATTTTTTGAAGAATTGTAGAAAAGCCAAATTTTGAAGAGGCACACAGTGTGTCAACATGTTCTATCTGCCATCACGGGAGATCAATGGACGCGTTTTGGGGGTGCAACCCCTTCCTCAATAATAAAGTAGCTGAGAGGAAGGGGTTGTTCCCCCAAAACACGTCCCTTGATCCCCGTGATGGCAGCTAGCACATGTTGACATTCGTAAATTGGTGTGCATCTTCAAAATTTGTCTTTTCCTGGGGTGACTTGACCCCATCTAAACGCAATATCAAACACAGTTCCTAAATACTCATGTCTGATATTGCCTTCAAGTTCTACCAAATGTGAACTTTGTAAGTTCAAGATTTGTGTCTTTCTTGTTGGTTTGAAACATGCCTGTTATATCTTAAATGGACATTTCTACTTTTTCTTAAGCCACCCCAAAAATTGTTATACAACAAACATGTTGGTTTGTTTTAAATGCACATGTGATTGTGCTGGTATTAAAAAGATTGTTAATCAAGAATGTGTGGATAATTGTCTCAACGCTACAACACTTTTGTGGTGCTCCAATTGCTGCTTTCTGTGACAATGGGTGTTATTTCCTAAGGGCAAATCAACTTTGCACTACAAGTGCAGTTTCAAGTGCACTTGTAGTGCAAAGTGTCTTTGCCTTTAGTAAATAACACCTAACAGTGCTTTGTATAAGGTTACACAATCACGCCATTTTCAGGACTCACCACATTTATCTCAGGGTCAGCTAAAACAAACACAAGCAGTAAATGTCACCAAAGATTTGCTTCATTTTGTTTTTTTATTTGATAAAGGTTTCTCACATTGTCTGGCATATTGATGGCCCCCCTACCCGCAAAGAACTCAAGGTATCTTAGCCGGACATCACGGGCACTCAGGGAGGGCAAGCCAGGACGGCCACTTTCAAGCGCCGTCAGGGTTGGTTCATTTTAAATTCTGGCTTCAGGCCCAACTGAGCCAGCATAGTTTGCAGAATGTTGCCGTAAAAAGTTATGTAGAACACAGCACGCCAGGATAATATGATTCAGTTTATACTCCGCCATATGTATGGGTGTAAGAAATAGGCGGAACCGGCTGGCCATGATTCCAAACCTGTTCTCCCCCACTCTTCTGGCTCTGGCCAGCCAGTAATTAAAAACCCTCTGGTCCGGGTTGAGGGTCCTCATAGGGAATGGCCGCATAAGATGGTCCCCCAGTGCAAATGCTTCATCCGCAACAAAGACGAATGGGAGTCCTTCAGCATTGTCTTCTGGAGGTGGCAAGTCCAAGCTGCCATTCTGGAGACGCCTGTTGAACTCCGTCTGGGCGATGGCTCCACCATCTGACATCCGGCCATTCTTCCCTACATCCACATACAGGAACTCATAAGTAGCCGACACCACCGCCAACATCACAATACTATTGAACCCTTTATAGTTGTAATAGTATAACCCCGAGTTGGGTGGTAGGATGATGTGGACGTGTTTTCCATCAATTGCCCCTCCGCAGTTAGGAAAGTCCCACCGCTGGGCAAAGTGGGAGGCCACAGTCTGCCATTCCTGTGGCGTGGAAGGAAACTGTTGAGGAAAACAAAAAAAAATAGTCTTTTTGCACATAAACATGGAAAGCAGATTAGACACAAACATTCTTGGCCAACATAAAGATAACATTTATTGATTGGAATTTTTAAACAACAAAGTATAAAGTACACCTATCATACCCCCCCTCTCCTGGGCCATTTCTAACATTATAGGGGGGGGGGGCTCTTGGACAGGTAACCCTCTCCACTTCATTGAGAGGTGAATGCCTAAATAATGGGTATTACTTTGAACAGCCCCTCCTTAGTTACACTATTGGCAGCCCACTGGACAGGTAAGAAGTGTCATAATACAAAGATATAAATACACACTGTACACATTTGAGCACATTTGGACATTCTGCTATTACCTATCAAGATAATAATAGTAGACAAAAACTTTAAACAGTACCATTTGAAAGTATACAGGCAGGCCCTTGCACTACATGCTTTGGGGAATTCATCCATAAATCTGACCACTAAAGAGATGGGTATAGTGTGTATGGGTTTGGCAAAGTCAGCAGATAGATGATTGAGGATAGATAGAGAATTGGTATCAGCTGGCTTATAGCAGTTGGGGGGAGGGAGGGTTCCAAATGATTTGTGGACCCCCCAAAAAAAACCTCTGTCACTCTGCCTGAATTTAAAGCACAAATCACATTTAAAAACATTTTAGGGGGTGTTTGGGGTAAAGCAATACTATGGAGCTGATAAAATACATTGTTAAGTGACTACATGAGGTGAATATAGGGCCTGTAGACCATGCTGGGGAGGTAAGTGAAGGCAAATGTGTATGAAGGACAAAAAAAAATTACATAAAAATCCAGCATGCATGAGGACAAAGGGGACATTCACAGCATATTACAATCATGGTAATTAGGAAATGAGGAAAAAAATACAATATATTATCAAACATTAAATACAATAAAATGTGATATTAAAGGATAAAAATCTTACCTTAATATACTCCTTCTGCAGGACCTGGATGATGGCAGAACAGGTCTCTGGGATAATGATCCCCAGAGCTTGGGGGGAGATGCCTGTCGAGAACTTAAGGTCCTGCGGGCTTCTTCCCGTCGCCAAGTACTGCAGGGTGGCGACGAGCCTCTGCTCCGGAGTGATGGCTTGCCTCATGCAGGTATCCTGCCTGCTAATATAGGGGGTCAGCAAAGCCAACAAACAGTGAAATACGGGGTCCGTCATCCTGAGAAAGTTCCTGAAATTATCAGGATTATTCTCACGGATCTCACGGAGCAAAGGCATATGACAGAACTGGTCACGCTGAAGCAACCAATTCTTGGTCCATGAACTCCTCCCCACCCTTTTCATGGACTGGACTTGTGTCAAGGTCAGGACCCCAACACCAAGCTCCCTCACAGCACGAACTCTACGAGGAGTACGTATACGCAACATGGCTAGAAAACGGTCGGCTGCTCAGAACGAAGTAACAGAACGCACTGAAGAACAGCAAGGCCTGTGAAGAGCGACCTGAAAAACAGTAACGAACTAACAAGAACACAATGACTAATCAAAGTCACACGTAGCTTGCTTGCACGCACTGAAGAGCAGAACCCACAAGCACAAACTGAATAGCAGAAAATGATCTGAAAGCCACGAGTCTGAAAAAGCGCGAATCGTCTCTCACCAAACTTTTACTAACACGAGATTAGCAAAAGGAGCCCAAAGGGTGCCGCGCTTGGTTCTGAACTGGCCTTTTCTAGTCTCGTCATACGTGGTTGACGTCACCGCGTTCTTGGCGATCGGAAATTCCAACAACTTTGTGCGACCGTGTGTACGCAAAACAATTTTGAGCCAACATCCGTCGGAAAAAATCCTAGGATTTTGTTGTCGGAATGTCTGATCAATGTCCGATCGTGTGTACGGAGCATTAGAATGTTGAACATAAATCTTCATGAGAGTGATGTATATCACTTAAAAAAAAAACTACTGGCAGACTTTAGCAGGCTTTCAGTAAGCTTCAACACTGTTTGAAGCCTGCAGTAGCTTGCTAGCAGATTGTTTAATGTAATAGCCAGCACTCCCATTAAGATTTGTGTTCAACATTCCCAGAATGGACAATACAGACATCAAGCTGCTCCATCTGAGGGTTACCAGAACTCCTAACTAAAGCAGATGTCTCAGGAGTAAGCTTGCCAAGCTGTGACAACCATACATATGCTGAATACACTCAGCACTTAGAAGCTTTCTTGCCAGGAATTTATTCTATCAAAACAAAAATGCAGTGTGTAGGAAATAGTTCAATGTGCTTCCCACTATAAATGGCATAATTGCAAATGATCTTCCTCAATGACAATAGCCTGTGCATATGGTGCTTACCCACTAAAATAGTTTATTTTTATGTTTTTATACATGAAGCAGATCTACAGATTTAAAGCCTCTTAAATGAGTGCAAGACAGTCATTTTGTGTATATATCTAATAATAAGCAAAACCCTTGTGGGAGCATATGGCAGATCCTCTAAAATACCACAGGCTACCCTAATAATACGCTAATAAAGCTTATGTCTGCATGGATCCTTTCCATCTTAACCTAATTAATAGGGTTGCATAAAAACGCTTTCACCTTGCTCAATTTCCTTGTGTTGTGTTCTGTATTGTTTGTGCTGTGGTGATTAAAGATCAAAAGTAGGCCACATGACTTTTGACATGAAAGTACACTCTGGTATGCTCAACTTGCAGTGGTATTGGACAGCGGCAGCCAGATGAGGAGAGTAAAGCGCATGTAATACCAGACTTATTATGAAGGGTCATAGCTGCCCAGTATAGATGACTAATTACTGTAAACCTACTGCAATGTAATGTCAGCTCAGTGGTACCTGTTTATATAACTTAGTATGGTATGATACAGGGTATATATATATATATATATATATATATATATATATATATATATATATATACTGTACGTGTGTATATACTGTGTATATATATAGATAGATAGATATACAGGGGGTCCCCGGGTTACAAACAAGTTAGGGACTGTAGGTTTGTTCTTAAGTTGAATCTGTTTGTAAGTCGGAACAGGTACATTTTTTAAGTGTAGCTCCAGCCAAAAAAAATATTTTTAAGCTTTTTGGATAGCATAGGGAAGGGTTATCACCTCTGTAACATTTGTTTTGCTGTGTGTGCCCCTGTTCAGAAGATTTCACCTCACTTTCTGTCCCAATGACAATTGGATTTTGAAAATTTTGGGTTGTTGTGCAAACAAGCCTTGGTGATAAAGCATCAGGTGAGGTACCTTTTCCCCATAATAGCTCTTACAGGAGTGAATTTCCCTTCCTAGGGGTAGATTTCCTCTCACTTCCTGTTGTCTCCCTCCGTTTGTAAGTAGGAGTCGTTTGTAAGTCAGATGTTTGTAACTAGGGGACCCCCTGTATATAGATATATATATCTATATATATATATTTTTTTTATTTTTTGTTGTTGTTTACTGTGTGTGTAGACAACATTCTGTAACAAATGCTTGCTGGTTACAGAGAAGTACATCTCTTTAACAGTTGAAAACAAACAGCAAGAATTTCCAGCATGAAGAATGAAATTGCAATAAATGCACAGCACAACAACTGTCCAGATTTCTGGCCCCATCACTCCACAAAAATCCACTTACTGAGCTGAATCTATCTCACACCAGATATGTACACTATATATAATATTGGATTTTAAAGTGTAGCTAAAGACCAAACTACTTTTTTTTTTTGTTTTGAATAAAGTGGTAAAGTGGAGAAGGATTAGAATACCTGATTTTTTTTTCTGTTTTTTTGGTTTTTTTATTTTTTTTATAGCTGTAAGTGGCCCCATCAGGGGGACCTACTCTCTCTATTTGGCCTATTTACTGTTATAGCCAAGAATGAAACTGAAAAAAAATCCGAAAAGACAAGATGAACAAGGGTGCAGGAATGGGCTAAAAGTGTATAATTTACAGTATTCATATGAAAAACAACAGAGACCCTTGTGCAGAAATAGCCTGGAGACTATTAGGTACAGATGGCAGATGGTAAAATTGGCCCCTCTACAAAAGCTGTCAAACAGCGGTGTCTACTTCTGGTGTGTATTCTATTGGAGCAGGCTGTGCATGTGGAGTGGATGGCAACCCGTTTCTCTATCTGTACAGCTCTATATAGTCTCTGCATAAAAGACCTTGTTCTCCTGTAATTTCTTAGGCTTGGAAAAGAGGGTGGAGCCCTTGAAACATGTCACCACCAACTCCAAGGAGTGTGCCTCCCAAGAGTGACCCCTCCCACCATTCTTTCTGGGCTCCACTGTGCCACCTATAGGCCCAGGGCCTGTATGGCAGATGCCGCTGGGTGGAGAGGAAAGAGACCAGTGAACATTTTTTTGCAGAATTTCCCTAGCTAGAATGAGCACAGAAGAGAGTCATAAAACATTACTTCCAGAGTCTGTTGTCATTTTCCCTGGCTCTTGCAGCCAGGGAAGAAGCTATAGAAACACAATCTGCATTCCATTAACTTCAATGAAAGGTAGATAAGAAATCAGAGGCCTAAAAGACCCCTGATATCTCAATAAAGAGAATCTGTTTTAAAAATATCATATCACATGATACTCTCACTAAGGTAATTCCTGCACATAGATATGTCCTCTGTGCTCATTAATACCACCTCTACTGTGCAAGAGCTCACTTTCAGAGTATCTCATGCTCAGAATAAGATCAGTGATATACACTATATTACCAAACCTATTGGGATGCTTGCCTTTACACGCACATGAACTGCATCCCAGTATTAGTCCGTAGGATTCAATATTGAGTTGGCCCACCCTTTGCAGCTTTAAAACAGTTTCAACTCTTCTTTGGACAATTTCATGCTCTCAACTTTGTGGGAACAGTTTTAAACATCCGTGCCTGTTTAAACATTACTGCACACCAATGCACAAAGCAAGGTCCATAAAGACATGGATTAATGAGTTTGGGGTGGAGAAACTTGATTGGCCTGTACAGAGTCCTGACCTCAATCCAATTGAACACCTTTGGGAAGAATGGTCAAATATTCCCATAGACACACCCATAAACCTTGTGGACAGCCTTCCCAGAAGAGTTGAAGCTGTTATAGCTGCAAAGGGTAGGCAAACTCAATATTGAACCCTACAGACTAATGCCCCGTACAGACGATCGGACATTGATCGGACATTCCGACAACAAAATCCATTGATTTTTTCCGACGGATGTTGGCTCAAACTTGTTTTGTCTACACACGGTCGCACAAAGTTGTTGGAATTTCCGATCGCCAAGAACGCGGTCACGTACACCACGTACGACGAGGCTATAAAAGGGCAGTTCAGAACCAAGCACAGCACCCTTTGGGCTCCTTTTTACTAATCTCGTGTTAGTAAAAGTTTGGTGAGAGACGATTCGCGCTTTTTCAGACTCATAGTTTTCAGATCGTTTTCTGCTGTTCAGTTTGTGCTTGTGGGTTTGTATCCGGTCTTCAGTGTGTGCAGCGAATTCCCCTTGACTCTGTCATTGTGTTCTTGTTCATTCATTACTGTTTTTCAGGTCGCTCTTTACAGGCCTTGCTGTTCTTCAGTGCGTTCTGTTACTTCGTTCTGAGCAGCTGACCGTTTTCTAGCCATGTTGTGTATACGTACTCCTCGTAGAGTTCGTGCTGTGCGGGGGCTTGGTGTTGGGGTCCTTACCTGGACACAAGTCCAATCCATGAACAGGGTGGGGAGGAGTTCATGGACCAAGAATTGGTTGCTCCAGCGTGACCAGTTCTGTCACATGCCTTTGCCCCATGAGATCCGTGAGAATAATCCTGATGATTTCAGGAACTTTCTCTGGATGACGGACCCCGTATTTCACCGTTTGTTGGCTTTGCTGACCCCCTATATTAGCAGGCAGGATACCTGCATGAGGCAAGCCATCACTCCGGAGCAGAGGCTCGTCGCCACCCTGCAGCAGTGCTGGGACAAGGTCATTTGGTGCCCAGGGCGGAGATGGCAAACTGCGCCCCCCCCCCCCCCGACCCCTGTTTTTCACAGATTTTCCCCGATGTGCACCTGCGGCGGCGCGCGGGGAGGAATTAAATAGGAGGACAAAAACTTTTATCTTAGATGTTTACACTTATACCCCTTTCACATTGGGGCACTTTGCAGGCGCTACTGCGCTAAAAACAGCACCTGCAAAACGCCCTGAAAGAGCCGCTACTGTGTCTCCAATGTGAAAGCCCCGAGAACTTTCACACTGGAGCGGTGCGCTGGCAGGACGGTAAAAAAAGTCCTGCTAGCAGCATCTTTGGAGTGAAGGAGTGGTGTGTAATGATGGTAAAGCAGCGCTAAAAATAGCTCAGTTTTACCACCGATGCCGCCCCTGCCCCAGTGTGAAAGGGGGCTTAAGGTTTTTAATGTAGAGCCTGGTGCAACTAATGCACAAAGGGCTTAATTAACTGTGACTGGTCACAAATGCATCAGTGAACAATGGCAATACATTAACCCCCCCCCCCCCCATGCTGCATATTACAGAAATTAAAACTAGCATTGCTAATTAACCTCCCCTCAGCCTCCCCCCCTCCCCCATTCATGTATTATTCTGCTGCAGATTAATAAATGAACTGTCTGAATACGATTGGGGGAGGGGGGGAGGCTGAGGGGATGTTAATTACCAATGCTACCTATTTTTTAATTTCTGTAATATGCAGCATGGGGGGGGGGGGTAATGTATTGCCATTGGTCACTGATGCATCAGTGACCAGTGGCAGTACATTAACCCCCCCCCCCCTCCCATGCTGCATATTACAGAAATTAAAAAATAGGTAGCATTGGTAATTAACCTCTCCTCAGCCTCCTCCCCTCCCCTCATCGGATTCAGACACTTTATTTTAATATCTGCAGATGGCATTGCATTTGTTATTATCTGTTTAGTGCTTACTTTTGTGTCTTGTCTTGTGTCCGTTGTGTGATATACACACTTTGTTGCAGAGGCGTAACTTTAACCTTCAGGGCCCCAGTGCAAGAAACCATGAAGGGCCCCTGACCCGCACTATGATGGGGGAGGGGGGGGGGGGGGGTATTGTGAAAGAATGAGGGGCAGTATGACGGGGTATTTTGACAGGAGGGGGCAGTGTGACCAAAGAAGGGTATCTGGAAAGTGTGACCAGAGGGGGGAGTGTGATAAGAGGGGGCACTGTGAAAGAAGGGGGGCAGTGTGACAAGAAGGGGCAGTGTGACAGGAGGGGGCAGTATGACAGGGGGATATTGTGACAAGAGGGGGGCAGTGTGACAGGAAAAGGATACCTGGGAAGTATTACAAGAGGGGGGCAGTGTAATGAGGGAGCACTGTGAAAGGAGGGGGACTGTTTAACAAGAGGGGGGTAGATATGACAGAAGGGGGACAGTGTGTGGGGGGCACAGTGTGAGAGGGGACAGTGTGAGAGGGGACAGTGTGAGAGGGGACAGTGTGAGAGGGGACAGTGTGAGAGAGGGGACAGTGTGTGGGGGGACAGTGTGTGGGGGGACAGTGTGTGGGGGGACAGTGTGAGAGAGGACAGTGTGAGAGGGGACAGTGTGAGAGGGGACAGTGTGAGAGCGGACAGTGTGAGAGCGGACAGTGTGTGGGGGGGGGGGCAGTGTGTGGGGGGACAGTGTGAGAGGGGGCAGTGTGAGAGGGGACAGTGTGTGGGGGGACAGTGTGAGAGGGGACAGTGTGTGCCCCCCACACACTGTGTGTGAGAGGGGACAGTGTGTGGGGGGACAGTGTGAGAGGGGACAGTGTGTGGGGGACAGTGTGAGAGGGGACAGTGTGAGAGGGGACAGTGTGTGGGGGGACAGTGTGTGGGGGGACAGTGTGAGAGGGGACAGTGTGAGAGGGGACAGTGTGTGGGGGGACAGTGTGTGGGGGGACAGTGTGAGAGGGGACAGTGTGTGGGGGGACAGTGTGTGGGGGGACAGTGTGTGGGGGGACAGTGTGAGAGGGGACAGTGTGTGGGGGGACAGTGTGTGGGGGGACAGTGTGAGAGGGGACAGTGTGAGAGGGGACAGTGTGAGAGGGGACAGTGTGTGGGGGGACAGTGTGTGGGGGGACAGTGTGAGAGGGGACAGTGTGAGAGGGGACAGTGTGTGGGGGGACAGTGTGTGGGGGGACAGTGTGAGAGGGGACAGTGTGTGGGGGGACAGTGTGAGAGGGGACAGTGTGAGAGGGGACAGTGTGTGGGGGGACAGTGTGTGGGGGGACAGTGTGAGAGGGGACAGTGTGTGGGGGGACAGTGTGTGGGGGGACAGTGTGAGAGGGGACAGTGTGTGGGGGGACAGTGTGAGAGGGGGCAGTGTGTGGGGGGACAGTGTGAGAGGGGACAGTGTGTGGGGGGACAGTGTGTGGGGGGACAGTGTGTGGGGGGACAGTGTGAGAGGGGACAGTGTGAGAGGGGGCAGTGTGTGGGGGGACAGTGTGAGAGGGGACAGTGTGTGGGGGGACAGTGTGAGAGGGGACAGTGTGAGAGGGGACAGTGTGTGGGGGGACAGTGTGAGAGGGGACAGTGTGTGGGGGGACAGTGTGAGAGGGGACAGTGTGTGGGGGGACAGTGTGAGAGGGGACAGTGTGTGGGGGGACAGTGTGAGAGGGGACAGTGTGAGAGGGGACAGTGTGTGGGGGGACAGTGTGTGGGGGGACAGTGTGAGAGGGGACAGTGTGAGAGGGGACAGTGTGAGAGGGGACAGTGTGTGGGGGGACAGTGTGAGGGGGGACAGTGTGTGGGGGGACAGTGTGTGGGGGGACAGTGTGAGAGGGGACAGTGTGTGAGGGGACAGTGTGTGAGGGGACAGTGTGAGAGGGGACAGTGTGAGAGGGGACAGTGTGTGGGGGGACAGTGTGAGAGGGGACAGTGTGAGAGGGGACAGTGTGTGGGGGGACAGTGTGTGGGGGGACAGTGTGAGAGGGGACAGTGTGAGAGGGGACAGTGTGTGGGGGGACAGTGTGAGAGGGGACAGTGTGTGGGGGGACAGTGTGAGAGGGGACAGTGTGAGAGGGGACAGTGTGAGAGGGGAGAGGTGGGTGGCCAGTGTTGTGCTTTACTTACATGAGAAGCAGCATGCTTCCTTGTCATGTCTGCACTCTGCAGGATGTCCCTCCAGGCAGCACACAGTTCACTTCCCGAATATCATTGTATCCAATGGAGAGGGGAGGGGCCTCTGACCTGAGCGTGTATTAGCAAGACTCAGAGTGTACAAGCAGAGGGAGAAACTTGTGCACTCAATCTGCTGGTCAGAGGCCCCTCCCCTCTCCATTGTACTCACTGATATTCGGGAAGTGAACTGTGTGCTGCCTGGAGGGACATCCCGCAGAGCGCAGACATCACATAGCTGCCGATCGCCCCCTTACGCCCCCCTCTCCTGTATAGTTAGATGCCAGCCAGGGGAGGTGCGGCGTCTTGGGGCCCCCCCACACTGGCAGAATTCCAGGGCCCAGTCGCAAGTGCGACTGTTGCGACCCTGAAAATTCCGCCACTGCTTTGTTGGTTCCTCCTCGGTGGCTCCTCTAGGTTGCAGCTTCTGCAGCAGCTCTCTATCTCCTCCCATCCCGCCTCTGGCCATCAGTGATGTCACGCCGCCGGGACGGGACTACGAATCGCCTTCATAGGGGGAGAGAAGCGCTGACAGGGAAGGGGCTTGTGCAGTCTGTTTAGGCTTGTGCCGGGTGCAGGAGTGCACTCGGCACATAGTTACAGTACAGCTATTAGCAGCGCCGGCTGGTGTGTATGTACTACTATGATGAAGCACACTGCCAGCACTTCATCTGCGCCCCCCTCCCTTCAGCAAATTCTATCGCCCAGGGCATCCGCCCCTTCCGCCCCTGCCTTGTACCGGCTCTGCCCTGCAGTACTTGGCGACGGGAAGAAGCCTGCAGGACCTCAAGTTCTCGACAGGCATCTCCCCCCAGGCTCTGGGGATCATTATCCCAGAGACCTGTTCTGCCATCATCCAGGTCCTGCAGAAGGAGTATATTAAGGTAAGATTTTTATCCTTTAATATCACATTTTATTGTATTTAATGTTTGATAATATATTGTATTTCTTTCCTCATTGCCTAATTACCATGATTGTAATATGCTGTGAATGTCCCCTTTGTCCTCATGCATGCTGGATTTTTATGTAATTTTTATTTTTGTCCTTCATACATATTTGCCTTCACTTACCTCCCCCGGCATGCTCTCCTGGGCCTATATCCACCTCGTGTAGTCACTTAACAATGTATTTTGTCAGCTCCATAGTAGTGCTTTACCCTAAATACCCCCTAAAATGTATAAAATTGTGATGTGTGCTTGAAATTCTGGCAGAGTGCCGTATGTTTTTTTTTTGGGTTCACAAAATCCCCCAACTGCTAACTCAGCTGATAACAATCCTCTATCTGCTGACTTTGTCAAACCCATACACACTATACCCACCTCTTTTGTGGTCAGATTTATGGATGAATTCCCCAAAGCATGTAGCGCAAGGGCCAGCCTGAATACTTTCAAATGGTACTATTTAAAGTTTTTGTATCCTATTATTATCTTGATAGGTAATAGCAGAATGTAAAAATGTGCTAAAATGTGTACAGTGTGTATTTTTCTCTTTGTATTATGACACTTCTTACCTGTCCAGTGGGCTGCCAATAGTGTAAAGTAAGGAGGGTCTGACCAAAGTAATCCACATTATTTAGGCATTCATCTCTCAATGAAGTGTAGAGGGTGACCTATCCAAAACACCCCCCATAAAATTCACAAAATGGCCCATGAGAAGGGGGGGGGTCTGATAAGGGGACCTTATACCTTTGTCTTTAAATAGTCCCTAAAATAAATGTTATACTGATGTTGGCCAAGAATGTTTGTGTCTAATCTGCTTTCCATGTTTATGTGCAAAATGATTAATTTTATTTTCTTGTTTGACTCCACAGTTTCCTTCCAACCCACAGGAATGGCAGACTGTGGCCTCCCACTTTGCCCAGCAGTGGGACTTTCCTAACTGCGGAGGGGCAATTGATGGGAAACACGTCCACATCATCCTACCACCCAACTCGGGGTCATACTATTACAACTATAAGGGGTTCAATAGTATTGTGATGTTGGCAGTGGTGTCGGCTACTTATGAGTTCCTGTATGTGGATGTAGGGAAGAATGGCAGGATGTTAGATGGTGGAGCCATCGCCCAGACGGAGTTCTACAGGCGTCTCCAGAATGGCAGCTTGGACTTGCCACCTCCAGAAGACAATGCGGAAGGACTCCCATTTGTCTTTGTTGCGGATGAAGCATTTGCACTGGGGGACCATCTTATGTGGCCATTCCCTATGAGGACCCTCACCCCGGACCAGAGGGTTTTTAATTACCGGCTAGCCAGAGCCAGAAGAGTGGTGGGGAACACATTTGGAATAATGGCCAGCCGGTTCTGCCTATTTCTTACACCCATACATATGACGGAGTATAAACTCAATCATATCATCCTGGCTTGCTGTGTTCTCCACAACTTTTTAAGGAGAAATTCTGTGAACTATGCTGGCTCAGTTGGGCCTGAATCTGGAATTCATGTAAATGAACCAACCCTGATGGCGCTTGAAGCTGGCCGTCCTGGCTTGCCCCCCCTGAGTGCCCGTGAGGTCCGTATAAGATGCATGGAATACTTTGCGTGTAGGGGGGCCATTGATATGCCAGACAATAGATTTAAAGAAAAACAGTGCAGTGCTGGACAAGTATCACAAGTGAAAAAGAATTGTGGAAAAATTTGATTAAAAAAATTAAATATAAGCTAAGCAACAAAAATAAATAACAAAAAGTGACCGATAAATAAGCATCCAATCCAAAGTCCATAGGTGATAAAAATAAATGCAATAAAGACAAATAAGAGTTCTAAAATATGGTGTGAGTGAAATCCAGAGATTATTCCATGTGGAAATCACTGCCAGTGCTGCCCACCACCTGGTGATAAAGTAGTAAAGGCTTACCAGAGAGCCTGCGACCGCCCTTATTCAGGGGGGTCAAAACAGGCTTAGTAGATAGAGATATGAGATGGACTTCAAGGGATGTCCCATAAGAGACTCTGTAGGGAATCTCACCAGCCTCTTTCCGGGGCGACTCCACAGCAACAGCAAGGCGCCAATCCAGAAGATGTAGTCCCAAGGACGCTTCTTCTCCTCATGTGTTTAGACTAAGCTTAGCTTATATTTAATTTTTTGAATCAAACTTTTCCACAATTATTTTTCACTTGTGATACTTGTCCAGCGCTGCACTGTTTTTCTTTAAATCTATTTCTTGTGCCCTTGTATTGGGGTTATAGTGTCCAGCAGCAGGACCTCCTTCACGGTTACTTTATTATAATTCATTTTTCATGTATATAATTTTTTTGAGCACCTAGAGCAATTCTTTTTCTTTTTGTTTATATGCCAGACAATGTCTGAGACATTTTTGAAATAAAAAACAAATTTTAACTACTAAAATATTTGCTGACATTTACTGCTTGTCTTTCTTTTAGCTGACCCTGACATAAATTTGGGGAGTCCTGAAAATGGCGTGATTGTGTAACATTGTAGAAAGCAATGTTGCGTGTTATTTACTAAAGGCAAAGACACTTTGCACTACAAGTGCACTTGAGACTGCACTGAAACTGCGCTTGTAGTGCAAAGTGGATTTGCCCTTAGGAAATAACCCCCAATGTCACAGAAACCAACCATTTTACCACCAAAAATTTTTTTGGAGCATTGAAAGAAGAATCCACACATTCTTGATTATCAATCTTTTTAATACAAGCACAATCACATGTGCATTTATCAAAGGTTTTTACAACAAACCAACATGTTTGTTGTATAACAATTTTTTGGGTCACATTAATAAAAGTAGAAATGTCCATTTAAGGTAAAACAGGCATGTTTAAAACCAACAAAAAATACACAAATCTGGAACTTACAAAGTTCAACTTTGTTAGAAATTGAAGGCAATATCAGACATGAGTATTTCTAAACTGTGTTTGATATTGCGTTCAGATGGGGTGAAGTCACCCCTGGAAAAGCCAAATTTTGAAGGTGCACACAAATTGTCGAATGTCAACATGTGCTAGCTGCCATCATGAGGGATCAATGGACATGTTTTGTGGGTGCAACCCCTTCCTCTCAGCTACTTTATTATTGAGGAAGGGGTTGCACCCACAAAACGCCTACATTTATCTCCCGTGATGGCAGATAGCACATGTTGACACACTGTGTGCATCTTCAAAATTTGGCTTTTCGACAATAGCTAAAAAAAGGTGCAACAAATTTTTTTGGAAAAAATGCCAACTACATTAGGGATTTCGAGGGGTTTTAACCACTTCAGCCCCGGAAGGATTTACCCCCTTCCTGACCAGAGCACTTTTTACAATTTGGCACTGCGTCGCTTTAACTGCTAATTGCGTGGTCATGCAATGCTGTACCCAAATGAAATTTGCGTCCTTTTCTTCCCACAAATAGAGCTTTCTTTTTTTATGTTATTTGATCACCTCTGCCATTTTTATTTTTTGCGCTATACACGGAAAAAGACCGAAAATTTTGAAAAAAAATGATATTTTCTACTTTTTGTTCTAAAAAAAATCCAATAAACTCAATTTTAGTCATACATTTAGGCCAAAATGTATTCGGCCACATGTCTTTGGTAAAAAAAATGTCAATAAGTGTATATTTATTGGTTTGCGCAAAAGTTATAGCGCCTACAAACTAGGGTACATTTTCTGGAATTTACACAGCCTTTAATTTAGCCCCTACCCTGTCCACCTTTAGGAGATCCTTGAAAACTCATTTATTCAGGGAAGCCTATCCCACACCCACATAACTGTCCCTGAGCCACCCCCATCAAATCATTCTTTGCAGATATTACCTTTTGTACCACCACCCCCTCCCTTTTAGAATGTAAGCTCTACGAGCAGGGCCCTCCTGTACCTTTTGTATTGTACTGTAATTGTGTTGTCCCCCTTATACATTGTAAAGCGCTGAGTAACCTGTTGGCGCTATATAAATCTCGTATAATAATAATAATAATAATAATGACTGCCTTTATGACTACGAATGTCGTTTCTTGAGGTGCTAAAATGGCAGGGCAGTACAAAACCCCCACAAATGACCCCATTTTGGAAAGTAGACACCCCAAGGAAATTGCTGAGAGGCATGTTGAGCCCATTGAATATTCATTTTTTTTGTCCCAAGTGATTGAATAATGACAAAAAAAAAAAATTACAAAAAGTTGTCACTAAATGATATATTGCTCACACAGGCCATGGGCATATGTGGAATTGCACCCCAAAATACATTTAGCTGCTTCTCCTGAGTATGGGGATACCTCATGTGTGGGACTTTTTGGGAGCCTAGCCACGTACAGGGCCCCGAAAACCAATCACTGCCTTCAGGATTTCTAAGGGCGTACATTTTTAATTTTACTCCTCACTACCTATCACAGTTTTGAAGGCCATAAAATGCCCAGATGGCATAAACCCCCCCCAAATGACCCCATTTTGGAAAGTAGACACCCCAAGCTATTTGCTTTGAGGCATGTTGAGTCCATGGAATGTTTTATATTTTGACACAAGTTGCGGGAAAGTGACAATTTTTTTTTTTTGCACAAAGTTGTCACTAAATAATATATTGCTCACACAGGCCATGGGCATATGTGGAATTGCACCCCAAAATACATTTAGCTACTTCTCCTGAGTACGGGGATACCACACGTGTGGGACTTTTTGGGAGCCTAGCCACGTACGGGGCCCCAAAAACCAATCACCGCCTTCAGGATTTCTAAGGGTGTAAATTTTTGATTTCACTCTTCACTGCCTATCACAGTTTCGGAGGCCATGGAATGCCCAGGTGGCACAAACCCCCCCCCCAAATGACCCCATTTTGGAAAGTAGACACCCCAAGCTATTTGCTGAGAGGCATGGTGAGTATTTTGCAGCTTTCATTTGTTTTTGAAAATAAAGAAAGATGAGAAAAAAAATGTATACCTCTCAGCAAATAGCTTGGGGTGACTACTTTCCAAAATGGGGTCATTTGGGGGGGGGGGTTTGCCACCTGGGCATTCCATGGCCTCCGAAACTGTGATAGGCAGTGAAGAGTGAAATCAAAATTTTACGGCCTTAGAAAGCCTGAAGGCGGTGCTTGGATTTTGGGGTCCCGTACGCGGCTAGGCTCCCAAAAAGTCTCACACATGTGGTATCCCCGTACTCAGGAGAAGCAACAGAATGTATTTTGGGGGGTAATTTCACATATTCCCATGGCATGTGTGAGCAATATATCATTTAGTGACAACTTTGCGCAAAAAAAAATAAAATAAATAAATAAATTGTCTCTTTCCCGCAACTTGTGTCACAATATAAAATATTCCATGGACTCGACATGCCTCTCAGCAAATAGCTTGGGGTGTCTACTTTCCAAAATGGGGTCATTTGGGGTTTTTTTGAACTGTCCTGGCATTTTATGCACAACATCTAGAAGCTTATGTCACACATCACCCACTCTTCTAACCACTTGAAGACAAAGCCCTTTCTGACACTTTTTGATTACATAAAAAAATAATTTTTTTTGCAAGAAAATTACTTTGAACCCCCAAACATTATATATTTTTTTAAAGCAAATGCCCTACAGATTAAAATGGTGGGTGTTTCATTTTTTTTTTTCACACAGTATTTGCGCAGCGATTTTTCAAACGCATTTTTTGGGGAAAAAACACACTTTTTTAAATTTTAATGCACTAAAACACATTATATTGCCCAAATGTTTGATGAAATAAAAAAGATGATCTTAGGCCGAGTACATGGATACCAAACATGACATGCTTTAAAATTGCGCACAAACGTGCAGTGGCGACAAACTAAATACATTTTTAAAAGCCTTTAAAAGCCTTTACAGGTTACCACTTTAGATTTACAGAGGAGGTCTACTGCTAAAATTACTGCCCTCGATCTGACCTTCGCGGTGATACCTCACATTCATGGTGCAATTGCTTTTTACATTTGACGCCAGACCGACGCTTGCGTTCGCCTTAGCGCGAGAGCAGGGGGGACAGGGGTGCTTTTTTTTTTTTTTTTTTCTTTATTATTATTTTTTTTTTTAATCTTATTTTTAAACTGTTCCTTTCATATTTTTTTTAAATCATTTATATTGTTATCTCAGGGAATGTAAATATCCCCTATCATAGCAATAGGTAGTGACAGGTACTCTTTTTTGAAAAAATTGGGGTCTATTAGACCCTAGATTTCTCCTCTGCCCTCAAAGCATCTGACCACACCAAGATCGGTGTGATAAAATGCTTTCCCAATTTCCCAATGGCGCTGTTTACATTCCGGCGAAATCTAAGTCATAAAATGCTTGTAGCTTCCAGTTTCTTAGAGCCACTCTGGTCTCTGATCAGCTCTATGGTCAGCTGGCTGAATCACCGGCTGCATTTTCAGGTTCCCTGTTGAGACAGGAGAGCCAGAGAAAAACATGGAAGACGTTGGGGGGGGCATTCCCTCCCACTGCTTGTAAAAGCAGTCTAGAGGCTAATTGGCCGCTAGGATTGCTTTTATATGAAAGCCGACCGCTGGCTGAAAAGAATGATACCAAGATGATACCTAAACCTGCAGGCATCATTCTGGTATAACCATTCAAAGTCGTGAATGGCGTACCTGAAGACAAAAAAATAGAACAATAGAGAGAATAGAGAGAGAGAGAACAATAAAACGACAACTATTTTTTTTTATTTTATATTTTTGTTTGTGTTTTTTTTTTTTTACATTTTTTTTGTAACTGTAACTTTTATAACTGTCACCGGTTCCAGGTTCGGGTCTCTCAAAATGCGATGACATCTTGGGAGACCCTGTGAAAGTGTGCCTAGTCTGTGGAATGCTGTACCCTACGCTAATACTCAACTAGTGCATGGTAGCGTTCAAAACATTCACCAATGCAAAGACCAGGATTGTCAGGACAGGAGGGACAATAATAGCGGGTGTCACGCCTATATCCGCGCTTGCTGCAGACACAACATCTTTTTTGGGGGGGTTCATTGGGTAGGGGTACTCGGGAGGACATAAAGAAAATGCCTCTCATGCAGCCGACTGCATTTGGTTGGGGATGTGAATGGGGGAAGTACGGGCGCTGCAGAAGCGGTGGGTTCCCAATTAGGATTGGCGAATGCAGCAGGAAGGGCACTATGGGCACGACGGGCCTGTGTTTGTCTTTTTGGTGGCAGCGGGACACTACTTGTGCTTGCCACCTCACCAGCTTGAACTGCACTTATGGGACTCGCCACGTCACCAAGTGTTACTGCAGTGCGGGTTTGACTACGACCGGGGTGTACTAGGCCGCTGGTGCTTGCCAGTTCACCAAAACGCTACAAAAAAAACTGTTAGCGATCGCAGGGATCAGGCCTGACTCTGCGAATGCTGCAGTTATGCATTTAGTGTTTTGTAAGTGACAGTGATCGATCGATACTGCACTTGGGTGGGCTGGGCTGGACCGGGCGGAGGGGCAAAACGCAGGTGCTAGCAGGTATCTGGGCTGATCCCGCTAACACTGCGTTTGTGGGAACCCTAAACTGCTGGGGACGCTAGTATAGATCTGATCGGATCAGATATTTATCCGTTCAGATACTATACCACTAAGGGAGGTGTACGGTGCGTGCGTGGGTGTTATCGGTACTGGCGCTAACCTGACGCTGCCTGGGGCAGGTGCTTGCCAGTTCACCAAAACGCTACAAAAAAACTGTTAGCGATCGCAGGGATCAGGCCTGACTCTGCGAACGCTGCAGTTATGCGTTTAGTGTTCTGTAAGTGACAGTGATCGATTGATACTGCACTTGGGTGGGCTGGGCTGGGCCGGGCGGAGGGGCAAAACGAAGGTGCTAGCAGGTATCTGGGCTGATCCCGCTAACACTGCGTGTTTGGGAACCCTAAACTGCTGGGGACGCCAGTATAGATCTGATCGGATCAGATATTGATCCGTTCAGATACTATACCACTAAGGGAGGCGTATGCTGCGTGCGTGGGTGTTAGCGGTACTGGTGCTAATCTGACACTGCCTGGGGCGACGCATATCACCGCCGGGCGATCAGGGGGCTAAACCTTTATTCGGTAATAAACGGCGGGTGCCCTGACACTATACAAAATAAACGAACTAACCAGCGTCACCCGCAACGGTTATACGGTGATCAGGGGTGAAAGGGTTGACTAGGGGGCAATCAAGGGGTTAAAACATTTATTAGATAGTATATGGGGGTCCCTGACGCTATAAAACGCTGACGGCGAACCTAAATATTTACGTCCCTATCTAGCGTCACCAGCGACACTAATACAGCGATCAGAAAAATGATCGCTTAGTGACACTGGTGATGGGGGGTGATCAAGGGGTTAAAACTTTATTAGGGGGGATTAGGGGGGTACCCTAGACCTACAGGGGGCTAACACTCACTGCCCTACTACTTCTAACTGTCACAAACTGACACCTAGCAGTAATCAGAAAAAAAAAAAAATACTGCTTGGTGTCAGTTTGTGACAGGGGGGGTGATTGGGGGGGGATCGGGGGGCGATCGGGGGGGGATCGGGGTGTTTTATGTGCCTGGCATGTTCTACTGTATGTGTGTAGTGTTTTGTGCACTCACATGTCTTCTCTCCTCGGCGCCGGAACGGAAACTGCCGAGCCGAGGAGAGATGACATCACATCCTCTGCCTGTGTGTAACTACACACAGGCAGGGGAGGATTCCCATTGGCTGGGAGCGATCGCGAGGGGGGGCCACGATCGGATGGTCTCCCCCTCGCCTCTCAACGCTCCCAGTCACAAGCCGACCACCGCTGGCACCGGGGGGGGTGCGACCGGACCCCCCGCCCGCGGGAGGCAGATCACATATGGGTACGTGATTCTGCCTGCCCGTGCCATTCTGCCGCAGTATATCTGCGTTAGGCAGTCGGCAAGTGGTTAAACTCTCCCTATAACATCAATGATGTTCTTCATTTTGTTTTTAACATCATTGATGTTTTCCTAGATGTTTTCCATGTCCCTATTACACCCCATGATCTCCCCGATCAGGATCTGGGCACTTTCACCGGTGAAATTACCTGGATCCACAATATCACGATCACCTAAAAATATATTTAAAAAAAACACACCATGTATTATAAATATTCCGGCATCGATCTCTTATCTGAGCCTGTGGTAGCAGACACTCACCTGTTGTGGTGACTATTTCCACCACGTCTCCCTCTTCCTCCTCCTATTGTGTTTGTGGGATTTCCACCTCTTCCTGAGGTGGGGGGTCTGTGGTCTCCTTGGATAAGTGTCCTCCGAGTCTTTTCTCCTCTATGTCAAAAAAAAATAGGTATACTTAGGTATTTGATGACAGAAATAGGAATATGAAACATTGCTTGGAAGTGGGGTACAATCATTGATGTTTTCCTAGATGTTTTCCAAGTCCCTATTACACCCCATGATCTCCCCGATCAGGATCTGGGCACTTTCACCGGTGAAATGACCTGGATCCACAATATCACGATCACCTAAAAATATATTTAACCACTTCAGCCCCGGAAGATTTTACCCCCTTCCTGACCAGAGCACTTTTTACAATTCGGCACTGCGTCGCTTTAACTGCTAATTGCGCGGTCATGCAATGCTGTATCCAAACGAAATGTGCGTCCTTTTCTTCCCACAAATAGAGCTTTCTTTTGATGGTATTTGATCACTTCTGACGTTTTTATTTTTTGCGCTATAAACGGAAAAAGACCGAAAATTTTGAAAAAATGATATTTTCTACTTTTTGTTATAAAAAAAATCCAATAAACTAAATTTTAGTCATACATTTAGGCCAAAATGTATTCAGCCACATGTCATTGGTAAAAAAAATGTCAATAAGCGTATATTTATTGGTTTGCGCAAAAGTTATAGCGTCTACAAACTAGGGTACATTTTCTGGAATTTACACAGCTTTTAGTTTATGACTGCCTATGTCATTTCTTGAGGTGCTTAAATGGCAGGGCAGTACAAACCCCCCCCCCCAAATGACCCCATTTTGGAAAGTAGACACCCCAAGGAAATTGCTGAGAGGCATATTGAACCCATTGAATATTTATTTTTTTTGTCCCAAGTGATTGAATAATGACAAAAAAAAAAAATTACAAAAAGTTGTCACTAAATGATATATTGCTCACACAGGCCATGGGCATATGTGGAATTGCACCCCAAAATACATTCAGCTGATTCTCCTGAGTACGGGGATACCACATGTGTGGGACTTTTTTGGAGCCTAGCCACGTACGGGGCCCCGAAAACCAAGCACCGCCTTCAGGATTTCTAAGGGCATAAATTTTTGATTTCACGCCTCACTACCTATCACAGTTTTGAAGGCCATAAAATGCCAAGATGGCACAAAACCCCCCCAAATGACCCCATTTGGAAAGTAGACACCCCAAGCTATTTGCTGAGAGGCATGGTGAGTATTTTGCAGCTCTCATTTGTTTTTGAAAATGAAGAAAGACCGGTAAAAATTTTTCTTTTTTTCTTTTTTCAATTTTCAAAACTTTGTGACAAAAAGTGAGGTCTGCAAAATACTCACTATACCTCTCAGCAAATAGCTTGGGGTGTCTACTTTCCAAAATGGGGTCATTTGGGGGGGGGGGGTTTGTGCCACCTGGGCATTCCATGGCCTCCGAAACTGTGATAGGCAGTGAAGAGTGAAATCAAAAATTTACGCCCTTAGAAAGCCTGAAGGCGGTGCTTGGTTTTCGGGGTCCAGTGCGCGGCTAGGCTCCCAAAAAGTTTCACACATGTGGTATCCCCGTACTCAGGAGAAGCAGCAAAATGTATTTTGGGGTGTAATTTCACATATCCCCATGACATGTTTGAGCAATATATCATTTAGTGACAACTTTGTGCAAAAAAAATAAAATTAATTTGTCTCTTTCCCGCAATTGTGTCACAATATAAAATATTCCATGGACTCGACATGACTCTCAGCAAATAGCTTGGGGTGTCTACTTTCCAAAATGGGGTCATTTGGGGGGGTTTTGAATTATCCTGGCATTTTATGCACAACATTTAGAAGCTTATGTCACACATCACCCACTCTTCTAACCACTTGAAGACAAAACCCTTTCTGACACTTTTTGATTACGTGAAAAAATTATTTTTTTTTTGCAAGAAAATTACTTTGAACCCCCAAACATTATATATTTTTTTAAAGCAAATGCCCTACAGATTAAAATGGTGGGTGTTTCATTTTTTTTTTCACACGGTATTTTTTCAAATGCATTTTTTGTGGAAAAAACACACTTTTTTAAATTTTAATGCACTAAAACACACTATATTGCCCAAATGTTTGATGGAATAAAAAAGATGATCTTAAGCCGAGTACATGGATACCAAACATGACATGCTTTAAAATTGCGCACAAACGTGCAGTGGCAACAAAATTAATACATTTTTAAAAGCCTTTAAAAGCCTTTACAGGTTACCACTTTAGATTTTCAGAGGAGGTCTACTGCTAAAAATACTGCCCTCGATCTGACCTTCGCGGTGATACCTCACATGCATGGTGCAATTGCTGTTTACATTTGAAGCCAGACCGACGCTTGCGTTCGCCTTAGCGCGAGAGCAGGGGGGACAGGGGTGTTTTTTTTTTTTTGTTTTTTTTTTTCTTTATTATTTTTTTGCTCTTTTATCTTATTTTTAAACTGTTCCTTTCATTTTTATTTTTTTAAATCATTTTTATTGTTATCTCAGGCAATGTAAACATCCCCTATGATAGCAATAGGTAGTGACAGGTACTCTTTTTTGAAAAAATTGGGGTCTATTAGACCCTAGATCTCTCCTCTGCCCTCAAAGCATCTGACCACACCAAGATCGGTGTGATAAAATGCTTCCCCAATTTCCCAATGGCGCTGTTTACATCCGGCGAAATCTAAGTCATAAAATGCTCGTAGATTCCGGTTTCTTAGGCCATAGAGATGTTTGGAGCCACTCTGGTCTCTGATCAGCTCTATGGTCAGCTGGCTGAATCACCGGCTGCTTTCTCAGGTTCCCTGTTGAGACAGGAGAGCCAGAGAAAAACCCGGAAGACGGTGGGGGGGGGCATTCCCTCCCACTGCTTGTAAAAGCAGTCTAGAGGCTAATTAGCCGCTAGGATTGCTTTTACATGAAAGCCGACCGCTGGCTGAAAAGAATGATACCAAGATGATACCTAAACCTGCAGGCATCATTCTGGTATAACCACTCAAAGTCGTGAATGGCGTACCTGAAGACAAAAAAATGGTTAACAATAAAGCACAGTAAACAGTAAAGTATAAAAAATTGCATACCTGAAAAACAAACATGATAAAACATAATAACAATAAAACATTGCAGAATAGAACACAGTAAAAAAGAGCAGAACAATAGAGAGAGAATAGAGAGAGAGAGAGAACAATAAAACGACAACTATTTTTTTTTATTTTTGTTTGTGTTTTTTTTGCAAACTTGTAACTTTTATAACTGTAACCGGTTCCAGGTTCGGGTCTCTCAAAATGCGATGGCATCTTGGGAGACCCTGTGAAAGTATGTCCTAGTCTGTGGAATGCTGTACCCTACACTAATACTCAACTAGTGAATGGTAGCGTTCAAAACATTCACCAATGCAAAGACCAGGATTGTCAGGACAGGAGGGACAATAATAGCAGGTGTCACGCCTATATCTGCGCTTGCTGCAGACACAACATCTTTTTTGGGGGGGGTTCGTTGGGTAGGGGTACTCGAGAGGACATAAAAATGCCTCTCATGCAGCCGACTGCATTTAGTTGGGGATGTGAATGGGGGAAGTACGGGCGCTGCAGAAGCGGTGGGTTCCCAATTAGGATTGGCGAATGCAGCAGGAAGGGCATTATGGGCACGACGGGCCTGTGTTTGTCTTTTTGGTGGTAGCGGGACACTACTTGTGCTTGCCACCTCACCAGCTTGAACTGCACTTATGGGACTCGTCACGTCACCACGTGTTACTGCAGTGCTGGTTTGACTACGACCGGGGTGTACTAGGCCGCTGGCGCTTGCCAGTTCACCAAAACGCTACCAAAAAAACTGTTAGCGATCGCAGGGATCAGGCCTGACTCTGCGAACGCTGCAGTTATGCGTTTTAGTCTTTTGTAAGTGACAGTGATCGATTGATACTGCACTTGGGTGGGCTGGGCTGGGCCGGGCGGAGGGGAAAAACGCAGGTGCTAGCGGGTATCTGGGCTGATCCCGCTAACACTGCCTGTTTGGGAACCCTAAACTGCTGGGGACGCTAGTATAGATCTGATCGGATCAGATATTGATCCGTACAGATACTATACCACTAAGGGAGGTGTATGGTGCGTGCGTGGGTGTTAGCGGTACTGGTGCTAACCTGACGCTGCCTGGGGCTGGTGCTTGCCAGTTCACCAAAACGCTACCAAGAAAACTGTTAGCGATCGCAGGGATCAGGCCTGACTCTGCGAACGCTGCAGTTATGCGTTTAGTGTTTTGTAAGTGACAGTGATCGATCGATACTGCACTTGGGTGGGCTGGGCCGGGCCGGGCGGAGGGGCAAAACGCAGGTGCTAGCGGGTATCTGGACTGATCCCGCTAACACTGCGTTTTCAGGAACCCTAAACTGCTGGGGACGCTAGTATAGATCTGATCGGATCATATATTGATCCGTACAGATACTATACCACTAAGGGAGGCGTATGCTGCGTGCGTGGGTGTTAGCGGTACTGGCGCTAATCTGACGCTGCCTGGGGCGACGCATATCACCGCCGGGCGATCAGGGGGCTAAACCTTTATTCGGTAATAAACGGCGGGTGCCCTGACACTATAAAAAATAAACGAACTAACCAGCGTCACCCGTAACGGTTATACGGTGATCAGTGGTGAAAGGGTTAACTAGGGGGCAAGCAAGGGGTTAAAACATTTATTAGGTAGTATATGGGGGTCCCTGTCGCTATAAAACGCTGACGGCGAACCTATATATTTACCTCCCTAACTAGCGTCACCAGCGACACTAATACAGCGATCAGAAAAATGATCGCTTAGTGACACTGGTGACAGGGGGTGATCAAGGGGTTAAAACTTTATTAGGGGGAGTTAGGGGGGTACCCTAGACCTAAAGGGGGGTAATACTCACTGCCCTAACACTGTAACTGTCACAAACTGACACTATGCAGTAATCAGAAAAAAAAAAAAAAAATACTGCTGGTGTCAGTTTGTGACGGGGGGGGTGATTGGGGGGGGATCGGGGGCGATCGGGGGGGGGATCGGGGGTGTAAAGTATGCCTGGCATGTTCTACTGTGTGTGTTTGTGTTGTGTGCACTTACTTGTCTTCTCTCCTCGGCGCTGGGACGGAAACTGCCAGACCGAGGAGAGATGACATCACATCCTCTGCCTGTGTGAAACTACACACAGGCAGAGGAGGATTCCCATTGGCTGGGAGCGATCGCGAGGGGGGCCTCCCAACGCTCCCAGTGCAAAGCCGACCGCCGCTGGCACCGGGGGGGGGTCCGATCGGACCCCCCACCCGCGGGAAGCAGGTCACGTATGGGAACGTGATTCTGCCTGCCCGTGCCATTCTGCCGCAGTATATCTGCGTTAGGCGGTCGGCAAGTGGTTAATCCATATTGCTCCTAAACTAATTTTCATTATTGTTGTAGCACTTAATAATCCTTACAAACGAAGAGCACTCCAAAAGAAGATCCTCTCCTTAAAAGGAGACATTATAGGGTTAATTTTCTAAAACTAGAGAGTGCAAAATCTGGTGCAGCTCTACATGGTAGCCAATCAGCTTCTAAATTCACCCTGTTCAATTGAGCTTTGACAAAAAACTTAGTGAGGGAGCCATACATAGACATGCAAAAATAAACAGCAAAGTCCTGTCTTGCATCTTATGCTGCACATGTATATATTGGGCAAAATGAACCCAAATGTATCAGCACTTAAGGCGCCATTCAGTGCCAGATTAAGGTCATGTGATCAAAGTCAGCTGATAATACTTCACCCAATCTAGAGTATATGCCATATCCAGGCTATCCTTTCTTAGTTGAAAGTAGCAGGTTTTACTGTTATTTCCTATGAGACAAAGCTGTAAGGTTGGTAGTGATGTGTATTTTATTAGCCAAATGTGCAAGCTGGTCAGGGAGCAGCAGGGTGTACAACTTGGTAAAAAAGGTTCCAGGTATGCATCTAATGGGTAAGCATGAAGGTCACAGGTATAGAGATGATTGGCCACCATGCAACAACATTTCACCTTACATGGGACTGGTTTGTCCAAAAGGAGCGATTGGTCTCACTTACAGAGCTTCCAAGTTAATGGGATCAGGAGAGTCTCCAGGTGTGATGTCAGTCATGACTAGAGATGGGAAGGTCTGGAAAAATTGTGAAAAAAAATGTTTTTTGCTTTTTTTTTGAAAACTTGGAAGAGTCTGGAATATGTTCTTTTACAATAATAAAAAGCATATCTATGACATGGTGTTCAAGCTGTATAACATAAAGACCTTAACAAAAGATTTCTGAAACATTATGTAAAGTCTTAAATGATTACAAGTTCTGTCAAAGACAAGCAAATCCTGGAATAGAATTCAAGTAACACTGTACTTACTTCTCAATGCAGTTCTCAAACAAGAAAAATATGCATATCTTCCACTAGGGGGCACTGCGGGGTAAAGGTTTCAGTTTAGTTTGTTTGTGGGCTCCATCTTGTACCTCCTAAAGTTGGGTGATTGTTGGTATACAGTAGACCAGGGGTGGGCAAGCTTAAAGAGGTGGAGATCTACCTAAACAACATGGTAGAAGTCAAAGATCACCGGGCACTGTGTCACCTCCTCACACCTGATTAAAACCTCTAACTGCCATACTACCATGTCACAATCAAGTGCATTGCACAGCAATGATGGGTTTAAATCAGGTGGTGAGGAGACAACATATCGCCTCCTCACCACCTGTCTAACACAATCGGATTGCTTTTTGGAGGAGCAGCAGTATCTGCTGCACTTGTGAATGAGCCCTTAGTTGCATTCAGCAGCAGCACCCTTAGAGCTTGTTTACGCGTACAGTTGGGGGTGTAAAAACCCTGTGGTTGAACAGCAGTTTTACCACCTCCAATCCCTACCCCCTTTAGCTGCTGAGGCAGCAGCCAAAGGTGTACACATGCTGCAGCAGGAATTAAACCCCCTGTTGCTTTTGGTGGGTGCTACTGCCTGCCAATCATGACCCATTCAAGTAAATGGTGCCACTCTGCAAGTGCTCTGTAACTGCATGCTTCTGCACGGTCCAAGGGGTTAAAGAAGGTTAGAAAGCAACACAATGCTGCCTGCTTTAACCCTTTGTTTGCTGTACTGCACAAAGTTCAGTGCACTTGCAGAGTGACCTCATTCACTTGAGTGGGTCATGCTTGGAAGGTGCTACACCCACCAACCATGACAGGGTGTATAACTCCTGTTACGGCTGCAACATGTGTACACTCCTGGCCATTGCAGCTAAAGAGGGTGCATTGGGGGGGGGGGGGGTGGCAAAAACACATATACTGTATATAAGCTGTAGCTGTAACTTGAATATGTCCACCGACAGCCAATTTTAAATCAAGGAAATTACATTACAGTATAATGTGTTTCATGTGCCCATGGGAAGCTGGCTTATGTGTTGCATCAAGCACACAGAATAGGGGAGATAAGGGAAAATGTTCCCTTATCTTTGAAGTGGATTCAAAGTTGGAATGTCTTATAATGAGATAAAGGCTCAGTTTATAAAGGGACCATCAAAATTCCATTTATGTAAGCCATAAAACATGTAGGATAGTACTTTACTACAAAGCAATAGGACTTAATATAGTGAAAATGTGACTGACAATAAAGGTGACTGGTGCATAAACAATGATACAACATATCAAAATAAGTACACATCTAAAAACTTCTTAAAAGGTTAATTGGTGCCTATGTGCTGTCAATTCAAAAACACAAAATTTGTGCCCATAAATAAACTTATATGATACAACGTGTCAAATGGGATCTTTTCAGACAATGTCCTGCACTGATCTCCTGTGCTGGTATATATTACTGAAGTGTCTATTAAATTCCACTTTAAGATAATATCCTGTGTTCTGAGATTTCCATCTAGTAAAATTGGCCTCTTACCGGATATGGTGGATTCCTATTACAGAAATCTAACTCGCTGTATGAACATTACCACTTGTATAGATATTGCTCTCTTGGCCACCTCATATCCATATATTTCAAAGTGACTTGATTCAAAGACCAAAGCATTGGATTACTCCCGTGGACATTCAGACTGCTTGTGTTACCATAATTACCGGCTTTGATATCTCAGGTGTGGTGATTCCAAAAAGCCTTAAATTCATTTTTAACAAAGATGGAACTCCAATTGTTTGAAAATCATATGTAGACAAGGAAAGAAAATCCTCATCGTATAAACCCTCAAAAAATGTATTTACCAGTATTTTTAAAAGTTATACTTACAACAAGGCTGAAAATTCAAGCATGGGAAATTTAAATCTGGTGGCGATCCAACCAGTCGGGTGGCGCTATAAGGATTCTCTGATCAGAGAATCCTTGTAGCACCACCCAACTGGTTGGATGAGTGACATGGCTGCCAGATTAATATTTCTCATGGCTGATTTTTGTTGCACTCCCTTCTGGCTTTTTTTTTTTTTAATCTCCATGGCTTTAAGGAGTGTATATTGTGCATTGAAATGGCATTGCATCACAGCCAATTCATTTTGAATGTGTCTAAATTCACCTCAATGTGCATAAAAGGGAACATGCATATAAATAGTTAATAGCTAAATAGTAGCAAAAATGCACTTTCCACAATTTAACTTGGACATAATTTTATCTTTTACATTGTCTGGATCAAATCAGTGGGGACTAAGGATGAGCTTAAGTTTGGGCCAAACTCACTTTAGTACAAACCCACAGGAAACTGTCATGTGACAACAGGCCACTAGGGATGAGCTTCGAGTTCGAGTCGAACTCATGTTCGACTCGAACATTGGCTGTTCGCAAGTTCGCCGAACAGCGAACAATTTGGGGTGTTCGCGGCAAATTCAAATGCCGCGGAACACCCTTTAAAAGTCTATGGGAGAAATCAAAAGTGCTCATTTTAAAGGCTTATATGCAAGTTATTGTCATAAAAAGTGTTTGGGGACCTGGGTCCTGCCCCAGGGGAAATGTATCAATGCAAAAAAAAGTTTTAAAAACGGCCGTTTTTTCAGGAGCAGTGATTTTAATAATCTTAAAGTCAAACAATAAAAGTGTAATATCCCTTTAAATTTCGTAGCTGGGAGGTGTCTATAGTATGCCTGTAAAGGGGCGCATGTTTCCTGTGTTTAGAACAGTCTGACAGCAAAATGACATTTCGAAGGAAAAAACCCATTTAAAACTACTCGTGGCTATTGCATTGCCAGTCCGACAATACACATAGAAGTTCATTGATAAAAACGGCATGGGAATTCCCCACAGGGGAACCCCGAACCAAAATTTAAAAAAAAAATGATGTGGGGGTCCCCCTAAATTCCATACCAGGCCCTTCAGGTCTGGTATGGATATTAAGGGGAACCCCGGCCAAAATTTAAAAAAAAATGACGTGGGGGTCCCCCTAAATTCCATACCAGACCCTTCAGGTCTGGTATGGATTTTAAGGGGAACCCCATGCCAAAAAAAAAAAAACGGCGTGGGGTCCCCCCAAAAATCCATACCAGACCCTTATCCGAGCACGCAACCTGGCAGGCCGCAGGAAAAGAGGGGGATGAGAGTGCGGCCCTCCCCTCCTGAACCGTACCAGGCCACATGCCCTCAACATTGGGAGGGTGCTTTGGGGTAGCCCCCCAAAACACCTTGTCCCCATGTTGATGAGGACAAGGGCCTCATCCCCACAACCCTGGCCGGTGGTTGTGGGGGTCTGCGGGCGGGGGGCTTATCAGAATCTGGAAGCCCCCTTTAACAAGGGGACCCCCAGATCCCGGCCCCCCCTGTGTGAAATGGTAAGGGGGTACTTACCCCTACCATTTCACTAAAAAACTGTCAAAAATTTTAAAAATGACAAGAGACAGTTTTTGACAATTCCTTTATTTAAATGCTTCTTCTTTCTTCTATCTTCCTTCATCTTCTTCTTCTTCTGGTTCTTCTGGTTCTTCCTCCGGCGTTCTCGTCCAGCATCTCCTCCGTGGCGTCTTCTATCTTCTTCTCCTCGGGCCGCTCCGCACCCATGGCATGGGGGGAGGCTCGCGCTCTTCTCTTCATCTTCTTCTCTTATTCTTTTCTTCTCTTCTTCTCTTCTTCTCTTCTTCATTTTCTTCTCCGGGCCGCTCCACATCCATGCTGGCATGGAGGGAGGCTCCCGCTGTGTGACGGCATCTCCTCGTCTGACAGTTCTTAAGTAATGGGGGGTGGGGCCACCCGGTGACCCCGCCCCCTCTGAGGCATGGGACATGACGGGACTTCCCTGTGGCATTCCCCGTGACATCACAGGGAAGTCCCGTCAAGTCACCGTGCGTCAGAGGGGGGCGGGGTCACCGGGTGGGCCCGCCCCCCGTTATTTAAGAACCGTCAGACGAGGAGACGCCGTCACACAGCGGGAGCCTCCCTCCATGCCAGCATGGATGCGGAGCGGCCCGGAGAAGAAAATGAAGAAGAGAAGAGGAGAAGAAGAGAAGAAAAGAATAAGAGAAGAAGATGAAGAAGATGAAGTGAAGAGCGGGAGCCTCCCCCCCATGCCATGGGTGCGGAGCGGCCCGAGGAGAAGAAGATAGAAGATGCCGCGGAGGAGATGCTGGACGAGAACGCCGGAGGAAGAACCAGAAGATGAAGAAGATGAAGGAAGATAGAAGAAAGAAGAAGCATTTAAATAAAGGAATTGTCAAAAACTGTCTCTTGTCATTTTTAACATTTTTGACAGTTTTTTAGTGAAATGGTAGGGGTAAGTACCCCCTTACCATTTCACACATGGGGGAGGGCCGGGATCTGGGGGTCCCCTTGTTAAAGGGGGCTTCCAGATTCCGATAAGCCCCACACCCGCAGACCCCCACAACCACCTGCCAGGGTTGTGGGGATGAGGCCCTTGTCCTCATCAACATGGGGACAAGGTGTTTTGGGGACTACCCCAAAGCACCCTCCCAATGTTGAGGGCATGTGGCCTGGTACGGTTCAGGAGGGGGGGGCGCTCTCTCGTCCCCCCCTCTTTTCCTGCGGCCTGCCAGGTTGCATGTTCGGATAAGGGTCTGGTATGGATTTTTGGGGGGACCCCACACCGTTTTTTTTTGGCGCGGGGTTCCCCTTAAAATCCGTACCAGACCTGAAGGGCCTGGTATGGAATTTAGGGGGACCCCCACGTCATTTTTTTTTTATTATTTTGGTTCGGGGTTCCCCTGTGGGGAATTCCCATGCCATTTTTATCAATGAATTTCTATGTGTATTGTCGGAGCGGCAATGCAATAGCCGCGAGTAGTTTTAAATGGGTTTTTTCCTTTGAAATGTCATTTTGCTGTCAGACTGTTCTAAACACAGGAAACATGCGCCCCTTTACAGGCATACTATAGACACCCCCCAGCTATGAAATTTAAAGGGATATTACACTTTTATTGTTTCACTTTAAGCATTATTAAAATCACTGCTCCTGAAAAAAACGGCCGTTTTTAAAACTTTTTTTTGCATTGATCCATGTCCCCTGGGGCAGGACCCAGGTCCCCAAACACTTTTTATGACAATAACTTGCATATAAGCCTTTAAAATTAGCACTTTTGATTATTCATGTTCATGTCCCATAGACTTTAACGGTGTTCGCGTGTTCGAACAAACTTTTTTCCTGTTGGCATGTTCTGATGCGAACCGAACAGGGGGGTGTTCGGCTCATTCCTACAGGCCACCATCCCCATCAACTGTGGCCATGGAATTCCTCTCCCCCACTCCCTGCAGCCACATGTACCAAAGGGTGGGAATGCTTATAACATAGTTGCCCTTATATGGTCACATGGCCACATTTAGTCAATTACGTTGTCCATTTATGACCATGCGGTTGTAGTAGGTCAATGAAGTCACCAACATCCACGCCTCTTTGTTATGTGCAGCTGTAGAGCAGGGAATTAAATGGTCATTAATTGAGATGGTAGCTTGCTGTTATATGATAGATTTCCCACAGGTCAAATTGAGTTTGGCCTGAACCTTAGCTCACCCTTAGATGACCTGAATAAGCCAACATGCACATCTAATAGTAATCTATTGATTATTGTAATCAATTATCTATTGCTGCAAAAGGAGGCAGAGCAAAGCTGAATCAGCTCTGCTGTAGCCACCAAACTAACAGGAAGTCATGTTTGATATCATGGAAATTCTTTAAATGCTTCTCCATTGAGTTACATTATTTTGCTGTAGAGCACTTTTACGGAACACTCTGAAGCAGCAAGCCCAGAAGTTGATTGATTCACTGCCATGTGGGTGTTCCATTACTTTTGGCCAAGACCTGCTGGACATGTGAGTTAAAGTACCCTTAGGTCAAATAGCTGTTATACCAGCATTATTTCTATACATCTCCTGGGGCTCAAATGGTTAATATTACTTTTTAGGTACAACTTTATTGAATAGGAACATACACATTGTTTCCTTATTAAAATGAGTCCAGGTATACATTATCTGCATTACTATTTATTTAATTTAATAATACTAAACAAGGAGACCTTTTTTCTTGTCTTTTATTTTCATATTTATTTTCCTTGCTCAATTAACAACCTTATTATTTTGCTCTAGAAAAGGGGTCTCCAAACTTTCTAAACAAAGGGCCAGTTTATTGAGCTTCAGACTTTAGAGGGGCTGGACTGTGGCCGTTGGGAGTAGAAATTGTCCTGGCATCAGTGGGAGTAAACAATGCATTTTTGGTTTTAGGGGGAGGAAAAGTTCCCCATTGTTGGTGTCAATGGGAGAAATAGTGCCCCATTGCTGATGTCAGTAGCAGGAATAATGCCATTTTGTTGGTGACAGTGGGAAGAATAGTGTTTTGTATCCGTGGGAGGAAATGTGACCCAAGGGCCAGATAAAGGCAAGCAAAGGGCTGCAGTTTGGAGACCACTGCTCTAGAACACTTTTTCTGAAAAGTCTACTCAGAATATGAAGGTTACTAACAGAACTTTATCATGGTTTATCCTTATACATCAGTGTATTTATTAAAGCGGAATTTCCAAATAGAAATTTTGCTTTTCTGAACCCCCCCTCCGGTGTTACATTTGGCACCTTTCGGGGGGGGTGCAGATACGAGGGGGGTGCAGATAAGACAGGTATTTGCACCCACTTCCAGGCATAGACTCTCACGGGAGTCTACGCCTCGCTGTCTGCTGGGGCACACACGGGTCCCAAAGACAGCAGGGACCATTCGGATCGCTCAGCGCAACTCGCGCATGCGCAGCAGGGAACCAGGAAGTGAAGCCTTAAGGCTTCATTCCCTGATTCCCTTACCGAAGATGGCGGCGGCAGCATCCGAGGTCCGAGAAGTGGTGAACTTATTTGGATTTAGCTACTGATTTTATACAGTATATGTGTGTGCACTGTGCTAATGAAAAACACCTGTTTGTGCTGCCACTTATTATTCAGTAAACATGCAAATGAGGTGAAACAACTGTCAATGTGAAACAGACACAAATAATTCCACAGTAGCACACTAAATAATCTACAGATCTCCTAAATATTAACATTGTGATAAAATCAACATAAAACGCCCATACATAATAAAAAGTGTCCATATAGTATAGCCAAAAAATATATGCTAACATATGCAAATCAATATGGTAATACAGTGCAAATTAAAGTGATTAAAAAATAATGTGAAACAATAGTGAAACAAAACATGGTTGATCCACCAAAATCCAAAAAAGTGATGTGTGCCACTTCCACTCCCTCAGAATAAAGTTCACCAGATGCTGTTGCCATTCACTCTCGTATCTGGCAAATAACACCTTATTAAATGTTATTGAAGAGCTTCTTAAACATGCCAATCTCCATCCAGATCAATAAAGACACACTCCACATGTGGGAATAGAAATTGAACCTTCAATAGTGTAAAAACACCTTAATCACTTCCTGACCTGCTCCCATACATATACAGCAGGTTGGCTCTCCTGAGTGAATCGTCCTATATGTATGACGGCTCCTTTAAGAGCCATAGCAGGTACGCCCGCTGCACGGCGGAGGACCCGATGCGCGTGTCCAGCTGGCACGATCGCTGCCTGCCACCTGCGGGCACAAGAGCCAGAATGGGGATTTATGTGTAAACACACAAATCCCTGTTCTGACAGGGGAGGAGAGATAGATTGTGTGTTACTACTAAGTAGCAACAGTGATATGGCTCCTCTTCTAGTCAGTCCCATCCCCTCACAGTTAGAAACACACCTAGGTAACACACTTAACCCCTTGATTGCCCCCTAGTGTTAACCCCTTCCCTGCCAGTGACATTTATACAGTAATCATTGCATTTTTATATCACTGATTGCTGTACAAATGTCAATGGTCCCAAAAAGGTGTCAAAAGAGTCTGATCTGTCCGCCACAATGTCGCAATGCCATAAATCTATTCCCTATTTTGTAGACGCTATAACTTTTGTGCAAACCAATCAATATATATATCAATCAATATAATCAATAAGAATACATATTAGCCTAAACTGATGAAAAAATTTGTATTTTTACATTTTTTTTTGGGGGGGGGGGATATTTATTATAGCAAAAAGTAAAAAATATTGTTTTTGCATTTTTATATCACTGATTGCTGTACAAATGTCAATGGTCCCAAAAAGGTGTCAAAAGAGTCTGATCTGTCTGCCACAATGTCGCAATGCCATAAATCTATTCCCTATTTTGTAGACGCTATAACTTTTGTGCAAACCAATCAATATATATATCAATCAATATAATCAATAAGAATACATATTAGCCTAAACTGATGAAAAAATTTGTATTTTTACATTTTTTTTGGGGGGGGGGGATATTTATTATAGCAAAAAGTAAAAAATATTGTTTTTGTTTTAAATTGCCGCTCTTTTTTGTTTATAACGCAAAAAAATAAAGCAGATGAGCAAATACCACCAAAAGAAAGGTCTATTTGTGGGAAAAAAAGGACGTCAATTTTGTTTGGTTACAATGTCGCACGACCGTGCATTTGTCAGTTAAAACGACGCAGTGTCGTATCGCAAAAAAATGGCCTGGTCATTAAGGGGGCAAATCCTTCTGGGGCTGAAATGGTTAAGGTAATCAGTTTAATAAAAGTAATGCACTTACATCATAAAAGATTCAAATTGCCTTGTGAAAATTCCAAGCATGCCAGGTGACTCAGTGTTGCGATCTCCTCATAGCTTCCTTCATACACATGGAGTCACCATCTCAGCGTTGCCGTGTCGCCACACCCCGATGAGTTTTGTCACTTCTGACTTTGTCACGAGGTGGCGGCACGGCATGGCAACGAAGCTTAAGTATCCTCTTCCTCACCACTTTAACTCATAGTGAGCAAATTAGGTAGACCTGTAAGTCAATGGACCTGGACCACCGCAATATTGTCCATCTGTCCAATTAACCTGCCTATTGCCAGTTAAAATTACAATTATAAAGTTATATATACACAAAAGTGAGTACACTATCTTTTTTGTTAAGATGATACATAAACTGGTGAAGTGATTGTTCAGTGTCCTCCCAAATGAATAGCAAATCGTCAATGAATCTCCTGTGGAATCGTAATTCCGGTCTAGATTCATAAAAAAAGAACAATCCTCCCACTGGGCCAAAAAAATATTAGCAAGACTTGGTGCGAATAAGCTACACCACTTATCTGGCCAAAAAACATATTCTGATACCAAAAATAGTTATGCGACAAACAGAAGTCTAAAGATTTTTGTAAAAAGACTTATTGTGACTTCCGGTTCCGGCGCCACATGGTGAGGAGCTAGGAGACCTCAGCTCCCGCCGCGATCCTCCATATACTGCCACTAAACCGGCTAGCCGAGAGGTATTCCCTTCCTACACCCCTCTCTCCTCTGGGGCAACATCATGGACCACTTTGTGGAGCGATCCGCCGCACAAACGGCCCCTGCTTCCCCCCTGCAAGCTGGGGACACAGCACATGCTGCAGCCAACATGGCACTGGAGGATTTTAGCACTGGGAACACAGCACAGGTCCCTGCTCTCCCTCTGGTGCCCTCCACACCCACCCAAATGGACCCTGCCTCTCCTGCCAATATTGCACAAGCTGTGGTGACCCTACTCACCCCAATGGTCACTGAGGCAGTGGACCAAGCCATTCTTAAAGGGCTAGAACACCTTCATAAGGAATTACAACTACAAACCCTCAGAATCGACCAGGCTGAGGACCGAAGCTGCCATAGCCAGACTTTCCTTAATCCAGAGAGAACTCCAGGATAAAGGGGACGATCTCGAAAATCATTCCAGATGGAACAATTTACGTATTATAGGTCTCCCTGAATCCTATCCTGCCTCCTCGCTCACCGCCATATGCTCCACCATCATCCCGGAGCAGTTGGGGCTCTGCACCCCCTGTACGGTGGAACGGGCGACCGTGTCGGTTAACCAGCGGGGTCCCGCTCCAAGCCCCGCCCTGTGATTGTCAGGTACCTAAATTATGCCAATAAGCAAGCCATACTCCAAAACTTCCACCGTCAATGCAACCTTTCTGTGGACGATCACTCATTACTACTGTTTGCTGACTACTCAGTCGAAGTTATGCGACAACGTAAGGCTTTCTCAGAGATCTGCTCCACCCTCTTTAACAACCATATCAAATTCACTCTGGCGTACCCTGCGATCCTGCATATCCAACCTGCTTCAGGCGAACGTGTCTCCTTTACCTCCCCATCTGAAGCGGAGCACTACCTTAATACGACACAACCTTCCGACATGGAGAAGGAGGACCCCTCTGCCTCTGGCCAGTCATCTCTACACAGGAAATCTCCTCTGTCCTCCAGGAGCCAGCAAAGTCCTCAAAAGCCTCCCCACAAAAGGGTGCGCGTCGCCCCCTCCGGGGGTTGCTCAACACACCGCTGACTACACACTCATTCTAATCTGCATGGCTTCTTTCTCTTCTAATCGACACCAAGGAACTCAATCTTCATGGACCCAGTAGTCGCAGCCCACCATCTCCGACATTATCCGGTGGGCCCTTAATGTTATTTACATTGTTTGTTGTGCCTGGTTACTCTTAACTTACTGTATGTGGGTCACCCCTGACTGATTCCAGGCCCCTCTCTCTTACTCCCCCCCCTTTTTTTTTCTATGTTCTCTCCTTCTCCCTTACCCCCCCTTCTCTCTTCTCCCCTATCCATTTCCCCCTCCCCCTTCCCTAACCCTCTTCTGCCTTTTCTCCCCTCCCCCCGTCCCCCTGGACCCCCCTCCTCAAGGCTGCCCCACGCCAACATGAGTGGAGGAGACGCTCCTGGGCGGGGGCGATCTAGGTGGTGGCTCCATGGGGAAAAAAGTAAAGTTCATGGAAAGTTTTAGGAGGCCTATCCTCTTCTTGTTTACTATTTTATGTATGTGGTCACCCATTCTGTTATCCCTCAACTTCCCTCTAGGACTCTGCCAAGGTCCCAATGGTCCCGGATCTGACGGGGCGATGACTGCGGAGGCATTACCCCTTTTGGGTCATCACACATATACCTACTACTGCCTCAGCCATGGCTCCTTCGGATGATGGGAATCACCTAAAGGTATTTTCCTGGACTGTCAAGGGGCTGCGCTCCCCTCATAAGCGTATGCAAATTTTAAGACACCTCAAGCGCCTGCGAGCAGATGTCGCTCTTTTACAGGAGACCCATCTGGCCGCAGACAATCTCTCTCGCATGTGCAAGCTTTGGGTAGGTAAGGTATATGGCTCACCAGCTGTGGGTCATAAAGCTGGGGTAGTAATTTTGCTCCACAAAAACCTCCACCACACCGTTCGCTCAGTTGAGACGGACTCGGAGGGCCGTAGAATTACCCTTCACCTGATGGTTGCCTCACATGACATCGCTTTCTCTAATATATATATATGCCCCTAATTCCCCTGGACAGCCCTTCTTTCATGATTTCGCCACTTCAGTCCTACAAATCCCTGAACACTATCATCTTATTGGGGGTGACTTCAATACTGTCATGCGCATGGCTGAAGACTGTATCCCAGGCCCCACAACTCGAGGACACACGGGCGACACTCCCACCATCTTAGAGCAAACGGCCTCCTCGCTCCACCTCACAGACACCTGGCGCGTCTCACATCCTACTGAGAGGGAATTCACCTTCTTCTCCCCTCCCCATGACTCGTTTTCCCACATAGACTATCTTTTCTGCTCGCCGGGTATTTTTCCCTTCGTCTCCTCGTCCACCATCGAAGACATGGTCATCTCTGACCACTCCCCTATTAGTGTTCAATTATCTGGGCTCGTAACTCCCCACAATGCAGGCACCTGGCGCTTCCCATCTTATTTGGCTAACAACAATGATTTTCTACTCGCCCTCCGCACTGCCTGGGCTGAATTTGTAGAAACTAACGGAGCCCATCTTTCTACTCCAAATCTGTTCTGGGAGACAGGAAAAGCTTTTCTCAGGGGGCCCATTATTTCATATACAGCTCAATTTAAGAAGCAAACTCGTCTCCGGTATCTGGAGGCCAGCAAATCCAGGCACACTCTGCCTTAACACTAAACTGCACTACAGCCAACTCACTTGCATGGCAAGCAGCCAAGCTACCTTTGACCACTGGTGTGCGCAACAGGAAACTATTAGACAATCCTACTCTGCTCTCCAATTCCATAGATATGGAAATAAGGCAGGCAAGCTCTTAGCAAAGCTGTGCTCGGGACGTCGCCGGCCGACACATATTGGAGCTCTACGCTCCCCTAACGGAGACATCACTAATAGACATGTGCACACTGAAATATTTCGTTTCGGAATTTCGTTTTTGTCCGAAAAATACATTTATTTAGTTACTCCCGAAATTCGTTTTTTATTTATTTTGTTTTTCGTTAAAAATTGCATTAGTCCGAAAATCCAAATTAAGGTCGAATCTGTCATTGAAGGCTTATGGTGTCTGTTGAATGTTCAAAGAAGATTCGACGGAGCAGCTAAGCTGTACGATGCCGTATAGTTTACCTGCTCCGTCGAATCTTCTTAGAACTTTCAACAGACACCATAAGCCAAAGTACGTGTGTACTTAGTTCTAGCTATTTTACTGCTCCTCCTCTTTGGTTACAATCAGCCAATAACATTCATCATCATCATTATTTTTATTTATCTTTTCTCCCCTACATCGAATCTTTTCTCCCCTACGTCGAATCTTTCCTCTCTATGTCAAATCTTTTCTCTCTATGTAGAATAATCTTGGACTAATAGAGTTAAGGTTAGGCACTTTCGACCACAGGTTTGATGGACACAGATTGTTATTGTCATCATCATGTTGAATCTCCTATCTGTATCGAACTGTTGTAGCAACGAAAACGAAAATAAAGCATTTGTTTATGTCGAATCTTTGGTTTTTTGGACTCTGCACTTTCGTTATCGTTTGTTAAAACGATAACGAAAATACCTGATATTCGAACGAAAATGCATTCGGACGAAAACGAATGCACATGTCTAATCACTAATGCGCCAGCGGAGATTAGCGCCATCCTAACCCAATATTATATCAATTTATACTCAGTAGACCCCATAGACGCAGTGGCAGCGAACAAATTGCTTGCGTCAATTAAACTACCTACTCTGTCCCCTGACCATTTGGACATTCTAAACGCCCCTTTCTCCCAGGAAGACATTTGCTTTACCATTAAAGCCCTGTCCAATGGAAAAGCCCCTGGCCCTTACAGCTTTTCAGTGGAATTCTTTAAAATGACAGCCGATTTCATCCCCGAGACCCTATCCCATGTCTATACAGCAGTGTGGGCTGATGGCCCATACCTTCCCTCGGGCGCGCAAGCACACATCAAACTCATTGCAAAAAAGGGAAAGGACCCCCTCCTACCGGGCTCGTATAGGCTTATATCCTTAATCAATGTAGACGCGAAAATTCTCTCCAAAATCGTCTCATCCCGACTAGCGCGCATTCTCCCAACAATCCTCCACCCGGCCCAATCAGGATTTGTCCCGGGACGATCTGCCACCCTCAACATCCGAAAGGTCCTCTTAGCCCTTGAATTTGCTAAGAGGCACTCAGACCTTGACATAGCCATTATATCGCCAGATACCGAGAAGGCTTTCCATAACATCAGCTTCTCCTGGCTCTTCATGGTCATGAGAGCAATTGGCTTCACTGGCCCCCTATTGCAATTTGTCCAAAAAATGTACTCCTCACTGTCGGCCTGCCTTGTTACCCCTAATTTTGTCTCTCCTGACATTCTGCTCACCAAAGGCACACGACAAGGCTGTCCCCTATTCCTGCGTTTATACCTCCATACACCTTAAACTGAATATTGACTGCACACATGCATATTTGGTAAACCTGCGTTTATACCTCCATATACCTTAAGCTGAATATTGACTGACTGCACACATGCATATTTGGTAAACCTGCGTTTATACCTCCATATACCTTAAACTGAATATTGACTGACTGCACACCGGCATATTTGGTAAACCTGCGTTTATACCTCCATATACCCTAAACTGAATATTGACTGACTGCACACATGCATATTTGGTAAATCTGTTTGTCACCACTGTTTCAATTGCATCTGTAGCCATGCTCACATTATTTCAATGTTTATTTAGCCATTAAGTCTTACCTAAATTATGGGTTCCCTTATCTTTACAATTTTGGCCTTTTAGTCCCCTTGCAGTTTGATTGTGGTGTGAAAGTTTTGCTTTGCTAGCTGTGTTCCTAATATCCCCTCCTAATTGATAAATTGCCAGATTCAACCCACACCCAACACACAGTATAAAAACAAGGCCTTCTTTACGGGGGAACACATACAGGGGGCTGCACATACAGGGGGTTCTTGCAAAGAAGTGGGGTTCTTTAAATAAGTGGCACTTCTGCTCTTGCACTTCAGCGATTTGCACAATGCAAACTACAACAGACTGCAGGTGACCCCATTTCCAAATGATCTCACCTTCCTCTCTGAAACATGCACTCTTTACCTCTCCTCCTTTTCACAATTGCTGCCTCTCTCCTCAAACTCTCTTTTCTTCACCCCTCTGCTCCACCCCACAATCTGTACATATCACTCTCACTTCTCCCCTCCCCCTATTACTGCACTCATCACCTCTTTCTAACTCTAAGCCCACTTGCTAACAAACCCCCCAGGATACTGAAGCATGTCCCCTCATACAAATCATATTCTCATATTACCTCCCTTACTCTTCTGCTTCTCCTAACCACTGGAGATATTTCCCCAAACCCTGGGCCTCCCTTATTTAACTGTGCCCAACACACCCATCACCATCACCCTACACCATCTGGCAGTAGTCGCAATCTACGCAATTTTGTCTCCATTCCACTTCTTCCCAACGCCAGCCTCCCTCTCTCCTGCGCCCCCTGGAATGCCCGCGCTGTCTGCAACAAACCCCACTGCTGTTCATGACCTCTTTGTCACGAATTCCTTTAATCTACTTGCTCTCACCGAAACCTGGCTCCACGAATATGACACCCCTTCTCCTGCTTCCCTATCCCAGGGTGGCCTTCACTGGACTCACTCCCCTAGACCTAATGGATGCAAGGGAGGTGGAGTGGGATTCCTCCTATCCCCCCAGAGAACCTTCCAGGTTATTCACTCTCCTCCCTCTTTTTCCCTCTTATCATTCGAAGCCCACTGTATATGTCTATTCTCTCCAACTTCCCTAAGAATTGCTGTGATCTACCGACCCCCTGGACCATTATCGACTTTCCTTGATGAGTTCTCTGCCTGGCTACCCTACTTTCTCTCTTTGGAAATTCCCACAATCCTTCTCTGTGATTTCAACATCCCTGCTAATACAAACACTCCTGCTACTTCTAAACTTCTTAGTCTAACCTCTTCATTTTACCTGAAGCAATGGGTAGAGGCTTCTACTCACTCTGATGGGAACACACTTGATCTCGTATTCTCCTGCCTATGCACTCCATGCAACTTCTCAAACAATCCTTTTCCTCTCCGACCATCACCTTATTAGTTTCTCTCTCCCCCTGTCTTCCACCAGCTTTCCCTCCAATCACCTAACCATCACCCATAGAAACTTTCGCAACTTCAACTCCTCTCTCCTCTATTCTGCTACTGACCACCTCTATGACAAAATCTCTCCCCTGTCCTGCCCCAACCAAGCCACGTCCATCTACAATAAATCCCTGTCCTCCACCCTGGACAAGCTCGCTCCCCTCACTACACGCAGAATCAGGCCTCGACCCCTACAACCCTGGCAAACAGATGACACTAAAATTGTCTAAAAACGTAGTCGCGCTCTTGAGCATCTGTGGCACAAGACTAAGCCTCTCAAAGACTTCAACCAATACAAATCTGCCCTCCAAAAATATTATTCTTTCCTCCACACTGCCAAGCAAACCTATTTTACAACTATTATTAACACCTTCTCATCCAGTCCCTGTAAACTCTTCTCTACCTTCAACTCTCTACTTTGTCCTCCACTGCATCCACCCACTGACTTACTCACTGCCCAGGAGATCGCTAATCACTTCAAAAACAAGATTGATACAATCGGTGATGAAATCTCCACTCTACAGGTATCTCCCCCAGCTAAGACCCCATGTCAACAGGTACAACTGACACTCCCCCTATTCAAATCTGCTACTACAGACGAAGTTGCTAAACTCCTTTCTATCGCCAACCTAACCACCTGTCCCCTGGACCCTATTACCTCTCAAATGCTATGGTCGCCCTCTGACCCCATCCTACACTCTCTAACCCACATCTTAAATCTCTCCCTCACCTCTGGCATCTTCCCCAATGCTCTAAAACATGCACTGGTCACCCCCATACTTAAAAAGCCATCCTTGGACCCTACCAATCTTAACAATCTATGTCCTATCTCCTTGCTTCCCTTTTCCTCTAAACTCCTTGAGCGCCTGGTTTACAACTAACTGAGTGACCACCTCATTAAAAACAACCTTCTTGATCCCCTTTAATCTGGATTTCGCCCTCAACACTCCACAGAAACTGCTCTTTTAAAACTCACAAATGACCTACTAACTGCAAAAACCAACGGACACTATTCTGTACTCCTACTTCTGGATCTTTCAGCTGCCTTTGACACGGTTGACCACCCCCTCCTTCTCAAAAAACTTTACTCCCTCGGTCTCCGTGACTGTGCTCTTCAGTGGCTCTCATCCTACCTATCCTATCCCAACGCACCTTCAGTGTCACTTACAATTCTACTTCCTCCACTCCTCTTCCCTTCTCTGTTGGGGTCCCTCAAGGCTCTGTTCTTGGACCTCTTTTATTTTCAATCTACACCTATTCCCTGGGTCAGCTGATAGCCTCTCACGTCTTTCAATATCATTTTTTTTTTTAAAGATTTTATTGAAAAATTTTCAGGTTAACAAGTGAAGTTTGACATACATCGTAGAGGATCAATTATCAGATGGTCAATATTCACATATAGATGAATACAATAGGTACAAGAACAGGTAAAAGTAAGTTTGATCAGTCATATGGCCCGACAGAATAACAACGTAAGTAGGGATCCCCACCTACAACTAGGGGTGAAGGCTCAAAAAGGTCGGATGCGGTTTGCGGAGCAGGACCATACCGTGTTATGAACAATCCCATTTCCGTTCACCCCGGACGGGATCTTCGCTGTGAACGAGAACGGGAAGAAGGACAATGCGGAGGTGGTGTTTAAATATAACGGCATGGCAACTTAAATTTTGAACTTTTGAGAGGAAGTGAGATCATCCGATGTGTAGGGCGGACCGAGGGTGATTCGGTCGCTTGGGGGAAACCTATATGTGACTGATATTGAGTGAAGGCCTGTGAGATATGCAGAGATACGGCAAGCTCTAGGCTTCATGGATATGTCAGATCAGTGTCGCTGGTGAGGGAAAGGAGGAGGTAAAGGGGGATAGGGGTGGCAGGTGTGTTTGTGAGGGGGGACACAAAGGAACATGTCGCGGAAAATCCTCAGGGAGTGTGAGGAGAAAGAGGGGCCAAGGTCGGGTGTGTTTGTGAATGTCTATATTGAGTCCAACAAGCCCAGGTGGTCTGAAATTTGGTAGGGGTATCGGCGGCTTGGGAAATGAGTTACTTCATCTCCGCTATCCGGTCTACCCTGCGGATCCAGTCCTGCACCGTGGTTCTCCACCGGGCAGGGATACGTAAGTTAGCTGCGTTGATCAGGTGAATAGTTAGGGACTTTTTGTATGAAATGGGGGACCCTGGTATGTGGTATAATAAATAGCGGGCGGGGGAGAAGTCCGGGGTATATGTGGTGATTAGTCGATGGATTTCTGACCAGAATGGTTGTATAAGGGAGCATTCCCACCAGATGTGGAGCAGGGTACCTCTAGAGTTATTATACCTCCAGCAAGTAGAAGGAACAGAGGGATGAAAGTGGTGGATTTTGTCGGGAGTCCGATACCATTTTGAAAAAATTTTGTATCTATTTTCCTGCGTCGTAACATTAATGGAACCCTTGTGCATGAGGGTAAATATGTGATCCCAATCTGTGGGGGTGAGATCTAAGGATAGGTCTTTTTCCCATTGTTGTGTAAGTTTGTCTTCCTTGACTTTGTGACCTGAAAACATTAGGGAATAATTTAAGGAAATCAGGTGACCTTGAGGTTCCGTAGAGGTGCAAAGAAATTCAAATGGTGTAAGATCCCCGTGCCAGTGAGAGGATTGGTTAGGCAATTGAAGGAAATGTCTCAGTTGTAGAATGGTATGTCATGGTTAGGCATTGTAGTTACTAGTGTAGGGAAAGAGAGGAGGGTCCCATTTTGGAAGAAGTTCTGCGCTCTAGCGTGAGAGGTGTGGGTCTCTAGGTTAGGTTCTTTTAGGATAAGTCCCGGGGGAAAGTCTGGGTTGCTGTCCAGTGGGGTCATGGGGCCTGGTGAAGAAGTGAGGGCCAGCAGTTTGCATGCTCTTTTGAAGAGTGAGAGTGTGGTACCAATGAGAGGGAGGGAGGTGAATTCCCTGGGAACATTGGTGTGGGTCATCCAAGGCGTGTTGGCTAAGGGAAGGCTTGCAAACGATGCTTGCAGGTTGATCCAGTCCTTAGAGGGACGGTGTATATGCCAATCCACCAGTCTAGTCAGGTGGCAGGCCCAGTGATATTTTTTGAGATCTGGGAGACCCAAACCCCCCAGTCGTTTAGGGAGAACTAGTCTGTCCCAGCCAATACGCGGATGTTTGGAGGCCCACACAAAGGTCGGACAAAGAAGTTTATAGGAGGAGAAGAAGGATGTTGGTAGCAGGATCGGAATGGCTTGAAGGAGGTAGAGGAGTCTGGGTAGAATATTCATTTTTAATATTGCGATTCTGCCCAGCCAAGAAAATGAACCTAAATTCCATTTCTGTAGGTCGCCTTGGATGGAACGGATCAGTGGTAGAAAATTTTTGACGTAAAGGTCTCTTAGGTGGGTTGTGATTTTGATCCCAAGGAATGATATTTCGGATTTCTCCCAAACAAACAGAAAATTACTACGACAAAGGTTCACCGTCTCTGTTGGTAACATGATATTGAGGGCTTTGGATTTCTCAAAATTAATTTGAAGATTGGATAAGGTTTTGAAAAGGGTAAAGTCCGCCAGAAGGTTAGGGATGGTCGTTATAGGGTCCGTCAGAAAAAGTAAGATGTCGTCAGCGTAAGCTGCCAGTTTATACTGCTTTTGGTGGATGTCAATTCCCCTGATAGCGGGATTACTTCTCAGTTTACGGAGCAGGGGTTCCATTGTCATAATGAAAATAAGGGGTGATAGGGGGCACCCCTGTCATGTCCCATTGGATACAGAGAAGGCGTCCGACAAGCAGCCATTAATCCGGAGCCTAGTGGTCGGGGAAGCATATAAGGCTACAATCATTTGTAGCATGCGCGGTGGTAAGCCTGCCGCTTGCAAAGTAGCTTCCATGTAATCCCAGGTGACCCGGTCGAACGAACGCCTTCTCTGCATCCAAGGAGAGAAAAAATCCTTGGGTGACTGTTTTGGTAAGCCAATGGTGGATGTTGAGGGCCTTCGTGGTGTTGTCTCTGGCCTCGCAACCTGGGACAAAACCAACCTGGTCCAGAGAGACCAGAGATGGGATAAAGGGGATGATACGATTGGCCAATACTTTCGCGTACAGTTTTAGGTCAACATTAAGGAGCGATATGGGGCGATAGTTGGGGACTAATGTGGGATCTTTGCCCTGTTTGGGGTTGAGTGTGATATGAGCTTCCAATAGATCTCTGTGAGCTACCGAGGTTGTTGTAAGGTTATTAAGTGCTTTGGCTAAATGTGGAAAGAGGATTTTCGGAAATGATTTGTAATAGGCTGCCGTGAGGCCGTCCGGCCCCGGGCTTTTGCCCGTCTTCATTTGGTTTAGGGCAAGGAGGATTTTGTCCGATGTTATTGGGAGATCTAGTGTCTGTGAGTCCTCCGGGGTGAGCAGAGTGGGGCCGAATCGTGCTAAAAAATCCGCCAGTGTCTTCTTACGGTTAATCGCTGCGTCAGTACTTTGGGTAGTCGGGAGGTTATATAGCTTGGTGAAATATAGTACGAATTGCGTAGAGATGCCTTCATTGGTGACTACTGCCTCTCCGTTGGGATTAATGAGCTTATGGATGGTGTGGGAGGCTTTTTTGGTTTGAAGGGCCCTCGCCAATAGTTTACCGGCTTTGTTGCCGAATTCATAATATAGTTTTTGTGACAGAGTGTACTTGCGTTTAACCGATGCGGTCAATGCTTCTAGGAGTTCTTCCCTAGCTTAAGAGAGTTCTGCTAATGAAGAAATGGCGAGGGAAGCCTTGTTTGTCCGCTCTAGTGCGTGAATGCGAGCCGTTAACTCCGCCATGCGGGTGTTCTTGAGTTTGTTTCGGTGAGCAGATATGGCCATTAATTCTCCGCGAATGACACATTTGTGTGCTGCCCATGTGACCGTGGGTGTCACGTCTTGTGTTGAATTATCCCGAAAAAAGTTGGAGAGGCAAGTGGTCAGTCTCTGAACGTATATCCCGTCAGTCAATAGGGAGCTGTCTAGTCGCCAGATACGTGTATTCCTGTTGGGTGAGTTCAGTCGTAAAGTCATGGAGATGGGATTGTGGCCCGAGAGTACGGCCGGTTCAATGGTTGCTTTGGCGAGGTGTGAGAGATCTATCTGAGAGAGAAAGAAGTGGTCAAGTCTTGAGTACTTATTGTGTGGTGTAGAGAAGAAAGTAAAATCCTTTTCTGTGGGGTGTAATGTGCGCCATGCGTCATGGAGCAGTAGATTATGGAATTGTTGCTTGATCGACCTGAGGGCCCTGTAGGATAGGTAAGAGGTCCCATTCGAAGTGTCAATGGAGGGGGACAAGGAAACGTTAAAGTCGCCACCAACGATAAGGGTTCCTGATTGGAAGCTGGAGAGTTGCTGTAGAGTATTACGGAAGAAGGTGACCTGACCTGTATTGGGAGCGTAAATATTGGCAATGGTGAGGGGTAGTTGGTTTAAGGTGCCTTTGATAAAGAGAAAACGTCCCATTGGGTCTGATTGTACTTCCGATACTTGGATAGGGCAATTTTTAGAAAGGAGTATGGTAACGCCTTTCGATTTAACCTCTGAATTGGAGGAATGAAAGGCTGTGGGGAAGTAGTGATTTTTAAGTTTGGGGATAGAATCTGACCGGAAGTGCGTTTCCTGTATGAGTGCGATATGTGTTTTGGCTTGTTGTAGAGAGTGGAGGAGCTTGGATCGCTTTTCGGGTACGTTAATGCCCCGAATGTTTATAGAGTATACTTTGAGTGAGTGTAGCTGCTGTGGTGTTGTGTCTGTAGGAAGGTTGGTGTCTTGCGTGCCCGCCATTGGTTGAGGGGGGGGTAAAAGGGGGGTAGTAAGGAAAGGGGGGTGTGATCCGGAATGCCGTAGAGATATGTGAATCAGTTGTGAGCGTACCTGGATAGTATCCGAAGAGGTGTGGAATTGCGTGTCCACCAACCTCGGGGGCAACAATCCGTGGGGAACGAAACACGGATAGTGAGAGTGTCCCAACGGGGGGGGGACTACACCCCTAACCGAGTCCGTGTGGAGGTTGACCAAAACCCTGGCAGTGAGGGACTAAATAAGGGTAACGTTCAACGAATGGAATGTGAGCTGCCACCACAGGATAGTTTGTAGTGTAAAAATGGAAGGTATTACCAATGATTCGCCCATAGGGGGTTCGATACCATCCCAACGGGCAAGGGCAAGAACAGGGCAGTGCGCCAGTAGCAGTAAAGCATGGATAAGCGGCCCTAGCTATGGGTAGTGTGTAGGTTCTCAGTGGGGAGGCCCAAGTAGCGACCATTCTCCCCAGTCTAAGGGAGAGGGTACCAAACCAGCCACTCCCCACCCCTCACGCCAACCGCAATCACCGTGAATGGTGGGGAGGGGGTGGCGGTGTCGGCCGAATATTGAAATCCGCAACACATATAACATATGACGGGGAGTGTTGCCTAGCGTTGGAGAGGCAAACAATGTATATTAGTGCATACATTAACTGTTATAACAACATAGCTAATTTCTAGTAACGAGCATAGTACAGTGAACAACTAAGAAAATCAACTGGTACAGGTCAGCTGTGGAGCCAGCAGTCTGCTTTGAAAAAAAAAAAAAAAAAAGGAGAGACACAAAAAAAGCAAAAAAAAAAACCCAAAAGATAGAACTTATACTTATGCCGCGTACACACGAGCGGACTTTACGGCGGACTTTGCCCGGCGGATTTTTCGACGTACTTTACGACGGACTTTCTGAATGAACGGACTTGCCTACACACAATCCACCAAAGTCCGTCGAATTCGTACGTGATGACGTACGACCGGACTAAAACAAGGAAGTTCATAGCCAGTAGCCAATAGCTGCCCTAGCGTGGCTTTTTGTCCGTCGAACTAGCATACAGACGGCGGACTTTTCGACCGGACTCGATTTCAACGGATAAATTTTAAACAAGTTTCAAATCTAAGTCCGTCCAACTTTTGAGCAAACAAAGTCCGTTGGAGCCCACACACATCGAATTGTCCGACGAAATCCAGTCCGCCGGGCAAAGTCCGCCGTAAAGTCCGCTCGTGTGTACGCGGCATTAGGCTTGCGTCATGAAGGCCGGGATGATGAGAGGACAGTACCAGTTCAGTGCAGATGTGAGTCCGCGAGCAACTGGAAGACGAGGTCTGCGGGTGTCCGCTGCAGCGTAACCGACGTTCGGTTCTTCTTGGACGGGATGTCCTGAGCCGGGGATGAATCAGGCGGTTGAAGTAGAAGTGCTTGAGTCGGCTGAAGGAAAGCAGTGTCGCTGCAATAGGGGAGGCAGTTCTTGTCTTCTAGGGCGGAGGTGCATTGCTGGAGCTTGCGTAGTCGAAGGATCCATGTGTATTCGCAGCAGGAAGCGCGGTTTACGAGACTCAGTAAACGTCACGAGGTGGAGCTTAAAGTCACTTAGCCTTGTGGGAAATGTAGTGCCAGGTCTGTGCAGCTCGTTACTGTGCCCAAAGGCTATATCCAGGGAGTCATAGGCTGTTGAGAGGGAGGCAAACCTGGTGGCAGGAACTGTAGCTCGACATATGAACAGGCGGGCAAGACAGTGTCTAAAGGTGCCCAGTGTAGGTCTTGATTATATCAGAAACATGAGAAGTTGGTTGAAAAGGCAAAACACAGTCTTCAGAGTCCTCTTTTCTGGCGCGCCGTATGGAAGTCAACAATTGGAACTTAAAATAAAGGAAAGTCAAATAAAGCACAGAACAGTGCTAAACAAAATAAAACAAAACTGATAATGGGAGGAAGATTCCCTTCGCCCAGATGTTAGTGGTCCCTGCGCGCTCTCCTGGACCGTGGGGAGGTGATGATGTTTCCAGCTCCAGGACCGCTCCAGTAGTTGGTCTGGGACCTGGGGTTAGAGGCTGAGCGTCTTCTGCGTTGTCTAGAATTTTGAGCATCCATGGGTTCTTCTCTCAGCCGGTCAAGGTGCGCCGGGGTCATGCGGAAAGCGGCATACCAATTAGGCACTGGAACCATGGCGATTCTGAGTGTGGCGCAAAAATGAGGCAGATCCTCTGGTACTTTAAGGAGCGCTGTGCGGCCGTTATTGGAAGCTGAGAGACAAAATGGGAACTTCCATTTGTAAAGAATGCGTTTCTCCCTAAGAACGTCCAGAAGTGACCTCAGGTCTCTTCTATGCTGTAGGGTAATTCCGGATAGGTCTTGGTAGATTTGGATGTGGGCTCCTGCGTGTATAATCTGCTGAGTGCCCCTGGCTTGCTTTAAGATTTCCTCTTTTAATTTGTAATCCACTATGCAGCAGATTATGTCCTGTGGGGGATCTGTCTCCCTTCCTTTGGGGCGCAGGGCGCGGTGTATTCTCTCCATTGTGATAGGAGTTTGCGGGGGTCGGTTAAGCAGGCCATTGAAGAGACTCACCACTTCTTGAGAGACCTGCTCCCCCTCAATGGCCTCTGGAAGGCCTCTGACACAGAGGTTATGCCTCCGACCGCTGTTGTCGAGGTCCTCTAAATGTCGCTGCATATCACGCATCTGCAGCGTGTGGGATTCAAGGCAGTCGGTGACTGAGTGAATGGCGGTGTCATGGCGCTCAGTCACAGTCTCCACCCTTAGAACTCGCTCGTTCAATGTGCGAAAATCCAGCCGCAGCTCCGAGATGGCGGCGGATAAAGTATCCTTGATATCATCAGCGATTGATCATAAGTCTTGCATGTTGATCGGAGGTTGGGGAGTGAGTACAATCCCATCTCCTCCTCCGTTAGAGCGGTTGTGGCCAGAGTCTGCTGGAGCAGTTGCGCTCCGGAGTGTGCTGGGCCGTGATGGACAGGCACCCTATTGCCTCTGCCGGCTCTGAACATCTCCGGGATATGGCGGCTTTGTGACCCGCTAAGATCCCTGGGGGACCTCGAGCGGGAGGCAGAGGAGGATCGGGAAGCAGTGCCCATTATTCTGAGGTAGCGCGGTGTGAAAATACCTCCAGGCTTCGTTGAGAATCTCCTGTGGCAGACGGAGCTCCGAGCTCAGGCGTCCGTCTCCATGCCAGGTCAGGCCACGCCCCCTTTCAATATCATTTCTATGCTGACGACACACAAATCTATCTCTCCACCCCTCAACTCACTCCATCAGTCTCCTCACACATCACTAACTTACTAACCAAAAAATCTGTATGGATGTCACACCACTTCCTCAAACTCAACTTGTCCAAAACCGAGCTTATAATATTTCCTCCCCCACGTACCTCTTCCCCTGACTTCTCTGTCAAGAGCAATGGCAAAACCATCCACCCGTGCCCACATGTCAGGGTGCTAGGTGTTATCCTGGATTCTGAACTCTCCTTTCGGCCCCACATCCAATCACTTTCCAAAGCTTGTCGCCTCAACCTCCGCAACATCTCTAAACTACGTCCCTTTCTAACCAATGAAACCACAAAGCTCCTGATTAACTCCCTGGTTATCTCTCGCCTTGACTACTGCAACTCCCTCCTCATTGGCGTACCTTTAAATAAACTATCCCCCCTTCAGTCCATCATGAATGCTGTTGCCAGACTCATCCACCTTACAAACCGCTCAGTGTCTGCTACCCCTCTCTACCAATCCCTCCATTGGCTACCACTCGCCCAACTAATTAAATTCAAAATACTAACAATAGGTTACAAAGCCATCCACGACTCTGCCCCCAGCTACATCACTAACCAGCTTTAACCACTTGACGACCGCCTCACGCCGATGTACGTCGGCAAGGTGGCACGGACAGGCAAAATCACGTACATGTACGTGATTTGCCTTCCGCGGGTGGGGGGTCCGATCGGACCCCCCCGGTGCCCGAGGCGGTCGTCTTTTGTCCCACGGCGATCGGAGGTGAGGGGAAGGCCATCCGTTCGTGGCCCCCCCCTCGCGATCGCCGCCGGCCAATCGAATCATTCCTTTGCTGCTGTATGCTAAACAGCAGCAAAGGAAATGATGTCATCTCTCCTCGGCTCGGTAATTTCCGTTCCGGCCCGAGGAGAGAAGACATATGAGTGAGTGCACAACACTACACACACACAGTAGAACATGCCAGGCACACAAAACACCCCGATCCCCCCCCCCCCGATCGCCCCCCGATCACCCCCCCCCTGTCACAAACTGACACCAAGCAGTTTTGTTTTTTTTTCTGATTACTGTATTTGTGTCAGTTTGTGACAGTTACAGTGTTGGGACAGTTACTGTTACCCCCCTTTAGGTCTAGGGTACCCCCCTAACCCCCCCTAATAAAGTTTTAACCCCTTGATCACCCCCTGTCACCAGTGTCGCTAAGCGATCATTTTTCTGATCGCTGTATTAGTGTCGCTGGTGACGCTAGTTAGGGACGTAAATATTTAGGTTCGCCGTCAGCGTTTTATAGCGTCAGGGACCCCCATATACTACCGAATAAATGTTTTAACCCCTTGATGGCCCCCTAGTTAACCCTTTCACCACTGATCACCGTATAAGTGTTACGGGTGACGCTGGTTAGTTCGTTTATTTTTTATAGTGTCAGGGCACCCGCCGTTTATTACCGAATAAAGGTTTAGCCCCCTGATCGCCCGGCGGTGATATGCGTCGCCCCAGGCAGCGTCAGATTAGCGCCAGTACCGCTAACACCCACGCACGCAGCATACACCTCCCTTAGTGGTATAGTATCTGTACGGATCAATATCTGATCCGATCAGATCTATACTAGCATCCCCAGCAGTTTAGGGTTCCCAAAAACGCAGTGTTAGCGGGATCAGCCCAGATACCTGCTAGCACCTGCGTTTTGCCCCTCTGCCCAGCCCACCCAAGTGCAGTATCGATCGATCACTGTCACTTACAAAACACTAAACGCATAACTGCAGCGTTCACAGAGTCAGGCCTGATCCCTGCGATCGCTAACAGTTTTTTTGGTAGTATTTTGGTGAACTGGCAAGCAAGCACCAGCCCCAGGCAGCATCAGGTTAGCGCCAGTAGCGCTAACACCCACGCACGCAGCATACGTCTCCCTTAGTAGTATAGTATCTGTACGGATCAATATCTGATCCGATCAGATCTATACTAGCGTCCCCAGCAGTTTAGGGTTCCCAAAAACGCAGTGTTAGCGGGATCAGCCCAGATACCTGCTAGCACCTGCATTTTGCCCCTCCGCCCGGCCCAGCCCACCCAAGTGCAGTATCGATCGATCACTGACACTTACAAAACACTAAATGCATAACTGCAGCGTTCGCAGAGTCAGGCCTGATCCCTGCGATCGCTAACAGTTTTTTTGGTAGTATTTTGGTGAACTGGCAAGCACCAGCCCCAAGCAGCGTCAGGTTAGCGCCAGTAGCACTAACACCCACGCACGCAGCATACACCTCCCTTAGTGGTATAGTATCTGAACGGATCAATATCTGATCCGATCAGATCTATACTAGCGTCCCCAGCAGTTTAGGGTTCCCAAAAAGGCAGTGTTAGCGGGATCAGCACAGATACCTGCTAGCACCTGCGTTTTGCCCCTCCGCCCGGCCCAGCCCACCCAAGTGCAGTATCGATCGATCACTGGCACTTACAAAAGACTAAACGCATAACTGCAGCGTTTGCAGAGTCAGGCCTGATCCCTGTGATCGCTAACAGTTTTTTTGGTAGCGTTTTGGTGAACTGGCAAGCACCAGCGGCCTAGTACACCCCGGTCGTAGTCAAACCAGCACTGCAGTAACACTTGGTGACGTGGCGAGTCCCATAAGTGCAGTTCAAGCTGGTGAGGTGGCAAGCACAAGTAGTGTCCCGCTGCCACCAAAAAGACAAACACAGGCCCGTCGTGCCCATAGTGCCCTTCCTGCTGCATTCGCCAATCCTAATTGGGAACCCACCGTTTCTGCAGCGCCCGTACTTCCCCCATTCACATCCCCAACCAAATGCAGTCGGCTGCATGAGAGGCATTTTCTTTATGTCCTCCCGAGTACCCCTACCCAACGAACCCCCCCAAAAAAGATGTTGTGTCTGCAGCAAGCGCGGATATAGGCGTGACACCCGCTATTATTGTCCCTCCTGTCCTGACAATCCTGGTCTTTGCATTGGTGAATGTTTTGAACGCTACTATACACTAGTTGAGTATTAGCGTAGGGTACAGCATTCCACAGACTAGGACACACTTTCACAGGGTCTCCCAAGATGCCATCGCATTTTGAGAGACCCGAACCTGGAACCGGTTACAGTTATAAAAGTTAGTTACAAAAAAAAGTGTAAAAAAAAAATAAATATATAAAATAAGAAAAAATAGTTGTCGTTTTATTGTTCTCTCTCTCTGTATTCTCTCTATTGTTCTGCTCTTTTTTACTGTATTCTATTCTGCAATGTTTTATTGTTATTATGTTTTATCATATTTGCTTTTCAGGTATGCAATTTTTTATACTTTACCGTTTACTGTGCTTTATTGTTAACCATTTTTTTGTCTTCAGGTACGCCATTCACAATTTTGAGTGGTTATACCAGAATGATGCCTGCAGGTTTAGGTATCATCTTGGTATCATTCTTTTCAGCCAGCGGTCGGCTTTCATGTAAAAGCAATCCTAGCGGCTAATTAGCCTCTAGACTGCTTTTACAAGCCGTGGGAGGGAATGCCCCCCCCCCACCGTCTTCCGTGTTTTTCTCTGGCTCTCCTGTCTCAACAGGGAACCTGAAAATGCAGCCGGTGATTCAGCCAGCTGACCATAGAGCTGATCAGAGACCAGAGTGGCTCCAAACATCTCTATGGCCTAAGAAACCGGAAGCTACGAGCATTTTATGACTTAGATTTTGCCGGATGTAAATAGCGCCATTGGGAAATTAGGGAAGCATTTTATCACACCGATCTTGGTGTGGTCAGATGCTTTGAGGGCAGAGGAGAGATCTAGGGTCTAATAGACCCCAATTTTTTCAAAAAAGAGTACCTGTCACTACCTATTGCTATCATAGGGGATATTTACATTCCCCGAGATAACAATAAAAATGATAAAAAAAAAAAAAAATGAAAGGAACAGTTTAAAAATAAGATAAAAAAGCAAAAAAATAATAAAGAAAAAAAAAAAAGCACCCCTGTTGCCCCCGCCCCCTGCTCTCGCGCTAAGGCGAACGCAAGCGGCGGTCTGTTGTCAAACATAAACAGCAATTGCACCATGCATGTGAGGTATGACCGCGAAGGTTAGATCGAGGGCAGTAATTTTTGCTGTAGACCTCCTCTGTAAATCTAAAGTGGTAACCTGTAAAGGCTTTTAAAGGCTTTTAAAAATGTATTTATTTTGTTGCCACTGCACGTTTGTGCGCAATTGTAAAGCATGTCATGTTTGGTATCCATGTACTCGGCCTAAGATCATCTTTTTTATTTCATCAAACATTTGGACAATATAGTGTGTTTTAGTGCATTAAAATTTAAAAAAGTGTGTTTTTTCCCAAAAAAATGCGTTTGAAAAATCAATAAGTGGAGCCACACTACATAAGAATATTTGGATTCCACGGAAATATAGAATATTGGACACCGACATGCACGAAATAACAAAAAATGTATTTAAAATTTGGGACACCATTCACTTAAAGAATGAATGGAAATATAATTCACCACTATTAGCACTCACAGGATCGAATCTCTTCACCCCTGGGAGGGAAATATTTGAAATCCAAGGAATAGGTAACCCACGACTGAAAGACATCACTAGAAATGGCAAAATAAGAACACGAGTAGAAATAGAGGAAAGGAATGGATGGAAGATGAATGAATGGAATTATACTCAAATAAGGCACCTAGTAAGCACAATACCACACCCACTGAGAGATGAAACAAAATTAACTGCACTGGAAAAGCTATGTAGCAATGAAACACCATTAAAAAACGGAACATCAAAAATTTATAGTATACTGACAGATTTGGAAGCACAAGAAAGACCAGAATATATAAATCAATGGGAAAAAGAAATGAATTTAAAAATAGATAACCAAAAAGTGGAAAAAATGATAGAAATGGGATATAATAAGGCTTGGGACATGAAGACCATAGAAATGAATTATAAACTAGTATCAAGATGGTATATGACCCCAGTAAGAATACACAGATTCCATCAAGATAGAACCTCCTTGTGTTGGAGAAAATGTGGCCAAATAGCAACGATCACACACATATGGTGGGAATGCCCAATAATAATGGAGTACTGGAAGGAAGTGTTAAATAACATAAAGGAAATAACTGGAGAAGAAATAGAACAAAATATTTGGACTTGCCTCTTCCATATCTACAATAAATCTAAGAAACAATATAGAAAATCAATAATACCTAACCTCCTGAATGCGGCCAAGGCCTTAATTCCCAAGAATTGGCTAAAAAGTGGAAAACCAGACATTAGAAACTGGCTAAAGGAAATAGATTATCACTACAAAATGGAAGGAGGAGAGAAAGGGGATAATAGTAGATGGGAAAGTTGGAAAAACTACAAAGTCTCGGATATTTATTTAGATAGGATAAAAGAAAGAACAGGTGCAGAGCCAAGTGGATAAATAAATAACATAAAGGAACGGACCAGACACAGGGGAGGGGGAGGGGGGGGACGAGGGGGAGGGGGGGCGGGGGTAAATAAGAGGGACTGAGAGAGACTAAGATAATAATAGGGTTTATAATTATAGAAGGCGTTTTGTCGCCGGTTTTTAAAAATATTTAGGAATATCCTAGAAGGGAAAAATAATAAAGATGTGACGGAAACAATCCACAATGATGTGAAAAAGGAGAAGAGATAGAGTTTGACACATAAAGTTGAAATAATGTCTCTCGGAAAACTTTCGCTAAAGTGGATAAAAAAAAAAAAAAAAATTTATTTATTTTGTTGCCACTGCACGTTTGTGCGCAATTGTAAAGCATGTCATGTTTGGTATCCATGTACTCGGCCTAAGATCATCTTTTTTATTTCATCAAACATTTGGGCAATATAGTGTGTTTTAGTGCATTAAAATTTAAATAAGTGTGTTTTTTCCCCAAAAAATGCGTTTGAAAAATCGCTGCGCAAATACTGTGTGAAAAAAAAAATTAAACACCCACCATTTTAATCTGTAGGGCATTTGCTTTAAAAAAATATATAATGTTTGGGGGTTCAAAGTAATTTTCTTGCAAAAAAAAAAACTTTTTCATGTAAACAATAAGTGTCAGAAAGGGCTTTGTCTTCAAGTGGTTAGAAGAGTGGGTGATGTGTGACATAAGCTTCTAAATGTTGTGCATAAAATGCCAGGACAGTTCAACCCCCCCCCATATGACCCCATTTTGGAAAGTAGACACCCCAAGCTATTTGCTGAGAGGCATGTCGAGTCCATGGAATATTTTATATTGCGACACAAGTTGCGGGAAAGAGACAAATTTTTTTTTTTTTTTTGCACAAAATTGTCACTAAATGATATATTGCTCAAACATGCCATGGGAATATGTGAAATTACACCCCAAAATACATTCTGCTGCTTCTCCTGAGTACGGGGATACCACATGTGTGAGACTTTTTGGGAGCCTAGCCGCGTACGGAACCCCGAAAACCAAGCACCGCCTTCAGGCTTTCTAAGGGCGTGAATTTTTGATTTCACTCTTGACTGCCTATCACAGTTTCGGAGGCCATGGAATGCCCAGGTGGCACAAAACCCCCCCAAATGACCGCATTTTGGAAAGTAGACACCCAAAGCTATTTGCTGAGAGGTATAGTGAGTATTTTGCAGACCTCACTTTTTGTCACAAAGTTTTGAAAATTGAAAAAAGAAAAAAAAAATTTTTTCTTGTCTTTCTTCATTTTCAAAAACAAATGAGAGCTGCAAAATACTCACCATGCCTCTCAGCAAATAGCTTGGGGTGTCTACTTTCCAAAATGGGGTCATTTGGGGTGGTTTTGTGCCACCTGGGCATTCCATGGCCTCCGAAACTGTGATAGGCAGTGAAGAGTGAAATCAAAAATTTTCACCCTTAGAAATCCTGAAGGCGGTGATTGGTTTTCGGGGTCCCGTGCACGGCTTGGCTCCCAAAAAGTCCCACACATGTGGTATCCCCATACTCAGGAGAAGCAGCTAAATGTATTTTGGGGTGCAATTCCACATATGCCCATGGCCTGTGTGAGCAATATATCATTTAGTGACAACTTTGTGCAAAAAAAAAAAAAAAAAGTGTCACTTTCCCGCAACTTGTGTCAAAATATAAAATATTCCATGGACTCAATATGCCTCTCAGCAAATAGCTTGGGGTGTCTACTTTCCAAAATGGGGTCATTTGGGGGGGGGGGTTGTGCCACTTGGGCATTCCATGGCCTCCGAAACTGTGATAGGCAGTGAAGAGTGAAATCCTAAATTTACACCCTTAGAAATCCTGAAGGCGGTGATTGGTTTTCGGGGCCTCGTACACGGCTAGGCTCCCAAAAAGTCCCACACATGTGGTATCCCCATACTCAGGAGAAGCAGCAGAATGTATTTTGGGGTGCAATTCCACATAGGCCCATGGCCTGTGTGAGCAATATATCATTTAGTGACAACTTTTTGTAAATATTTTTTTTTTTGTCATTATTCAATCACTTGGGACAAAAAAAAAAAAATATGCAATGGGTTCAATATGCCTCTCAGCAATTTCCTTGGGGTGTCTACTTTTTATACTGCCCTGCCATTTTAGCACCTCAAGAAATGACATAGGCAGTCATAAACTAAAAGCTGTGTAAATTACAGAAAATGTACCCTAGTTTGTAGACGCTATAACTTTTGCGCAAACCAATAAATATACGCTTATTGACATTTTTTTTACCAAAGACATGTGGCCGAATACATTTTGGCCTAAATGTATCACTAAAATTGAGTTTATTGGATTTTTTTTATAACAAAAAGTAGAAAATATCATTTTTTTTCAAAAATTTCGGTCTTTTTCCGTTTATAGCACAAAAAATAAAAACCGCAGAGGTGATCAAATACCATCAAATGAAAGCTCTATTTGTGGGAAGAAAAGGACGCAAATTTCGTTTGGGTACAGCATTGCATGACCGCGCAATTAGCAGTTAAAGCGACGCAGTGCCAAATTGGAAAAAGACCTCTGGTCCTTAGGCAGCATAATGGTCCGGGGCTCAAGTGGTTAATGAGAGGGCGTGCCCCCCAAATATCTTGTTTGTTTATTGTATGGATTCTGACCAAATCTTTTTGGGATAGGAGCACCCCACTCCCTCATTAAGTACCTCTCATTGGTGTCCACTTGTGTCATAGGTGGAGTCCTCAAGATTCTCCCATTTAGAAGAGTGTAGCTCTCATGGTTCAGAGAAGCAGGATCTCCCAAATCTATGGATAGTGTAGGACCCACTAATCATGGGGTACTTTGTCGCAGTAAGTGGGCTTAGCACCATATAGCAATATGGTGTGACCAAATGCCCATATTTTTGATAATGTATTTTTGAAAATGTTTAGGTGTTTCTAAACTAGCCTTGCTGGAGGTGAATGTTTTTTTGCATGTGTGCGCTGTAAAATTTTCTTCTACTGTATGGTCTTATGGCTGCACCAGCTTTAATGAGAGGGTGTGCCCCCCAAATATCTTGTTTGTTTATTGTATGGATTCTGACCAAATCCTTTTGGGATAGGAGCACCCCACTCCCTCATTAAGTGCCTCTCATTAGTGTCCACTTGTGTCATAGGTGGAGTCCTCAAGATTCTCCCATTTAGAAGAGTATAGCTCTCATGGTTCAGAGAAGCAGGATCTCCCAAATCTATGGATAGTGTAGGACCCACTGATCATGGGGTACTTTGTCGCAGTAAGTGGGCTTAGCACCATATAGCAATATGGTGTGACCAAATCCCCATATTTTTGATAATGTATTTTTGAAAATGTTTAGGTGTTTTTAAACTAGCCTTGCTGGAGGTGAATTTTTTTTGCATGTGTGCACTGTAAACTTTTCTTCTACTGTATGGTCTTATGGCTGCACCAGCTTTAATGAGAGGGTGTGCCCCCCAAATATCTTGTTTGTTTATTGTATGGATTCTGACCAAATCCTTTTGGGATAGGAGCACCCCACTCCCTCATTAAGTACCTCTCATTAGTGTCCACTTGTATCATAGGTGGAGTCCTCAAGATTCTCCCATTTAGAAGAGTATAGCTCTCATGGTTCAGAGAAGCAGGATCTCCCAAATCTATGGATAGTGTAGGACCCACTAATCATTGGGTACTTTGTCGCAGTAAGTGGGCTTAGCACCATATAGCAATATGGTGTGACCAAATCCCCATATTTTTGATAATGTATTTTTGAAAATGTTTAGGTGTTTTTAAACTAGCCTTGCTGGAGGTGAATGTTTTTTTGCATGTGTGCGCTGTAAAATTTTCTTCGAATGCTGCTGCCAGACTCATCCACCTTACAAACTGCTCAGTGTCTGCTACCCCTCTCTGCCAATCCCTCCATTGGCTACCACTCGCCCAATGAATTAAATTCAAAATACTAACAATAAGTTACAAAGCCATCCACAACTCTGCCCCCAGCTACATCACTAACCTAATCTCAAAATACCAACCTAATTGCCATCTCCGTTCCTCCCAAGACCTCCTGCTCTCTAGCTCCCTAATCACCTCCTCCCATATCCACCTCCAGGACTTCTCCCGAGCCTCGCCCATCCTCTGGAATTCCCTACCCCAATCTGTCAGACTGTCTCCAAATTTATCTACTTTTAGGCGATCCTTGAAGCCTATCCTGCCTCCATCTAGCAACTGCACTATTTTCTCCATTAGCTCATCCCCCACAGCTATTACCCTTTTGTATAACTTGACCCTTCCTCCTAGATTGTAAGCTCTAATGAGCAGGGCCCTCTGATTCCTCCTGTGTTGAATTGTATTGTACTTGTACTGTCTGCCCTAATGTTGTAAAGCGCTGCGTAAACTGTCGGCACTATATAAATCCTGTATAATAATAATAAAATAATAATATCCCCTCTTCTTTTCAACATAGCTATTGAACCACTCTCCAGACTTTTAAACTCATCCTCAGGGGTTAGTGGTGTCGCGGTGGGCAACCAAGTTCTACGCTCCGCTCTATTCGCCGATGACGTCCTCCTATTCTCAACCAATCCTCCCGCGGATATCTCACTCCTCCGAGACCTATTTGCGATTTTCTGGACCTGCTCGGGGCTCCGAAATTAATTTTGACAAGAGCTAAATCTTACCTCTCAACCCACAGCTGGCTCGAGCTTGGATGGGTTCATCCCCATTCATAGTAGCAAAACATCATATCACCTATAGGGATGAGCCGAACACCCCCCCGGTTCGGTTCGCACCAGAACCCGCAAACGGACCGAAAGTTCGCACGAACGTTAGAACCCCATTGACGTCTATGGGACTCGAATGTTCGAAATCAAAAGTGCTCATTTTCAAGGCTAATTTGCATGGTATTGTCCTAAAAAGGGTTTGGGGACCCGGGTCCTATACCAGGGGACATGTATCAATGCAAAAAAAACTTTTAAAAACGGCCGTTTTTTCGGGAGCAGTGATTTTAATGATGCTTAAAGTAAAAAAAAAAAAAGTGAAATATTCCTTTAAATATCGTACCTGGGGGGTGTCTATAGTATGCCTGTAAAGTGACGCATGTTTCCCATGTTTAGAACAGTCCCTGCACCAAATGTCATTTTTAAAGGAAAAAATCTCATTTAAAACTGCTTGCGGGTTTAATGTCATGTCGGGTCATGGCAATATGGATGAAAATCAGTGAGACAAACGGCATGGGTACCCCCCCAGTCCATTACCAGGCCCTTTGGGTCCTGTATGGATATTAAGGGGAACCCCGCACCCAAATTAAAATAAGGAAAGGCCCTATATACTCTGAACAGCAGTATACAGGCGGTGCAAACAAGACAGGGACTGTAGGTTTGTTGTTAAGTAGAATCTCTTTGTAATTTTGAACGGGTACATTTTTAACGTGTTTAGCTCCAGCCAAAAAATCTTTTTTAAGCTTTTTGGAAAACATAGGGAAGGGTTATCACCCCTGTGACATTTGTTTTGCTGTCTTTCCTCCTCTTCAGAAGATTTCACCTCACTTTTTTGTCCCAATGAAAAATGTTTTTTGAAAATTTGGGTTTTTTTGTGGAACAAGGATTGGAAAGCATCAGTGGAAAGGAGAAATTGTTTTCCCATATTAACTCTTACAGGAGAGAATTTCCCTTCCTAGGGGTAGATTTCATCTCACTTCCTGTTGTCTCCTTCCGTTTGCAAGTAGGAGTCGTTTGTAAGTTAGATGTTTGAAAGTAGGGTCCTACCCTATATACTCAGCAGAAATTTGGGCCTTAGGTGTTGTTGTGGCCACAACACTGTAAGCCCTCACAGGGCCCTGCTGTGAAATATTAGATCAAGAATTGTAATTACATGCCCCTGTTGAACAGGAGCTGAAAAATTGGGCCTTAGGCACTGGTGCTGGTGCCACAACACTGCAACCCCTCACAGACACTCTAGTTGGAACGCAGGAACGAGCCCTGCTGCAAAGTATTGCATCAAAAATTGTAATTACACGCCCCTGTTAGACAGGGGCAGAAAAATTGGGCCTTAGGCACTGGTGCTGGTGCCACAACACTGCAACCCCTCACAGACACTCTAGTTGGAACGCAGGAACGAGCCCTGCTGCAAAGTATTGCATCAAAAATTGTAATTACACGCCCCTGTTAGACATGGGCAGAAAAATTGGGCCTTAGGCACTGGTGCTGGTGCCACAACACTGCAACCCCTCACAGACACTCTAGTTGGAACGCAGGAACGAGCCCTGCTGCAAAGTATTGCATCAAAAATTGTAATTACACGCCCCTGTTAGACAGGGGCAGAAAAATTGGGCCTTAGGCACTGGTGCTGGTGCCACAACACTGCAACCCCTCACAGACACTCTAGTTGGAACGCAGGAACGAGCCCTGCTGCAAAGTATTGCATCAAAAATTGTAATTACACGCCCCTGTTAGACAGGGGCAGAAAAATTGGGCCTTAGGCACTGGTGCTGGTGCCACAACACTGCAACCCCTCACAGACACTCTAGTTGGAATGCAGGAACGAGCCCTGCTGCAAAGTATTACATCAAAAATTGTAATTACACGCCCCTGTTAAACAGGGGCTGAAAAATTGTGCCTTAGGCACTGGTGGTGGCGCCCAGAACCAAAAATGTTCTTACAAGCTATCAGCGTGATGATTGAGGAGGAAGAGGATAATTACTCAGGGATAGTCACTCAGCATCAGCATAGGCAGTCTTTGAAGGGATCTGAGATTTCAAAAAAAATTATTCGGTTACATCAGCATCAGGTGCTTGGTAGCTGGTGGTGATCCAAGACTGATTCATTTTTATGAAGGTCAGCCGATCGACCGAGTCGGTGGACAGACGCACCCTATGATCGGTTACCACGCCTCCAGCAGCACTGAATGTGCGTTCCGAAAGAACGCTGGATGCAGGACAGGCCAGTAGCTCAATTGCATACTGTGCAAGCTCTGGCCAGTGATCCATCCTCAAAACCCAGTAACCCAGAGGATTTTCGGTGGGAAAGGTGTCCAAGTCTGATCTTGCCCCTAGGTATTCCTGCACCATGTAAAACAGACGCTGGCGATGGTTGCTGGAACCGATCATACCTTGGGGCTGCGGACCAAAAAATTGTCTGAACGCATCGGTCAGACGGCCACCTTCTCCACCGCTCCTTCTTTGACTGACCGAAGCCTCAGCAACACGTTGTCCAGAAACAGGAGTTTGTAACCTCCCAGTCTCTGGGAACGCGTTGCACAGACCTTTCTGCAAGGCCTCCCGAAGATGTTTCATCCTCTGCTCCCTCTGCGATGGCAAGATAAGGTCCGCAACCTTACCCTTGTAACGTGGATCAAGGAGGGTTGCCAGCCAGTATTGGTCCTTCTCCTTGATACCACGAATACGAGGATCCTTACGCAGGCTTTGCAGGATCAGGGAGGCCATGCAGCGTAGGTTTGCTGAGGCATTCGGTCCGGAGTCCTCTGGGTCACTAAGGACAACAACGTCCGCAGCCACCTCCTCCCAGCCACGTACAAGTCCATGTGTTCCTTGGGACTGATCCCTTAAAGACTGCTGCTGATGCTGAGTGCCAGGCTCCACCTCCATACTGACACAATCTTCCTCCTCCTCCTCCTCCTCCTCGTCCTCTTCCTGTGTGATCGGCGGGCACGCAGGAACACTGTCTGGATAAAGGGGGCCTTGAGAGCTAAGGAAGTCCTCCTCTTCCTGCCTCTGTTCTGCCTCAAGTGCCCTGTCCATTATTCCACGCAGCGTGTGCTCCAACAGGTGGACAAGGGGGACAGTGTCACTGATGCATGCACTGTCAGTGCTCACCATCCTTGTGGCCTCCTCGAATGGTGACAGGACAGTGCATGCATCCCTGATCATGGCCCACTGGCGTGGGGAAAAAAAACCAAGCTCCCCTGACCCTGTCCTGGTGCCATAGTCGCACAGGTACTCATTGATGGCCCTCTGCTGCGTGTGCAGCCGCTGCAGCATGGCCAACGTTGAGTTCCACCTGGTGGGCATGTCACAGATTAGGCGGTTCTTGGGCAGGTTAAACTCCTTTTGGAGGTCCGTCAGCCGAGCACTGGCATTATATGACCGGCGGAAATGCACACAGACTTTCCTGGCCTGCCTCAGGACATCCTGTAAGCCCGGGTACCTGCCCAAGAACCGCTGCACCACCAAGTTAAGGACGTGAGCCAAACAGGGCACATGGGTCAGTTGTCCCTGTTGGAGGGCAGAGAGGAGGTTGGTGCCATTGTCGCAAACCACCATTCCTGCCTTAAGTTGGCGTGGCGTCAACCACCTCTGAACCTGCCCCTGCAGAGCTGACAGAACCTCTGCCCCAGTGTGGCTCCTGTCCCCCAAGCACACCAGCTCAAGCACCGCATGGCATCTTTTGGCCTGCGTACTTGCGTAGCCCCTTGAACGCCTACGGAGCACCGCTGGTTCCGAGGAAGAGGCCATGGAGGAAGAAGAAGAGGAGGGGGTGGAGGAGAGAGGTGTGTCACAATCAGCATTTTGGAGGCGTGGTGGCGGAACAACCTCCAACACTACTGCACCTTGTCCTGCATCCTTCCCAGCTGCCAGCAGAGTCACCCAATGCGCCGTGAAACTTAGGTAACGTCCCTGTCCATGCCTGCTGGACCATGAGTCAGCGGTAATATGCACCTTACCGCTGACCGCCCTGTCCAGCGAGGCATGGACATTGCCTTCCACATGCCGGTAGAGAGCCGGAATCGCCTTCCGTGAGAAAAAGTGGCGTTTGGGTACCTGCCACTGAGGAACCGCACATTCCACAAACTCACGGAAGGGGGCAGAGTCTACCAACTGAAAAGGCAGCAGTTGAAGTGCTAGCAATTTTGCAAAGCTAGCATTCAACCGCTGGGCATGTGGATGGCTGGGAGCAAACTTCTTTCGGCGGTGCAGCAGCTGGGGCAGGGAAATTTGCCTGGTACAATCTGACGTCGGTGTACCAAAAGCAGATTGCCCACAAGTACTTGGCTGTGACACACCTAATTCTACACCTTCATTCCTCTCACTGCAGGTCTCAGAGAGGACTGAAGGTCTAGTGGGGTTGGAAATCTCAGCTGATGAGGAGCAAGGAGAGATCCTCTTTGTTCTTTGGTGTGGGTCTTTTAGATACGCTTGCCAACGAACTGCATGGCAGGTCAACATATGTCTGGTCAAGCATGTGGTACCCAAGCGGGAGATGTTTTGGCCACGCGAGATACGCTTGAGACATATGTTGCAAATAGCAGCGGTGCGATCTGATGCACTCGTCTCAAAAAAGGCCCACACCAAAGAACTTTTTGAATAACGCGCAGAGACTGCAGCGCCCTGCACATGTGGAGCTTTGGGGTGTGATGCAGTCAATGTGCTGCCCTTAGGCTGGCCCCTGGAGGGCATCCTGCCTCGTTGGTGATGTGCCGCCTCCTCCTCCTCCTCCTCCTCCTCCTCCTCTCTCCTATCAGGCACCCACGTTGAGTCAGTGACCTCATCATCCCCTCCCTCCTCATCACTGGAGCAAACCTGGCAGTATGCTGCAGCAGGGAGAGCATGACTGCCAGATTGCTGTCCTTCTTGGGCACCCCCTCTGTCCGTGCTCATGTTACTGCCTTCATCGAGCTCAGTATCATCATCAGAGCCTTCCAAACGCTGGGCATCCTCCTGGAGCATGTACCCAACACTGTGGTCAAACAGTTCGAGGGAATCCTCAGGAGGACATGGTGGAGCTAGGGAAGGAGTCACTGATGACATTGAGCTGAGGGAAGAGGCCGCTGCTTTGCCAGACAAAGCACCCTGGGCATGGGTGAGAGAGGATGAGGAGGATGAGGACGGCTTGGTCATCCACTCGACCAAGTCTTCCGCATGTTGCGGCTCAACACGGCCAGCTGCCGAAAAAAAGGCCAAGCGTGTCCCATGGCCACGTGCTGATGAGGATGCACCGTCTCCACGACCAGCACTAGACACAGAGCCTGCTTGCCCTCTCTTATTGGCTTGTGACTGTCTGCCTCTCCTTCTTGGCCTTCCAGACATACTAATGGCCTGTAGCTGCACTAAGCTGGGATAGAACACCTGTAATTTTCTTCAGGTAGCTTTATATACTGTAACCAGACAAGCCTGCCTGTCAGTAGGAAGATAACAGGAACGGATCTAGCTGAACACTGTGAGCAGGACGCACTGCACTAAATGTAAATAGCAGGAACGGATCTAGCTGAACACTGTGAGCAGGACGCACTGCACTAAATGTAAATAGCAGGAACGGATCTAGCTGAACACTGTGAGCAGGACGCACTGACTGCACTAAATGTAAATAGCAGGAACAGATCTAGCTGAACACTGTGAGCAGGACGCACTGACTGCACTAAATGTAAATAGCAGGAACAGATCTAGCTGAACACTGTGAGCAGGACGCACTGCACTAAATGTAAATAGCAGGAACGGATCTAGCTGAACACTGTGAGCAGGACGCACTGACTGCACTAAATGTAAATAGCAGGAACAGATCTAGCTGAACACTGTGAGCAGGACGCACTGACTGCACTAAATGTAAATAGCAGGAACAGATCTAGCTGAACACTGTGAGCAGGACGCACTGCACTAAATGTAAATAGCAGGAACGGATCTAGCTGAACACTGTGAGCAGGACGCACTGACTGCACTAAATGTAAATAGCAGGAACAGATCTAGCTGAACACTGTGTGCAGGATGCACTGACTGCACTAAATGTAAATAGCAGGAACAGATCTAGCTGAACACTGTGAGCAGGACGCACTGCACTAAATGTAAATAGCAGGAACGGATCTAGCTGAACACTGTGAGAAGGACGCACTGCACTAAATGTAAATAGCAGGAACGGATCTAGCTAAACACTGTGAGCAGGACGCACTGACTGCACTAAATGTAAATAGCAGGAACAGATCTAGCTGAACACTGTGAGCAGGACGCACTGACTGCACTAAATGTAAATAGCAGGAACAGATCTAGCTGAACACTGTGAGCAGGACGCACTGCACTAAATGTAAATAGCAGGAACGGATCTAGCTGAACACTGTGAGCAGGACGCACTGACTGCACTAAATGTAAATAGCAGGAACAGATCTAGCTGAACACTGTGAGCAGGACGCACTGCACTAAATGTAAATAGCAGGAACGGATCTAGCTGAACACTGTGAGCAGGACGCACTGACTGCACTAAATGTAAATAGCAGGAACAGATCTAGCTGAACACTGTGAGCAGGACGCACTGCACTAAATGTAAATAGCAGGAACGGATCTAGCTGAACACTGTGAGCAGGACGCACTGACTGCACTAAATGTAAATAGCAGGAACGGATCTAGCTGAACACTGTGAGCAGGATGCACTGCACTAAATGTAAATAGCAGGAACGGATCTAGCTGAACACTGTGAGCAGGATGCACTGCACTAAATGTAAATAGCAGGAACGGATCTAGCTGAACACTGTGAGCAGGACGCACTGCACTAAATGTAAATAGCAGGAACGGATCTAGCTGAACACTGTGAGCAGGACGCACTGACTGCACTAAATGTAAATAGCAGGAACAGATCTAGCTGAACACTGTGAGCAGGACGCACTGCACTAAATGTAAATAGCAGGAACGGATCTAGCTGAACACTGTGAGCAGGACGCACTGCACTAAATGTAAATAGCAGGAACGGATCTAGCTGATCACTGTGAGCAGGACGCACTGACTGCACTAAATGTAAATAGCAGGAACAGATCTAGCTGAACACTGTGAGCAGGACGCACTGACTGCACTAAATGTAAATAGCAGGAACAGATCTAGCTGAACACTGTGAGCAGGACGCACTGCACTAAATGTAAATAGCAGGAACGGATCTAGCTGAACACTGTGAGCAGGACGCACTGACTGCACTAAATGTAAATAGCAGGAACAGATCTAGCTGAACACTGTGAGCAGGACGCACTGCACTAAATGTAAATAGCAGGAACGGATCTAGCTGAACACTGTGAGCAGGACGCACTGACTGCACTAAATGTAAATAGCAGGAACAGATCTAGCTGAACACTGTGAGCAGGACGCACTGACTGCACTAAATGTAAATAGCAGGAACAGATCTAGCTGAACACTGTGAGCAGGACGCACTGCACTAAATGTAAATAGCAGGAACGGATCTAGCTGAACACTGTGAGCAGGACGCACTGACTGCACTAAATGTAAATAGCAGGAACAGATCTAGCTGAACACTGTGAGCAGGATGCACTGACTGCACTAAATGTAAATAGCAGGAACAGATCTAGCTGAACACTGTGAGCAGGACGCACTGCACTAAATGTAAATAGCAGGAACGGATCTAGCTGAACACTGTGAGCAGGACGCACTGACTGCACTAAATGTAAATAGCAGGAACAGATCTAGCTGAACACTGTGTGCAGGATGCACTGACTGCACTAAATGTAAATAGCAGGAACAGATCTAGCTGAACACTGTGAGCAGGACGCACTGCACTAAATGTAAATAGCAGGAACGGATCTAGCTGAACACTGTGAGCAGGACGCACTGCACTAAATGTAAATAGCAGGAACGGATCTAGCTGAACACTGTGAGCAGGACGCACTGACTGCACTAAATGTAAATAGCAGGAACAGATCTAGCTGAACACTGTGAGCAGGACGCACTGACTGCACTAAATGTAAATAGCAGGAACAGATCTAGCTGAACACTGTGAGCAGGACGCACTGCACTAAATGTAAATAGCAGGAACGGATCTAGCTGAACACTGTGAGCAGGACGCACTGACTGCACTAAATGTAAATAGCAGGAACAGATCTAGCTGAACACTGTGAGCAGGACGCACTGACTGCACTAAATGTAAATAGCAGGAACAGATCTAGCTGAACACTGTGAGCAGGACGCACTGCACTAAATGTAAATAGCAGGAACGGATCTAGCTGAACACTGTGAGCAGGACGCACTGACTGCACTAAATGTAAATAGCAGGAACAGATCTAGCTGAACACTGTGAGCAGGACGCACTGCACTAAATGTAAATAGCAGGAACGGATCTAGCTGAACACTGTGAGCAGGACGCACTGACTGCACTAAATGTAAATAGCAGGAACAGATCTAGCTGAACACTGTGAGCAGGACGCACTGCACTAAATGTAAATAGCAGGAACGGATCTAGCTGAACACTGTGAGCAGGACGCACTGACTGCACTAAATGTAAATAGCAGGAACAGATCTAGCTGAACACTGTGAGCAGGACGCACTGACTGCACTAAATGTAAATAGCAGGAACAGATCTAGCTGAACACTGTGAGCAGGACGCACTGCACTAAATGTAAATAGCAGGAACGGATCTAGCTGAACACTGTGAGCAGGACGCACTGCACTAAATGTAAATAGCAGGAACGGATCTAGCTGAACACTGTGAGCAGGACGCACTGACTGCACTAAATGTAAATAGCAGGAACGGATCTAGCTGAACACTGTGAGCAGGATGCACTGCACTAAATGTAAATAGCAGGAACGGATCTAGCTGAACACTGTGAGCAGGATGCACTGCACTAAATGTAAATAGCAGGAACGGATCTAGCTGAACACTGTGAGCAGGACGCACTGCACTAAATGTAAATAGCAGGAACGGATCTAGCTGAACACTGTGAGCAGGACGCACTGACTGCACTAAATGTAAATAGCAGGAACAGATCTAGCTGAACACTGTGAGCAGGACGCACTGCACTAAATGTAAATAGCAGGAACGGATCTAGCTGAACACTGTGAGCAGGACGCACTGCACTAAATGTAAATAGCAGGAACGGATCTAGCTGATCACTGTGAGCAGGACGCACTGACTGCACTAAATGTAAATAGCAGGAACAGATCTAGCTGAACACTGTGAGCAGGACGCACTGACTGCACTAAATGTAAATAGCAGGAACAGATCTAGCTGAACACTGTGAGCAGGACGCACTGCACTAAATGTAAATAGCAGGAACGGATCTAGCTGAACACTGTGAGCAGGACGCACTGACTGCACTAAATGTAAATAGCAGGAACAGATCTAGCTGAACACTGTGAGCAGGACGCACTGCACTAAATGTAAATAGCAGGAACGGATCTAGCTGAACACTGTGAGCAGGACGCACTGACTGCACTAAATGTAAATAGCAGGAACGGATCTAGCTGAACACTGTGAGCAGGACGCACTGACTGCACTAAATGTAAATAGCAGGAACAGATCTAGCTGAACACTGTGAGCAGGACGCACTGCACTAAATGTAAATAGCAGGAACGGATCTAGCTGAACACTGTGAGCAGGACGCACTGACTGCACTAAATGTAAATAGCAGGAACAGATCTAGCTGAACACTGTGAGCAGGATGCACTGACTGCACTAAATGTAAATAGCAGGAACAGATCTAGCTGAACACTGTGAGCAGGACGCACTGCACTAAATGTAAATAGCAGGAACGGATCTAGCTGAACACTGTGAGCAGGACGCACTGACTGCACTAAATGTAAATAGCAGGAACAGATCTAGCTGAACACTGTGTGCAGGATGCACTGACTGCACTAAATGTAAATAGCAGGAACAGATCTAGCTGAACACTGTGAGCAGGACGCACTGCACTAAATGTAAATAGCAGGAACGGATCTAGCTGAACACTGTGAGCAGGACGCACTGCACTAAATGTAAATAGCAGGAACGGATCTAGCTGAACACTGTGAGCAGGACGCACTGACTGCACTAAATGTAAATAGCAGGAACAGATCTAGCTGAACACTGTGAGCAGGACGCACTGACTGCACTAAATGTAAATAGCAGGAACAGATCTAGCTGAACACTGTGAGCAGGACGCACTGCACTAAATGTAAATAGCAGGAACGGATCTAGCTGAACACTGTGAGCAGGACGCACTGACTGCACTAAATGTAAATAGCAGGAACAGATCTAGCTGAACACTGTGAGCAGGACGCACTGACTGCACTAAATGTAAATAGCAGGAACAGATCTAGCTGAACACTGTGAGCAGGACGCACTGCACTAAATGTAAATAGCAGGAACGGATCTAGCTGAACACTGTGAGCAGGACGCACTGACTGCACTAAATGTAAATAGCAGGAACAGATCTAGCTGAACACTGTGAGCAGGACGCACTGCACTAAATGTAAATAGCAGGAACGGATCTAGCTGAACACTGTGAGCAGGACGCACTGACTGCACTAAATGTAAATAGCAGGAACAGATCTAGCTGAACACTGTGAGCAGGACGCACTGCACTAAATGTAAATAGCAGGAACGGATCTAGCTGAACACTGTGAGCAGGACGCACTGACTGCACTAAATGTAAATAGCAGGAACAGATCTAGCTGAACACTGTGAGCAGGACGCACTGACTGCACTAAATGTAAATAGCAGGAACAGATCTAGCTGAACACTGTGAGCAGGACGCACTGCACTAAATGTAAATAGCAGGAACGGATCTAGCTGAACACTGTGAGCAGGACGCACTGACTGCACTAAATGTAAATAGCAGGAACAGATCTAGCTGAACACTGTGAGCAGGATGCACTGACTGCACTAAATGTAAATAGCAGGAACAGATCTAGCTGAACACTGTGAGCAGGACGCACTGCACTAAATGTAAATAGCAGGAACGGATCTAGCTGAACACTGTGAGCAGGACGCACTGACTGCACTAAATGTAAATAGCAGGAACAGATCTAGCTGAACACTGTGTGCAGGATGCACTGACTGCACTAAATGTAAATAGCAGGAACAGATCTAGCTGAACACTGTGAGCAGGACGCACTGCACTAAATGTAAATAGCAGGAACGGATCTAGCTGAACACTGTGAGCAGGACGCACTGCACTAAATGTAAATAGCAGGAACGGATCTAGCTGAACACTGTGAGCAGGACGCACTGACTGCACTAAATGTAAATAGCAGGAACAGATCTAGCTGAACACTGTGAGCAGGACGCACTGACTGCACTAAATGTAAATAGCAGGAACAGATCTAGCTGAACACTGTGAGCAGGACGCACTGCACTAAATGTAAATAGCAGGAACGGATCTAGCTGAACACTGTGAGCAGGACGCACTGACTGCACTAAATGTAAATAGCAGGAACAGATCTAGCTGAACACTGTGAGCAGGACGCACTGCACTAAATGTAAATAGCAGGAACGGATCTAGCTGAACACTGTGAGCAGGACGCACTGACTGCACTAAATGTAAATAGCAGGAACAGATCTAGCTGAACACTGTGAGCAGGACGCACTGCACTAAATGTAAATAGCAGGAACGGATCTAGCTGAACACTGTGAGCAGGACGCACTGACTGCACTAAATGTAAATAGCAGGAACGGATCTAGCTGAACACTGTGAGCAGGACGCACTGCACTAAATGTAAATAGCAGGAACGGATCTAGCTGAACACTGTGAGCAGGATGCACTGCACTAAATGTAAATAGCAGGAACGGATCTAGCTGAACACTGTGAGCAGGACGCACTGCACTAAATGTAAATAGCAGGAACGGATCTAGCTGAACACTGTGAGCAGGACGCACTGACTGCACTAAATGTAAATAACAGGAACAGATCTAGCTGAACACTGTGAGCAGGACGCACTGCACTAAATGTAAATAGCAGGAACGGATCTAGCTGAACACTGTGAGCAGGCCGCACTGCACTAAATGTAAATAGCAGGAACGGATCTAGCTGATCACTGTGAGCAGGACGCACTGACTGCACTAAATGTAAATAGCAGGAACAGATCTAGCTGAACACTGTGAGCAGGACGCACTGACTGCACTAAATGTAAATAGCAGGAACAGATCTAGCTGAACACTGTGAGCAGGACGCACTGCACTAAATGTAAATAGCAGGAACGGATCTAGCTGAACACTGTGAGCAGGACGCACTGACTGCACTAAATGTAAATAGCAGGAACAGATCTAGCTGAACACTGTGAGCAGGACGCACTGCACTAAATGTAAATAGCAGGAACGGATCTAGCTGAACACTGTGAGCAGGACGCACTGACTGCACTAAATGTAAATAGCAGGAACAGATCTAGCTGAACACTGTGAGCAGGACGCACTGCACTAAATGTAAATAGCAGGAACGGATCTAGCTGAACACTGTGAGCAGGACGCACTGCACTAAATGTAAATAGCAGGAACGGATCTAGCTGAACACTGTGAGCAGGACGCACTGACTGCACTAAATGTAAATAGCAGGAACGGATCTAGCTGAACACTGTGAGCAGGATGCACTGCACTAAATGTAAATAGCAGGAACGGATCTAGCTGAACACTGTGAGCAGGACGCACTGCACTAAATGTAAATAGCAGGAACGGATCTAGCTGAACACTGTGAGCAGGACGCACTGACTGCACTAAATGTAAATAGCAGGAACAGATCTAGCTGAACACTGTGAGCAGGACGCACTGCACTAAATGTAAATAGCAGGAACGGATCTAGCTGAACACTGTGAGCAGGACGCACTGCACCAAATGTAAATAGTCTAGATAGAAGATAACAGGAACGGATCTAGCTAAACTGAATACAGTGTATATATATATATATGCAACACCAGGGATGCATATATATACACAATACACTGTAAGTGCAGCTAACTGACTGACTGTTCTGCCTAATCTATCTAACTCAAATCAAATGACACTGTCTGTCTCTCTCTCTATCTCTCAGCACACCGGAACACACACTACACAGGGCCGCCGTGCAGGCGGCCTTATATAGTGTGGGGCGTGTACTAAATCCCCTGAGCCATAATTGGCCAAAGCCACCCTGGCTTTGGCCAATTACAGCTCTCTCTACTGACGGCGCTGTGATTGGCCAAGCATGCGGGTCATAGTGCATGCTTGGCCAATCATCAGCCAGCAATGCACTGCGATGCCGCAGTGAATTATGGGCCGTGACGCGCCACACGAATTTGGCGCGAACGGCCCATATCGTTCGCAATTCGACGGACGGTCGAACAGCCGATGTTCGAGTCGAACATGGGTTCGACTCGAACACGAAGCTCATCCCTAATCACCTACCTGGGCATCCGCATTGGCAGGGAACCCTCCTCCCTATATAGCCTGAACTACCCCCCTTTGATAGCCAAGATTGTACAGGAGTTGGAAGCATGGGCGGACCTACCCCTTTCACTATTCGGAAGATGCCACCTCTTCAAGATGGTCTCGTTCGCGAGACTATTGTATCCATTACAGACCCTACCTTAGCTAACGAAGCATACTGATGTTCAAAAGATACACACTGCGCTACTCGCATTCATCTGACGGCGCAGAAAACCTTGCATTGTGCTTCAAAAACTCTGTCTCCCGAAGTGTGAGGGTGGGGCGGGCCTGCCCAATATCAGATTCTACAATCTTTCATGCCTACTGAGACAAGGTATTGACTGGTTATCAAAAAAATCTCATTACTCCAACTGCATGCTGGAGGGTGCCCTTGTGTCTCCGTTTAATCTCCAGGCGGTCCTGCATTCTAGGCTGCGTGCCCTTCCCCAGCATTTGAGATCCAACCTCCTGATTAGAGACACTGTAATCGCCTGGAGAGAAATACGAAAAATCCTGGGCCTACCATCTCAAAATACCTTCCTATAATTGGCAACCCAATGTTCCCCCCCTCTATGGATCATAAGGCTTTTACCCAATGGTCATCATCAGGCATAACAACTATCTCCGAAGTCATTGATCCTGTCCAAGGTACCTTTAGACCCTTTTCGGAACTAACCAAACAATTCTCCCTCAAGCCATCACAGGAGTTTCACTACCACCAGCTAACCAGCTACCTTAGATCCTGCTGTAGCACTCGTCAAAATCCTTGCCAACACTCCTTCATTGATGTACTGATAGATCGGGATCAATACTCCATTTCAGACATATACTCCAACCTAATCACCCATCAGGCTACAAAATACCACATTGTACCTTTCAAACCTTGGATCTCTATTCTGGACGACCAAGAGGCACCAGAGAAGATTCTCGCAGGATATCAAAGGGTACGCTCTCTAGTAATGTGCGAAACATGGCGAGAAACCCAGTTTAAAATCACCCATCGGGCATATTTCCCGTTTCGCCACAGCAAAACTGACTCAACCGACTCCACATACCCTTGGTGCTCTATCCCAAAACCATCCTTATTCCACAGATTATGGACTTGTCAAGCAATCTCCACCTTCTGGGACCAGGTGTTGGACTATATTGACAGATCCCAACATATACATCTACCCAAGGACCCACTATTATGTCTCTTCAGTTGCCACACTCCGAAAGCCTCTTCACCAATGCCTACCCATGCCTCTCTTCTTTAATGGGTCCATACCTGCCTACTGGCAGCCCACAGGGCAAAAATGTTTGCTTAGATCAACCCCTCTTTGCCTCAAATTGCCTTGGTAATCAAGCACTCTTAAAGCTAGTCCACATTGAAAAATTGGATGTCATCACTCAACACTCCGTATCCCTGAAACGCTTTATTGCAAGATGGCGTCACTTCATGAAACACTCCTTTTCTCCAGAAGAAATCTCTTCCCATATGGCCCCCTTCCACTACACTGATTGGTACCTGCGAGCAGATCTTGCTAACACACTAGGCAAACTCCGGATCCAGCCCGCCCCCAATGTCCTAATTCCATACAGCCTCCCCCCCTGGACATTCCACCTAATATGTTTAATCTATATACTTAGGTTCTTCATGATTTGACATGATACATCCTACTTCTCTCTGTAATGGTAGTGATCTCTTTACCTACTCTACGAGTAAATGTTATCATGCTTCCACTCCTTAGGCAGAGCCATCAGATAGCTTCATTTGTTAGACCAGATACATCATTATCAGCTTCATTCTTATTGTTTATAGGCCCCAAATCTCGCAGTTTTATCCTGCTCATTATTCTACATTACTTGTATTACTTTTTTCCGGCTAATTACTCTCACATTTACGAACTGTGTACTTTTGTTTGTAAAAGCTCAATAAACATATTTAAAAAAAAAAGAAAAAGACTTATTGTACATGAGGTAAACCATCTCTCTGACTTAGTGCCCAATTAAGGGCCAGCAGGGCATCATTGTGCTTTATAATAGTATACAGCGATGATACGTCAACTGTTACTAAATAAGTTGACCAGTCATCACATAGTTTAATATCCCTTAATGCCACTTGTAAGTCTTTGGTGTCTTTTAAATAAGCCCTGGTTTTCAAGACACTGGGTTGTAAAAACCTGTCAAATTATTCATCCAATCTCACTGTCACTGATCCTATCCCATTAACAATGGGGCGAGCTGGAGGACAATTAACATCTTTATGCACTTTTGGTAATGTGTATATTGTAGGGATTCTGCACACAATAGGGACCCAGTATTTTCTCTCTTTTTTATTTAATACATACGTTTTATAACCATACTCTACTCTATGTCAATTGATCTTTGTACACTAATGTGGGATCTTTCCGTATTTTATTATACGTGCTTTCATCAAAGAGCATTTCTGTCATCTGTTGATGATAAAACTCTTTATCAAGGATAACACACCTTCTCCTTTATCTGCAGGTTTCACAGTAATCTCTTTACATTTTGCAAGCGGTTCAATTCCTTCTCTAGGGTGTTAATCCCTAGGTGTGTTGGTCCCTAGTGTGTGCAGAATTCCCACAATATGCACTTTCCCAAAATTGCATAAAGATGTTAATTGTCCTCCAGCTTGCCCCATTGTTAATAGCTACTGATTTTGCCTTCAATGATTTTCAGTGAAATGCAAGGAGTAAAGGAGCATATAGTAAGTGCAGAATAAATACATATTTTTTTTCTACAGAGGTACCGTACTTTTGTCAAGAGTTATGTCAAAAGGAAAAGGATGCATATAATCTGAACTTAGAGCAGCTGTTTGATGCAGTCTGCAACCTTTGTTTCTCTCTACAAAAGTTACAGTGTCTGTGCAATGGGGTCCCCTATCAGCCAAATGTAATGCCAGAGCACTTACTTGACTGAGCGTGTAAAATAACTGTTCACAATTGCATCCAGCACCAGCCAAACCTGGGGAATTTACTGCTGACTGTGACAGAGAAAAAGTACTGGCACTGGTGAATATAAGTGAGTCGGGTGGACCCTTTGCACATGGCATAAGATGAGGGGGTACCTGGGAGGAAGTACATCCCCCAACATTCTGTCATGTTGTATCTGAGGTCTGTAAGTTGAGGGAGGGGGGAATGTACTGAGGGACATAATAAAGTTGGGAGGCAAGATCTGTGCATGGGGTAAAGAGGATTTGTGCTGGGAGGGAAGACTTTTAGGGGGAGAAGAAGATTTGTGCTGGGACGAGTAATTTGAGAAAACGATGTATGGGGGGGTTGGGGAAGAATATGAATTGTGCTGGAGGGAGTTGGGGTAGTATTTGTGCTAGGAGGGGGGATGTTTAGGGAGGAAGCAGACTTATACTGGGGAGAGGGATTGGGGGGGGGGGGAAATAATTTAATGAGGATTTGTCGGGGGGGATTTGTGCTGGGGAGGGGGTGTTGGATGGATTTGTGCTGGGATTGGAGATTTGAGGGGGAAAAATGATTTGTGCTGGGAGGAGGAATTTGTGGGCATAAAAGATTTGTGCTGGGGTTGATTTGGCAGGGACAACGACTTGTGATGAGAGGGAGGACTTTAGCATAGAGGATTTTTACTGGTATGGGGAAGAAAATTAGCATGTTTGTTTAGGGAGAATTTCAGCATGCATAGTGAATTTGAAGGGAAGGGAAGAGTGCAGATTAGTGCTGGATTTTTTTTTTTGGGGTGGGGTGAAGGGGGACTTTGCTAAGAGGAGAAGTGTGGAATATGGTTTGTATGGAGAATTTTTCACTCTACTGAACTGACTTTGTTTTTTACTCTACCTTTCTCAACTACTTACTCCTGACCCCTGCATTCTGCACATTCCAACACCCTAATTTGTAGGGTGTTCAACGGGTATTCACCCCACCAAATGCCCTGCAATGCACCCTGATTATAACCAGTATAAGCTGGTTGTTAAGGAGTGGAGCCGGGAAGCCAGCTGCGGTGTCCTTAACAACTGATGATTTGCCAGTTACAAAATATTTTAAAAAAATGGCGTGGGGTCTCCCCCAAAATCCATACCAGACTCTTATCCAAGCATGCAGCCCAGCAGGCAAGGAAAGGGGGGGGGGGGGCGACTGAACCCCCCTGCAGTAGGCAGCCAGCCTTAATGTTGGTGGAAGCATTTTTTATTTTTATTTTTTTAGGTTGCGGCGGACGCATTTTTTTTATTTTTTAACAAAGGAATTATCAAAAACTGTCTCTGTGTTTTTATTACTTTTTGAAACTTTTTTGGTAAATGGGTAGGGGTACTATGTACCCGATACTGATTCACATGGGGGGTCGGGATGGGTGGGCCCCCTTGGTAAAGGGGGCTTCCAGATTCCAATATGCCCCCTGCCTGCAGAGCCCCCCTGCCCCAAAACACCCACCCCCATGTTGAGGGTATGTGGCCTGGTATGGTTCACAAGGGGGGACACTCGCTCGACCCCCCCCTTTCCTGACCTGCCAGGCTGTTATTGATTTTGGGGGGACTCCACGCCATTTTTTCATTTTTTTATAGCTGGGTACTGGAAATTGCAACCATAAGTCGTTCTAAATTGGATTTGACCCAAGGGGCCTAGTATGGACTGGGGAGGGGGGACCCCCACACAGTTTTCTTTTTAAAAGCCAGGTGTCAGCAATTGCAACCACATGTCATTGTAAATGGGATTTGACTTGTTTTTTTCTATACAAATGTTATTTTTGCTGCACCATATTCTATATATGTTAAGGGGACCCCCAGGCATGATATTTAAAGGAATTTTTAATTTTTATTGTTGCACTTTAAGCATCATTAAAATCACTGCCCCTGTAAAAACAATAGTTTTGAAAAAAAATGTTTGCATTGATACATGCCCCCCAGGGCAGTACATGGACCATCATAACCCTTTTATGGCCTTCAAAATGGGCACTTTTTATTTTTCCTTTTTGGCTCTCATAAACTTCAATGGAGTTTGCCATTCAGGTTAGAACTTTTGCCTTGTTCGGGATTTCTGCTGCGAACCAAACAGGGGGTATTCAGCCCATCTCTAATAAATTGGTTGTAAACCCATTTTTTTAATTTTTACCTACAGGTAAGTCTATAATAAGGCTTACCTGTACGTAAAATGAATATCTCCTAAACCTGTATGGTTTAGAAGATATTCACTTTGCATGCAGCCGCTGACGACAGCGGCGCATACGCTGTAAATGCCCGGCTGAAGGTCCGGTAGACACCGCGGACCTTGCCTGAAAGAAGTCTCTCACACATGGGTGCGGGAGTGAAATCATTGCGGCTCCGGCCACTCACAGCACTGAAGCTGCGAACCCGGAAGACAAGCCGAGGGCAAAATATCAGCTCCCTCAGCGTGGACCGGCCTGCGATAAGGGGACATCATTCTAAGATAAGTATTTCATAATGAGTATGTGGTGTTTTTAACATTTTTTTACAACCGCTTTCAGTCATATTTGAAAGGCATCCTGAGTGAGGTCATTGTCCAAATATAGTCATGACTAGGAATGAGCCACACACCCCCCCGGTTCGGTTCACACCAGAACCTGCGAACGGACCGAAAGTTTGCGCGAACTATAGAACCCCATTAAAGTCTATGGGACTCGAATGTTCAAAATCAAAAGTGCTAATTTTAAAGGCTAATATGCAAGTTATTGTCCTAAAAAGGGTTTAGGGACCCGGGTCCTGCCCCAGGGGACATGTATCAATGCAAAAAAAAGTTTTAAAAATGGACGTTTTTTCGGGAGCAGTGATTTTAATGATTCTTAAAGTGAAAAAAAAGTGAAATATTCCTTTAAATATCATACCTGGGAGGTGTCTATAGTATGCCTGTAAAGTGGCACGTGTTTTCCATACTTAGAACAGTCCCTGCACAAAATTTTTAAGGAATAAAAGTCATTTAAAACTGCTTGCAGCTTTAATGTAATGTCGGGTCCCGGCAATATGGATGAAAATCAGTGAGACAAATGGCATGGGTACCCCTCACCCCCCAGTCCATTACCAGGCCCTTTGGGTCTTGTATGATTATTAAGGTGAACCCTGCAACCAAATTAAAAAAAGGAAATGGGGCCCCCAGGCCCTATATACTCTGAACAGCAGTATACAGGCGGTACAAACAAGACAGGGTCTGTAGGTTTGTTGTTAAGTAGAATCTGTTTGTAATTTTGAACTGGTACATTTTTAAAGTGTAGCTCCAGCCAAAAATCTATTTTAAGCTTTTTGGAAAACATAGGAAAGGGTTATCACCCCTGTAACATTTGTTTTGCTGTCTATGCACCTCTTCAGAAGATTTCACCTCACTTTCTGTCCCAAGGACAAATGTTTTTTGAAAATTTGGGGGTTTTAGTGAAACAAGGATTGGTGATAAAGCATCAGTGAAGAGGAGACACGTTTTTCCCATATTAACTCTTACAGGAGAGAATTTCCCTTCCTAGGGGTAGATTTCATCTTACTTCCTGTTGTCTCCTTCCGTTTGCAAGTAGGAGTCATTTGTAAGTTGGATGTTTGAAAGTAGGGGCCTGCCCTATATACTCTGCAGAAATTGGGGCCTTAGGTGTTGGTGTTGCCACAACACTGTAAGCCCTCACAGTTACTCTTGGTGGGCGCAGGAACGGGCCCTGCTGTGAAATATTAGATCAAGAATTGTAATTACATGCCATTGTTGAACAGTGGTAGAAAAATTGGGCTTTTGGTGGTGGTGGTAGTGGTGGTGGTGCTGGTGCCACAACACTGCAACCCCTCACAGATACTCTAGATGGAGCGCAGGAATGAGCCCTGCTGCAAAGTATTGGGCCTTAGCCACTGCTGCCACAACACTGCAACTCTTCACAGATGCTATACTTGGAGCGCAGGAATGAGCCCTGCTGCAAAGTATTGCAGCAAAGATTGTAATGATACGCCCCTGTTAAACAGGGGCTAAAAAATTGGGCCTTGGGCACTGGTGCTGGTGCCACAACACTGCAACCCCTCACAGATACTATAGTTGGAGCGCAGGAATAAGCCCTGCTGCAAAGTATTTCATCAAAAATTGTAATTACACGCCCCTGTGGGGGCAGAAAAATTGGGCCTTGGCCACTGGTGGCGGTGCCCAGAACCAAAAATGTTCTTACAAGCTATCAGTATGAAAATTGAGGAGGAAGAGGATTGTGACTCAGCATAACAGCATAGTCACTCAGCATCAGTATAGGCAGTCTTGAAGGGATCTCACATTAAAAAAAAAATCAATTGGTTACATCAGCATCAGGCGCTTGGTAGCTGGTGATCCAAGACTGATTCATTTTTATGAAGGTCAGCCGATCGACTGATTCAGTGGACAGGCACACCCTGTGATTAGGTACAAAGCCTCCAGCAGCACTGAATGTGCGTTCCGAAAGAATGCTGGAAGCAGGACAGTCCAGTAGCTCAAATACTGTGCAAGCTCTGGCCAGTGATCCATCCTCAAGACCCAGTAACCCACAGGATTTTCGGTGGGAAAGGTGTTCAAGTTTGATCTTGCCCCGAGGTAATCCTGCACCATGTGAATCAGACGCTGGCGATGGTTGCTGGAACTGATCAGACCTTGGGGCTGAGGACTAAAAAATTGTCTGAACGCATCGGTCAGACGGCCACCTTCTCCACCGCTCCTTCTGTGACTGACCAAAGCCTCAGAAACACGTTGTCCAGGAGGACCAGGAAATTGTAACCTTTCAGGCTCTGAAAACGCGTTGCACAAACCTTTATGCAAGGCCTCCCGAAGATGTTTCATCCTCTGCTCCCTCTGCGATGGCAAGATAAGGTCCGCAACCTTACCCTTGTAATGTGGATCAAGGAGGGTTGCCAGCCAGAAATCATTCCTCCCCTTGATACCATGAATACGAGGATTAGGGATGAGCCGAACACCCCCCTGTTCGGTTCGCACCAGAACATGCGAACAGGAAAAAAGTTTGTTCGAACACGTGTACACCATTAAAGTCTTTGGGACACGAACATGAATAATCAAAAGTGCTAATTTTAAAGGCTTATATGCAAGTTATTTAAAAACGACCGTTTTTTCAGGAGCAGTGATTTTAATAATGCTTAAAGTCAAACAATAAAAGTGTAATATCCCTTTAAATTTCGTAGCTGGGGGGTATCTATAGTATGCCTGTAAAGGGGCGCATGTTTCCCGTGTTTAGAACAGTCTGACAGTGAGTGGGTGATGTGGCACAAGCCGGGCGGATGACGTGAGACGTCAGAAGGAAGGGAGGAGCTGGCGGTGTGTCGGAAAGCTGGCATCCTGGCAGCTTCGCTCCGATGGCAGACTGAGTGGACGAGTCCGGCAGCGCGGAGAGGCGGGAAAATAGAGCACTGTGTTCCAACACCGCAACCAAATGCCTGGAGCCCGGAGCAAAACGGGCTAAGCGGCACGGCTACAAATAAAGGAAGTCCTCGCCCCACTGACAGGATCTCCCCGCGTGTCTCTCCCCCTCCTCTCCCCACTAAATGCCTGAAAGCAGAATGGCAGAAGGACGGAAAGGATCCGGTAAAGTGATATACAGACCAGATGCCTTCAAACCTGCAGCGTTCTCTGGGATGGTCTCCCCAACGGTAAATGCTTGCAGTGGATACTGGACCATCATCCCTGAAGTAAAGGCATTCTGACAGACAGGTGATGGTAAGAGACGCTTGTTCCTGCCCACCATTTAAAGGTAAGAGCAGCACTGAAACTGGTTACGGAAGGGAAGAAATCTTAGAAGAAGGAAAAGCCAAGGTTTGAAAACTGCTGAATAATATCACAAGGAACTTTGTATAGAACCAGACATGTGGGTTAGAAGGTCATTATAGCAATATTGTAAGAGTACTGCCTGTGGCTCACCAAACTTATCAATACTTACTATATCGCTGACATAGAATAAGGAAAACTAAAAAATATAACCCTATATAAAATATCACAACACAGTTACCACACCTGGAGGTATACTCTTATTTCAATTGTGGTTACATAGCATTCGCCAGGTACCTTTGTATAGGATAAAATAAGGGAGACGAGTAATAGATCTGAATTTGGACAATATATCATTGTATACCTGCGTTAATATTGCTACATATTTTCTGTGTCATTTTTATAATATTTAATGAAATCCTGGGGACGTTGGGTCACAAGGAGGCGATAAGACACTCGGTAGCAAAGTATCTCTATGCCTGACTAGTACCCAGCCATACTGGACACTATTAAAGAGAGACACACGCGGCATCAAGGTATAAGGACAAAAAATAATAGTACAAATCATTACTCATTACATCATTACTTTAATGCAAACAGCAGACTCAGTGGCGCCAAAACGCAGAACACCCATCCGCAATAAAAACTCGAGATGGTTTAATGCCACGCTCACCCTACTCAAGCAGGAACGTAGAAGAGCTGAAAGAGCATGGAGAAGAATCCCACCAAGGAAAACTGTACCAACTACAAAGAACTTACTGTGAAATACCACAAGGCAATCTTCAAAGCCAAAAAAGAACATTTCTCGGACACCATCTCAACTGCCCTAAACCGTCCGCGAGAACTTTTCAAATTAGTCACTCAATCAATGAACCCGACTTGCTTAGAGCCACCCGGTAACAATACTCAAGAATTCTGCAAGGAATTATCAGATTACTTCATCGACAAAATCGACAACATCCGGAAGTCAATTCATCAGAAAAGAACAACCAACCTCACTCAACCAAAGCAAAAAGAGGATATTAACACGAACGTCACACAACCACCAAATTTTTCTTTCTCTCCTATCACCGCTGACACGACTATAAACATCATCAGAAGCCTTCGCGACAGCACATCCCCAAACGACATCATTCCCACAAAACTCCTTAAAGAATGTTCCGACATCTTGGCCCCTACTCTTACACACCTCATAAATCAATCATTCAAAGAAGGGACTGTACCAACCTCCCTCAAGCAAGGCATCATCAAACCTCTGCTGAAGAAACCCAATCTTGACCCTAAGGACCCTAACTGCCCGCAGACCAATAACAAGCCTCAACACCATCTCCAAGATTATGGAGAAAGCAGTAGTACTGCAGCTACAACGCCACCTGGACACACACCAACTCCTGGACCCGCTGCAATCAGGCTTCCACCCGGGCCATGGCACAGAAACAGCACTCCTCAAAATATGGGAGGACGCCCTTGAAGAAGCAGATGACGGAGAATCCAGTCTCCTGGTACTGTTGGACCTCAGCGCAGCATTTGATACAGTGAACCACAATACTTTACTTGCCCACCTCTCAAAAGTGGCAGGAGCCACAGGTCTGGCTCTAAAATGGTTTGCATCCTTCCTAGAGAATCACTCTCAGATAGTGAAGCTAGGAACATTCACCTCGGAAACCCGGGCAATCTCCCGCATCTCAACATACTATACATCCGCCCACTTCTAAATATCATCAGGAAAACCGATCTCTGCTTCCACTCATACGCTGATGACACCCAACTCTACTTTCGCATCACTGGACAAAAAAAACATCATCAACAATTAGAAGAATGCCTCAGTTCAATTGATGACTGGATGACCTTCAGCTCCCTCAAACTTAATGGCGCAAAAACAGAACTTCTTCTACATGCCAACAAAAATTCCAAAATTAAGACCCCGTGGACACCTCCCACCATCTTAGGACAGACCATCGCTCCAAGCATCAAAGCCAAGAGTCTCGGAGTCATCTTTGACTCAGGAATGACAATGGATGCACAAATAGGATCAGTGGTGAGCGGTTCCCACCATCTTCTCCGCCTCCTACGCAGACTCATGCCCTTCATCCCAGAAGAAGATAAAGCGGCAGTTGTGGGAAAAATCATCAATTCCCGACTCAATTACGCAAATTCGCTCTATTTAGGACTACCCCAATATCAGCTTGCGCGCTTACAACTCATTCAAAACATGGCGGCAAGACTGTTAACAGGAAAAAAACCCTGGGAATCTATTTCACCATCCCTAAAGTCCCTACACTGGCTAACCGTAAAGAATTGGATCAAATTAAAGACCCTCTGCCTCACCCACAAATGCATACAAGGAAACGCTCCGCTATATCTTCAGGAAAAAATAAAACACTATACACCCAATCGCAGCCTTCGATCAGCTAACCAAAATCTCCTCATCATGCCTAAATATCGCTACAAAGCAAAGGGAGAACGAAGATTCGCAGTCCAAGGACCCCGACTATGGAACGCTCTTCCGACCCACATTTGCATGGAAGAAAACCATCAGGCCTTCAGGAAAAAACTAAAGACCTTCCTTTTCTAAGAGCTGGCAACAGAGAACGCATTCTAGCGCCTTGAGGCGATTCAGTTCGCATTTGCAGCGCTCTACAAATCCTTCATTCATTCATTCATTCATTCATTCAAATCCTTCATTCATTCACTCACAGACAGGGTCTCAAAATCCCCGCACAATAAACAGAAGCCCCCGAAAAATAAGTTTTGGTGAATAGGGTCCCTGCTACATTGGCGGCGCCGAGGGGAGGAGAGGTATTAAAACGCTAACAGCGCCCAATTACACCAAAAGAAGAGACCGCCGGCAGTCGCAGTATTACTATAATAGTTCGGGATACTTGACCCTCATTTTATGGACATAATCAATAACAACTAGGAAAAAGAAGTGTGTTCTTGAAATACTAGTCTTAAATAAATCAAAAATAAATATTGAGAGTGCCAGAGTATCCTGACACCTGAAAATTTTCTCTGAGGACCGGAGACATAAGCTAACATGTACAGGACTAAAATTTGTCAATGTAAACCATTGTTAGCCTGAGAAGCACCGTTATACTTTCCCAATGGTAATGCTGCAGATGGGACACCAGGCACTAAGGTATCTACTTACGTTCCCAAAAGTATATCATCTTCTGCATTTCTTTATTATCACACGCTAAATAACAGAAACAAAGGTATCACGTCCAAGTAACCACACCTCACCTACTCCTATAACTATAGGTAAGGGATAATAAAAGCATCAAAAAATAGTAAACCCTTAAGAAAGAGGTGGCAAGGTGAAGACGGATCAATCAGAGCAACTACTTTTGTTCCCAACATAGAAACAGAATCTTGGAACGAAGACAGCTGCAAGAATTTAAAACCGCCCTAGTGTTGGAACGACGAAGACCTCCCTGCACGATCAAGAAAAGGCGACTTAAAACCTTATTCACAAAATCCTCTGGAACAAAAAATGAGCAGAAATACAACTAAAGCGGGGAAAGGAGGCCCTCCGTAGACACCAAAGGACAACCTTTCTGGAGGTGCTGCTGGGAGCTCAATTAAGCAGTACTTAGCCAAAGGGGGAAGCCCTGGAAGTGCCCACCAAGAAGCCCAAACGTCAACTATGGTGGACAAGAGGAAAAAGGGCCAAAATGGGAAGGGAGAACTGACCCCCACTCAATCTAGAGAGTCATCGATAATCGAAAGGGCTCATGAATTATCTAGAATGGCAGAACACAGGCATGATCCGGAACTCCCCTCAAAAAATGAAATCGCAGAGATGTTTAAAGCACTGGAAACCTCAATTAAGGCAGAGATAAACATGCTAAGGACAGACCTGGGTAACCTGTTGGCCAGAGTCGAGAGGGTGGAAGATATAATGGATCAACAGGAGCGAGAAATCTCTGATTTAAAGGAACAAATTAAAACATCTCAACAAAACCAGATAAAAATTTGCTATAGGCTAGAGGACCAGGAGAGCAGAAGTCGCAGACAGAACTTGAGAATCCGTGGCATTCCGGAAAAGAGGGGCGAGGACCTAAGGAAGACCATAGCGGCCATCCTCTCCCCCCTTCTGGAGCTGGGAGGGGAGGATTTCCCAAGGATTGAGCGGGTGCATCGTATAGGTAGACTGGACATTAGTCGAACAGAAAGAAGCCGAGACGTAATCGTGAGGTTTAGACACTATGAAGATAAGGAAAATATATGGATAAAGCTGCGAGGGCAGACCCCATTACTTTACGAGGAGTAGGGATGAGCTTTGAGTTCGAGTCGAACTCATGTTCGACTCGAACATTGGCTGTTCGCAAGTTCGCCGAACAGCGAACAATTTGGGGTGTTCGCGGCAAATTCGAATGCCGCGGAACACCCTTTAAAAGTCTATGGGAGAAATCAAAAGTGCTCATTTTAAAGGCTTATATGCAAGTTATTGTCACAAAAAGTGTTTGGGGACCTGGGTCCTGCCCCAGGAGACATGGATCAATGCAAAAAAAAGTTTTAAAAACGGCCGTTTTTTCAGGAGCAGTGATTTTATTAATGCTTAAAGTCAAACAATAAAAGTGTAATATCCCTTTAAATTTCGTACCTGGGGGGTGTCTATAGTATGCCTGTAAAGGGGCGCATGTTTCCTGTGTTTAGAACAGTCTGACAGCAAAATGACATTTCGAAGGAAAAAAAGCCATTTAAAACTACCCGCGGCTATTGCATTGCCGACAATACACATAGAAGTTCATTGATAAAAACGGCATGGGAATTCCCCACAGGGCAACCCCGAACCAAAATTAAAAAAAAAAAAATGACGTGGGAGACCCCCTAAATTCCATACCAGGCCCTTCAGGTCTGGTATGGATATTAAGGGGAACCCCGGCCAAAATTTAAAAAAAAAATGACGTGGGGTTCCCCCTACACCTGAAGGGTCTGGTATGGATTTTAAGGGGAACCCCGCGCCAAAAAAAAAAAAAACGGCGTGGGGTCCCCCCAAAAATCCATACCAGACCCTTATCCGAGCACGCAACCTGGCAGGCCGCAGGAAAAGAGGGGGGGATGAGAGTGCGCCCCCCCCCTCCTGAACCGTACCAGGCCACATGTCCTCAACATTGGGAGGGTGCTTTGGGGTAGCCCCCCAAAACACCTTGTCCCCATGTTGATGAGGACAAGGGCCTCATCCCCACAACCCTGGCCGGTGGTTGTGGGGGTCTGCGGGCGGGGGGCTTATCAGAATCTGGAAGCCCCCTTTAACAAGGGGACCCCCAGATCCCGGCCCCCCCCTGTGTGAAATGGTAAGGGGGTACTTACCCCTACCATTTCACTACAAAACTGTCAAAAATGTTAAAAATGACAAGAGACAGTTTTTGACAATTCCTTTATTTAAATGCTTCTTCTTTCTTCCTTCATCTTCTTCTGGTTCTTCTGGTTCTTCCTCCGGCGTTCTCGTCCAGCATCTCCTCCGCGGCGTCTTCTATCTTCTTCTCCTCTGGCCGCTCCGCACCCATGGCATGAGGGGAGGCTCCCGCTCTTCTCTTCATCTTCTTCTTCATCCTCTCCTCTTCTTTCTTCTTCTCTTCTTCATTTTCTTCTCCGGGCCGCTCCGCATTCATGCTGGCATGAAGGGAGGCTCCCGCTGTGTGACGGCGTCTCTTCGTCTGACGGCTCTTAAATAACAGGTGGCGGGGCCACCCGGTGACCCCCGCCCCCCTCTGACGCACGGGACATGACGGGACTTCCCTGTGGCATTCCCCGTGACGTCACAGGGAAGTCCCTGTCAAGTCACCGTCCCAATGTTGAGGGCATGTGGCCTGGTACGGTTCAGGAGGGGGGGGGCCGCACTATCGTCCCCCCTCTTTTCCTGCGGCCTGCCAGGTTGCATGCTCGGATAAGGGTCTGGTATATATTTTTTTTTTTTTGGCGCGGAGTTCCCCTTAAAATCCATACCAGACCTGAAGGGTCTGGTATGGAATTTAGGGGGAACCCCACGTCATTTTTTTTTTAAATTTTGGCCGGGGTTCCCCTTAATATCCATACCAGACCTGAAGGGCCTGGTATGGAATTTACGGGGTCTCCCACATCATTTTTTTTTTTTTTTAATATTGGTTCGGGGTTGCCCTGTGGGGAATTCCCATGCCGTTTTTATCAATGAACTTCTATGTGTATTGTCGGCAATGCAATAGCCGCGGGTAGTTTTAAATGTTTTTTTTTCCTTCGAAATGTAATTTTGCTGTCAGACTGTTCTAAACACAGGAAACATGCGCCCCTTTACAGGCATACTATAGACACCCCCCAGGTACGAAATTTAAAGGGATATTACACTTTTATTGTTTGACTTTAAGCATTATTAAAATCACTGCTCCTGAAAAAACGTCAGTTTTTAAAACTTTTTTTTGCATTGATCCTTGTCCCCTGGGGCAGGACCCAGGTCCCCAAACACTTTTTATGACAATAACTTGCATATAAGCCTTTAAAATGAGCACTTTTAAATATTAATGTTTGTGTCCCATAGACTTTAACGGTGTTCGCGTGTTCGAGCGAACTTTTTCCTGTTCGCATGTTCTGGTGCGAACCGAACAGGGGGGTGTTCGGCTCATCCCTAACGAGGAGGCAAGGATCCAAGTATTCGCAGATCTAGCCAAAGACACACTAGCGAGAAGACATCTCCTGAAGCCACTTTTGGAACAAATGACAAATCAAAACATAAAATACACATGGGGATTCCCCGCATGCTTACTGGGCAGTAAAGATGGCAGAACAGCTAGACTAAGATTCCCGGAGGAGCTAGAGGAATTCTGCAGGAAATTGGGCCTACAGGTGCCCATGACGATGGACTGGTCCAATGAACGGTGGATAGAAATGGGAATAGGATTGGCATAAAAAGAAGGGGAGAAGGAGTGGGAATGGGGGGGGGGGATCACTTAAGAAGTAGGTGAAGCTGAGAAGAGAACGGAGTTGATTAATACATCTGACCGCCAGGGCAATATTGACCGGCAATCCGACACACCAACAGCCCCACCTTTAGAGGTGGAGACCAATGGAGGGTTACGATTTGAGTGACCCACATTGGCCTAAGGGTCTAGAGAAGACCAACGGGGGGTTAGGGGGGAGGGCGGTAGGGGGGAGATGGGGGGGGAATAGGGGGGGTACATCTCAACTTTAATAACGAAAACATGGGACATCTCTCCAGGGTCTAAGGCAAAGGGTGTTGGTTGGAAGATTGAAAAATGATTTCTGACACAACTAAATGTATAACGTACAACATCAAAGGCCTAAACATGGCTAATAAAAGACGAAGTATCTTTAATGAGCTTAGGCTGCTTGGACCAGATGTGGTATTTCTCCAGGAAACACATATATCACATCAATCAAGACTAAGACTATTCTCAGGAGAGTACCCGGTCTGGTACCAAGCAGATACTATCTCAAATAGAACACGGGGGGGGGGGTCGCCATTGGATTTGCAAAAAGAACTAGGTTTGTGCTGGAGGAGAGACTAGTGGATGCAGAAGGTAGATATTTATTTCTGAGAGGTAGGCTGAACGAAAGAGATTATACATTGGCTAATATTTACGCACCAAATAAAAACCAGATGAAATATGTGGCAAATACCCTGGGAAAATTAATGGAGTTCAGGAAAGGGCATGTGATACTAATGGGGGACCTTAATTTCTGTATGGACCCGGGTCTAGATAGTACGACCCGCTCACAGGGGAAGGGAAGTATACAGTTAAGAAAGATTAAGCAAAAGCTTACTAACCTCCAGCTGGTAGACATATGGAAAGTGCAACATCCTCGAAAAAGGGAATACACGTTTTATTCCCCTGTGCACGGGTCATACTCCCGGATAGATTATGGACTGATAGACCATAGGGACATTGACAATGTGGTAGATTCCTGGATAGGAAACATAACTTACTCAGATCATGCACCAATGTCTATGGAAATAATAACAGGAGAAGAGTCGAGACATCTAGGGCAGTGGCGCTTAAATGAAGAACTGATAAGAGGGGAGGAAGGGTTCAATAGAATCAGTAAGGAACTGGAGGATTACTTTGCGGTAAATGATTCTGGAGAAGTATCTGGGTCCACCTAGTGGGAGGCCCATAAAGCCTACATAAGAGGAGTTTTAATTGAGCTAGGAGCGAGGAAGAAAAAAGAGAGACGAGAAAAAATCCAAAAACTAACAGAGGAGTTAGATAGCCTAGAACAGAAACATAAGAGGCAAATGGGTCATCTCCCTCAAGAGACACATAAACAAATAGTAATCAAAAGGGCGGAGCTGAAAACATCAATGGAACAAGAAGCCAGAGCAACATATAGCAAGGTAATAGGGGATAGATATCGCTGGGCCAATAAACCAAGTAAACACCTAGCAAAAGTAGTACAAAAGCAAAAAGCCAGGAATTTTATAGAGAAAATTCAGACTAAGGAAGGTAAAATAAAGTACTCGTCGAGAAAAATAGCTGAGGTTTTTAAGAACAATTATCAGGACTTATATTCAGTTTCCAAACAGGGCACCCAGGCAAATAATAAGAGAGAGAGAAACAACAAGTATCTAGAGAAGGCAGCATTGCCTAAGATCACAGATACGGATAGAGAAGGTATGGAAATACCAATCTCTGAAGAAGAAGTTAGGAAAGCAATAGCAGGAATGGCTTCCGGGAAAAGTCCAGGTCCGGACGGATTTACCCTGATTTACTATAAAACATTTAAGGAAATACTGATCCCGAGGTTGTGTCGGTATTTTAATGGGTTGGGAGAAGGATATGAGATGAACAGGGAGGCTTTAAAGGCTTCTATTACGATTAAATTGAAAGATGGAAAAGAGAAAACAGCATGCTCAAGTTATCGCCCCATCTCCCTCCTCAATACCGACACAAAACTCTATGCAAAGATACTGGCAGAGAGGTTAAAGGGGTCAATGAATGTCCTGGTCAACCCAGACCAGGTGGGTTTTGTCCCTAAAAGAGAGGGGAAGGACAACGGGGTCAGGATATTGCTCCTGTTGCAAAAAATGAGGGAGAGTGGACCCCCAGGACTGCTACTGTCGGTTGATGCTGAAAAGGCCTGCGACAGGGTAGACTGGGGGTTCATGTTCCAGACCTTGGAGATCATGGGCCTCGGACCCAGAATGATTCAGACGATTAAAACCCTGTACCATCATCCTATGGCAGCGGTGGGAGCGAACGGAGTAATGTCTCTGCCATTTGAAATGGAAAATGGTACGAGACAGGGCTGTCCTCTGTCCCCGTTGCTCTTCGTCCTCACTATGGAACCACTCTTGGCAACAATACGCGCAGATCCAGACATTAGAGGCATTAAGATCGGAGAAGATGAGCATAAAATCGCAGCCTATGCTGACGATGTGTTATTTTACATATCGGACCCAGAGGTCACTATGCCCAAATTAGTAAAAGCCCTCAGGGAATACGGGGAGGTATCCAACTTCCAAATAAATATGGTAAAATCAGAAATATTAAACATAAACTTAAATAAAACAGAGGGAGACTTTGAAAAGAGAGTATAGTTTTAGATGGACCAGGGAGCTAAAGTACCTAGGTATTAAGCTTGCTAACTCAAATGAGAAGATGTTTACAATAAATTACCTATCCCTACTAGATACAGTCAGATCTGACTGTAAAAATTATACCTGTAAGGCCCTCTCATGGATAGGTCGTATAAATGTTATTAAAATGGTCTTACTCCCTAAGATCACATACCTGTTCCAGATGATACCGCTTCCACTGCCTTTATATTATTTAAGAAAGTTAAATAAAATAATAATGAGCTTCATATGGAAAAACAAAAAACCGAGAGTCTCCTTTAGGATTTTAAAACAAAAGAAAATAAACGGCGGGCTAGCTGTACCGGATATTCAGATTTATTATAAGGCCGTAGTTTTGTCTAGAATGGTTGAATGGGCAAAAAGAGAGAATGAAAAACGTTGGGTAAAAATAGAGGGAAACGGGGGGCGTGGCCTGCCGCAGAGAGGAATGGACGCTTGAGTACAGAGCTCCGTTCCACAGGCACCGATCCGCAGCAACCTACAGCGACAATCCGACCCCGCTCCGGTCACACGGAAGGGGCAAGGATCCGTGACCATCCCGGGCATGTCCAGACGGCCGAATAAACCGCCAGCTCCACGCCGCCTCACAGATTACTACGCCAGCGCGGCCATGAACAAGGCCCAAGATAGCGCCGGCTCCGGGAACAATGCCTCAGGCACAGCCCGCACAGCAGCTGATGAGGAGCGCCGATCGGCCCCCTCACAGGAAGACTTTCCAGCGCTATCATGTGGAGACAATATGATCAGGGAAGAGATGGATACCATACCCTCACCAGATGCTGCGGTGTCCCACACCAGCATGGACAGAGGTAAGAGGCTGGCTTCTTCTCCGGCCCTCTCCCCCGGCAAAGAGCCCCAGCTCAAGAAGCATCAGTGGGCAGACAGGGACACTGATACCACACACATCCCTGCTCTAGCAGCAGTCCCTGCATCAGATAACCCTGTTACTGAATCCATGCTAAAATCAATGCTCCTCACACTGCAGAAAGATCTCCACAGAGAACTGCAATTATTTGTCTCCCAAATACATGACAGAGTAGACTGCCTAGAAGGAAGAGCTCATCTGCTTGAAGACAGCATGCATGACCATGTCAGAGCTCACAATGAATTACTGGATGCGCATGAACACCATGCCCCAGAAATACACCACATGAAATTAAAATTGGCAGATTTGGAAGATCGTTCCAGAAGGAACAACATAAAATTTAGAGGCATTCCCGAATCTGTCAAATCAAATGAAATTACTCCTTACTTACAGCAGCTATTCTCACGTCTATTGCCTTGTTTAAATGCACGGGATATTACCATTGAGCGGGCGCATAGGATCGCCAAACCTACGCACCTATCCCCGGACATCCCGTGGGATGTTCTAGCAAGAGTGCACTACTTTCATGTTAAGGAGCAGATTTTACAAGCAGCTAAAAACACCAAACCGCTTCCAGCACCATATGCTAATGTTCTCCTATTCAATGACCTCTCCAAAGCCACCATGGAGATGAGAAGAGCATTCACCCCTGTCACCTTCATTCTACAAGAAAAAAAAATCACTTACAAATGGGTCTTCCCTACCAAACTTCTGGTGACCTATCAACAGCAAATAATCCCTATTCACACCCCCAAAGAAGGGTACAAAAAATTGACCAACTGGGGTTTTCTCCCCCTCCCTCCTGCCACGAGTGACCACACGGGCTCCCATCCACATTCCGCTCCATTCCGGAATCAGATCCCTGGTAGAGGCGACAACCTTCACAATCCAAAGGCCTTAGGTCGCGACCATTCATAGGATCCTCTGTGGACACTGCTTTAGTGTTACCTCACTCCCTCAGGTTATAGTGTGCCACGCACACTGATATTCTTGTTATTAGTGTTCATCTTACCTTTTTTGTTCCTTTTTTTTTTTTTGTGTTTGTTTGATTACTCTCTTTTTGAGTACTTTACATATTGCTTGACTAGTAAAATATTGTGGTAAATCACCTGTGATATATTCAGAAAGGTTCAATACTCTATACATAGTGTCATAACAAAGTTGCTTATTTTTTTTATTTTTTGACTGTCTTAGTGTTACTGTACGCTCCTTGCTTCCATTACAGGACCTAAAGTTGATTAATCTTCTAAGTGTAGTCTCGCTCCCCGTGTCCACATCCCAGGTCACCTCCTGCTAAAATGGCCATTAAACTCACTTCACTAAATGCCAAAGGTCTGAATTCCCCCTTTAAACGCAATCTCCTCTGGAAAGAAGCACTGACTCAGAAAGCAGACATATTATGCGTACAAGAAACACATTTCATCAAAGACAAGGCACCAAACTGCACACACAAACGTTACCCACACTGCTTCTTTGCCAATGCCACCGCCAAAAAGAGAGGGGTGATGATTGCAATCAGTTCATCCATCTCGTTCCAGCTACACCACTGTGAAACTGATGAAGATGGCAGATATTTGATCCTCTCCACAACAATTGAAAACCAACGCTTAACGTTAGTAAATCTTTACGCACCCAACACAGGCCAAAATTTTTTTTACAACAAACTACTTTCCAAATTGGTACCTTACAGATCCGACCCAGCAGTACTGTGTGGGGAATTTAATGAAATCATTGATAATTCTCTAGACACATCTAACCCAAGCAAACGTAGGCCTTCTACACTTTCCTCTCTTTTACAAAATGAATATCTTTATGACCCCTGGAGATGCACGCACGATACGGAGCGAGACTACACTTTCTACTCCAACTCTCAGCACTCTTACTCTCGGATCGATATGTTCCTTACAGATAAATTCCTACTACAAACAATCACAGAGGCGCGAATTGGTACAATTACCTGGTCTGACCACGCACCGATATCGATCACATTATTTAACAGTAACAAAAATACACGACATACTATTTGGAGAATGAACACGTCCCTGCTCACCAACCCAACACTGAAAAAAGAACTTAGATCTGAGATTAAGAGCTACTTTGACAACAACCAATTCTCTAATACCGATCAATCTATGATTTGACATGCGCACAAAGCTTACTTACGTGGCCTTTTCATAAAATTCGGAGCACAGGCAAAAAATCAACACGTAGCCACCACTGAAAAATTATTAACACAAATCCGTGCGTTAGAAATTGTCAACAAAAACAAAACATCCATTACCATATCCAATGATCTAAAAAACTTAAGACACCAACTTAGTGAGCACCTGCATAAAAAATTTGAATATTATATTAAACGCCTTAAACTCCAGCACTACTCCTCAGCCAACAAATCAGGAAAATTCCTGGCCAGACAAGTGAAAAAACACAATGCTAATACGAAAATACAGACCCTAATTAATTCCCAAGGTAAACGAGTACACAACCCATTAGATATTGCAAACGAATTTAGTGCATTTTACGCCAAACTATATAATCTTAAAGACTCTGATCACGAAGCCCATCCTAAATTGGAGGACATTGACAAATTCCTCTCATCCATTCATCTTCCCTCTATTTCCACCGCACAGCTAGAAAGCATTTCTACAGCTTTCTCTCCCACCGAAATCCTCAAAACAATAAAAACACTGCCACTACACAAAGCTCCTGGCCCCGACGGATTCCCAAACGAATATTACAAATACTTCTCTGACTTACTCACCCCACAACTATGTAACACCTTTAATTACTACACTACTACAGGCAAAATTCCCAAAGAATCTTTAGAGGCCCTGATTGTTACCATACCCAAACCGGGCAAATCCCCAGACACACCAGCAAACTACCGCCCAATCTCACTGTTAAACACAGACACCAAAATTTACGCAAAATTGCTAGCTCAGCGGCTCTCCACAATTATTCCACAAATAATACACCCTGACCAGGTCGGATTTGTACCCGGCAGACAAGCTTCGGACGGCACTAGACGCCTCATCGATCTAATCCAGTGGGTGGAGCACAATCAAACGCCTTCTCTCTTCCTCTCACTGGACGCAGAGAAGGCGTTTGATAGAGTTCACTGGACATACATGGAAAAAGTACTATGCAAATTTGGCCTGTTGGGCCCTATTCTGACAGCGATATTAAATTTATATTCCTCCCCCAGTGCCCGAGTCTGGACATCAGGGATAACGTCCACTCCATTCAACATCACTAATGGCACAAGGCAGGGGTGCCCACTTTCACCCCTGATTTTTGCCATGGTGATGGAGCCCCTGGCACAAGCCATCAGATCCGCAACAGCAATCTTAGGTATTAAAATAGGAGACATTGAACACAAAATAGGACTATATGCAGACGATGTCATTATCACTCTAACAAAACCCGAAATCTCCCTTTCAAATGTTTTGAAAATTCTGGAAATGTTCAGCCTAATATCTCTTTACAAAGTCAATAATAGTAAATCCACTATGCTAAACGTAGGGATAGACCAACAGACCAAACAGATCATAACGAAAACCACACCTTTCACATGGTCTAAAAACTCCTCACTTCAATACTTGGGGATTCACCTTACCTCCCCGAGCAAGACACTACTAAAAGTAAACTATGCCGTGCTACAGGAAAAGCTTTTATGCATTGCCAAAGACATGAGTAACGCATATGTCTCATGGGCTGGTAGAATAGCCCTGGTCAAAATGTACCTGCTCCCGCACATTCTGTATATGTTCCGTACAATCCCTATACCAATGCTCTCCACGCAACTGAATCAACTACAAGGATTGCTCAATAAGTTTATCTGGCAACAAAAAAAACCCAGACTTAAACAAAATATTCTTTTGTCACCAGTCCAACACGGTGGAATGGGAGCCCCCAACATTCATGCTTACTACAAGGCAGTAATATTGGACCAATTAAAAGAATGGTGGTCACCCACCTCCAGGAAAACGTGGCACCAAATTGAGTCTGCAGCTATCACACCGAACCTGAAACACGTTTTATCGGCTACCCTACTTAACTTAAAACCACAACGACATTTTCTACAATCTACAACATCGGCTCTACAGGTCTGGACAGCTCTTACACAACAAGCAAAGGGAATACCCATTTCAATCCTTTCCAAACTCCCCATTCAAGCAATAGAAATGATATCGCCTGACCTGTCCGTCCACCTATGGACACAGAAAGGTCTTGTCAACATTGGACAACTGATGTCCACATTGGGGATCCACTCATTTGTACAACTACAACAATTATTCGATATTCCCACATCAACCTTTTTCCTATACCTACGGATCCGCTCTATCATATCCCCAATCAATATACTCACTGACAACGCTCCAATGGCTGATATATTAAAATTCTACGAAACTCCAGCTCCAGCACAGAAAGGAATATCAGGAATGTACAAAATGCTAACGACACCGTCTGCAAATCAATCATCTCCCTCTATTGACTTCTGGTCATCCTTCACCACCACTCCACCACCACCCGCAAGTTGGTACAAAGCCTTAACTCTCCCACTTCGAGTATCACGTTGCACCTCCCATTGGGAATCAATTCAAAAATTGTTCCATAAATGGTACTATACCCCAGCCAGACTGGCAAAGATATACCCAGCTACCTCATCTCAATGCTGGCGGAATTGCACCGAAGCAGGCACTCTGCGACACATCTGGTGGGAATGCCCTTTAATTCACAGATTCTGGCTAGATGTTGCAACTCTCATCTCAACGATTTGCAAGGTCCCCCCTCCATCATCCCCCCTAGATCTTCTCTTGGGTCTTGATGTCCCGACATGGCCGAAACATATCAGAGTAGTGGCGACTCATAACCTTATCGCAGCCCGCTTAGCTCTAGCGAGAAAATGGAAATCACCACAACCTCCCCTTATATCAGATCTCATTGTTCTTTTAAATTACCACTTCCACATGGAATTCGCCTTCGCTAAAGCCAACCTCAATACCACGTTGTTTCTCCAAAAATGGGAACCTTGGATATCCGATCCGAGAAGCACAGCTCTTTCATAGATTTTGACTTTTCAAAATACAATATGCAAAATTTTACCTGCATCTCAACCTATTTTTGCACCGATACCACTCTACCTGATGATTCTCGCTTGAACACCTATTTACAGTAACCTAGACATATTTTCACTAAGTAGGACTTACAATTCTATGTGATGACTAGCTTAAAGTTCCGCATTCCTGGGCCTGCTTTAATTGCTTTTGTTGGTTGCAGGATATTTCACGACTGGTGGTTGAAGGGCTGTCTCACCCCCCGTGGCACAGTGAGCGCCCAATTTGGGGTGCCAGGGTGGAGAGACAGTGCTGACACCATCCAACTGATGTGTAAGTTAAACGTATAGTGTTAAATCTTCATAATCCACTTCCTATTTTCATGACTGATACCTTTACTCATGATTGATGTATATTGTATTACTCAATATGGAATGTTGATATAATGCTTTTTTACACGCTTTGTACGGATTCTCATGAAAAATTTAATAAAACTTAAAATTAAAAAAAAAAAAAAAAAAATAGAGGGAAACCTCAGTAAAGCACCATTAGGAAGAATGATATGGAACCCTCCACACACTAGAAATTTAGACAACAGCACACATGTAATAACACGTAATCTATTTAAAATTTGGGATGGGGTATATAAGAAAGTAAATGGGGAATATAATTCACCTTTATTGGCATTAATTGATAGTAATTATTTCCCACCAGGATTAGAAACTATGGGTGGAAAAGAAGCACTATGGGGTAAGACACAATTAAGGCACATTTTTAAGGAGGGCAAAATTATGACACTACAAGAACTTAGATTGGGGAGGGAGACACGGGGTTTAGATGAGTGGCGGTACCTCTAGCTGTGTCACTTTGTGAGTAAACTACCAAAACCGATCAGAACAGGAGACAAATTGACGGACTTCGAGAAGCTTTGTGATATAGAAGATCCAAGACATACAGTCTCTAAGATCTAAAGGATTCTCATGAAGATGGATCAATTGGAGATACCCCCATTTATAAGTAAATGGGAGAATGAATTGGGCACTAAGAAAGATGAAAACACAATTAGGAGAGTTTTGAGAATGATTGGTAATTCAGCAATAGACACACGATGGCAGAAATGAGTTATAAATGCATAAGTAGAAGCTACTTAACCCCAGAGATAACAAGTAAATTCCAAAATGGGTCGGCATATTGCTGGAGGGGTTGCCAGGAGGTTGGAACAATGGCACACCTATGGTGGTTATGCCCTAAAATAAAAAACTTCTGGAGAAAGATACTTGCCCTAGTTAAGAAAATAACAGGAAAAGAAGTTCCAGAAGATCCTTGGGAGGTTCTGTTTCATGGGGGAGAAGAAGATATAAATAAATACAAGTGGTCACTAGTTCCCCACCTCCTGAACGCCGCGAAGCGAATAATACCAAAGAGCTGGCAGAGGAGTGAGAGCCCTGAAATATGGGAATGGATAGACGCGGTAGAGGAAACATATAAAATGGAGATTAAGGCAAGCTTGGTAGAGGATACGGGAGGTGTGAACGTAGTGGAGTGGGAACACTGGAAATTTTTTTAAAAAACGTGGTGCTATGTCAAAGAATTGAAAGCCTTAGAATAGAGAAGGAGAGGTGGATAAACTAGACCTTGGAGAGATGGGGATAGGGTGGAATAGGGGGGGTAGGACGGGGGAGGGGGGGTAGGGATAGATTGAGAAGAATATAACACTGTTAATTGGTTACGCATGACCCATTGCGAAGTTAAGCAACCCCCTTAGAGTGGATACGTGTTTGGTTTTAATTATTCTTTTTGATATGGCAAAGAGTCACGATGATGAGACAAAAGAGAGAGGGATGGGTGTTTAAATGAACTGCAAAGTTGATTTATACCTCTCAAAATGGTCGACTGATGTGACAAAAAAAAAAAAAAAAAGAACAGTCTGACAGCAAAATTACATTTCAAAGGAAAAAAGCCATTTAAAACTACTCGCGGCTATTGCGTTGCTGCTCCAACAATACACATAGAAGTTCATTGATAAAAACGGCATGGGAATTCCCCACAGGGGAACCCCGAACCAAAATTTAAAAAAAAAAGACGTGGGGGTCCCCCTAAATTCCATACCAGGCCCTTCAGGTCTGGTATGGATATTAAGGGGATCCCCGGCCAAAATTAAAAAAAAAATGACGTGGGGGTCCCCCTAAATTCCATACCAGACCCTTTAGGTCTGGTATGGATTTTAAGGGGAACCCCGCGCCAAAAAAAACAAACGGCGTGGGGTCCCCCCAAAAATCCATACCAGACTCTTATCCGAGCACGCAACCTGGCAGGCCGCAGGAAAAGAGGGGGGACGAGAGAGCGCCCCCCCTCCTGAACCATACCAGGCCACATGCCCTCAACATTGGGAGGGTGCTTTGGGGTAGCCCCCCAAAACACCTTGTCCCCATGTTGATGAGGACAAGGGCCTCATCCCCACAACCTTGGCCTGTGGTTGTGGGGGTCTCCGGGCGGGGGGCTTATCGGAATCTGGAAGCCCCCTTTAACAAGGGGACCCCCAGATCCCGGCCCCCCCTGTGTGAAATGGTAAGGGGGTACAAAAGTACCCCTACCATTTCACTAAAAAACTGTCAAAAATGTTAAAAATGACAAGAGACAGTTTTTGACAATTCCTTTATTTAAATGCTTCTTCTTTCTTCTATCTTCCTTCATCTTCTTCTTCATCTTCTTCTTCTGGTTCTTCTGGCTCTTCTGGTTCTTCCTCCGGCGTTCTCATCCAGCATCTCCTCCGCGGCATCTTCTATCTTCTTCTCCTCGGGCCGCTCCGCACCCATGGCATGGGGGGAGGCTCCCGCTCTTCTCTTCATCTTCTTCTCTTCTTCATCTTCTTCTTCATCTTCTTCTTTTCTTCTCTACTTCTCTTCTTCTCTTCTTCATCTTCTTCTCTGGGCCGCTCCGCATCCATGCTGGCATAGAGGGAGGCTCCCGCTGTGTGACGGCATCTCCTCATCTGATGGTTCTTAAATAACGGGGGGTGGGGCCCCTCTGACGCACGGTGACTTGACGGGACTTCCCTGTGACGTCATGGGGAATGCCACAGGGAAGTCCCGTCATGTCTCGTGCGTCAGAGGGGGGAGGGGTCACCGGGTGGCCCCGCCCCCCGTTATTTAGGAACCGTCAGAAGAGGAGACGCTGTCACACAGCGGGAGCCTCCCTGCATGCCAGCATGGATGCGGAGCGGCCCGGAGAAGAAGATGAAGAAGAGAAGAAGGGAAGAAAAGAAGAAGATGAAGAAGAAGATGAAGTAGAGAAGAAGATGAAGAGAAGAGCAGGAGCCTCCCCCCATGCCATGGGTGTGGAGCGGCCCGAGGAGAAGAAGATAGAAGACGCCGCGGAGGAGATGCTGGACAAGAACGCCGGAGGAAGAACCAGAAGAAGATGAAGGAAGAAAGAAGAAAGAAGAAGCATTTAAATAAAGGAATTGTCAAAAACTGTCTCTTGTCATTTTTAAACATTTTTGACAGATTTTTAGTGAAATGGTAGGGGTACTTTTGTACCTCCTTACCATTTCACACAGGGGGGGCCAGGATCTGGGGGTCCCCTCGTTAAAGTGGGCTTCCAGATTCCGATAAGCCCCCCGCCCGCAGACCCCCACAACCACCGGCCAGGGTTGTGGGGATGAGGCCCTTGTCCTCATCAACATGGGGACAAGGTGTTTTGGGGGGCTACCCCAAAGCACCCTCCCAATGTTGAGGGCATGTGGCCTTTTACGGTTCAGGAGGGGGAGCGCTCTCTCGTCCCCCCTCTTATCCTGCGGCCTGCCAGGTTGCGTGCTCGGATAAGGGTCTGGTATGGATTTTTGGGGGGACCCCATGCCGTTTTTTTGGGGGGGTTTTTTGCGCGGGGTTCCCCTTAATATCCATACCAGACCTGAAGGGCCTGGTATGGAATTTAGGGGGACCCCCACATCATTTTTTTTTTAAATTTTGGTTCGGGGTTCCCCTGTGGGGAATTCCCATGCCGTTTTTATCAATGAACTTCTATGTGTATTGTCGGATCGGCAATGCAATAGCCGCGAGTAGTTTTAAATGGCTTTTTTCCTTTGAAATGTCATTTTGCTGTCAGACTGTTCTAAACACGGGAAACATGCGCCCTTTTACAGGCATACTATAGACACCCCCCAGCTATGAAATTTAAAGGAATATTACACTTTTATTGTTTGACTTTAAGCATTATTAAAATCACTGCTCCTGAAAAAACGGCCGTTTTTAAAACTTTTTTTTGCATTGATCCATGTCCCCTGGGGCAGGACCCAGGTCCCCAAACACTTTTTATGACAATAACTTGCATATAAGCCTTTAAAATTAGCACTTTTGATTTCTCCTAGAGACTTTTAAAGGGTGTTCCGCGGCATTCGAATTTGCCGTGAACACCCCAAATTGTTCGCTGTTCGGCAAACTTGCGAACACCCAATGTTCGAGTCGAACATATGTTCGACTCGAACTCGAAGCTCATCCCTAACGAGGATCCTTCTGCAGGCTTTGCAGGATCAGGGAGGCCATGCAGCGTAGGTTTGCTGAGGCATTCGGTCCAGAGTCCTCTGGGTCACTAAGGACGACATGATCCGTAGCCACCTCCTCCCAGCTACGTACAGGTCCATGGGTTTCTTCGGACTGTAAATGAACCCTTGAAGACTGCTGCTGATACTGAGTGCCAGGCTCCACCTCCATGCTGACACAATCCTCCTCCTCATCCTCTTCCTGTGTGATCAGTGGGCATGCAGGAACATTGTCTGGATAAAGGGGGCCTTGAGAGGTAAGGAAGTCCTCCTCTTCCTCCCTCTGTATTGCCTCAAGTGCCCTGTTAATTATTCAATGCAGCGTGTGCACCAACAGGTGGACAAGAGGGACAGTGTCACTGATGCATGCACTGTCACTACTCACCATCCTTGTGGCCTCCTCAAATGGTGACAGGATAGTGCATGCATCCCTGATCATAGCCTACTGGCGTGGGGAAAAAAAAAGGTCCCCTGACCCTGTCCTGGTGCCATAGTCACATAGGTACTCATTGATGGCCCTCTGCTGCATGTGCAGCTGCTGCAGCATTGCCAACATTGAGTTCCACCTGTGGGCATGTCACAGATTAGGCGGTTCTTGGGCAGGTTAAATTCCTTTTGGAGGTCAGCCAGCAGAGCACTGGCATTATATGACCTGCGGAAATGCACACAGACTTTCCTGGCCTGCCTCAAGACATCCTGTAAGCCCGGGTACCTGCCCAAGAACTGCTGCACCACCAAGTTAAGTATGTGAGCCAAACAGGGCACATGGGCCAGTTGTCCCTGTTGGAGGGTGAAGAGGAGGTTGGTGCCATTGTCGCAAACCACCATACCTGGCTTAAGCTGGCGTGGCGTCAACCACCTCTGAACCTGCCCCTGCAGAGCTGACAGAATCTCTGCCCCAGTGTGGCTCCTGTCCCCCAAGCACACCAGCTCAAGCACTGCATGGCATCTTTTTGCCTGCGTGCTTGTGTAGCCCCTTGGAACGCCTACGGAGCACCGCTGGTTCCGAGGACAAATCGGCACAGGAAGAGGCCATGGAGGAAGAAGAAGAGGAGGGGGTGGAGGATAGAGGTGTGGCAGAATCACCACTAGTAGAATTTTGGAGGCATGGTGGTGGAAAAACCTCCAACACTGCTGCACCCTGTCCTGCATCCTTCCCAGCTGCCAGAAGAGTCACACAGTGCTCGGTGAAAGATAGGTAACATCCCTGTCCATGCCTCCTGGACCATGAATCAGCGGTAATATGCACCTAACCGCTGACCGCCCTGTCCAGTGAGGCCAAGACATTGCCTTCCACATGCTGGTAGAGAGCCGGAATTGCCTTCCGTGAGAAAAAGTGGCGTTTGGGAACCTGCCACTGAGGAACCGCACATTCCACAAACTCACGGAAGGGGGCAGAGTCTACCAACTGAAAAGGCAGCAGTTGAAGTGCTAGCAATTTACCAAGCTAGCATTCAACCGCTGGGCATGTGGATGGCTGGGAGCTAACTTCTTTCGGCGGTACAGCAGCTGGGGCAGGGAAATTTGCCGTCCTTCTTGGGCACCCCCTCTCTCTGGGCTCACGTTACTGCCTTCCTCTAGCTGGGTACCATCATCGGAGCCTTCAAAATGCTGGGCATCCTCCTGGAGCATGTACCTAACACTGTGGTCAAACAGTTTGGGGGACTCCTCAGGAGGACATGGTGAGGCTAGGGAAGGAGTAACTGATGCCATTGAGCCGAGGGAAGAAGCCTTGTTGGCAGCTGCTTTGCCAGACAAAGTACCCTGAGCCTGGGTGAGAGAGGATGAGGAGGATGAGGACGGCTTGGTCATCCACTCTACCAAGTCTTCGGCATGTTGCGGCTCAACACGGCCAGCTGCCGAAAAAAAGGACAAGCGCGTCCCACGGCCACGTGCTGATGAGGATGCACCATCTCCATGACCAGCACTGTTGCCTCTAGACACAGAGCCTGCTTGCCCTCTTTTATTGGCTTGAGACTGTCTGCCTCTCATTGTTGGACTTCCAGACATACTATTGGCCTGCAGTAGGGATGAGCCAAATACCCCCCTGTTCAGTTCGCACCAGAACTTGCGAACAGGCAAAAAATTTGTTCGAACACCCGAACACCGTTAAAGTCTATGGGACACGAACATGAATAATCAAAAGTGCTAATTTTTAACGGGTGACCCCGCCCCCCCCTTACGTAACGGGTGACCCCGCCCCCCTCTGACGTCATGGAGAATGCCACAGGGAGGTCTCCATCAAGTCCCCATGTGTCAGAGGGGGGCAGGGTCACCGGGTGGCCCCGCCCCCGTTATTTAAGAACCGTCAGAAGAGTAGAAGTGTCACACAGCGGGAGCCTCCCTCCATGCCATCGTGGATGCGGAGCGGCCCGAAAAGAAAATAAAGACAAGAAGTTGAAGAGAAGAAGATGAAGAGAAAAAGATGAAGAGAGAAGCGTCACACAGCGGGAGCCTCCCTCCATGCCATCATGGATGCGGAGCGGCCCGTGGAGAAGAAGGGAAGAAGACGCCGACGCTGCAGGAGAAGAAGGGAAGAAGACGCCGACGCTGCAGAGGAAGATGCCGGATGAGAACACCGGAGGAAGAACCAGAAGAACCAGAAGAACCAGAAGAAGAAGAAGTTGGAGGAAGAAACCAAAGGAAGATAGAAGAAAGAAGAAAGAAGATAGAAGAAAGAAGAAGCATTTAAATAAAGGAATAGTCAAAAACTGTCTCTTGTCATTTTTAACATTTTGACAGTTTTTTGTGAAGTGGTAGGGGTACTTTTGTACTCCCTTACCATTTCACACAGGGGGGAGGGCCAGGATCTGGGGGTCCCCTGTTAAAAAAGGGCTTCCAGATTCCGATAACCCCCATTTGCAGACCCCCACAACCACCGGCCAAGGGTTGTGGGGATGAGGCCCTTGTCCCCATCAACATGGGGACAAGGTGTTTTGGGGGGCTACCCTAAAGCACCCTCCCTATGTTGAGGGCATGTGGCCTGGTACGGTTCAGGAGGGGGGCGCTCTCTCGTCCCCCCTCTTTTCCTGCGGCCTGCCAGGTTGCGTGCTCGGATAAGGGTCTGGTATAGATTTTTGGGGGGACCCCACGCCATTTTGTTTTTTTATTTTGGCGCGGGGTTCCCCTTAAAATCCATACCAGACCTGAAGGGTCAGGTATAGATTTTGAAGGGGACCCCACGCCATTTTTAAAAAAAATTTTGGCCGGGGTTCCCCTTAATATTTATACCAGACCTGAAGGACCTGGTATGGAATTTAGGGGGACCCCCACGTCATTTTTTTTTACATTTTGGTTTGGGGTTACCCTATGGGGAATTCCCATGCCGTTTTTATCAATGAACTTTTATGTGTATTGTCGGACCCGCAATTCATTAATAGCGAGTAGTTTTAAATGACTTTTTTTCCTTTGAAATGTCATTTTACTGTCAGACTGTTCTAAACACGGGAAACATGCGCCCCTTAACAGGCATACTATATACACCCCCCAGGTACGAAATTTAAAGGAATATTACACTTTTATTGTTTGACTTTAAGTATTATTAAAATCACTGCTGCCAAAAAAACTGACGTTTTTAAAACTTTTTTTGCATTGATCCATGTCCCCTGGGGCAGGACCCAGGTCCCCAAACACTTTTTATGACAATACCATTAATATAAGCCTTTAAAATTAGCACTTTTGATTTCTCCCATAGACTTTTAAAGGGTGTTCCGCGGCATTCGAATTTGCCTAGAACACCCCAAACTGTTCGCTGTTCGGTGAACTGGCAAACAGCCGATGTTCGAGTCGAACATGAGTTTGACTCAAACTCGACGCTCATCCCTAGCCTGCAGTGAGATGTAGCTGCACAATGCTGGGATGTATATAAATACTGATACTGCAGCTAGCAGAATCAACTGCCTGCCTGTGGTACTAATAGAAGCAGAAGAACACCACAAATTTTCATCAGGTAGCTTTAGGTGCACACTGTGCAGAGGACACAGTACACTAACTGTAAATACTGTAGCTGCCTGCCTGTGGTATTAATAGGATCAGAACAACAGCAATTGTCTTCAGGTAGCTTTAGGTGCACACTGTGCAGAGGATGCAGTACACTAACTGTAAATACTGCAGCTGCCTGCCTGTGGTACTAATAGGATCAGAAGAACACCACCAATTTTCTTCAGGTAGCTTTAGGTGCACACTGTGCAGAGGATGCACTACACTAACTGTAAATACTGCAGCTACCTGCCTATGGTACTAATAGGATCAGAAAAACACCACCATTTTTTTTTTCAGGTAGCTTTAGGTGCACACTGTGCAGAGGACGCACTACACTAACTTGTAAATACTGCAGCTGCCTGCGGTACATATAGGATCAGAAGAACACCACCAATTTTCTTCAGGTAGCTTTAGGTACACACTGTGCAGAGGACACAGTACACTAACTGAAAAAAATACTGTAGCTGCCTTTGGTATTAATAGGAGCAGAACAACAGCGTTTGTCTTCAGGTAGCTTTAGGTGCACACTTTACAGAGGACGCAGTACACTAACTGTAAATACTGTAGCTGCCTGCCTATGGTATTAATAGGATCAGAACAACAGCAATTGTCTTCAGGTAGCTTTAGGTGCACACTGTGCAGAGGATGCAGTACACTAACTGTTAATACTGCTGCTGCCTGCCTGTGGTACTAATAGGATCAGAAGAACACCACCAATTTTCTTCAGGTAGCTTTAGGTGCACACTGTGCAGAGGACACAGTATACTAACTGTAAATACTGTAGCTGCCTGCCTGTGGTATTAATAGGACCAGAAAAACACCACCAATTTTTTTTCAGGTAGCTTTAGGTGCACACTGTGCAGAGGAGGCACTACACTAACTTGTAAATACTGCAGCTGCCTGCGGTACATATAGGATCAGAAGAACACCACCAATTTTCTTCAGGTAGCTTTAGGTGCACACTGTGCAGAGGATGCACTACACTAACTGTAAATACTGCAGCTACCTGCCTATGGTACTAATAGGATCAGAAAAACACCACCAATTTTTTTTTCAGGTAGCTTTAGGTGCACACTGTGCAGAGGACGCACTACACTAACTTGTAAATACTGCAGCTGCCTTCGGTACATATAGGATCAGAAGAACACCACCAATTTTCTTCAGGTAGCTTTAGGTGCACACTGTGCAGAGGATACAGTACACTAACTGAAAAAAATACTGTAGCTGCCTGCCTTTGGTATTAATAGGAGCAGAACAACAGCGTTTGTCTTCAGGTAGCTTTAGGTGCACACTTTACAGAGGACGCAGTACACTAACTGTAAATACTGTAGCTGCCTGCCTATGGTATTAATAGGATCAGAACAACAGCAATTGTCTTCAGGTAGCTTTAGGTGCACACTGTGCAGAGGATGCAGTACACTAACTGTTAATACTGCTGCTGCCTGCCTGTGGTACTAATAGAATCAGAAGAACACCACCAATTTTCTTCAGGTAGCTTCAGGTGCACACTGTGCAGAGGACACAGTATACTAACTGTAAATACTGTAGCTGCCTGCCTGTGGTATTAATAGGATCAGAAAAACACCACCAATTTTTTTTCAGGTAGCTTTAGGTGCACACTGTGCAGAGGAGGCACTACACTAACTTGTAAATACTGCAGCTGCCTGCGGTACATATAGGATCAGAAGAACACCACCAATTTTCTTCAGGTAGCTTTAGGTGCACACTGTGCAGAGGACACAGTCCACTAACTGAAAAAAATACTGTAGCTGCCTGGATGTGGTATTAATAGGAGCAGAACAACAGCAATTGTCTTCAGATAGCTTTAGGTGCACACTTTGCAGAGGACGCAGTACACTAACTGTAAATACTGTAGCTGCCTGCCTGTGGTATTAATAGGATCAGAACAACAGCAATTGTCTTCAGGTAGCTTTAGGTGCACACTGTGCAGAGGATGCAGTACACTAACTGTAAATACTGTAGCTGCCTGCCTGTGGTATTAATAGGATCAGAACAACAGCAATTGTCTTCAGGTAGCTTTAGGTGCACACTGTGCAGAGGACGCAGTACACTAACTTGTAAATACTACAGCTGCCTGCGGTACTAATAGGATCAGAAGAACACCACCAATTTTCTTCAGGTAGCTTTAGGTGCACACTGTGCAGAGGACACAATACACCAACTGTAAATACTGTAGCTGCCTGCCTGTGGTATTAATAGGAGCAGAACAACAGCAATTGTCTTCAGGTAGCTTTTGGTGCACACTGTGCAGAGGATGCAGTACACTAACTATAAATACTGTAGCTGCCTGCCTGTGGTATTAATAGGATTAGAACAGAAAAAAGTGGAAAGTTCCCCACAGGGCTTTTTAGCAGCAAATAGGAGTCAAATATTTTGTAAAAAAGCACAGATGTTTTATTATTTTTTCAAAGGATGGTTAGACACAAAACATATATAAGAAATTAATCAAAATATGAGCTCTGGTATATAAAAGGCAAGACAAATTAGGCTAGGAAAGGTTATACATCAAGAGTGATACATTGTTACACTTGAAATAGCACTATTCGATGTATGGAAATGCCCCAATGCATTACGACCTCAAAGGTTATGGTCTTCTTCAGGGGATTCTTACATTTCTATAAATACATCAAGAGGACAGATTTCAATATTCTAATTGTCATGTAATTTAATATCCAATACAGTATCATTTATTACGTCTATATGGTTTCGTGTTTGATTTATGTAATCCCAGTGTATTTACCCTTTCCGCGAGGAAGGCTCGCTTAACCAGAGACTTCTTTAAAATGAAGTCTTTGGCGGAATGGGTAAATACACTGTGATTACATAAATCAAACACAAAACAATGTAGACATAATAAATGATACTGTATTGGATATTAAATTACATGACAATTAGAATATTGAAATCTGTCCCCTTGATGTATTTATAGAAATGTAAGGACTCCCTGAAGAAGACCATAACCTTTGAGGTTGAAATGCATTGGGGCATTTCCATACATCGGATAGTGCAATTTAAATTGTAACAATGTATCACTCTTAATGTATAATCTTTCCTAGCCTAATTTGTCTCGCCTTGTATATACCAGAGCTCACATTTTAATTAATTTTTTATATATGTTTTGTGTCTAACCATCCTTTGAAAAAATAATAAAATCTCTGTGCTTTTTTACTAAATATTTGACTCCTATTTCCACTTTTTTCTTTTCAAAGATTGTAATTGGGGTGTGCAGCCCTCTCAGACTCTCATATATGTGTTGCTCCATGATATAATAGGATCAGAAAAACAATTGTCTTCAGGTAGCTTTAGGTGCACACTGTGCAGAGCACGCACTACACTAACTTGTAAATACTGCAGCAGCCTGCGGTACTAATAGGATCAGAAGAACACCACCAATTTTCTTCAGGTAGCTTTAGGTGCACACTGTGCAGAGGACACACTACACTAACTTTTAAATACTGCAGCTGCCTTTGGTTCTAATAGGATCAGAAGAACACCACCAATTTTCTTCAGGTAGCTTTAGGTGCACACTGTGCAGAGGACGCTCTACACTAACTTGTAAATACTACAGCTGCCTGCGGTAAAAATAGGGTCAGAAGAACACCACCAATTTTCTAAAGGTAGCTTTAGGTGCACACTGTGCAAAGGACGCACTACACTAACTTGTAAATACTGCAGCTGCCAGCAGGACTAATAGGATCAGAAGAACACCGCATATTTTCTTCAGGTAGCTTTAGGTGCACACTGTGCAGAGGACGCACTACACTAACTTGTAAATACTACAGCTGCCTGCGCTACTAATAGGATCAGAAGAACACCACCAATTTTCTTCAGGTAGCTTTAAGTGCACACTACAGAGGACGCACTACACTAACTTGTAAATACTGCAGCAGCCTGCGGTACTAATAGGATCAGAAGAACACCACCAATTTTCTTCAGGTAGCTTTAGGTGCACACTGTGCAGAGGACACACTACACTAACTTTTAAATACTGCAGCTGCCTGTGGTACTAATAGGATCAGAAGAACACCACCAATTTTCTTCAGGTAGCTTTAGGTGCACACTGTGCAGAGGACGCACTACACTAACTTGTAAATACTACAGCTGCCTGCGGTACTAATAGGATCAGAAGAACACCATCAATTTTCTAAAGGTAGCTTTAGGTGCACACTGTGCAGAGGACGCACTACACTAACTTGTAAATACTGAAGCTACCAGCAGTACTAATAGGATCAGAAGAACACCACTAATTTTCTTCAGGTAGCTTTAGGTGCACACTGTGCAGAGGATGCACTACACTAACTTGTAAATACTACAGCTGCCTGTGGTACTAATAGGATCAGAAGAACACCACCAATTTTCTTCAGGTAGCTTTAGGTGCACACTGTGCAGAGTAAGCACTACACTAGCTTGTAAATACTGCAGCTGCCTGTGGTACTAATAGGATCAGAAGAACACCACCAATTTTCTTCAGGTAGCTTTAGGTGCACACTGTGCAGAGTAAGCACTACACTAACTTGTAAATACTGCAGCTGCCTGCGGTACTAATAGGATCAGAAGAACACCACCAACTATCTTCAGGTAGCTTTAGGTGCACACTGTGCAGAGGACACAGTATACTAACTGTAAATACTGCAGCTGCCTGCCTGTGGTATTAATAGGATCAGAAGAACACCACCAATTTTTTAAAGGTAGCTTTAGGTGCACACTGTGCAGAGTAAGCACTACACTAACTTGTAAATACTACAGCTGCCTGTGGTACTAATAGGATCAGAAGAACACCACCAATTTTCTTCAGGTAGCTTTAGGTGCACACTGTGCAAAGGACACACTACACTAATTTTTAAATACTGCGCTGCCTGTGGTACTAATAGGATCAGAAGAACACCACCAATTTTCTTCAGGTAGCTTTAGGTGCACACTGTGCAGAGGACGCACTACTCTAACTTTTAAATACTGCAGCTGCCTGTGGTACTAAAAGGATCAGAAAAACACCACCAATTTTCTTCAGGTAGCTTTAGGTGCACACTGTGCAGAGTAAGCACTACACCAACTTGTGAATACTGCAGCTGCCTGTGGTTCTAATAGGATCAGAAGAACACCACCAATTTTCTTCAGGTAGCTTTAGGTGCACACTGTGCAGAGGACGCACTACACTAACTGTAAATACTATAGCTAATAGGACTAATAGGATCAGAAGAACACCAGCAATTTTCTTCAGGTCGATGTAAATACTGTAAAAACATCTGCCTGCCTGTCAGTAGGAAGAGAATAACACAATACACTGTAAGTGCAGCTAACTGACTCGCCTGCCTACTCTATATAATTTAAATCAAATGACACCGTCTCTCTCTTTCTCGCTCTCAACGCCGGAACACACTACACAGGGCCGAGGTGCAGGTGGCCTTATATAGTGTGGGGCGTGTACTAAACCCCCTGAGCCATATTCGGCCAAAGCCACCATGGCTTTGGCCAATTACAGCTCTCTGTACAGACAGCGCTGTGATTGGCCGAGCATGAAGGTCATAGTACATGCTTGGCCAATCATCAGCCAGCAATGCACTGCGATGCTGCAGTGAATTATGGGCCTTGACGCGCCACTTGAATTTGACGTGAACGGCCCATATCGTTCACAATTCGACGAACGGTCGAACATGCGATTTTCAAGTCGAACATGGGTTTGACTCGAACTCGAAGCTCATCCCTAGTCATAACCATATTTGTAAGACATTCAGCTGCCAGGCAGGGAGCTGTAATTGTGGAAAAACCTCAGCAGAATTCAGCAGGAGAGGATCACTGGAGTGGGTCATTTTATTTGTGCTGGCATGTCAACGGGCCATTATTTATTGTTATTGGCAATGGAACTACATCTCTGGATGATCTGATTGATGTTGGATTCACAAAAAAAGAAAGAATAGAGGGAGAGAAATCTGCACCTTAAAGCAGAGATTCCACTCTAAACAAAAAGTAGAACTTTTAATGTGCCTAAGATCAGGAGAAACTTGATGTAAAAAAAATATAAAAAAAAAATATTTATTTAATTTCATTAAAAAGAATCACCATCTCAATAAAATACATATCATGAAAGTAACAGGTTATATCAAACCATTACAACAAAGTGCAACAAGCGTATGGAATTGACGCGTTTCACAATACTTTGCTTCTTCAGGATTCCCGAGAGATGACCTGCTGAAACATCTAAAATTTATTCAGCAATAACAAACTGTCATGAGTGGTGAATGAAACCTAAACAAAACAGAATACAAAACACAAAAGACCTGGAGGTTTGAAAAAAAGGAGGATAGAAACAATTGGAGAAGGAAAACCAAAGGAATAACTCATGGAGGTACAAAGAAAAAAAAAGGACCAGGGTGGAATTGTACACTACTTATGAGGTATATATAGAGCTGCTGTGGTAGAGAAAATTTTTGGAACTCCTGCTAACTGTGCTGGTGACAGATGGTTAAAACTCCTGGTAAGGCAAGTAACAATACATTGAATGTTGGATATCTTCTGGCTCTGTTGAGGCCTGATATCTGGATAATTGGTGGATACTAGACTACTTAGTAATGCTTACCTGTTTTTTGCCAACCACACAGAGCATTGTCTTCTGTCATACATTGAACACTTGATTGTCCATATCTGACTTCATTGGAACTGTTGATGTTTGATGGGATTGAACATTTGGATTATGACCATGACCATAAAAAGATATTATCAGGGCTGGGCTCAGCCCTTCCTTATCTGAGCTGGCCGCTCAGTTGTCGGCTATTTGCCAGGTCCTATCTCTCCACAGTGACTCACCTGTTGATAATATCCTGCTCATCAGTCCTGACTACTTAAGCCGTCCAGTCTAGATGATATCTGCCTTCGCCTTGGTCACAGCTCTAGAGATACTCTCCTGTGTTCCTGTTAAAGACTTGCTTGGTTGACATTCCTTCTGGCTTTAGATCCTGCTTGCTGTTCTACTACGCTGTTCTCTGGCTCCCTGACATTTTGGCTTGTCTGACTATCTGTTCTGGTTCCTGAACTCTGGCTATGTTTTGACTACATTTACTCTGTTTACCTTTTTATTATTATTAAACAAGTGTGATTTAACTGTACTTCTGTCTCAGTCTGATTCATGGTTTCTGACAGTATACGAAGGCCATTAATTCAGAAGATGCAGTCAATCCACTTGTTGGTAATATTTTTTCCAGATTGGATGAGCAGGATCACTGTATGGATCAGTTTGCCATGGTCTTACATGGCCATGGCCTTACAAATGCTCCTGAGTCCCACGGCTCACCTGGAATCTCCCACTGTGGCTGCTCTGGTACAACCTGTGTTGCAGGCCATCCCTGCTGCTTTCTCCAGTCTCTGTACAGGCACCCGCCTCAAGTATTACCTCTATAAGAGGTATGTCTGGTTCTGCTGTGCTTCCCCAATGATTTGGGGGTGATCCAGTCCAATGCAGATGGTTTCTCAACCAGGTTGAGATATACTTTGAGATGCTGCCCCAGGTGTTTCCCACAGATAGAAGCAAAGTAGGTTTTGTGATATCTTTGCTTTCTGAGAGAGCTTTGGCCTGAGCAAACCCTCCATGAGAGATGCAAAAACCTGTTGTCATGAGTTACCCTGAGTTTGTGGCTTCTTTTAACCACTTGCCGACCGCCTAACGCAGATATACTGCGGCAGAATGGCACGGGCAGGCAGAATCACGTTCCCATACGTGATCTGCCTCCTGCGGGCGGTGCCATAAGCGTCGGCTCTCGTTCACGGGCGATGAGAGGTGAGGGGGAGGCCATCCATTGTTGGTCACCCCCTCCCGATCGCTCCCGGCGAATGAAAACGCTTCCTTTCCCTCTGTAATGTAAACAGAGGGAAAGGAAGTGATGTCATCCCTCCTCGAGCCGGACTTTTCGTCCCGGCGCAGAGGAGAGAAGACATCCAAGTAAGTGCACCAACACTACACTTACAGTAGAACACGCAGGCACACTTTTCACCCCCCAGTCACCCCCCAATCACCCCCCTGTACCCCCTGTCACTCTGACACCAATAGCAGTTTTTTTTTTTGCATTGGTGTCAGTTTGTGTCAGTTACAAGTGTTAGGGCAGTTTGGTTAGCCCCCTTTAGGTCTAGGGTACCCCCCTTTAGGTCCAGGGTACCCCCCTAACCCCCCCTAATAAAAGTTAACCCCTTGATTACCCCCCGTCGCCAGTGTCGCTAAGCAATCGTTTTTCTGATCGCTGTATTAGTGACACAGGTGACGCTAGTTAGGGAGGTAAGTATATAGGTTCGCTGTCAGTGTTTAATAGCGACAGGGACCCCCATATACTACCTGCTAAAGGTTTTAATCCCTTGATTGCCCCCTAGTTAACCCTTTCACCAGCGATCACCGTATAAGTGTTACGGGTGACGCTGGTTAGCTAGTTTGTTTTTTGTAGTTTATTATAGTTTATTATAGTTTTAGGGCACCCGCCGTTTATTACCTTATAAAGGTTTAACCCCCTAATTGCCCGGCGGTGATATAAGTTCAGTTTTTAGGATCGGATAAGGTCTGCGTCGCCCCAGGCAGCGTCAGGTTAGCGCCAGTACTGCTAAAACCCACGCACGCAGCATACACCTCCCTTAGTGCTATAGTATCTGAACGGATCGATATCTGATCCGATCAGATCTATACTCCCCAGCAGTTTAGGGTTCCCATAAACACAGTGTTAGCGGGATCAGCCCAGATACCTGCTAGCACCTGCGTTTTGCCCCACGGCCCAGCCCAGCCCACCCAAGTGCAGTATCGATCGATAACTGACACTTACAAAACACTAAGCACACATACAGAGAAATTGGCAGGGGGTGGGTGGCGCTACCTTGTGAGGGTACCTTAATTCGCAATATAGTGAGCTTCAAAAGAGATCCGGAAAAAAGTAATAATACCCCCTACTTATGTAGTCCCTCTTTAAGTGGTGGGTCTAGATATCCAGCGTTGACTAATTATACTGTGCCAACAGGTCTTAGTCAAACCTATATGCAGGTGTACACCGTGTGATATAATCAAAAAAAAGGGAAATTTTTTATGTTAACTGACAATAAGTCAGCAGAGATAGACCAAACCTCATATACATGAATAAAACTAAAATAAACCACAGTACAAAATTATGTCAATCCCCATGTGTGCCAATAAGCTTATAAGCATAGAAGTGAAGATAAATAGTCCCAGCTTTAAACATGTAGCACAGAGTTCCACATTAGGTAAATATAAGGCTGGTGAAAAATTGGTGATCAACTTAGTGAAAAATGGGTAAAAAAGATCCCAAAATAATGAAAAAATAGTGTAAAAGTTAATAACAAAATCCAATAGCAGCAAGTGAAAAAGCGTCTGTAATAGGTGACTTTCGTGGACACAGCTGATCAAATCCGGTGACTTGCGGTGCTCCCCCTCAAAGATCCCCACTCACCAGCTCCCTACACCCCTGCAGGGGTAGTAGGCGTGTAGTATTAGACTCCAATCGGATGTGTATGGGTCCACAGGGTTCACCGCTCCAGCTGTAAGGTATCCTTCAGTACGTCCTCATAGGGAAGAAACAGGGCTCCATAGTGTGATACTTTTAAGGTAATTTATTTATCACAATATACAAGAGAACCAAATAAAATAAAAAGTTTAAAAGCAAGACAGTCACACAGCTTGTAAGCTAATTCGTAAGGAGAGTGCAGGGCATCCATGCTGACTGCAGACGCCTGCCTGTGCCTTCCTACCAGGTTGGGGACAGGGTCTGGCTGTCATCTCGCAACCTCCGACTTTGTGTTCCCTCTCTGAAGTTCGCACCTCAGTTTATTGGGCCTTTCCTTATTCTTCGCAGGATTAACTCAGTGGCTTATGCATTAGACCTTCCTTCTATCATGCGTATCTCAAATGTATTTCATGTCTCCTTATTAAAGCCTTTGGTTTGCAACCACTTTACCACCTCGGTGCCTCGTCCTCACCCTGGACAGGTTGAGAACCATGAGGAGTATGAAATACAGTCCATTGTTTACTCCCATAGGTTCTGTGGGCGAATACAGTACCTGGTGCATTGGAAAGGGTACACTCTTGGGTCTCATCCTCGGACGTACATGCCCCTGTCCTCCTCCGTGATTTCCATAGACATGGTGAGGTGGGTGGATTATCTCGGCAATGGAGAAGTGCCCACTAACACAGATTTAGATTTGTGAACACTATTTGAGAGAAATGGGCCTTTTGTGTACATCGAAAAAGTCGTAAATCTTTGAGTTCAGCTCATGATAAATAGGGGCAAACACAAAAGTGTTGTGTTTATAATTTTGCTCAGTGTTTGTAAGGACCTGAGTCAGGAGTTATGTTTAACCACTTGCCGACCGCCTCACGCTGATGTACGTCGGCAAAGTGGCACGGACAGGCAGAATCACGTACATACACGTGATCTGCCTTCCGCGGGCGGGGGGTCCGATAGGACCCCCCGGTGCCGGAGGCGGCCAGCATATCTTCGCGGGCGATGAGAGGTGAGGGGGAGGCCATCCATTTGTGGCCACCCCCTCCTGATCGCTCCCGGCGAATGAAAATCCTTCCTCTGCCTCTGTAATGTAAACAGAGGGAGAGGAAGTGATGTCATCCCTCCTCGAGCCGGTCTTTTCGTTCCGGCGCCGAGGAGAGAAGACATCCAAGTAAGTGCACCAACACTACACGTTCAGTAGAACACACTAGGCACACTTTTCACGCCCCATCACCCCCCAATCACCCCCCGATCACGACCCTGTACCCCCTGTCACACTGACACCAATAGCAGTTTTTTTTTTGCATTGGTGTCAGTTTGTGACATTTATAAGTGTTAGGGTAGTTAGGGTTAGCCCCCTTTAGGTCTAGGGTACCCCCCTTAAGGTTTAGGGTACCCCCCTAACCCCCCTAATAGAGGTTAACCCCTTGATCACCCCCCGTCGCCAGTGTCACTAAGCGATCGTTTTTCTGAGTATTAGTGACACAGGTGACGCTAATTAGGGAGGTAAGTATATAGGTTTGCTGTCAGTGTTTTATAGCGACAGGGACCCCCATATACTACCTACTAAAGGTTTTAACCCCCTGATTGCCCCCTAGTTAACCCTTTCACCAGTGATCACCATATAATTGTTACGGGTGACGCTGGTTAGTTAGTTTGTTTGTTATAGTTTTAGGGCACCCGCCGTTTATTACCTTATAAAGGTTTAACCCCCTAATTGCCCGGCGGTGATATAAGTTAAGTTTTTAGGGTCACATAAGGTCTGCGTCGCCCCAGGCAGCATCAGGTTAGCGCCAGTACCGCTAACACCCACGCACCGCACGCAGCATACACCTCCCTTAGTGCTATAGTATCTGAGCAAATCAATATCTGATCCGATCAGATCTATACTAGCATCTCCAGCAGTTTAGGGTTCCTATAAACACAGTGTTAGCGGGATCAGCCCAGATACCTGCTAGCACCTGCGTTTTGCCCCTCGGCTCGGCCCTGCCCAGCCCACCCAAGTGCAGTATCGATCGATAACTGACACTTACAAAACACTAAGCACACATAACTGCAGCGTTCGCAGAGTCAGGCCTGATCCCTGTGATCGCTAACAGTTTTTTGGTAGCGTTTTGAATCAGTCGCTAACAGTCAGGAGCTTTTTTGCCTGTGCGTCTCACTAGTGTACCCCTAAATTTAGAGCCCAAAATGGCAAATCGAAGGTACACTAGTAAAGAGGCCTACAAGTTTCTGAGCATGACAGATAGTGAAGAGGAAGTCACTCATCTGTCAGATTCAGGCTCAGAATACGATCCTGTAGAGGACAGCGGCTCCATGACAGATAGCTCTGCCGACGGAGTTGTGGTCCCTGCGAAGGTCAGGCGTACCAGACCCCGATCTTCTTCTTCTGTCCTTGAAGTGCAAGAACCGCAGGGCTCTCGTATGGAGCAGAGAAGTACTAGTGCCACTTCTGGTGAACTGGCAAGCACCAGCAGCCTAGTACACCCTGGTCGTACATCCAGCACTGCAGTAACACTTGGTGACGTGGCGAGTCCCATAAGTGCAGTTCAAGCTGGCGAGGTGGCAAGCACAAGTAGTGTCCCGCTGCCACCAAGAAGGTAAAGACAGGCCCGTCGTGCCCATAGTGCCCTTCCTGCTGCATTCGTCAATCCGAATTGGGAACCCACCACTTCTGCAGCACCCGTACTTCTCCCATTCACTGGCCAACCCGGAATTCAGGTGGAAACAGTTGATTTTACGCCACTGGATTTTTATTCGCTGTTTTTACCGAAGATCTCTATAGATCTATTGTGGACCAAAGCAATTTATACGCTGGTCAACACATCGCCGCTAATCCCCAGTCCTCCCTTGCCAGAGATTGGAGACCAATTACGGTCTCCGAATTTAAGCTCTTTCTGGGCCTTTCCCTCAACATGGGCATAAATAAAAAGAGTAAGTTGCGGTCATAGTGGTCCACTGACCCAATTTACCATATGCCCGTGTTCTCTGCTTCCATGGCCAGGGCACGATACAAGCAGATTTTGCGGTTCATGCACTTCAACAACAATGAACTCTGTCGTCCTCGTGGAGACCCTGGATACGATCGGCTCTGCAAAATTCGACCCCTCGTAAACCACTTCAACCAACGTTTTGCGGACTTGTTTACTCCCCATCAAGTTGTCTGCGTTGATGAGTCCCTGGTTAAATTTTCTGACCGCTTGTCATTCAAACAGTACCTTCCCAGCAAGCGTGCCAGATACGGGGTCAAGATGTATAAGCTCTGTGACAGGGCCACAGGCTATACATGTAGATTTATGGTTTACGAGGGCAAAGATAGTCACATAGAGCCGACAAACTGCCCTGACTACATAGGAAGCGCTGGCAAGATATCGTGGGACTTGGTGTCACCCTTATTCGGAAAGGGGTACCACTTGTACATGGACAATTATTACATGAGCGTGCCACTTTTTAGTCACCTTTTTGATCATCAGATTGGAGCATGTGGCACCGTGCGACCTAATCGCCGGGGCTTTCCCCAGCGGCTTGTAGATTCCCATCTTAGGCTGGGGGAGAGAGCCTGCTTGAAGTGTAATAACTTGCTCGATATGAAGTGGAGGGATAAGAAGAATGTTTTCGTTCTTACCTCCCTTTATGCAGACATGATGACCCAAATTACTACGGCGACTGGTGTTGTGGAGAAACCCCTCTGTGTTCACGAATATAACCAAAATATGGGAGGGGTGGTCTTCAACGACCAGTTGTTGGCGCCGTACCTAGTCGCCCGTAAGGCCAGACGCTGGTACAAAAAAGTGTCTGTTTATTTATTTCAATTGGCTTTGCTGAACGCTCATGTGCTATACAGAGCTTCAGGACAGACTGGATCCTTCCTTAAATTCCAGGAAGAGATCGTCCGAGCCCTTCTGTATCCAGACGGTGCTCCACCTCACCATCCCCAACCAAATGCAGTAAGCCAGCTGCATGAGAGGCATTTTCCTTATGCCCTCCCGAGTACCCCTACCCAATGAGCCCCCCAAAAAAGATGTCGTGTCTGTAGCAAGCGCGGATTTAGGCATGACACCCGGTCTTATTATCCCTCCTGTCCTGACAATCCTGGTCTATGCATTGATGAATGTTCTGAACGCTACCATTCACTAGTTGAGTATTAGCGTAGGGTACAGCACTGCACAGACTAGGAAACACTTTCACAGGGTCTCCCAAGATGCCATCGCATTTTGAGAGACCCAAACCTGGTACCAGTTACAAAAGTTAAAGTTACTAAAAAAAGTGTAAAAATAAATAAATAAATTAATTAATAAAAAAAATAAAAACACAAAAAAAATATAAAATAAAAAAAACAAAAATAGTTGTTGTTTTATTGTTCTCTCTCTCTCTATTCTCTCTCTATTGTTCTGCTCTTTTTTACTGTATTCTATTCTGCAATGTTTTATTGTTATTATGTTTTACCATGTTTGCTGTTCAGATATGCAATTTTTTTATACTTTACTGTTTACTGTGTTTTGTTGGTAACCATTTTATTGTTTTCAGGTACGCCATTCAGCTGCAGAGCGGATTTATTTATCTTGACAGCAACAGCGTTTGCTCCCACGATACATAAAGCCGTGACTCCAGCGCTGTCGGAGGTGATTTTACCACCACAGTTACATACTTCAGCATATATGCCGAAGCGTGGGGGCAGCAGTGGGTGGAGCAGCGATTTGCTCCTGCCTTTTGTGGGAGGATGCCCCCATGCTTCGGCATATATATATTTTAGGCACAGGTTGCGTTAAATGTTTTATTTTTTACTTTGTTTTTTTGTATTTGCTTTGCAGATATGGTAAGTCTTATGCCGCGTACACACGGTCGTACTTTTCGTCTACAAAAGTCCAACGGACGCTGACGGACTAAAGCTGGCTGGTAATCCGATCGTGTGTGGGCTTCTCCGGACTTTCAACGTACTTTTTTAGCCTCAAATCCGACGTACTTTAGATTTGAAACATGCTTTAAAACTTTACTTCGTAACTACGACGGACCCCGAAATCCGCTCGTCTGTGTGCTAGTCCGACGGACAAAAAGCCACGCTAGGGCACCTATTGGCTACTGGCTATGAACTTCCTTATTTTAGTCCGGTGTACGTCATCACGTACGAATCCGACCGACTTTTGTGTGGTCGTGTGTAGGCAAGTCCGTTCGTTAGAAAGTAGGCCGCAAGTCCGCCGCAAGTCCACCGAAAGTCTGCCGGAAGTCTGTCGGACAGGCTGTCTGACTTTTGTAGACGAAAAGTACGACCGTGTGTACGCGGCATTACTGTTATACTGTAATGTTACTTTGTTTTATTGTTAACCATCATTTGCTTAGCAGGTACGCCATTCAGTTGCAGCGCGGATTTATTTATCTTGACAGCAACAGCGTTTGCTCCCACGATATATAAAGCCGTGACTCCAGCGCTGTCGGAGGTGATTTCATGACCACAGTTACATACTTCAGCATATATGCCGAAGCGTGGGGGCAGCAGTGGGTGGAGGAACGATTTGCTCCTGCCTTTTGCGGGAGGATGCCCCCATGCTTCGGCATATATATATTTTAGGTAGGCACAGGTTGCGTTAAATGTTTTATTTTTTACTATGTTTTTTTTTTATTTGCTTAGCAGGTATGGTAAGTATTACTGTTATACTGTAATGTTACTTTGTTTTTTTGTTAAACATCATTTGCTTAGCAGGTACGCCATTCAGTTGCAGCACGGATTTATTTATCTTGACAGCAACAGCGTTTGCTCCCACGATACATAAAGCCGTGACTCCAGCACTGTCGGATGTGATTTCACCACCACAGTTACATACTTCAGCATATATGCCGAAGCGTGGGGGCAGCAGTGGGTGGAGGAGCGATTTGCTCCTGCCTTTTGGGGGAGAATGCCCCCATGCTTCGGCATATATAAACGGTGCATGTATGCCCATCATTAGAAGTGGGTGGATGAAGGGAGGTATTATAATGGTGGGCATACCCACCGATCAATATCTTTTTTTCGTTCAGCCCACAGGCTGCATGAAAAAAAAGTTTACAATATATGCCCAACAAGGACCAGCAACATACAGGTATGTTGCTGGACTTTGAGTGGTTATACCAGAATGATGCCTGCAGGTTTAGGTATCATCTTGGTATCATTCTTTTCAGCCAGCGGTCAGCTTTCATGTAAAAGCAATCCTAGCATCTAATTAGCCTCTAGACTGCTTTTACAAGCAGTGGGAGGGGATGCCCCCCCCCCACCGTCTTCCATGTTTTTCTCTGGCTCTCCTGTCCCAACAGGGAACCTGAAAAGGCAGCCGGTGATTCCGCCAGCTGACCATAGAGCTGATAAGAGACCAGAATGGCTCCAAACATCTCTATGGCCTAAGAAACCGGAAGCTATGAGCATTTAATGACTTAGATTACGCCGTATGTAAACAGCGCCATTGGGAAATTGGGAAAGCATTTTATCACACCGATCTTGGTGTGGTCAGATGCTTTGAGGGCAGAGGAGAGATCTAGGGCCTAATAGACCCCAATTTTTTCAAAAAAGAGTACCTGTCACTACCTATTGCTGTCATAGGGGATATTTACATTCCCTGAGATAACAATAACAATGATTAAAAAACATAAAAATGAAAGGAACAGTTTAAAAATAAAATAAAAAAAAAAAATTATAAAGAAAAAAAAAAAAAAGCACCCCTGGGACCCCCCCCGCTCTCGCGCAAAGGCGAACGCAAGCGTCGGTCTGGCGTCAAATTTAAACAGCAATTGCACCATGCATGTGAGGTATCACCGCGAAGGTCAGATCGAGGGCAGTCATTTTAGCAGTAGACCTTCTCTGTAAATCTAAAGTGGTAACCTGTAAAGGCTTTTAAAAATGTATTTAGTCTGTCGCCACTGCACGTTTGTGCGCAATTTTAAAGCATGTCATGTTTGGTATCCATGTACTCGGCCTAAGATCATCTTTTTTATTTCATCAAACATTTGGGCAATATAGTGTGTTTTAGTGCATTAAAATTGAAAAAAGTGTGTTTTTTCCCCCAAAAATGCGTTTGAAAAATTGCTGCGCAAATACTGTGTGAAAAAAAATGAAACACCCACCATTTTAATCTGTAGGGCATTTGCTTTAAAAAATATATAATGTTTGGGGGTTCAAAGTAATTTTCTTGCAAAAAAATGTATTTTTTCATGTAAACAAAAAGTGTCAGAAAGGGCTTTGTCTTCAAGTGGTTAGAAGAGTGGGTGATGTGTGACATAAGCTTCTAAATGTTGTGCATAAAATGCCAGGACAGTTCAAAACCCACCCAAATGACCCCATTTTGGAAAGTAGACACCCCAAGCTATTTGCTGAGAGGCATGTCGAGTCCATGGAATATTTTATATTGTGACACAAGTTGCGGGAAAAAGACAATTTTTTTTCTTTTTATGCACAAAGTTGTCACTAAATGATATATTGCTCAAACATGCCATGGGAATATGTGAAATTACACCCCAAAATAAATTCTGTTGCTTCTCCTGAGTACGGGGATACCACATGTGTGAGACTTTTTGGGAGCCTAGCCGCGTACGGGACCCCGAAAACCAAGCACCGCCTTCAGGCTTTCTAAGGGCGTAAATTTTTGATTTCACTCTTCACTGCCTATCACAGTTTCGGAGGCCATGGAATGACCAGATGGCACAAACCCCCACAAATGACCCCATTTTGGAAAATAGACACCCCAAGCTATTTGCTGAGAGGTATAGTGAGTATTTTGCAGACCTCACTTTTTGTCACAAACTTTTGAAAATTGAAAAAAGAAAAAAATAATAAATTTTTCTTGTCTTTCTTCATTTTCAAAAACAAATGAGAGCTGCAAAATACTCACCATGCCTCTCAGCAAATAGCTTGGGGTGTCTACTTTCCAAAATGGGGTAATTTTGGGGGGTTTTATGCTATCTTGGCATTTTATGGCCTTCAAAACTGTGATAGGTAGTGAGGAGTGAAATCAAAAATTTACGCCCTTAGAAATCCTGAAGGCGGTGATTGGATTTCGGGGCCCCGTCTGAAGCTAGGCTCCCAAAAAGTCCCACACATGTGGTATCCCCATACTCAGGAGAAGCAGCTAAATGTATTTTGGGGTGCAATTCCACATAAGCCCATGGCCTATGTGAGCAATATATCATTTAGTGACAACTTTGTGCAAAAAAAAAAAAAATTGTCACTTTCCCGCAACTTGTGTCAAAAAATAAAATATTCCATGGACTCAACATGCCTCTCAGCAAATAGCTTTGGGTGTCTACTTTCCAAAATGGGGTCATTTTGGGGGGTTTGTGCCATCTTGGCATTTTATGGCCTTCAAAACTGTGATAGGTAGTGAGGAGTGAAATCAAAAATTTATGCCCTTAGAAATCCTGAAGGCGGTGCTTGGTTTTCGGGGCCCTGTACGTGGCTAGGCTCCCAAAAAGTCCTAAACATGTGGTATCCCCATACTCAGGAGAAGCAGCAGAATGTATTTTGGGGTGTAATTCCACATATGTCCATGGCATGTTTGAGCAATATATCATTTAGTGACAACTTTGTGCAAAAAAAAAAAAATGTGTTACATTCCCGCAACTTGTGTCAAAATATAAAATATTCCATGGACTCAACATGCCTCTCAGCAAGTAGCTTGGGGTGTCTACTTTCCAAAATGAGGTCATTGGGGGGGTTTGTGCCATCTTGGCATTTTATGGCCTTCAAAACTGTGATAGGTAGTGAGGAGTGAAATAAAAAATGTACGCCCTTAGAAATCCTGAAGGCGGTGCTTGGTTTTCGGGGCCCCGTACGTGGCTAGGCTCCCAAAAAGTCCCACACATGTGGTATCCCCATACTCAGGAGAATCAGCTAAATGTATTTTGGGGTGCAATTCCACATATGCCCATGGCCTGTGTGAGCAATATATCATTTAGTGACAACTTTGTGCAAAAAAAAAAAAAATTGTCACTTTCCCGCAACTTGTGCCAAAAAATAAAATATTCCATGGACTCAACATGCCTCTCAGCAAATAGCTTGGGGTGTCTACATTCCAAAATGGGGTCATTTAGGGGGTTTTGTGCCATCTGGGCATTTCAAAAATTTACGCCCTTAGAAATCCTGAAGGCAGTGATTGGTTTTCGGAGCCCCGTACGCGGCTAGGCTCCCAAAAAGTCCCACACATGTGGTATCCCCGTACTCAGGAGAAGCAGCTAAATGTATTTTGGGGTGCAATTCCACATAGGCCCATGGCCTGTGTGAGAAATATATCATTTAGTGACAACTTTTTTTTTTTTGTCATTATTCAATCACTTGGGACAAAAAAATAAATATTCAATGGGTTCAACATGCCTCTCAGCAATTTCCTTGGGGTGTCTACTTTCCAAAATGGGGTCATTTGGGGGGGTTTTGTACTGCCCTGCCATTTTAGCACCTCAAGAAATGACATAGGCAGTCATAAACTAAAAGCTGTGTAAATTCCAGAAAATGTACTCTAGTTTGTAGACGCTATAACTTTTGCGCAAACCAATACGCTAATTGACATTTTTTTTACCAAAGACATGTGGCCGAATACATTTTGGCCTAAATGTATGACTAAAATTGAGTTTATTGGATATTTTTTATAAATTAAAGTAGAAAATATCATTTTTTTGCAAAATTTTCAGTCTTTTTCCGTTTAAAGCGCAAAAAATAAAAACGGCAGAGGTGATCAAATACCCTAAAAAAAAGCTCTATTTGTGGGAAGAAAAGGACGCAAATTGCGTTTGGGTACAGCATTGCATGGCCGCGCAATTAGCAGTTGAAGCGACGCAGTGCCAAATTGGAAAAAGTCCTCTGGTCTTTAGGCAGCCAAATGGTCCGGGGCTGAAGTGGTTAACAACAGAGGGGGCACAAAGTAACATGTTTGGGATTTGAACCAAGAACCTCAGTGCTGCTAGGCAAAAGTCCTCTAATACATAAATACACATAACTACTGCATTTCTTTGGACATATAGGTGGTAGAATTACATTAGTCAGGAGTTATTCTTCTGTAATATTTGGTGGCTCTTGGTGTATGAGTGTAGAATAGTGATGTTACTCTCTGGATTTTTGGAATGACATTTTTATTTCTGATATTGGTACACATCTTTTGGGCTCAAATAATTTGGAAATACTAAAAAACACACAAAATTGTGACTCATTTTAAATTTACATCAAAGGTTTGCACATGCTCAGATTGTAATTGAATTTTAGATGAAAACGAGGCTTGAGTGTGAGGAAGTATTATAAATGGCGATGGTTCACTGCGTCGCCCGTGCCCCTTTGAAGACGTGACCTATCACGAAACATGTAGGGCGTGGCTACGCAGTGTATGCCAGATCGCCATAGAGCCCCATGTAATTTAGCACGGGCGTCTCTGTTGTTTTTATATTTTGCCGGCTTTTATATTTTGGATGTTTTTGTATGAGGCCTAGTTGTCTGAGGCAATAAAATTACCTTTTTTATCTACTACACTATTGGAGTTTCTTTTTCTCCCCTTCTTTATTCACGAGTTTAAAACGAGGGAGTATTTACATCAACGCGGAAGTGTCGGAATCATCTCCGGTCGTGTGGTGATCTGTCATCTCCTGTCCCTGCAGAGGGCTAAATCTGTATGCTTCTAAGACCTTGCTATAAAGGAGGTCCAACGCGTCTGGTAAGGATACATCTGTTATCAACCTTTGGATCCACTGATGGTTGGAGGTCCCTTCACGTCCCCTTATTCCTTTATACACACTAAGGAATGCAACTTATGAACTTTGGATATGCGTTTTTTTTGCGACTCATGACGCAATTTTGAACTCTTTCACTTATGACTTTGCACTTCGGTGGAATAACCTTGTTTTTTGCACACAAGTTTTCTATATTTATCTGTATGGAATGGGTTATATTAGTATTTGATTTACATATCGCTATTTGCTGTGTCGCATAGCGACTTTTTATTCACTTACACTTAAAATTAACTCTGATGGTGTTTATTCATTTATTCATCTATTTATGACAATCACACAGGAATATAGATTTAAGTATCTAATGCAAGCGCACAAATTTTTTTCTTTTTGTTTAAATTTTTCACCTCATTGATATTTGTGGTTTTTGTTGCAGCTGCAGTCACACAAATTTTTGCTTGGTAGCGCAGGTTTTCTTTCTTTTTTTCTTTTTAGGCGGTATCTGTTGTCTGGGCGCTATAGTAAATTCAATTTTGGGAGTATTTTTTCCCAGGAGCTGTAGTGAATTCCATTTTAGAGCTAATTAGCCCAGTTTTGGCTATTTTGAGAGTATTTATTTTCCCATTCTCATATTAGCACTATAGTAAATGACCCCAGTAGAGTGAGCAAATCTCCCTAACGGGGGCACAGACAACAATATAAACCTAATAGGTGTTCTAATCCCTCTCCACGCTATCTAAAACTAAAAAAAAAGTTTTGCCTTTAGTTATTTAACATATGTTTCATTATATTTTATAGAGATGAAAAACAAGCAGACATGAGAATGATTAATTTATTTATTCAATTAAGATGTAACTCCTAAATTAAAAACACTTAGGACTCATGTACACTACAGCTGCTAAACTGAAGATTAGGGGCAGTTGGGCTTTTTTCTTTTCAGCAGCCCCTGAACTCTTATGTTATCTTATTATTATTATTATACATAATTTATATAGCACCAACAGTTTACACAGCGCTTTACAATGTAGGGGGGGGGCAGTACAATTACAGTACAGTTCAATACAGAAGGGCACTGCTCGTAGAGCTTACATTCTAAGGGAAGGGGGTGGTGGTACAAAAAGTAATAGATGCAGGGAATGATTTGATGGGGGGGTGGCTCGGGGACAGTTGTTAGGTGGGTGTGGGATAGGCTTCCCTGAATAAGTGAGTTTTCAGGGATCTCCTGAAGGTGAACAGGTTAGGGGCTGATCAGATATACCAGGGTAGGGAATTCCATAGGATGGGAGAGCCTCTGGAGAAGTCCTGAAGGCGAGCATTAGAGGAGGTATCAAGGGAGCTAGAGATCAGGAGGTCCTTGGAGGATCGGAGAGGATCATTTGGGCGATATCTGCAGATGAGGTTGGTGATGTAGCTGGGGCAATGTTGCGGATGGTCTTGTATGTTGTGGTTAGCATTTTGAATTTTATATGGTGGAGTAGGGGAAGCCAGTGAAGGGATTGACAGAGAGGGGCAGCATTAACGGATCGATTAGTGAGGTGTACTAGTCTAGCAACAGCATTCATAAAAGACTGAAGGGGGGATAGCCTGTGTAAGGGTAGGCCATTAAGGAGAGAGTTGCAGTAGTCAAGGCAGGAAATAATAAATGAGTGAATAAGTTGCTTTGTGGTGTCATTAGTCAGGAAGGGTCGAATTCTGGAGATGTTGCAGAGGTTAAGGCAGCAGGATTTAGCCAGTGATTGGATGTGGGGGCTGAAGGAGAGGTCAGAGTTAAGGATTACACCCAGTACCCTGGCATGTGTGGAGGGAACAATGGTTGTGCAGTTGATCTTAATGGTAAAGTCATGGGGGGGACTGGGAAGGAGTAAATATTACAAGCTCAGTTTTAGAAAGATTGAGTTTGAGAAAGTGGTGTGACATCCATACCGATATGTCATTCAGTAAGTTTGAGATCCATGAGGAGATCGAAGGGGTGAGTTGAGGAGTGGAGAGATAGATCTGGGTGTCATTAGCGTAGAGGTGGTATTGGAAGCCATGGGAGGTTATCAACTGGCCCAGGGAAGAGGTATAGAGCGAGAATAGAAGGGGCCCAAGGACAGAGCCTTGGGGTACCCCAACAGAGAGAGGAAGAGGAGCAGAGGAGATGGAGTTGTAAGAGACACTAAAAGTGCGCTAAGATAGGTAGGAGGAGAACCAGGATAAAGCAGAATCACAGAGGCCAAGGGAGTGTAGTTTGCTGAAGAGGAGCATGTGGTCAACTGTGTCGAAGGCAGCAGAGAGGTCTAAGAGTATGAGTATGGAGTAATGGCCATTGGTTTTAGCAGTTAGTAGGTCATTGGTGAGTTTTAGTAGGGCAGTTTCAGTGGAATATTGTGGACGGAAGCCGGACTGTAGGGGGTCTAGAAGGTTGTTGTCCGTGAGGTAGCGACTCATTCGGTCATGGACAAGGCGTTCAATGAGCTTGGAGGCAAATGGGAGCAAGGAGATGGGTCTTAAGTTATTCAAACAGGTGGGGTCTAGTGAGGGTTTTTTAAGTATGGGGGTAACCAGTGGATGTTTTAGCAGGAAATGAAAGGTGCCAGAGGAGAGGGGAGGTTGAAGATGTGGGTTAGGGAGTTTAGGATAGAGTGGGAAGGTGGTCGCAGTAATTGTGAGGGGACAGGGTCCAGGGGACAGGTGGTGAGGTGGGTCATGGAGAGGAGTTTATCAACTTCATTGGTGGCAACTGGGCAGAAGGAGAAGAGTATTAAGTGTGATGTTGGACCTGATGTGTTGGGTAGGGGAGGAAGTTGAATGCTGGATATCTCCTTGCGAATTGTGTCGATTTTGCTTTTGAAATGGTTGACAATCTGTTGAGCGGTAAGCAAGTTGGTGGATGGGGGCAGTGGGGGGTAAAGTAAGGAAAAGAGTTGACGAGGTTTGGATGAGAGGGTTTTGATGATAGTGTTGTAGTAGGTTTGTTAGCAGCGTGGAGGCAAGAGTTGTATATGTGTATATCTTATGTGTACATGTGCACTCAGTTGTTTATAGTAGATTAGAGACAGCTGAGGTTACAGGTATTTTTTTGAAAGCAGAAAAATCGCGCTCAGGACTGTATTTCACCATCATTTCAAATGCCAAATGCTTGTAACCGTGTTTCTGCGCATTTGCCTTTATAAGTGTTTTTAAAGTGGAAAACATTTCTGAAACTTTTATTATATAAACATTTAGGAAAAACACAAATTTCACCACATGCTGTTGCCTGCATCAATGGATAAGTCCAATGGCGAACTCTGGTCCTCTCACGCAATTTTCAATGTTTTTGGAGCCTCAGCAACAGCAACACAAAAAAATAAGACAGCTATCTGCAAGCACACTGCTCTCTCTGCTGCTGCTCTGTCTTCTCTCACAGAATGGCTAAACTACCGTATTTATCGGCATATAACACGCACTTTTTTCCCCTTAAAATCAGGGAAAAATTGTGGGTGCGTGTTATAGGCCGATCCCCGCCAATTTTGGTTGATCGGAGCGATCGCGGCAATCACCGCGATCACCGCCAACATACACAGCTGTGTGTAAATTCAAATATGGCGCCGAGACTGCAGGGACTCGGCGGAGCCGAGATACACATACCCGAGTGTCCTCGGCTTTTCTCGGCGCCACTCACAGTCACGCCCAGTCCCGCCATTGGACCTCTGTTATGTCCATCATAGGGCGGGACTGGGTGTGACTGTGAGCGGCGCCGAGAAAAGCCTAGGACACTCAGGTATGTGTATCTCAGCTCCGCCGAGTCCCTGCAGTCTCGGCGCCATATTTGAATTTACACACAGCTGTGTATGTCGGCGGCGATCACTCAAGGCTGCACTGACAAGGCTGCACTGGGGCAAGGCTGCACTGACAAGGCTGCACTGGGGCAAAGCTGCACTGACAAGGCTGCACTGACAAGGCTGCACTGACAAGGCTGCACTGGGGCAAAGCTGCACTGACATGGCTGCTCTGGGGCAAAGCTGCACTGACAAGGCTGCAATGGACACAATAATGCTGCATTGATGGGCATTATAATGTAAGTTTTTCTTCCTTAAACTTTACTCCTAAAAGTTTTTTTCCTCAAAATTCCCTCCTAAACTTGGGTGTTATACGCCGATAAATACGGTAGTTAATAATTTACATTTTTTCATGCATTGTGGGCATTTGGAAGGGTCTCCTGAGATTATCTTTAAAAAACACTTCTAACCTCAAACGCTCATAACCGCTGCTAAACATGTACATAGTATGTAAAATCTGTAAAATTTACTTTTGCACTGTTAGTTTCCAGCTGTCAAGTTTCCAGCATTCAGAAAAGGTTTCCAAATGACCTGTGTACATGAGCCCTTAGTTTGCTAAATCACTGTGTATCTATTAGATTTTATTTATTTTATAATAGTTCCAGTCCAGTCACGTGATCCTTCAGATCCAGCTCCACTTTGTCAGTGAGTGGCTACTGCTGGAGAAATGAGGGAGTGCTGACAACAGCATTTCAAGCCTATGGGTGATGTCAGGGCCATCTTTAATATTGACTGGACCCTGGGCAAACATTTTCTTGGGCCTCCCTCCATGCAATTTCGCTCTCCACCTGCCCGCACACCATGGACTGGGGTGGTGAGGGGACCCATTAATAGACAGAAAACTCCTAGGGATCCTAGGACTCCTGGGATCAGTGGCAGTGCTGGGGAGAGGGGAGGGTGTGATCAATGGCAATGCTGATTGTTTTATCGACTACCAATAAAAAGAGAAGTTTCAACACTGGCCACCAATGTAATAGGGGTTTACACCAATGTAAGAAGGGGGACCTTCACACTGGCCACTAGTGTGAATAAAAGGATTGTACACCAAGCCCCAATGTAATGAGAAGATTCACAATGACCACCAATGTAAAGGGGATTTACACTGACCACTAATGTAACAGGAGCATTCATTCACAGTAACCACCAATGTAAGGAGGAATTTACACTGACCACTAATGTAAGGGGGACCTTCACACTGGCCACTAGTGTGACTGAAAGGATTGTACACCAAGCCCCAATGTAATGAGAAGTTTTACACTGACCACCAATGTAACTGAGATATTCAGTCTGCGGTCACATTTGTGTGTGTCGTGAACGCATGCAAAATCGCTTTCCTGACACCACATAAACTTGATGCCCTTTAGCAGATATACAGCAGTGCCATTAATAGTTAATGACACCCTCACGGATCTGCTGACATGTGCTGTGCAACCGTTTGACCTTGAAAAAGCGTTAGTGACTTTCTCCCTGCATTGCTAGCGCATAGAGCAGCCCATTGAAATAATTGTCTGCCCTACACATGACCTACATCTTTATCCACTCTGTCAGCACAACTTTGAGTGATAAAACCCCTGCTAACCTCTGCACCCCAAACCTCCCCCATCCTCTCTACCCCTTTAGCTCTACCTGTCTTCTCTGCTCATCTTTGCACCCACCTTCCTTTCCTCTATACATCCCCTCCTTGCTCACCTGTGCACCCACCCTTGCTCACTTCCAGAGCATTTAGCAGAGGTGATGGTGGATATGACCTCAGGGGGGCATGATATACAGTATCTCACAAAAGTGAGTACACCCCTCACATTTTTGTAAGTATTTTATTCTATCTTTTCATGTGTCAAAACTAAAGAAATGACACTTTGCTACAATGTAAAGTAGTGAGTGTACAGCTTGTATAACAGTGTAAATTTGCTGTCCCCTCAAAATAACTCAACACACAGCCATTAATGTCTAAACCACTGGCAACAAAAGTGAGTACACCCCTAAGTGGAAATCTCCAAATTGGGCCCAAAGAGTCAATATTTTGTGTGGCCACCATTATTTTCCAGCACTGCCTTAACCCTCTTGGGCATGGAGTTCACCAGAGCTTCACAGGCTGCCATTGGAGTCCTCTTCCACTCCTCCATGATGACATCACAAAGATGGTGGATGTTAGAGACCTTGCGCTCCTCCACCTTCCATTTGAGGATGCCCCACAGATGCTCAATAGGGTTTAAGTCTGGAGACTAGGGATGAGCCGAACATCCCCCATTTCGGTTCGCACCAGAAACTGCAAACGGACCGAAAATTTGCACGAACTTTAGAACCCCATTGATGTCTATGGGACTCGAACGTTCAAAATCAAAAGTGCTCATTTTAAAGGCTAATTTGCATGGTATTGTCCTAAAAAGGGTTTGGGGACCCGGGTCCTGCCCCAGGGGACATGTATCAATGCAAAAAAAACGTTTAAAAACGGCCGTTTTTTTGGGAGCAGTGATTTTAATAATGCTTAAAGTAAAAAAAGAAAAAAAAGTGAAATATTCCTTTAAATATCATACCTGGGGGGTGTCTATAGTATGCCTGTAAAGTGGCACATGTTTCCCGTGCTTAGAACAGTCCCTGCACAAAATGTCATTTTTAAAGGAAAAAAGGCAATTAAAACTGCTTGCGGCTTTAATGTAATGTCGGGTCCTGGCAATATGGATGAAAATCAGTGGGACAAACGGCATGGGTACCCCCAAGTCCATTACCAGGCCCTTTGGGTCTTGTATGGATATTAAGGAGAACCCCGCACCCAAATTAAAAAAGGAAAGGTGTGGGGGCCCCAGGCCCTATATACTCTGAACAGCAGTATACAGGCGGTGCAAACAAGACAGGGACTGTAGGTTTGTTGTTAAGTAGAATCTGTTTGTGATTTTGAATGGGTACATTTTTAACGTGTTTAGCCCCAGCCAAAAAATCTATTTTAAGCTTTTTGGAAAACCTAGGGAAGGGTTATCCCCCCTGTGACATTTGTTTTGCTGTCTGTGCTCCTCTTCAGAAGATTTCACCTCACTTTTTGTCCCAATGACGAATGTTTTTTGAAAATTTGTTTTTTTTTGTGAAACAAGGATTGATGATAAAGCATCAGTGGAAAGGAGAAAAGTTGTTCCCATATTAGCTCTTACAGGAGAGAATTTCCCTTCCTAGGGTTAAATTTCATCTCACTTCCTGTTGTCTTCTTCCATTTGCAAGTAGGAGTCATTTGTAAGTTGGATGTTTGAAAGTAGGGGCCTGCCCTATATACTCAGCAGAAATTTGGGCCTTAGGTGTTGTTGTGGCCACAACACTGTAAGCCCTCACAATGCCCTGCTGTGAAATATTAGATCAAGAATTGTAATTACATGCGCCTGTTGAACAGGGGCAGAAAAATTGGGCCTTTGGTGGTGGTTGTGGTGCTGGTGTCACAACACTGTAAGTCCTCACAGATACTCTTGGTGGGCCCTGCTGTGAAATATTAGATCAAGAATTCTAATTACATGTCCCTGTTGAACAGGGGCTGAAAAATTGGGCCTTAGGCACTGGTGCTGGTGCCACAACACTGGAACCCCTCACAGATACTCTAGTTGGAGCACAGGAACTAGCCCTGCTGCAAAGAATTGCATCAAAAATTGTAATTACACGCCCCTGTTAAACAGGGGCTGAAAAAATGGGCCTTAGGCACTGGTGCTGGTGCCACAACACTGCAACCCCTCACAGATACTCTAGTTGGAGCGCAGGAACTAGCCCTGCTGCAAAGAATTGCATCAAAAATTGTAATTACAAGCCCCTGTTAAACAGGGGCTGAAAAATTGGGCCTTAGGCACTTGTAGCGGGACTGGCGGTGCCCAGAACCAAAAATGTTCTTACAAGCTATCATCATGATCATTGAGGAGGAAGAGGATAATTACTCAGTATAACAGGATAGTCACTCAGCATCAGCATAGGCAGTCTTTGAAGGGATCTGACTTTTCAAAAAAATGTATTCGGTTACATCAGCATCAGGTGCTTGGTAGCTGGTGGTGATCCAAGACTGATTCATTTTTATGAAGGTCAGTCGATCGACCGAGTCGGTGGACAGACGCACCCGGTGATCAGTTACAAAGCCTCCAGCAGCACTGAATGTGCGTTTCGAAACAACGCTGGATGCAGGACAGGCCAGTAGCTCAATTGCATACTGTGCAAGCTCTGGCCAGTGATCCATGCTCAAGACCCAGTAACCCAGAGGATTTTCGGTGGGAAAGGTGTCCAAGTCAGATCTTGCCCCTAGGTATTCTATTCCTGCACCATGTAAAACAGACGCTGGCGATGGTTGCTGGAACCGATCATACCTTGGGGCTGCGGACTAAAAAATTGTCTGAACGCATCGGCTCCCTCTGCGACGGCAAGATAAGGTCCGCAACCTTACCCTTGTAACGTGGATCAAGGAGGGTTGCCAGCCAGTACTGTTCCTTCTCCTTGATACCACGAATACGAGGATCCTTCCACAGGCTTTTCAGGATCAGGGAGGCCATGCAGCATAGGTTTGCTGAGGCATTCAGTCAGGAATCCTCTGGGTCACTAAGGACGACATGATCCCCAGCCACCTCCTCCCAGCCACGTACAAGTCCATGTGTTTCTTGGGACTGTAAATGATCCCTTAAAGACTGCTTCTGATGCTGAGTGCCGGGCTCCACCTCCATACTGACACAATCCTCCTCCTCCTCTTCCTGTGTGATCGGTGGGCACGCAGGAACACTGTCTGGATAAAGGGGGCCTTGAGAGCTAAGGAAGTTCTCCTCTTCCTGCCTCTGTTCTGCCTCAAGTGCCCTGTCCATTATTCCACACAGCGTGTGCTCCAACAGGTGGACAAGGGGGACAGTGTCACTGATGCATGCACTGTCACTGCTCACCATCCTCGTGGCCTCCTCAAATGGTGACAGGACAGTGCATGCATCCCTGATCATGGCCCACTGGCGTGGGGAAAAAAAAACAAGCTCCCCTAACCCTGTCCTGGTGCCAAAGTCGCACAGGTACTCATTGAAGGTCCTCTGCTGTGTGTGCAGCCACTGCAGCATGGCCAACGTTGAGTTCCATCTGGTGGGCATGTCACAGCTTAGGCAGTTCTTGGGCAGGTTAAATTCCTTTTGGAGGTCTGCCAGCCGAGTACTGGCATTAAATGACCGGCGGAAATGCACACAGACTTTCCTGGCCTGCCTCAGGACATCCTGTAAGCCCGGGTACCTGCCCAAGAACCGCTGCACCACCAAATTAAGGACGTGAGCCAAACAGGGCACATAGGTCATTTGTCCCTGTCGGAGACACCATTCCTGCCTTAAGTTGGCATGGCGTCAACCACCATTGAACCTGCCCCTGCAGAGCTGACAGAACCTCTGCCGCAGTGTGGCTCCTGTTCCCCAAGCACACCAGCTCAAGCACCGCATGGCATCTTTTGGCCTGCATACTTGAGTAGCCCCTTGAATGCCTACGGAGCACCGCTGGTTCTGAGGACAAAGCACAGAAGAGGCTATGGAGGAAGAAGAAATGGAGGGGGTGGAGGAGAGAGGTGTGTCAGAATCATTAGTAGTGGCATTTTGGAGGCGTGGTGGAGGAACATTCTCCAACACTACTGCACCTTGTCCTGCATTCTTCCCAGCTGCCAGCAGAGTCACCCAATGCGCCGTGAAACTTAGGTAACGTCCCTGTCCATGCCTGCTGGACCATGAGTCAGCGGTAATATGCACCTTACCGCTGACTGCCCTGTCCAGCGAGGCCAAGACATTGCCTTCCACATGCTGGTAGAGAGCCCGAATCGCCTTCCGTGAAAAAAAGTGGCGTTTGGGTACCTGCCACTGAGGAACCGCACATTCCACAAACTCACGGAAGGGGGCAGAGTCTACCAACTGAAAAGGTAGCAGTTGAAGTGCTAGCAATTTTGCCAAGCTAGCATTCAACCGCTGGGCATGTGGATGGCTGGGAGCGAACTTCTTTCGGCGGTGCAGCAGCTGGAGCAGGGAAATTCGCCTGGTACAATCTGACGTTGGTGTACTGAAAGCAGATTGCCCACAAGTACTTGGCTGTGACACACCTAATTCTAAACCTTCATTCCTCTCAGTGCAGGTCTCAGAGAGGACTGAAGGTATAGTGGGGTTGGAGATCCCAGCTGATGGGGAGCAAGGAGAGGTCCTCTTTGTTCTTTGGTGTTGGTCTTTTAGATATGCTTGCCAACGAAGTGCATGGCAGGTCAACATATGTCTGGTCAAGCATGTGGTGCCCAAGCGGGAGATGTTTTGGCCACGTGAGATACGCTTGAGACATATGTTGCAAATAGCAGCATATATATATACTGATACTGCAGCTAGCAAAATCAACTGCCTGCCTGTAGTATGAGAACACCACCAATCTTCTACAGGTAGCTTTAGATGAACACTGTGCAGAGGTCGCACTACACTAACTTGTAGCCTTAGCTGAACACTGTGTAGAGGATGCACTACACCAACGTTAAAATAATGTAGCTGCCTGCAGTAGTGATAGGATCAGGAAAACACCACCAACCTTCTACAGGTAGCGTTAGTTGAACACTGTGAAGAGGACGCACTACACTAACGTTAAAATAATGTAGCTGCCTGTGGTAGTGATAGGATCAGGAAAACACCACCAACCTTCTACAGATAGCTTTAGCTGAACACTGTGCAAAGGGCGCACTACACTAACGTGTAAATAATGTAGCTGCCTGCGGTAGTGATAGGATCAGGAAAACACCACCAACCTTCTACAGATAGCTTTAGCTGAACACTGTGCAGAGGTCGCACTACACTAACGTGTAAGTAATGTAGCTGCCTATGGTAGTGATAGGATAAGGAAAACACCACCAACCTTCTACAGGTAGCTTTAGCTGAACACTGTGCAGAGGTCGCACTACACTAACTTGTAGCTTTAGCTGAACACTGTTCAGAGGACGCACTACACTAACTTGTAACTTTAGCTGAACACTGTGCACTACTCTAACTTGTAGCTTTTGCTGAACACCGTTCAGAGGACGCACTACACTAACTTGTAGCTTTAGCTGAACACTGTGAGGAGGACGCACTACACTAACTTGTAACTTTAGCTGAACACTGTGCACTACATTAACTTGTAGCTTTAGCTGAACACTGTGCAGAGGTCACACTACACTAACTTGTAGCTTTAGCTGAACACTGTGCAGAGGTCGCACTACACTAACTTGTAGCTTTAGCTGAACACTGTGAGGAGGACGCACTACACTAACTTGTAGCTTTAGCTGAACACTGTGCACTACACTAACTTGTAGCTTTAGCTAAACACTGTTCAGAGGACGCACTACACTAACTTGTAGCTTTAGCTGAACACTGTGCAGAGGTCGCACTAGACTAACTTGTAGCTTTAGCTGAACACTGTGAGGAGGATGCACTACACTAACTTGTAGCTTTAGCTGAACACTGTGCACTACACTAAGTTGTAGCTTTAGCTGAACACTGTTCAGAGGACGCACTACACTAACTTGTAGCTTTAGCTGAACACTGTTCAGAGGATGCACTACACTAACTTGTAGATTTAGCTGAACACTGTGCACTACACTAACTTGCAACTTTAGCTGAACACTGTTCAGAGGACGCATTACAATAAGTTGTAGCTTTAGCTGAACACTGTGAGGAGGACGCACTACACTAACTTGTAGCTTTAGCTGAACACTGTGCACTACACTAACTTGTAGCTTTAGCTGAACACTGTTCAGAGGACACACTACACTAACTTGTAGCTTTAGCTGAACACTGTTCAGAGGACGCACTACACTAACTTGTAGCTTTAGCTGAACACTGTGCACTACACTAACTTGCAACTTTAGCTGAACACTGTTCAGAGGACGCATTACACTAACTTGTAGCTTTAGCTGAACACTGTGAGGAGGACGCACTACACTAACTTGTAGCTTTAGCTGAACACTGTGCACTACACTAACTTGCAACTTTAGCTGAACACTGTTCAGAGGACGCATTACACTAACTTGTAGCTTTAGCTGAACACTGTGAGGAGGACGCACTACACTAACTTGTAGCTTTAGCTGAACACTGTGCACTACACTAACTTGTAGCTTTAGCTGAACACTGTTCAGAGGACACACTACACTAACTTGTAGCTTTAGCTGAACACTGTTCAGAGGACACACTACACTAACTTGTAGCTTTAGCTGAACACTGTGCACTACACTAACTTGTAGCTTTAGCTGAACACTGTTCAGAGGACGCACTACACTAACTTGTAGCTTTAGCTGAACACAGTTCAGAGGACGCACTACACTAACTTGTAGCTTTAGCTGAACACTGTGCACTACACTAACTTGTAGCTTTAGCTGAACACTGTTCAGAGGACGCACTACACTAACTTGTAGCTTTAGCTGAACACTGTTCAGAGGACGCACTACACTAACTTGTAGCTTTAGCTGAACACTGTGCAGAGGTCGCACTACACTAACTTGTAGCTTTAGCTGAACACTGTGCACTACACTAACTTGTAGCTTTAGCTGAACACTGTGAGGAGGATGCACTACACTAACTTGTAACTTTAGCTGAACACTGTGCACTACACTAACTTGTAGCTTTAGCTGAACACTGTGCAGAGGTCACACTACACTAACTTGTAGCTTTAGCTGAACACTGTTCAGAGGACGCACTACACTAACTTGTAGCTTTAGCTGAACACTGTGCACTACACTAACTTGTAGCTTTAGCTGAACACTGTTCAGAGGACGCACTACACTAACTTGTAGCTTTAGCTGAACACTGTGCAGAGGTCGCACTACACTAACTTGTAGCTTTAGCTGAACACTGTGAGGAGGACGCACTACACTAACTTGTAGCTTTAGCTGAACACTGTGCACTACACTAACTTGTAGCTTTAGCTGAACACTGTTCAGAGGACGCACTTCACTAACTTGTAGCTTTAGCTGAACACTGTGCACTACACTAACTTGTAGCTTTAGCAGAACACTGTTCAGAGGACGCATTACACTAACTTGTAGCTTTAGCTGAACACAGTTCAGAGGACACACTACACTAACTTGTAGCTTTAGCTGAACACTGTGCACTACACTAACTTGTAGCTTTAGCTGAACACTGTTCAGAGGACGCACTACACTAACTTGTAGCTTTAGCTGAACACTGTTCAGAGGACGCACTACACTAACTTGTAGCTTTAGCTGAACACTGTGCAGAGGTCGCACTACACTAACTTGTAGCTTTAGCTGAACACTGTGAGGAGGATGCACTACACTAACTTGTAGCTTTAGCTGAACACTGTGCACTACACTAACTTGTAGCTTTAGCTGAACACTGTGAGGAGGACTCACTACACTAACTTGTAGCTTTAGCTGAACACTGTGCAGAGGTCGCACTACACTAATTTGTAGCTTTAGCTGAATACTGTGAGGAGAACGCATTACACTAACTTGTAGCTTTAGCTGAACACTGTGAGGAGGATGCACTACACTAACTTGTAGCTTTAGCTGAACACTGTGCACTACACTAACTTGTAGCTTTAGCTGAACACTGTTCAGAGGATGCACTACACTAACTTGTAGCTTTAGCTGAACACTGTGCAGAGGTTGAACTACACTAACTTGTAGCTTTAGCTGAACACTGTGAGGAGGATGCACTACACTAACTTGTAGCTTTAGCTGAACACTGTGCACTACACTAACTTGTAGCTTTAGCTGAACACTGTTCAGAAGACGCACTACACTAACTTGTAGCTTTAGCTGAACACTGTTCAGAGGACACACTACACTAACTTGTATCTTTAGCTGAACACTGTGCACTACACTAACTTGTAGCTTTAGCTGAACACTGTTCAGAGGACGCACTACACTAACTTGTAGCTTTAGCTGAACACTGTTCAGAGGACGCACTACACTAACTTGTTACTTTAGCTGAACACTGTGCACTACACTAACTTGTAGCTTTAGCTGAACACTGTTCAGAGGACGCACTACACTAACTTGTAGTTTTAGCTAAACACTGTTCAGAGGATGCGCTACACAAACTTGTAGCTTTAGCTGAACACTGTGCACTACACTAAATTGTAGCTTTAGCTAAACACTGTTCAAAGGACGCACTACACTAACTTGTAGCTTTAGCTGAACACTGTGCACTACACTAACTTGTAGCTTTAGCAGAACACTGTTCAGAGGATGCACTACACTAACTTGTAGCTTTAGCTGAACACTGTGCACTACACTAACTTGTAGCTTTAGCTGAACACTGTTCAGGGGACGCATTACACTAACTTGTAGTTTTAGCTGAACACTGTGAGGAGGACGCACTACACTAACTTGTAGCTTTAGTTGAATCCTGTGTACTACACTAACTTGTAGCTTTAGCTGAACACTGTTCAGTGGATGCACTACACTAACTTGTAGCTTTAGCTGAACACTGTTCAGAGGACGCACTACACTAACTTTTAGCTTTAGCTGAACACTGTGCACTACACTAACTTGTAGCTTTAGCTGAACACTGTTCAGAGGACGCACTACACTAACTTGTAACTTTAGCTGTACACTGTGCACTACACTAACTTGTAGCTTTAGCTGAACACTGTTCAGAGGATGCACGACACTAACTTGTAGCTTTAGCTGAACACTGTGCACTACACTAATTTGTATCTTTAGCTGAACACTGTTCAGAGGACGCACTACACTAACTTGTAGTTTTAGCTGAACACTGTTCAGAGGATGCACTACACTAACTTGTAACTTTAGCTGAACACTGTGCACTACACTAACTTGTAGCTTTAGTTGAACACTGTTCAGACGACGCACTACACTAACTTGTAGCTTTAGCTGAACACTGTGCAGAGGTCGCACTACACTAACTTGTAGCTTTAGCTGAACACTGTTCAGAGGACGCACTACACTAACTTGTAGCTTTAGCTGAACACTGTTCAGAGGACGCACTACACTAACTTGTTACTTTAGCTGAACACTGTGCACTACACTAACTTGTAGCTTTTGCTGAACACTGTTCAGAGGACGCACTACACTAACTTGTAGTTTTAGCTAAACACTGTTCAGAGGACGCGCTACACAAACTTGTAGCTTTAGCTGAACACTGTGCACTACACTAACTTGTAGCTTTAGCTGAACACTGTTCAGAGGACGCACGACACTAACTTGTAGCTTTAGCTGAACACTGTGCAGTACACTAATTTGTATCTTTAGCTGAACACTGTTCAGAGGACGCACTACACTAACTTGTAGTTTTAGCTGAACACTGTTCAGAGGATGCACTACACTAACTTGTAACTTTAGCTGAACACTGTGCACTACACTAACTTGTAGCTTTAGCTGAACACTGTTCAGAGGACGCACTACACTAACTTGTAGCTTTAGCTGAACACTGTGAGGAGGACGCACTACACTAACTTGTAGCTTTAGCTGAACACTGTGCACTACACTAACTTGTAGCTTTAGCTGAACACTGTTCAGAGGACGCACTTCACTAACTTGTAGCTTTAGCTGAACACTGTGCACTACACTAACTTGTAGCTTTAGCAGAACACTGTTCAGAGGACGCATTACACTAACTTGTAGCTTTAGCTGAACACAGTTCAGAGGACACACTACACTAACTTGTAGCTTTAGCTGAACACTGTGCACTACACTAACTTGTAGCTTTAGCTGAACACTGTTCAGAGGACGCACTACACTAACTTGTAGCTTTAGCTGAACACTGTTCAGAGGACGCACTACACTAACTTGTAGCTTTAGCTGAACACTGTGCAGAGGTCGCACTACACTAACTTGTAGCTTTAGCTGAACACTGTGAGGAGGATGCACTACACTAACTTGTAGCTTTAGCTGAACACTGTGCACTACACTAACTTGTAGCTTTAGCTGAACACTGTGAGGAGGACTCACTACACTAACTTGTAGCTTTAGCTGAACACTGTGCAGAGGTCGCACTACACTAATTTGTAGCTTTAGCTGAATACTGTGAGGAGAACGCATTACACTAACTTGTAGCTTTAGCTGAACACTGTGAGGAGGATGCACTACACTAACTTGTAGCTTTAGCTGAACACTGTGCACTACACTAACTTGTAGCTTTAGCTGAACACTGTTCAGAGGATGCACTACACTAACTTGTAGCTTTAGCTGAACACTGTGCAGAGGTTGAACTACACTAACTTGTAGCTTTAGCTGAACACTGTGAGGAGGATGCACTACACTAACTTGTAGCTTTAGCTGAACACTGTGCACTACACTAACTTGTAGCTTTAGCTGAACACTGTTCAGAAGACGCACTACACTAACTTGTAGCTTTAGCTGAACACTGTTCAGAGGACACACTACACTAACTTGTATCTTTAGCTGAACACTGTGCACTACACTAACTTGTAGCTTTAGCTGAACACTGTTCAGAGGACGCACTACACTAACTTGTAGCTTTAGCTGAACACTGTTCAGAGGACGCACTACACTAACTTGTTACTTTAGCTGAACACTGTGCACTACACTAACTTGTAGCTTTAGCTGAACACTGTTCAGAGGACGCACTACACTAACTTGTAGTTTTAGCTAAACACTGTTCAGAGGATGCGCTACACAAACTTGTAGCTTTAGCTGAACACTGTGCACTACACTAAATTGTAGCTTTAGCTAAACACTGTTCAAAGGACGCACTACACTAACTTGTAGCTTTAGCTGAACACTGTGCACTACACTAACTTGTAGCTTTAGCAGAACACTGTTCAGAGGATGCACTACACTAACTTGTAGCTTTAGCTGAACACTGTGCACTACACTAACTTGTAGCTTTAGCTGAACACTGTTCAGGGGACGCATTACACTAACTTGTAGTTTTAGCTGAACACTGTGAGGAGGACGCACTACACTAACTTGTAGCTTTAGTTGAATCCTGTGTACTACACTAACTTGTAGCTTTAGCTGAACACTGTTCAGTGGATGCACTACACTAACTTGTAGCTTTAGCTGAACACTGTTCAGAGGACGCACTACACTAACTTTTAGCTTTAGCTGAACACTGTGCACTACACTAACTTGTAGCTTTAGCTGAACACTGTTCAGAGGACGCACTACACTAACTTGTAACTTTAGCTGTACACTGTGCACTACACTAACTTGTAGCTTTAGCTGAACACTGTTCAGAGGATGCACGACACTAACTTGTAGCTTTAGCTGAACACTGTGCACTACACTAATTTGTATCTTTAGCTGAACACTGTTCAGAGGACGCACTACACTAACTTGTAGTTTTAGCTGAACACTGTTCAGAGGATGCACTACACTAACTTGTAACTTTAGCTGAACACTGTGCACTACACTAACTTGTAGCTTTAGTTGAACACTGTTCAGACGACGCACTACACTAACTTGTAGCTTTAGCTGAACACTGTGCAGAGGTCGCACTACACTAACTTGTAGCTTTAGCTGAACACTGTTCAGAGGACGCACTACACTAACTTGTAGCTTTAGCTGAACACTGTTCAGAGGACGCACTACACTAACTTGTTACTTTAGCTGAACACTGTGCACTACACTAACTTGTAGCTTTTGCTGAACACTGTTCAGAGGACGCACTACACTAACTTGTAGTTTTAGCTAAACACTGTTCAGAGGACGCGCTACACAAACTTGTAGCTTTAGCTGAACACTGTGCACTACACTAACTTGTAGCTTTAGCTGAACACTGTTCAGAGGACGCACGACACTAACTTGTAGCTTTAGCTGAACACTGTGCAGTACACTAATTTGTATCTTTAGCTGAACACTGTTCAGAGGACGCACTACACTAACTTGTAGTTTTAGCTGAACACTGTTCAGAGGATGCACTACACTAACTTGTAACTTTAGCTGAACACTGTGCACTACACTAACTTGTAGCTTTAGCTGAACACTGTTCAGAGGACGCACTACACTAACTTGTAGCTTTAGCTGAACACTGTGCACTACACTAACTTGTAGCTTTAGTTGAACACTGTTCAGACGACGCACTACACTAACTTGTAGCTTTAGCTGAACACTGTGCAGAGGTCGCACTACACTAACTTGTAGCTTTAGCTGAACACTGTGAGGAGGATGCACTACACTAACTTGTAGCTTTAGCTGAACACTGTGCACTACACTAACTTGTATCTTTAGCTGAACACTGTTCAGAGGATGCACTACACTAACTTGTACCTTTAGTTGAACACTGTGCAGAGGTCGCACTAAACTAACTTGTAGCTTTAGCTGAACACTGTGAGGAGGACGCACTACACTAACTTGTAGCTTTAGCTGAACACTGTGCACTACACTAACTTGTAGCTTTAGCTGAACGCTGTACAGAGGTCGCACTACACTAACTTGTAGCATTAGCTTAACACTGTGAGGAGGATGCACTACACTAACTTGTAGCTTTAGCTGAACACTGTGCACTACACTTACTTGTAGCTTTAGCTGAACACTGTTCAGAGGACGCATTACACTAACTTGTAGCTTTAGCTGAACACTGTGAGGAGGACGCACTACACTAACTTGTAGCTTTAGCTGAACACTGTGCACTACACTAACTTGTAGCTTTAGCTGAACACTGTTCAGAGGACGCACTACACTAACTTGTAACTTTAGCTGAACACTGTGAGGAGGACGCATTACACTAACTTGTAACTTTAGCTGAACACTGTGCACTACACAAACTTGTAGCTTTAGCTTAACACTGTTTAGAGGACGCACTACACTAACTTGTAGCTTTAGCTGAACACTGTGCACTACACTAACTTGTAGCTTTAGCTAAACACTGTTCAGAGGACGCACTACACTAACTTGTAGCTTTAGCTGACCACTGTGCAGAGGTTGCACTACACTATGTTGTAGCTTTAGCTGAACACTGTGAGGAGGATACACTACACTAACTTGAAGCTTTAGCTGAACACTGTGCACTACACTCACTTGTAGCTTTAGCTGAACACTGTTCAGAGGACACACTACACTAACTTGTAGCTTTAGCTGAACACTGTGCACTACACTAACTTGTAGCTTTAGCTGAACACTGTTCAGAGGACGCATTACACTAACTTGTAGCTTTAGCTGAACACTGTTCAGAGGACGGACTACACTAACTTGTAGCTTTAGCTGAACACTGTGCACTACACTAACTTGTAGCTTTAGCTAAACACTGTTCAGAGGACGCACTACACTAACTTGTAGCTTTAGCTGAACACTGTGCAGAGGTCGCACTACACTAACTTGTAGCTTTAGCTGAACACTGTGAGGAGGATGCACTACACTAACTTGTAGCCTTAGCTGAACACTGTGCACTACACTAACTTGTAGCTTTAGCTGAACACTGTGAGGAGGACTCACTACACTAACTTGTAGCTTTAGCTGAACACTGTGCAGAGGTCGCACTACACTAATTTGTAGCTTTAGCTGATTACTGTGAGGAGGACGCATTACACTAACTTGTAGCTTTAGCTGAACACTGTGAAGAGGATGCACTACACTAACTTGTAGCTTCAGCTGAACACTGTGCACTACACTAACTTGTAGCTTTAGCTGAACACTGTTCAGAGGACACACTACACTAACTTGTAGCTTTAGCTGAACACTGTGAGGAGGACGCACTACACTAACTGGTAACTTTAGCTGAACACTGTGAGGAGGATGCACTACACTAACTTGTAACTTTAGCTGAACACTGTGCACTACACTAACTTGTAGCTTTAGCTGAACACTGTTCAGAGGATGCACTACACTAACGTGTAGCTTTAGCTGAACACTGTGCAGAGGTTGAACTACACTAACTTGTAGCTTTAGCTGAACACTGTGAGGAGGATGCACTACACTAACTTGTAGCTTTAGCTGAACACTGTGCACTACACTAACTTGTAGCTTTAGCAGAACACTGTTCAGAGGACGCATTACACTAACTTGTAGCTTTAGCTGAACACAGTTCAGAGGACGCACTACACTAACTTGTAGCTTTAGCTGAACACTGTGCACTACACTAACTTGTAGCTTTAGCTGAACACTGTTCAGAGGACGCACTACACTAACTTGTAGCTTTAGCTGAACACTGTTCAGAGGACGCACTACACTAACTTGTAGCTTTAGCTGAACACTGTGCAGAGGTCGCACTACACTAACTTGTAGCTTTAGCTGAACACTGTGCACTACACTAACTTGTAGCTTTAGCTGAACACTGTTCAGAGGACGCACTACACTAACTTGTAGCTTTAGCTGAACACTGTTCAGAGGACGCACTACACTAACTTGTTACTTTAGCTGAACACTGTGCACTACACTAACTTGTAGCTTTAGCTGAACACTGTTCAGAGGACGCACTACACTAACTTGTAGTTTTAGCTAAACACTGTTCAGAGGATGCGCTACACAAACTTGTAGCTTTAGCTGAACACTGTGCACTACACTAAATTGTAGCTTTAGCTAAACACTGTTCAAAGGACGCACTACACTAACTTGTAGCTTTAGCTGAACACTGTGCACTACACTAACTTGTAGCTTTAGCAGAACACTGTTCAGAGGACGCATTACACTAACTTGTAGCTTTAGCTGAACACAGTTCAGAGGATGCACTACACTAACTTGTAGCTTTAGCTGAACACTGTGCACTACACTAACTTGTAGCTTTAGCTGAACACTGTTCAGGGGACGCATTACACTAACTTGTAGCTTTAGCTGAACACTGTGAGGAGGACGCACTACACTAACTTGTAGCTTTAGTTGAATCCTGTGTACTACACTAACTTGTAGCTTTAGCTGAACACTGTTCAGTGGATGCACTACACTAACTTGTAGCTTTAGCTGAACACTGTTCAGAGGACGCACTACACTAACTTGTAACTTTAGCTGAACACTGTGCACTACACTAACTTGTAGCTTTAGCTGAACACTGTTCAGAGGACGCACTACACTAACTTGTAGCTTTAGCTGAACACTGTGCACTACACTAACTTGTAGCTTTAGCTGAACACTGTTCAGAGGATGCATTACACTAACTTGTAGCTTTAGCTGAACACTGTTCAGAGGACGCACTACACTAACTTTTAGCTTTAGCTGAACACTGTGCACTACACTAACTTGTAGCTTTAGCTGAACACTGTTCAGAGGACGCACTACACTAACTTGTAACTTTAGCTGTACACTGTGCACTACACTAACTTGTAGCTTTAGCTGAACACTGTTCAGAGGATGCACGACACTAACTTGTAGCTTTAGCTGAACACTGTGCACTACACTAATTTGTATCTTTAGCTGAACACTGTTCAGAGGACGCACTACACTAACTTGTAGTTTTAGCTGAACACTGTTCAGAGGATGCACTACACTAACTTGTAACTTTAGCTGAACACTGTGCACTACACTAACTTGTAGCTTTAGTTGAACACTGTTCAGACGACGCACTACACTAACTTGTAGCTTTAGCTGAACACTGTGCAGAGGTCGCACTACACTAACTTGTAGCTTTAGCTGAACACTGTTCAGAGGACGCACTACACTAACTTGTAGCTTTAGCTGAACACTGTTCAGAGGACGCACTACACTAACTTGTTACTTTAGCTGAACACTGTGCACTACACTAACTTGTAGCTTTTGCTGAACACTGTTCAGAGGACGCACTACACTAACTTGTAGTTTTAGCTAAACACTGTTCAGAGGACGCGCTACACAAACTTGTAGCTTTAGCTGAACACTGTGCACTACACTAACTTGTAGCTTTAGCTGAACACTGTTCAGAGGACGCACGACACTAACTTGTAGCTTTAGCTGAACACTGTGCACTACACTAATTTGTATCTTTAGCTGAACACTGTTCAGAGGACGCACTACACTAACTTGTAGTTTTAGCTGAACACTGTTCAGAGGATGCACTACACTAACTTGTAACTTTAGCTGAACACTGTGCACTACACTAACTTGTAGCTTTAGCTGAACACTGTTCAGAGGACGCACTACACTAACTTGTAGCTTTAGCTGAACACTGTGCACTACACTAACTTGTAGCTTTAGTTGAACACTGTTCAGACGACGCACTACACTAACTTGTAGCTTTAGCTGAACACTGTGCAGAGGTCGCACTACACTAACTTGTAGCTTTAGCTGAACACTGTGAGGAGGATGCACTACACTAACTTGTAGCTTTAGCTGAACACTGTGCACTACACTAACTTGTATCTTTAGCTGAACACTGTTCAGAGGATGCACTACACTAACTTGTACCTTTAGTTGAACACTGTACAGAGGTCGCACTACACTAACTTGTAGCATTAGCTTAACACTGTGAGGAGGATGCACTACACTAACTTGTAGCTTTAGCTGAACACTGTGCACTACACTTACTTGTAGCTTTAGCTGAACACTGTTCAGAGGACGCATTACACTAACTTGTAGCTTTAGCTGAACACTGTGAGGAGGACGCACTACACTAACTTGTAGCTTTAGCTGAACACTGTGCACTACACTAACTTGTAGCTTTAGCTGAACACTGTTCAGAGGACGCACTACACTAACTTGTAACTTTAGCTGAACACTGTGAGGAGGACGCATTACACTAACTTGTAACTTTAGCTGAACACTGTGCACTACACAAACTTGTAGCTTTAGCTTAACACTGTTTAGAGGACGCACTACACTAACTTGTAGCTTTAGCTGAACACTGTGCACTACACTAACTTGTAGCTTTAGCTAAACACTGTTCAGAGGACGCACTACACTAACTTGTAGCTTTAGCTGACCACTGTGCAGAGGTTGCACTACACTATGTTGTAGCTTTAGCTGAACACTGTGAGGAGGATACACTACACTAACTTGAAGCTTTAGCTGAACACTGTGCACTACACTCACTTGTAGCTTTAGCTGAACACTGTTCAGAGGACACACTACACTAACTTGTAGCTTTAGCTGAACACTGTGCACTACACTAACTTGTAGCTTTAGCTGAACACTGTTCAGAGGACGGACTACACTAACTTGTAGCTTTAGCTGAACACTGTGCACTACACTAACTTGTAGCTTTAGCTAAACACTGTTCAGAGGACGCACTACACTAACTTGTAGCTTTAGCTGAACACTGTGCAGAGGTCGCACTACACTAACTTGTAGCTTTAGCTGAACACTGTGAGGAGGATGCACTACACTAACTTGTAGCCTTAGCTGAACACTGTGCACTACACTAACTTGTAGCTTTAGCTGAACACTGTGAGGAGGACTCACTACACTAACTTGTAGCTTTAGCTGAACACTGTGCAGAGGTCGCACTACACTAATTTGTAGCTTTAGCTGAATACTGTGAGGAGGACGCATTACACTAACTTGTAGCTTTAGCTGAACACTGTGAAGAGGATGCACTACACTAACTTGTAGCTTCAGCTGAACACTGTGCACTACACTAACTTGTAGCTTTAGCTGAACACTGTTCAGAGGACACACTACACTAACTTGTAGCTTTAGCTGAACACTGTGAGGAGGACGCACTACACTAACTGGTAACTTTAGCTGAACACTGTGAGGAGGATGCACTACACTAACTTGTAACTTTAGCTGAACACTGTGCACTACACTAACTTGTAGCTTTAGCTGAACACTGTTCAGAGGATGCACTACACTAACGTGTAGCTTTAGCTGAACACTGTGCAGAGGTTGAACTACACTAACTTGTAGCTTTAGCTGAACACTGTGAGGAGGATGCACTACACTAACTTGTAGCTTTAGCTGAACACTGTGCACTACACTAACTTGTAGCTTTAGCTGAACACTGTTCAGAGGACGCACTACACTAACTTGTAGCTGTAGCTGAACACTGTGCAGAGGTTGAACTACACTAACTTGTAACTTTAGCTGAACACTGTGAGGAGGAGGATGCATTACACTAACTTGTAGCTTTAGCTGAACACTGTGCACTACACTAACTTGCAGCTTTAGCTGAACACTGTTCAGAGGACGCACTACACTAAGTTGTAGCTTTAGCTGAACACTGTTCAGAGGACGCACTACACTAACTTGTAACTTTAGCTGAACACTGTGCACTACACTAACTTGTAGCTTTAGCTGAACACTGTTCAGAGGACGCACTACACTAACTTGTAGTTTTAGCTAAACACTGTTCAGAGGACGCACTACACAAACTTGTAGCTTTAGCTGAACACTGTGCACTACACTAAATTGTAGCTTTAGCTGAACACTGTTCAGAGGACGCACTACACTAACTTGTAGCTTTAGCTGAACACTGTGCACTACACTAACTTGTAGCTTTAGCTGAACACTGTGCAGAGGACGCACTACACTAACTTGTAACTTTAGCTGAACACTGTGCACTACACTAACTTGTAGCTTTAGCTGAACACTGTTCAGAGGATGCACTACACTAACTTGTAGCTTTAGCTGAACACTGTTCAGAAGACGCACTACACTAACTTTTTACTTTAGCTGAACACTGTGCACTACACTAACTTGTAGCTTTAGCTGAACACTGTTCAGAGGACGCACTACACTAACTTGTAGTTTTCGCTAAACACTGTTCAGAGGACGCGCTACACAAACTTGTAGCTTTAGCTGAACACTGTGCACTACACTAAATTGTAGCTTTAGCTGAACACTGTTCAGAGGACGCACTACACTAACTTGTAGCTTTAGCTGAACACTGTGCACTACACTAACTTGTAGCTTTAGCAGAACACTGTTCAGAGGACGCATTACACTAACTTGTAGCTTTAGCTGAACACAGTTCAGAGGACGCACTACACTAACTTGTAGCTTTAGCTGAACACTGTGCACTACACTAAGTTGTAGCTTTAGCTGAACACTGTTCAGGGGACGCATTACACCAACTTGTAGCTTTAGCTGAACACTGTGAGGAGGACGCACTACACTAACTTGTAGCTTGAGTTGAATCCTGTGTACTACACTAACTTGTAGCTTTAGCTGAACACTGTTCAGTGGATGCACTACACTAACTTGTAGCTTTAGCTGAACACTGTTCAGAGGACGCACTACACTAACTTGTAACTTTAGCTGAACACTGTGTACTACACTAACTTGTAGCTTTAGCTGAACACTGTTCAGAGGACGCACTACACTAACTTGTAGCTTTAGCTGAACACTGTGCACTACACTAACTTGTAGCTTTAGCTGAACACTGTTCAGAGGACGCAATACACTAACTTGTAGCTTTAGCTGAACACTGTTCAGAGGACGCACTACACTAACTTTTAGCTTTAGCTGAACACTGTGCACTACACTAACTTGTAGCTTTAGCTGAACACTGTTCAGAGGTCGCACTACACTAACTTGTAACTTTAGCTGTACACTGTGCACTACACTAACTTGTAGCTTTAGCTGAACACTGTTCAGAGGACGCACAACACTAACTTGTAGCTTTAGCTGAACACTGTGCACTACACTAATTTGTATCTTTAGCTGAACACTGTTCAGAGGACGCACTACACTAACTTGTAGTTTTAGCTGAACACTGTTCAGAGGATGCACTACACTAACTTGTAACTTTAGCTGAACACTGTGCACTACACTAACTTGTAGCTTTAGCTGAACACTGTTCAGAGGACGCACTACACTAACTTGTAGCTTTAGCTGAACACTGTGCACTACACTAACTTGTAGCTTTAGTTGAACACTGTTCAGAGGACACATTACACTAACTTGTAGCTTTAGCTGAACACAGTTCAGAGGACGCACTACACTAACTTGTAGCTTTAGCTGAACACTGTGCACTACACTAACTTGTAGCTTTAGCTGAACACTGTTCAGAGGACGCACTACACTAACTTGTAGCTTTAGCTGAACACTGTTCAGAGGACGCACTACACTAACTTGTAGCTTTAGCTGAACACTGTGCAGAGGTCGCACTACACTAACTTGTAGCTTTAGCTGAACACTGTGAGGAGGATGCACTACACTAACTTGTAGCTTTAGCTGAACACTGTGCACTACACTAACTTGTAGCTTTAGCTGAACACTGTGAGGAGGACTCACTACACTAACTTGTAGCTTTAGCTGAACACTGTGCAGAGGTCGCACTACACTAATTTGTAGCTTTAGCTGAATACTGTGAGGAGAACGCATTACACTAACTTGTAGCTTTAGCTGAACACTGTGAGGAGGATGCACTACACTAACTTGTAGCTTTAGCTGAACACTGTGCACTACACTAACTTGTAGCTTTAGCTGAACACTGTTCAGAGGATGCACTACACTAACTTGTAGCTTTAGCTGAACACTGTGCAGAGGTTGAACTACACTAACTTGTAGCTTTAGCTGAACACTGTGAGGAGGATGCACTACACTAACTTGTAGCTTTAGCTGAACACTGTGCACTACACTAACTTGTAGCTTTAGCTGAACACTGTTCAGAAGACGCACTACACTAACTTGTAGCTTTAGCTGAACACTGTTCAGAGGACACACTACACTAACTTGTATCTTTAGCTGAACACTGTGCACTACACTAACTTGTAGCTTTAGCTGAACACTGTTCAGAGGACGCACTACACTAACTTGTAGCTTTAGCTGAACACTGTTCAGAGGACGCACTACACTAACTTGTTACTTTAGCTGAACACTGTGCACTACACTAACTTGTAGCTTTAGCTGAACACTGTTCAGAGGACGCACTACACTAACTTGTAGTTTTAGCTAAACACTGTTCAGAGGATGCGCTACACAAACTTGTAGCTTTAGCTGAACACTGTGCACTACACTAAATTGTAGCTTTAGCTAAACACTGTTCAAAGGACGCACTACACTAACTTGTAGCTTTAGCTGAACACTGTGCACTACACTAACTTGTAGCTTTAGCAGAACACTGTTCAGAGGATGCACTACACTAACTTGTAGCTTTAGCTGAACACTGTGCACTACACTAACTTGTAGCTTTAGCTGAACACTGTTCAGGGGACGCATTACACTAACTTGTAGCTTTAGCTGAACACTGTGAGGAGGACGCACTACACTAACTTGTAGCTTTAGTTGAATCCTGTGTACTACACTAACTTGTAGCTTTAGCTGAACACTGTTCAGTGGATGCACTACACTAACTTGTAGCTTTAGCTGAACACTGTTCAGAGGACGCACTACACTAACTTTTAGCTTTAGCTGAACACTGTGCACTACACTAACTTGTAGCTTTAGCTGAACACTGTTCAGAGGACGCACTACACTAACTTGTAACTTTAGCTGTACACTGTGCACTACACTAACTTGTAGCTTTAGCTGAACACTGTTCAGAGGATGCACGACACTAACTTGTAGCTTTAGCTGAACACTGTGCACTACACTAATTTGTATCTTTAGCTGAACACTGTTCAGAGGACGCACTACACTAACTTGTAGTTTTAGCTGAACACTGTTCAGAGGATGCACTACACTAACTTGTAACTTTAGCTGAACACTGTGCACTACACTAACTTGTAGCTTTAGTTGAACACTGTTCAGACGACGCACTACACTAACTTGTAGCTTTAGCTGAACACTGTGCAGAGGTCGCACTACACTAACTTGTAGCTTTAGCTGAACACTGTTCAGAGGACGCACTACACTAACTTGTAGCTTTAGCTGAACACTGTTCAGAGGACGCACTACACTAACTTGTTACTTTAGCTGAACACTGTGCACTACACTAACTTGTAGCTTTTGCTGAACACTGTTCAGAGGACGCACTACACTAACTTGTAGTTTTAGCTAAACACTGTTCAGAGGACGCGCTACACAAACTTGTAGCTTTAGCTGAACACTGTGCACTACACTAACTTGTAGCTTTAGCTGAACACTGTTCAGAGGACGCACGACACTAACTTGTAGCTTTAGCTGAACACTGTGCAGTACACTAATTTGTATCTTTAGCTGAACACTGTTCAGAGGACGCACTACACTAACTTGTAGTTTTAGCTGAACACTGTTCAGAGGATGCACTACACTAACTTGTAACTTTAGCTGAACACTGTGCACTACACTAACTTGTAGCTTTAGCTGAACACTGTTCAGAGGACGCACTACACTAACTTGTAGCTTTAGCTGAACACTGTGCACTACACTAACTTGTAGCTTTAGTTGAACACTGTTCAGACGACGCACTACACTAACTTGTAGCTTTAGCTGAACACTGTGCAGAGGTCGCACTACACTAACTTGTAGCTTTAGCTGAACACTGTGAGGAGGATGCACTACACTAACTTGTAGCTTTAGCTGAACACTGTGCACTACACTAACTTGTATCTTTAGCTGAACACTGTTCAGAGGATGCACTACACTAACTTGTACCTTTAGTTGAACACTGTGCAGAGGTCGCACTAAACTAACTTGTAGCTTTAGCTGAACACTGTGAGGAGGACGCACTACACTAACTTGTAGCTTTAGCTGAACACTGTGCACTACACTAACTTGTAGCTTTAGCTGAACGCTGTACAGAGGTCGCACTACACTAACTTGTAGCATTAGCTTAACACTGTGAGGAGGATGCACTACACTAACTTGTAGCTTTAGCTGAACACTGTGCACTACACTTACTTGTAGCTTTAGCTGAACACTGTTCAGAGGACGCATTACACTAACTTGTAGCTTTAGCTGAACACTGTGAGGAGGACGCACTACACTAACTTGTAGCTTTAGCTGAACACTGTGCACTACACTAACTTGTAGCTTTAGCTGAACACTGTTCAGAGGACGCACTACACTAACTTGTAACTTTAGCTGAACACTGTGAGGAGGACGCATTACACTAACTTGTAACTTTAGCTGAACACTGTGCACTACACAAACTTGTAGCTTTAGCTTAACACTGTTTAGAGGACGCACTACACTAACTTGTAGCTTTAGCTGAACACTGTGCACTACACTAACTTGTAGCTTTAGCTAAACACTGTTCAGAGGACGCACTACACTAACTTGTAGCTTTAGCTGACCACTGTGCAGAGGTTGCACTACACTATGTTGTAGCTTTAGCTGAACACTGTGAGGAGGATACACTACACTAACTTGAAGCTTTAGCTGAACACTGTGCACTACACTCACTTGTAGCTTTAGCTGAACACTGTTCAGAGGACACACTACACTAACTTGTAGCTTTAGCTGAACACTGTGCACTACACTAACTTGTAGCTTTAGCTGAACACTGTTCAGAGGACGCATTACACTAACTTGTAGCTTTAGCTGAACACTGTTCAGAGGACGGACTACACTAACTTGTAGCTTTAGCTGAACACTGTGCACTACACTAACTTGTAGCTTTAGCTAAACACTGTTCAGAGGACGCACTACACTAACTTGTAGCTTTAGCTGAACACTGTGCAGAGGTCGCACTACACTAACTTGTAGCTTTAGCTGAACACTGTGAGGAGGATGCACTACACTAACTTGTAGCCTTAGCTGAACACTGTGCACTACACTAACTTGTAGCTTTAGCTGAACACTGTGAGGAGGACTCACTACACTAACTTGTAGCTTTAGCTGAACACTGTGCAGAGGTCGCACTACACTAATTTGTAGCTTTAGCTGATTACTGTGAGGAGGACGCATTACACTAACTTGTAGCTTTAGCTGAACACTGTGAAGAGGATGCACTACACTAACTTGTAGCTTCAGCTGAACACTGTGCACTACACTAACTTGTAGCTTTAGCTGAACACTGTTCAGAGGACACACTACACTAACTTGTAGCTTTAGCTGAACACTGTGAGGAGGACGCACTACACTAACTGGTAACTTTAGCTGAACACTGTGAGGAGGATGCACTACACTAACTTGTAACTTTAGCTGAACACTGTGCACTACACTAACTTGTAGCTTTAGCTGAACACTGTTCAGAGGATGCACTACACTAACGTGTAGCTTTAGCTGAACACTGTGCAGAGGTTGAACTACACTAACTTGTAGCTTTAGCTGAACACTGTGAGGAGGATGCACTACACTAACTTGTAGCTTTAGCTGAACACTGTGCACTACACTAACTTGTAGCTTTAGCAGAACACTGTTCAGAGGACGCATTACACTAACTTGTAGCTTTAGCTGAACACAGTTCAGAGGACGCACTACACTAACTTGTAGCTTTAGCTGAACACTGTGCACTACACTAACTTGTAGCTTTAGCTGAACACTGTTCAGAGGACGCACTACACTAACTTGTAGCTTTAGCTGAACACTGTTCAGAGGACGCACTACACTAACTTGTAGCTTTAGCTGAACACTGTGCAGAGGTCGCACTACACTAACTTGTAGCTTTAGCTGAACACTGTGCACTACACTAACTTGTAGCTTTAGCTGAACACTGTTCAGAGGACGCACTACACTAACTTGTAGCTTTAGCTGAACACTGTTCAGAGGACGCACTACACTAACTTGTTACTTTAGCTGAACACTGTGCACTACACTAACTTGTAGCTTTAGCTGAACACTGTTCAGAGGACGCACTACACTAACTTGTAGTTTTAGCTAAACACTGTTCAGAGGATGCGCTACACAAACTTGTAGCTTTAGCTGAACACTGTGCACTACACTAAATTGTAGCTTTAGCTAAACACTGTTCAAAGGACGCACTACACTAACTTGTAGCTTTAGCTGAACACTGTGCACTACACTAACTTGTAGCTTTAGCAGAACACTGTTCAGAGGACGCATTACACTAACTTGTAGCTTTAGCTGAACACAGTTCAGAGGATGCACTACACTAACTTGTAGCTTTAGCTGAACACTGTGCACTACACTAACTTGTAGCTTTAGCTGAACACTGTTCAGGGGACGCATTACACTAACTTGTAGCTTTAGCTGAACACTGTGAGGAGGACGCACTACACTAACTTGTAGCTTTAGTTGAATCCTGTGTACTACACTAACTTGTAGCTTTAGCTGAACACTGTTCAGTGGATGCACTACACTAACTTGTAGCTTTAGCTGAACACTGTTCAGAGGACGCACTACACTAACTTGTAACTTTAGCTGAACACTGTGCACTACACTAACTTGTAGCTTTAGCTGAACACTGTTCAGAGGACGCACTACACTAACTTGTAGCTTTAGCTGAACACTGTGCACTACACTAACTTGTAGCTTTAGCTGAACACTGTTCAGAGGATGCATTACACTAACTTGTAGCTTTAGCTGAACACTGTTCAGAGGACGCACTACACTAACTTTTAGCTTTAGCTGAACACTGTGCACTACACTAACTTGTAGCTTTAGCTGAACACTGTTCAGAGGACGCACTACACTAACTTGTAACTTTAGCTGTACACTGTGCACTACACTAACTTGTAGCTTTAGCTGAACACTGTTCAGAGGATGCACGACACTAACTTGTAGCTTTAGCTGAACACTGTGCACTACACTAATTTGTATCTTTAGCTGAACACTGTTCAGAGGACGCACTACACTAACTTGTAGTTTTAGCTGAACACTGTTCAGAGGATGCACTACACTAACTTGTAACTTTAGCTGAACACTGTGCACTACACTAACTTGTAGCTTTAGTTGAACACTGTTCAGACGACGCACTACACTAACTTGTAGCTTTAGCTGAACACTGTGCAGAGGTCGCACTACACTAACTTGTAGCTTTAGCTGAACACTGTTCAGAGGACGCACTACACTAACTTGTAGCTTTAGCTGAACACTGTTCAGAGGACGCACTACACTAACTTGTTACTTTAGCTGAACACTGTGCACTACACTAACTTGTAGCTTTTGCTGAACACTGTTCAGAGGACGCACTACACTAACTTGTAGTTTTAGCTAAACACTGTTCAGAGGACGCGCTACACAAACTTGTAGCTTTAGCTGAACACTGTGCACTACACTAACTTGTAGCTTTAGCTGAACACTGTTCAGAGGACGCACGACACTAACTTGTAGCTTTAGCTGAACACTGTGCACTACACTAATTTGTATCTTTAGCTGAACACTGTTCAGAGGACGCACTACACTAACTTGTAGTTTTAGCTGAACACTGTTCAGAGGATGCACTACACTAACTTGTAACTTTAGCTGAACACTGTGCACTACACTAACTTGTAGCTTTAGCTGAACACTGTTCAGAGGACGCACTACACTAACTTGTAGCTTTAGCTGAACACTGTGCACTACACTAACTTGTAGCTATAGTTGAACACTGTTCAGACGACGCACTACACTAACTTGTAGCTTTAGCTGAACACTGTGCAGAGGTCGCACTACACTAACTTGTAGCTTTAGCTGAACACTGTGAGGAGGATGCACTACACTAACTTGTAGCTTTAGCTGAACACTGTGCACTACACTAACTTGTATCTTTAGTTGAACACTGTTCAGAGGATGCACTACACTAACTTGTACCTTTAGTTGAACACTGTACAGAGGTCGCACTACACTAACTTGTAGCATTAGCTTAACACTGTGAGGAGGATGCACTACACTAACTTGTAGCTTTAGCTGAACACTGTGCACTACACTTACTTGTAGCTTTAGCTGAACACTGTTCAGAGGACGCATTACACTAACTTGTAGCTTTAGCTGAACACTGTGAGGAGGACGCACTACACTAACTTGTAGCTTTAGCTGAACACTGTGCACTACACTAACTTGTAGCTTTAGCTGAACACTGTTCAGAGGACGCACTACACTAACTTGTAACTTTAGCTGAACACTGTGAGGAGGACGCATTACACTAACTTGTAACTTTAGCTGAACACTGTGCACTACACAAACTTGTAGCTTTAGCTTAACACTGTTTAGAGGACGCACTACACTAACTTGTAGCTTTAGCTGAACACTGTGCACTACACTAACTTGTAGCTTTAGCTAAACACTGTTCAGAGGACGCACTACACTAACTTGTAGCTTTAGCTGACCACTGTGCAGAGGTTGCACTACACTATGTTGTAGCTTTAGCTGAACACTGTGAGGAGGATACACTACACTAACTTGAAGCTTTAGCTGAACACTGTGCACTACACTCACTTGTAGCTTTAGCTGAACACTGTTCAGAGGACACACTACACTAACTTGTAGCTTTAGCTGAACACTGTGCACTACACTAACTTGTAGCTTTAGCTGAACACTGTTCAGAGGACGCATTACACTAACTTGTAGCTTTAGCTGAACACTGTTCAGAGGACGGACTACACTAACTTGTAGCTTTAGCTGAACACTGTGCACTACACTAACTTGTAGCTTTAGCTAAACACTGTTCAGAGGACGCACTACACTAACTTGTAGCTTTAGCTGAACACTGTGCAGAGGTCGCACTACACTAACTTGTAGCTTTAGCTGAACACTGTGAGGAGGATGCACTACACTAACTTGTAGCCTTAGCTGAACACTGTGCACTACACTAACTTGTAGCTTTAGCTGAACACTGTGAGGAGGACTCACTACACTAACTTGTAGCTTTAGCTGAACACTGTGCAGAGGTCGCACTACACTAATTTGTAGCTTTAGCTGAATACTGTGAGGAGGACGCATTACACTAACTTGTAGCTTTAGCTGAACACTGTGAAGAGGATGCACTACACTAACTTGTAGCTTCAGCTGAACACTGTGCACTACACTAACTTGTAGCTTTAGCTGAACACTGTTCAGAGGACACACTACACTAACTTGTAGCTTTAGCTGAACACTGTGAGGAGGACGCACTACACTAACTGGTAACTTTAGCTGAACACTGTGAGGAGGATGCACTACACTAACTTGTAACTTTAGCTGAACACTGTGCACTACACTAACTTGTAGCTTTAGCTGAACACTGTTCAGAGGATGCACTACACTAACGTGTAGCTTTAGCTGAACACTGTGCAGAGGTTGAACTACACTAACTTGTAGCTTTAGCTGAACACTGTGAGGAGGATGCACTACACTAACTTGTAGCTTTAGCTGAACACTGTGCACTACACTAACTTGTAGCTTTAGCTGAACACTGTTCAGAGGACGCACTACACTAACTTGTAGCTGTAGCTGAACACTGTGCAGAGGTTGAACTACACTAACTTGTAACTTTAGCTGAACACTGTGAGGAGGAGGATGCATTACACTAACTTGTAGCTTTAGCTGAACACTGTGCACTACACTAACTTGCAGCTTTAGCTGAACACTGTTCAGAGGACGCACTACACTAAGTTGTAGCTTTAGCTGAACACTGTTCAGAGGACGCACTACACTAACTTGTAACTTTAGCTGAACACTGTGCACTACACTAACTTGTAGCTTTAGCTGAACACTGTTCAGAGGACGCACTACACTAACTTGTAGTTTTAGCTAAACACTGTTCAGAGGACGCACTACACAAACTTGTAGCTTTAGCTGAACACTGTGCACTACACTAAATTGTAGCTTTAGCTGAACACTGTTCAGAGGACGCACTACACTAACTTGTAGCTTTAGCTGAACACTGTGCACTACACTAACTTGTAGCTTTAGCTGAACACTGTGCAGAGGACGCACTACACTAACTTGTAACTTTAGCTGAACACTGTGCACTACACTAACTTGTAGCTTTAGCTGAACACTGTTCAGAGGATGCACTACACTAACTTGTAGCTTTAGCTGAACACTGTTCAGAAGACGCACTACACTAACTTTTTACTTTAGCTGAACACTGTGCACTACACTAACTTGTAGCTTTAGCTGAACACTGTTCAGAGGACGCACTACACTAACTTGTAGTTTTCGCTAAACACTGTTCAGAGGACGCGCTACACAAACTTGTAGCTTTAGCTGAACACTGTGCACTACACTAAATTGTAGCTTTAGCTGAACACTGTTCAGAGGACGCACTACACTAACTTGTAGCTTTAGCTGAACACTGTGCACTACACTAACTTGTAGCTTTAGCAGAACACTGTTCAGAGGACGCATTACACTAACTTGTAGCTTTAGCTGAACACAGTTCAGAGGACGCACTACACTAACTTGTAGCTTTAGCTGAACACTGTGCACTACACTAAGTTGTAGCTTTAGCTGAACACTGTTCAGGGGACGCATTACACCAACTTGTAGCTTTAGCTGAACACTGTGAGGAGGACGCACTACACTAACTTGTAGCTTGAGTTGAATCCTGTGTACTACACTAACTTGTAGCTTTAGCTGAACACTGTTCAGTGGATGCACTACACTAACTTGTAGCTTTAGCTGAACACTGTTCAGAGGACGCACTACACTAACTTGTAACTTTAGCTGAACACTGTGTACTACACTAACTTGTAGCTTTAGCTGAACACTGTTCAGAGGACGCACTACACTAACTTGTAGCTTTAGCTGAACACTGTGCACTACACTAACTTGTAGCTTTAGCTGAACACTGTTCAGAGGACGCAATACACTAACTTGTAGCTTTAGCTGAACACTGTTCAGAGGACGCACTACACTAACTTTTAGCTTTAGCTGAACACTGTGCACTACACTAACTTGTAGCTTTAGCTGAACACTGTTCAGAGGTCGCACTACACTAACTTGTAACTTTAGCTGTACACTGTGCACTACACTAACTTGTAGCTTTAGCTGAACACTGTTCAGAGGACGCACAACACTAACTTGTAGCTTTAGCTGAACACTGTGCACTACACTAATTTGTATCTTTAGCTGAACACTGTTCAGAGGACGCACTACACTAACTTGTAGTTTTAGCTGAACACTGTTCAGAGGATGCACTACACTAACTTGTAACTTTAGCTGAACACTGTGCACTACACTAACTTGTAGCTTTAGCTGAACACTGTTCAGAGGACGCACTACACTAACTTGTAGCTTTAGCTGAACACTGTGCACTACACTAACTTGTAGCTTTAGTTGAACACTGTTCAGAGGACACATTACACTAACTTGTAGCTTTAGCTGAACACAGTTCAGAGGACGCACTACACTAACTTGTAGCTTTAGCTGAACACTGTGCACTACACTAAGTTGTAGCTTTAGCTGAACACTGTTCAGGGGACGCATTACACTAACTTGTAGCTTTAGCTGAACACTGTGAGGAGGACGCACTACACTAACTTGTAGCTTGAGTTGAATCCTGTGTACTACACTAACTTGTAGCTTTAGCTGAACACTGTTCAGTGGATGCACTACACTAACTTGTAGCTTTAGCTGAACACTGTTCAGAGGACGCACTACACTAACTTGTAACTTTAGCTGAACACTGTGCACTACACTAACTTGTAGCTTTAGCTGAACACTGTTCAGAGGATGCACTACACTAACTTGTAGCTTTAGCTGAACACTGTGCACTACACTAACTTGTAGCTTTAGCTGAACACTGTTCAGAGGACGCAATACACTAACTTGTAGCTTTAGCTGAACACTGTTCAGAGGACGCACTACACTAACTTTTAGCTTTAGCTGAACACTGTGCACTACACTAACTTGTAGCTTTAGCTGAACACTGTTCAGAGGACGCACTACACTAACTTGTAACTTTAGCTGTACACTGTGCACTACACTAACTTGTAGCTTTAGCTGAACACTGTTCAGAGGACGCACAACACTAACTTGTAGCTTTAGCTGAACACTGTGCTCTACACTAATTTGTATCTTTAGCTGAACACTGTTCAGAGGACGCACTACACTAACTTGTAGTTTTAGCTGAACACTGTTCAGAGGATGCACTACACTAACTTGTAACTTTAGCTGAACACTGTGCACTACACTAACTTGTAGCTTTAGCTGAACACTGTTCAGAGGACGCACTACACTAACTTGTAGCTTTAGCTGAACACTGTGCACTACACTAACTTGTAGCTTTAGTTGAACACTGTTCAGACGACGCACTACACTAACTTGTAGCTTTAGCTGAACACTGTGCAGAGGTCGCACTACACTAACTTGTAGCTTTAGCTGAACACTGTGCACTACACTAACTTGTAGCTTTAGCTGAACACTGTTCAGAGGACGCATTACACTAACTTGTAGCTTTAGCTGAACACTGTGATGAGGACGCACTACACTAACTTGTAGCTTTAGCTGAACACTGTGCACTACACTAACTTGTAGGTTTAGCTGAACACTGTTCAGAGGACGCACTACACTAACTTGTAACTTTAGCTGTACACTGTGCACTACACTAACTTGTAGCTTTAGCTGAACACTGTTCAGAGGACGCACTACACTAACTTGTAGCTTTAGCTGAACACTGTGCACTACACTAACTTGTATCTTTAGCTGAACACTGTTCAGAGGACGCACTACACTAACTTGTAGCTTTAGCTGAACACTGTTCAGAGGACGCACTACACTAACTTGTAACTTTAGCTGAACACTGTGCACTACACTAACTTGTAGCTTTAGCTGAACACTGTGCAGAGGTCACACTACACTAACTTGTAGCTTTAGCTGAACACTGTGCACTACACTAACTTGTAGCTTTAGCTGAACACTGTTCAGAGGACGCAATACACTAACTTGTAGCTTTAGCTGAACACTGTTCAGAGGACGCACTACACTAACTTTTAGCTTTAGCTGAACACTGTGCACTACACTAACTTGTAGCTTTAGCTGAACACTGTTCAGAGGACGCACTACACTAACTTGTAACTTTAGCTGTACACTGTGCACTACACTAACTTGTAGCTTTAGCTGAACACTGTTCAGAGGACGCACAACACTAACTTGTAGCTTTAGCTGAACACTGTGCACTACACTAATTTGTATCTTTAGCTGAACACTGTTCAGAGGACGCACTACACTAACTTGTAGTTTTAGCTGAACACTGTTCAGAGGATGCACTACACTAACTTGTAACTTTAGCTGAACACTGTGCACTACACTAACTTGTAGCTTTAGCTGAACACTGTTCAGAGGACGCACTACACTAACTTGTAGCTTTAGCTGAACACTGTGCACTACACTAACTTGTAGCTTTAGTTGAACACTGTTCAGACGACGCACTACACTAACTTGTAGCTTTAGCTGAGCACTGTGCAGAGGTCGCACTACACTAACTTGTAGCTTTAGCTGAACACTGTGCACTACACTAACTTGTAGCTTTAGCTGAACACTGTTCAGAGGATGCATTACACTAACTTGTAGCTTTAGCTGAACACTGTGATGAGGACGCACTACACTAACTTGTAGCTTTAGCTGAACACTGTGCACTACACTAACTTGTAGCTTTAGCTGAACACTGTTCAGAGGACGCACTACACTAACTTGTAACTTTAGCTGTACACTGTGCACTACACTAACTTGTAGCTTTAGCTGAACACTGTTCAGAGGACGCACTACACTAACTTGTAGCTTTAGCTGAACACTGTGCACTACACTAACTTGTATCTTTAGCTGAACACTGTTCAGAGGACGCACTACACTAACTTGTAGCTTTAGCTGAACACTGTTCAGAGGACGCACTACACTAACTTGTAACTTTAGCTGAACACTGTGCACTACACTAACTTGTAGCTTTAGCTGAACACTGTGCAGAGGTCACACTACACTAACTTGTAGCTTTAGCTGAACACTGTTCAGAGGACGCACTACACTAACTTGTAGCTTTAGCTGAACACTGTGCACTACACTAACTTGTAGCTTTAGTTGAACACTGTTCAGACGACGCACTACACTAACTTGTAGCTTTAGCTGAACACTGTGCAGAGGTCGCACTACGATAACTTGTAGCTTTAGCTGAACACTGTGAGGAGGATGCACTACACTAACTTGTAGCTTTAGCTGAACACTGTGCACTACACTAACTTGTATCTTTAGCTGAACACTGTTCAGAAGACGCACTACACTAACTTGTACCTTTAGTTGAACACTGTGCACTACACTAACTTGTAGCTGTAGCTGAACACTGTGAGGAGGACTCACTACACTAACTTGTAGCTTTAGCTGAACACTGTGCACTACACTAACTTGTAGCTGTAGCTGAACACTGTGAGGAGGACTCACTACACTAACTTGTAGCTTTAGCTGAACAATGTGCAGAGGTCGCACTACACTAATTTGTAGCTTTAGCTGAATACTGTGAGGAGGACGCATTACACTAACTTGTAGCTTTAGCTGAACACTGTGAGGAGGATGCATTACACTAACTTGTAGCTTTAGCTGAACACTGTGCACTACACTAACTTGTAGCTTTAGCTGAACACTGTTCAGAGGACGCACTACACTAACTTGTAGCTTTAGCTGAACACTGTGCAGAGGTCGCACTACACTAACTTGTAGCTTTACCTGAACACTGTGCACTACACTAACTTGTAGCTTTAGCTGAACACTGTTCAGAGGACGCACTACACTAACTTGTAGCTTTATCTGAACACTGTGCACTACACTAACTTGTAGCTTTAGCTGAACACTGTTCAGAGGACGCACTACACTAACTTGTAGCTTTAGCTGAACACTGTGCACTACACTAACTTGTAGCTTTAGCTGAACACTGTTCAGAGGACGCATCACACTAACTTGTAGCTTTAGCTGAACACTGTTCAGAGGACGCACTACACTAACTTGTAGCTTTAGCTGAACACTGTGCACTACACTAACTTGTAGCTTTAGCTGAACACTGTTCAGAGGACGCATTACACTAACTTGTAGCTTTAGCTGAACACTGTGAGGAGGACGCACTACACTAACTTGTAGCTTTAGCTGAATCCTGTGTACTACACTAACTTGTAGTTTTAGCTGAACACTGTTCAGTGGATGCACTACACTAACTTGTAGCTTTAGCTGAACACTATTCAGAGGACGCACTACACTAACTTGTAACTTTAGCTGAACACTGTGCACTACACTAACTTGTAGCTTTAGCTGAACACTGTGCAGAGGACGCACTACACTAACTTCTAGCTTTAGCTGAACACTGTTCAGAGGACGCACTACACTAACTTGAAACTTTAGCTGAACACTGTGCACTACACTAACTTGTAGCTTTAGCTGAACACTGTTCAGAGGACGCATTACACTAAATTGTAGCTTTAGCTGAACACTGTTCAGAGGATGCACTACACTAACTTGTAGCTTTAGCTGAACACTGTTAAGAGGACACACTACACTAACTTGTAACTTTAGCTGAACACTGTGCACTACTCTAACTTGTAGCTTTAGCTGAACACTATTCAGAGGACGCATTACACTAACTTGTAGCTTTAGCTGAACACTGTGAGGAGGACGCACTACACTAACTTGTAGCTTTAGCTGAACACTGTGCACTACACTAACTTGTAGCTTTAGCTGAACACTGTTCAGAGGATGCACTACACTAACTTGTAACTTTAGCTGAACACTGTGAGGAGGACGCACTACACTAGCTTGTAACTTTAGCTGAACACTGTGCACTACACTAACTTGTAGCTTTAGCTGAACACTGTTTAGAGGACGCACTACACTAACTTGTAGCTTTATCTGAACAATGTTCAGAGGACGCACTACACAAACTTGTAGCTTTAGCTGAACACTGTTCAGAGGACGCACTACACTAACTTGTAGCTTTAGCTGAACACTGTGCACTACACTAACTTGTAGCTTTAGCTGAACACTGTTCAGAGGATGCACTACACTGACTTGTAGCTTTAGCTGAACACTGTGAGGAGGACGCACTACACTAACTTGTAGCTTTAACTGAACACTGTGCACTACACTAACTTGTAGCTTTAGCTGAACACTGTTCAGAGGACGCATTACACTAACTTGTAGCTTTAGCTGAACACTGTGAGGAGGACTCACTACACTAACTTGTAGCTTTAGCTGAACACTGTGCACTACACTAACTTGTAGCTTTAACTAAACACTGTTCAGAGGACGCACTACACTAACTTGTAGCTTTAGCTGAACACTGTGCAGAGGACGCACTACACTAACTTGTAGCTTTAGCTGAACACTGTGAGGAGGATGCACTACACTAACTTGTAACTTTAGCTGAACACTGCGCACTACACTAACTTGTAACTTTAGCTGAACACTGTTCAGAGGACGCACTACACTAACTTGTAGTTTTAGCTGAACACTGTTCAGAGGACGCACTACACTAACTTGTAACTTTAGCTGAACACTGTGCACTACACTAACTTGTAGCTTTAGCTGAACACTGTGCAGAGGTCACACTACACTAACTTGTAGCTTTACCTGAACACTGTGCACTACACTAACTTGTAGCTTTAGCTGAACACTGTTCAGAGGACGCACTACACTAACTTGTAGCTTTATCTGAACACTGTGCACTACACTAACTTGTAGCTTTAGCTGAACACTGTTCAGAGGACGCACTACACTAACTTGTAGCTTTAGCTGAACACTGTGCACTACACTAACTTGTAGCTTTAGCTGAACACTGTTCAGAGGACGCATCACACTAACTTGTAGCTTTAGCTGAACACTGTTCAGAGGACGCACTACACTAACTTGTAGCTTTAGCTGAACACTGTGCACTACACTAACTTGTAGCTTTAGCTGAACACTGTTCAGAGGACGCATTACACTAACTTGTAGCTTTAGCTGAACACTGTGAGGAGGACGCACTACACTAACTTGTAGCTTTAGCTGAATCCTGTGTACTACACTAACTTGTAGTTTTAGCTGAACACTGTTCAGTGGATGCACTACACTAACTTGTAGCTTTAGCTGAACACTATTCAGAGGACGCACTACACTAACTTGTAACTTTAGCTGAACACTGTGCACTACACTAACTTGTAGCTTTAGCTGAACACTGTGCAGAGGAAGCACTACACTAACTTCTAGCTTTAGCTGAACACTGTTCAGAGGACGCACTACACTAACTTGAAACTTTAGCTGAACACTGTGCACTACACTAACTTGTAGCTTTAGCTGAACACTGTTCAGAGGACGCATTACACTAAATTGTAGCTTTAGCTGAACACTGTTCAGAGGATGCACTACACTAACTTGTAGCTTTAGCTGAACACTGTTAAGAGGACACACTACACTAACTTGTAACTTTAGCTGAACACTGTGCACTACTCTAACTTGTAGCTTTAGCTGAACACTGTTCAGAGGACGCATTACACTAACTTGTAGCTTTAGCTGAACACTGTGAGGAGGACGCACTACACTAACTTGTAGCTTTAGCTGAACACTGTGCACTACACTAACTTGTAGCTTTAGCTGAACACTGTTCAGAGGATGCACTACACTAACTTGTAACTTTAGCTGAACACTGTGAGGAGGACGCACTACACTAGCTTGTAACTTTAGCTGAACACTGTGCACTACACTAACTTGTAGCTTTAGCTGAACACTGTTTAGAGGACGCACTACACTAACTTGTAGCTTTATCTGAACAATGTTCAGAGGACGCACTACACAAACTTGTAGCTTTAGCTGAACACTGTTCAGAGGACGCACTACACTAACTTGTAGCTTTAGCTGAACACTGTGCACTACACTAACTTGTAGCTTTAGCTGAACACTGTTCAGAGGATGCACTACACTGACTTGTAGCTTTAGCTGAACACTGTGAGGAGGACGCACTACACTAACTTGTAGCTTTAACTGAACACTGTGCACTACACTAACTTGTAGCTTTAGCTGAACACTGTTCAGAGGACGCATTACACTAACTTGTAGCTTTAGCTGAACACTGTGAGGAGGACGCACTACACTAACTTGTAGCTTTAGCTGAACACTGTGCACTACACTAACTTGTAGCTTTAACTAAACACTGTTCAGAGGACGCACTACACTAACTTGTAGCTTTAGCTGAACACTGTGCAGAGGACGCACTACACTAACTTGTAGCTTTAGCTGAACACTGTGAGGAGGATGCACTACACTAACTTGTAACTTTAGCTGAACACTGTGCACTACACTAACTTGTAACTTTAGCTGAACACTGTTCAGAGGACGCACTACACTAACTTGTAGTTTTAGCTGAACACTGTTCAGAGGACGCACTACACTAACTTGTAACTTTAGCTGAACACTGTGCACTACACTAACTTGTAGCTTTAGCTGAACACTGTGCAGAGGTCACACTACACTAACTTGTAGCTTTAGCTGAACACTGTTCAGAGGACGCACTACACAAACTTGTAGCTTTAGCTGAACACTGTGCACTACACTAACTTGTAGCTTTAGCTGAAAACTGTTCAGTGGACGCACTACACTAACTTGTAGCTTTAGCTGAACACTGTGCACTACACTAACTTGTAGCTTTAGCTGAACACTGTGCAGAGGACGCATTACACTAACTTGTAGCTTTAGCTGAACACTGTTCAGAGGACGCACTACACTAACCTGTAACTTTAGCTGAACACTGTGCACTACACTAACTTGTAGCTTTAGCTGAACACTGTTCAGAGGACGCACTACACTAGCTTGTAGCTTTAGCTGAACACTGTTCAGAGGACGCACTACACTAACTTTTAACTTTAGCTGAACACTGTCAACTACACTAACTTGTAGCTTTAGCTGAACACTGTGCACTACACTAACTTGTATCTTTAGCTGAACACTGTTCAGAGGACGCACTACACTAACTTGTAGCTTTAGTTGAACACTATGCAGAGGTCGCACTACACTAACTTGTAGCTTTAGCTGAACACTGTGAGGAGGACGCACTACACTAACTTGTAGCTTTAGCTGAACACTGTGCACTACACTAACTTGTAGCTTTAGCTGAACACTGTGAGGAGGACTCAGTACACTAACTTGTAGCTTTAGCTGAACACTGTGCAGAGGTCGCACTACACTAATTTGTAGCTTTAGGTGAATACTGTGAGGAGGACGCATTACACTAACTTGTAGCTTTAGCTGAACACTGTGAGGAGGATGCACTACACTAACTTGTAGCTTTAGCTGAACACTGTGCACTACACTAACTTGTAGCTTTAGCTGAACACTGTGCAGAGGTCGCACTACACTAACTTGTAGCTTTAGCTGAACACTGTGAGGAGGATGCACTACACTAACTTGTAGCTTTAGCTGAACCCTGTGCACTACACTAACTTGTAGCTTTAGCTGAACACTGTTCAGAGGACGCACTACACTAACTTGTAGCTTTAGCTGAACACTGTTCAGAGGACGCACTACACTAACTTGTAGCTTTAGCTGAACACTGTGCACTACACTAACTTGTAGCTTTAGCTGAACACTGTTCAGAGGATGCATTACACTAATTTGTAGCTTTAGCTGAACACTGTTCAGAGGACGCACTACACTAACTTGTAGCTTTAGCTAAACACTGTGCATTACACTAACTTGTAGCTTTAGCTGAACACTGTTCAGAGGACGCATTACACTAACTTGTAGCTTTAGCTGAACACTGTGAGGAGGACGCACTACACTAACTTGTAGCTTTAGCTGAATCCTGTGTACTACACTAACTTGTAGCTTTAGCTGAACACTGTTCAGAGGACGCACTACACTAACTTGTAGCTTTAGCTGAACACAGTTCAGAGGACGCACTACACTAACTTGTAACTTTAGCTGAACACTGTGCACTACACTAACTTGTAGCTTTAGCTTAACACTGTTCAGAGGACGCATTACACTAACTTGTAGCTTTAGCTGAACACTGTGAGGAGGGCACAGTACACTAACTTGTATCTTTAGCTGAATCCTGTGTACTACACTAACTTGTAGCTTTAGCTGAACACTGTTCAGAGGACGCACTACACTAACTTGTAGCTTTAGCTGAACACTGTTCAGAGGACGCATTACACTAACTTGTAGCTTTAGCTGAACACTGTTCAGATTACGCACTACACTAACTTGTAGCTTTAGCTGAACACTGTTCAGAGGACGCACTACACTAACTTGTAGCTTTAGCTGAACACTGTTCAGAGGACGCACTACACTAACTTGTAACTTTAGCTGAACACTGTGTACTACTCTAACTTGTAGCTTTAGCTGAACACTGTTCAGAGGACGCACTACACTAACTTTTAGTTTTAGCTAAACACTGTTCAGAGGACGCACTACACAAACTTGTAGCTTTAGCTGAGCACTGTGCACTACACTAAATTGTAGCTTTAGCTGAACACTGTTCAGAGGACGCACTACACTAACTTGTAGCTTTAGCTGAACACTGTGCACTATACTAACTTGTAGCTTTAGCTGAACACTGTTCAGAGGACGCACTACACAAACTTGTAGCTTTAGCTGAACACTGTTCAGAGGACGCACTACACTAACTTGTAGCTTTAGCTGAACACTGTGCACTACACTAACTTGTAGCTTTAGCTGAACACTGTTCAGAGGACGCATTACACTAACTTGTAGCTTTAGCTGAACACTGTGAGGAGGATGCACTACACTAACTTGTAGCTTTAGTTGAATCCTGTGTACTACACTAACTTGTAGCTTTAGCTGAACACTGTTCAGTGGATGCACTACACTAACTTGTAGCTTTAGCTGAACACTGTTCAGAGGACGCACTACACTAACTTGTAACTTTAGCTGAACACTGTGCACTACACTAACTTATAGCTTTAGCTGAACACTGTTCAGAGGATGCACTACACTAACTTGTAGCTTTAGCTGAACACTGTGCACTACACTAACTTGTAGCTTTAGCTGAACACTGTTCAGAGGATGCATTACACTAACTTGTAGCTTTAGCTGAACACTGTGAGGAGGACGCACTACACTAACTTGTAGCTTTAGCTGAACACTGTTCAGAGGACGCACTACACTAACTTGTAACTTTAGCTGAACACTGTGCACTACACTAACTTGTAACTTTAGCTGAACACTGTTCAGAGGACGCACTACACTAACTTGTAGTTTTAGCTGAACACTGTTCAGAGGACGCACTACACTAACTTGTAACTTTAGCTGAACACTGCACTACACTAACTTGTAGCTTTAGCTGAACACTGTTCAGACGACGCACTACAATAACTTGTAGCTTTAGCTGAACACTGTGCAGAGGTCGCATTACACTAACTTGTAGCTTTAGCTGAACACTGTGAGGAGGATGCACTACACTAACTTGTAGCTTTAGCTGAACACTGTGCACTACACTAACTTGTATCTTTAGCTGAACACTGTTCAGAGGACGCACTACACTAACTTGTACCTTTAGTTGAACACTGTGCAGAGGTCGCACAACACTAACTTGTAGCTTTAGCTGAACACTGTGAGGAGGACGCACTACACTAACTTGTAGCTTTAGCGGAACACTGTGCACTACACTAACTTGTAGCTGTAGCTGAACACTGTGAGGAGGACTCACTACACTAACTTGTAGCTTTAGCTGAACAATGTGCAGAGGTCGCACTACACTAATTTGTAGCTTTAGCTGAATACTGTGAGGAGGACGCATTACACTAACTTGTAGCTTTAGCTGAACACTGTGAGGAGGATGCACTACACTAACTTGTAGCTTTAGCTGAACACTGTGCACTACACTAACTTGTATCTTTAGCTGAACACTGTTCAGAGGACGCACTACACAAACTTGTACCTTTAGTTGAACACTGTGCACTACACTAACTTGTAGCTGTAGCTGAACACTGTGAGGAGGACTCACTACACTAACTTGTAGCTTTAGCTGAACACTGTGCACTACACTAACTTGTAGCTGTAGCTGAACACTGTGAGGAGGACTCACTACACTAACTTGTAGCTTTAGCTGAACAATGTGCAGAGGTCGCACTACACTAATTTGTAGCTTTAGCTGAATACTGTGAGGAGGACGCATTACACTAACTTGTAGCTTTAGCTGAACACTGTGAGGAGGATGCATTACACTAACTTGTAGCTTTAGCTGAACACTGTGCACTACACTAACTTGTAGCTTTAGCTGAACACTGTTCAGAGGACGCACTACACTAACTTGTAGCTTTAGCTGAACACTGTGCAGAGGTCGCACTACACTAACTTGTAGCTTTACCTGAACACTGTGCACTACACTAACTTGTAGCTTTAGCTGAACACTGTTCAGAGGACGCACTACACTAACTTGTAGCTTTATCTGAACACTGTGCACTACACTAACTTGTAGCTTTAGCTGAACACTGTTCAGAGGACGCACTACACTAACTTGTAGCTTTATCTGAACACTGTGCACTACACTAACTTGTAGCTTTAGCTGAACACTGTTCAGAGGACGCACTACACTAACTTGTAGCTTTAGCTGAACACTGTGCACTACACTAACTTGTAGCTTTAGCTGAACACTGTTCAGAGGACGCATTACACTAACTTGTAGCTTTAGCTGAACACTGTTCAGAGGACGCACTACACTAACTTGTAGCTTTAGCTGAACACTGTGCACTACACTAACTTGTAGCTTTAGCTGAACACTGTTCAGAGGACGCATTACACTAACTTGTAGCTTTAGCTGAACACTGTGAGGAGGACGCACTACACTAACTTGTAGCTTTAGCTGAATCCTGTGTACTACACTAACTTGTAGTTTTAGCTGAACACTGTTCAGTGGATGCACTACACTAACTTGTAGCTTTAGCTGAACACTATTCAGAGGACGCACTACACTAACTTGTAACTTTAGCTGAATACTGTGCACTACACTAACTTGTAGCTTTAGCTGAACACTGTGCAGAGGACGCACTACACTAACTTCTAGCTTTAGCTGAACACTGTTCAGAGGACGCACTACACTAACTTGAAACTTTAGCTGAACACTGTGCACTACACTAACTTGTAGCTTTAGCTGAACACTGTTCAGAGGACGCATTACACTAAATTGTAGCTTTAGCTGAACACTGTTCAGAGGATGCACTACACTAACTTGTAGCTTTAGCTGAACACTGTTAAGAGGACACACTACACTAACTTGTAACTTTAGCTGAACACTGTGCACTACTCTAACTTGTAGCTTTAGCTGAACACTGTTCAGAGGACGCATTACACTAACTTGTAGCTTTAGCTGAACACTGTGAGGAGGACGCACTACACTAACTTGTAGCTTTAGCTGAACACTGTGCACTACACTAACTTGTAGCCTTAACTGAACACTGTTCAGAGGATGCACTACACTAACTTGTAACTTTAGCTGAACACTGTGAGGAGGACGCACTACACTAACTTGTAACTTTAGCTGAACACTGTGCACTACACTAACTTGTAGCTTTAGCTGAACACTGTTTAGAGGACGCACTACACTAACTTGTAGCTTTATCTGAACAATGTTCAGAGGACGCACTACACAAACTTGTAGCTTTAGCTGAACACTGTGAGGAGGACGCACTACACTAACTTTTAACTTTAGCTGAACACTGTGCACTACACTAACTTGTAGCTTTACCTGAACACTGTGCAGAGGTCACACTACACTAACTTGTAGCTTTAGCTGAACACTGTGAGGAGGACGCACTACACTAACTTGTAGCTTTAGCTGAACACTGTGCACTACACTAACTTGTAGCTTTAGCTGAACACTGTTCAGAGGATGCACTACACTGACTTGTAGCTTTAGCTGAACACTGTGAGGAGGACGCACTACACTAACTTGTAGCTTTAACTGAACACTGTGCACTACACTAACTTGTAGCTTTAGCTGAACACTGTTCAGAGGACGCATTACACTAACTTGTAGCTTTAGCTGAACACTGTGAGGAGGACGCACTACACTAACTTGTAGCTTTAGCTGAACACTGTGCACTACACTAACTTGTAGCTTTAACTAAACACTGTTCAGAGGACGCACTACACTAACTTGTAGCTTTAGCTGAACACTGTGCAGAGGACGCACTACACTAACTTGTAGCTTTAGCTGAACACTGTGAGGAGGATGCACTACACTAACTTGTAACTTTAGCTGAACACTGTGCACTACACTAACTTGTAACTTTAGCTGAACACTTCAGAGGACGCACTACACTAACTTGTAGTTTTAGCTGAACACTGTTCAGAGGACGCACTACACTAACTTGTAACTTTAGCTGAACACTGTGCACTACACTAACTTGTAGCTTTAGCTGAACACTGTGCAGAGGTCACACTACACTAACTTGTAGCTTTAGCTGAACACTGTTCAGAGGACGCACTACACAAACTTGTAGCTTTAGCTGAACACTGTGCACTACACTAACTTGTAGCTTTAGCTGAAAACTGTTCAGTGGACGCACTACACTAACTTGTAGCTTTAGCTGAACACTGTGCACTACACTAACTTGTAGCTTTAGCTGAACACTGTTCAGAGGACGCATTACACTAACTTGTAGCTTTAGCTGAACACTGTGAGGAGGGCACACTACACTAACTTGTATCTTTAGCTGAATCCTGTGTACTACACTAACTTGTAGCTTTAGCTGAACACTGTTCAGAGGACGCACTACACTAACTTGTAGCTTTAGCTGAACACTGTTCAGAGGACGCACTACACTAACTTGTAGCTTTAGCTGAACACTGTTCAGAGGACGCACTACACTAACTTGTAACTTTAGCTGAACACTGTGCACTACACTAACTTGTAACTTTAGCTGAACACTGTTCAGAGGACGCACTACACTAACTTGTAGTTTTAGCTGAACACTGTTCAGAGGACGCACTACACTAACTTGTAACTTTAGCTGAACACTGTGCACTACACTAACTTGTAGCTTTAGCTGAACACTGTGCAGAGGTCACACTACACTAACTTGTAGCTTTAGCTGAACACTGTTCAGAGGACGCACTACACAAACTTGTAGCTTTAGCTGTACACTGTGCACTACACTAACTTGTAGCTTTAGCTGAAAACTGTTCAGAGGACGCACTACACTAACTTGTAGCTTTAGCTGAACACTGTGCACTACACTAACTTGTAGCTTTAGCTGAACACTGTGCAGAGGACGCATTACACTAACTTGTAGCATTAGCTGAACACTGTTCAGAGGACGCACTACACTAACTTGTAACTTTAGCTGAACACTGTGCACTACACTAACTTGTAGCTTTAGCTGAACACTGTTCAGAGGACGCACTACACTAACTTGTAGCTTTAGCTGAACACTGTTCAGATTTCGCACTACACTAACTTGTAACTTTAGCTGAACACTGTGAGGAGGACGCACTACACTAACTTGTAGCTTTAGCGGAACACTGTGCACTACACTAACTTGTAGCTGTAGCTGAACACTGTGAGGAGGACTCACTACACTAACTTGTAGCTTTAGCTGAACAATGTGCAGAGGTCGCACTACACTAATTTGTAGCTTTAGCTGAATACTGTGAGGAGGACGCATTACACTAACTTGTAGCTTTAGCTGAACACTGTGAGGAGGATGCACTACACTAACTTGTAGCTTTAGCTGAACACTGTGCACTACACTAACTTGTATCTTTAGCTGAACACTGTTCAGAGGACGCACTACACTAACTTGTACCTTTAGTTGAACACTGTGCACTACACTAACTTGTAGCTGTAGCTGAACACTGTGAGGAGGACTCACTACACTAACTTGTAGCTTTAGCTGAACACTGTGCACTACACTAACTTGTAGCTGTAGCTGAACACTGTGAGGAGGACTCACTACACTAACTTGTAGCTTTAGCTGAACAATGTGCAGAGGTCGCACTACACTAATTTGTAGCTTTAGCTGAATATTGTGAGGAGGACGCATTACACTAACTTGTAGCTTTAGCTGAACACTGTGAGGAGGATGCATTACACTAACTTGTAGCTTTAGCTGAACACTGTGCACTACACAAACTTGTAGCTTTAGCTGAACACTGTTCAGAGGACGCACTACACTAACTTGTAGCTTTAGCTGAACACTGTGCAGAGGTCGCACTACACTAACTTGTAGCTTTACCTGAACACTGTGCACTACACTAACTTGTAGCTTTAGCTGAACACTGTTCAGAGGACGCACTACACTAACTTGTAGCTTTATCTGAACACTGTGCACTACACTAACTTGTAGCTTTAGCTGAACACTGTTCAGAGGACGCACTACACTAACTTGTAACTTTAGCTGAACACTGTTCAGAGGACGCACTACACTAACTTGTAGCTTTAGCTGAACACTGTTCAGAGGACGCACTACACTAACTTGTAGCTTTAGCTGAACACTGTGCACTACACTAACTTGTAGCTTTAGCTGAACACTGTTCAGAGGACGCATTACACTAACTTGTAGCTTTAGCTGAACACTGTTCAGAGGACGCACTACACTAACTTGTAGCTTTAGCTGAACACTGTGCACTACACTAACTTGTAGCTTTAGCTGAACACTGTTCAGAGGACGCATTACACTAACTTGTAGCTTTAGCTGAACACTGTGAGGAGGACGCACTACACTAACTTGTAGCTTTAGCTGAATCCTGTGTACTACACTAACTTGTAGTTTTAGCTGAACACTGTTCAGTGGATGCACTACACTAACTTGTAGCTTTAGCTGAACACTATTCAGAGGACGCACTACACTAACTTGTAACTTTAGCTGAATACTGTGCACTACACTAACTTGTAGCTTTAGCTGAACACTGTGCAGAGGACGCATTACACTAAATTGTAGCTTTAGCTGAACACTGTTCAGAGGATGCACTACACTAACTTGTAGCTTTAGCTGAACACTGTTAAGAGGACACACTACACTAACTTGTAACTTTAGCTGAACACTGTGCACTACTCTAACTTGTAGCTTTAGCTGAACACTGTTCAGAGGAAGCATTACACTAACTTGTAGCTTTAGCTGAACACTGTGAGGAGGACGCACTACACTAACTTGTAGCTTTAGCTGAACACTGTGCACTACACTAACTTGTAGCTTTAGCTGAACACTGTTCAGAGGATGCACTACACTAACTTGTAACTTTAGCTGAACACTGTGAGGAGGACGCACTACACTAACTTGTAACTTTAGCTGAACACTGTGCACTACACTAACTTGTAGCTTTAGCTGAACACTGTTTAGAGGACGCACTACACTAACTTGTAGCTTTATCTGAACAATGTTCAGAGGACGCACTACACAAACTTGTAGCTTTAGCTGAACACTGTGAGGAGGACGCACTACACTAACTTTTAACTTTAGCTGAACACTGTGCACTACACTAACTTGTAGCTTTACCTGAACACTGTGCAGAGGTCACACTACACTAACTTGTAGCTTTAGCTGAACACTGTTCAGAGGACGCACTACACTAACTTGTAGCTTTAGCTGAACACTGTGCACTACACTAACTTGTAGCTTTAGCTGAACACTGTTCAGAGGATGCACTACACTGACTTGTAGCTTTAGCTGAACACTGTGAGGAGGACGCACTACACTAACTTGTAGCTTTAACTGAACACTGTGCACTACACTAACTTGTAGCTTTAGCTGAACACTGTTCAGAGGACGCATTACACTAACTTGTAGCTTTAGCTGAACACTGTGAGGAGGACGCACTACACTAACTTGTAGCTTTAGCTGAACACTGTGCACTACACTAACTTGTAGCTTTAACTAAACACTGTTCAGAGGACGCACTACACTAACTTGTAGCTTTAGCTGAACACTGTGCAGAGGACGCACTACACTAACTTGTAGCTTTAGCTGAACACTGTGAGGAGGATGCACTACACTAACTTGTAACTTTAGCTGAACACTGTGCACTACACTAACTTGTAACTTTAGCTGAACACTTCAGAGGACGCACTACACTAACTTGTAGTTTTAGCTGAACACTGTTCAGAGGACGCACTACACTAACTTGTAACTTTAGCTGAACACTGTGCACTACACTAACTTGTAGCTTTAGCTGAACACTGTGCAGAGGTCACACTACACTAACTTGTAGCTTTAGCTGAACACTGTTCAGAGGACGCACTACACAAACTTGTAGCTTTAGCTGAACACTGTGCACTACACTAACTTGTAGCTTTAGCTGAAAACTGTTCAGTGGACGCACTACACTAACTTGTAGCTTTAGCTGAACACTGTGCACTACACTAACTTGTAGCTTTAGCTGAACACTGTGCAGAGGACGCATTACACTAACTTGTAGCTTTAGCTGAACACTGTTCAGAGGACGCACTACACTAACCTGTAACTTTAGCTGAACACTGTGCACTACACTAACTTGTAGCTTTAGCTGAACACTGTTCAGAGGACGCACTACACTAGCTTGTAGCTTTAGCTGAACACTGTTCAGAGGACGCACTACACTAACTTTTAACTTTAGCTGAACACTGTCAACTACACTAACTTGTAGCTTTAGCTGAACACTGTGCACTACACTAACTTGTATCTTTAGCTGAACACTGTTCAGAGGACGCACTACACTAACTTGTAGCTTTAGTTGAACACTATGCAGAGGTCGCACTACACTAACTTGTAGCTTTAGCTGAACACTGTGAGGAGGACGCACTACACTAACTTGTAGCTTTAGCTGAACACTGTGCACTACACTAACTTGTAGCTTTAGCTGAACACTGTGAGGAGGACTCACTACACTAACTTGTAGCTTTAGCTGAACACTGTGCAGAGGTCGCACTACACTAATTTGTAGCTTTAGGTGAATACTGTGAGGAGGACGCATTACACTAACTTGTAGCTTTAGCTGAACACTGTGAGGAGGATGCACTACACTAACTTGTAGCTTTAGCTGAACACTGTGCACTACACTAACTTGTAGCTTTAGCTGAACACTGTGCAGAGGTCGCACTACACTAATTTGTAGCTTTAGGTGAATACTGTGAGGAGGACGCATTACACTAACTTGTAGCTTTAGCTGAACACTGTGAGGAGGATGCACTACACTAACTTGTAGCTTTAGCTGAACACTGTGCACTACACTAACTTGTAGCTTTAGCTGAACACTGTTCAGAGGACGCACTACACTAACTTGTAGCTTTATCTGAACACTGTGCACTACACTAACTTGTAGCTTTAGCTGAACACTGTTCAGAGGACGCACTACACTAACTTGTAGCTTTATCTGAACACTGTGCACTACACTAACTTGTAGCTTTAGCTGAACACTGTTCAGAGGACGCACTACACTAACTTGTAGCTTTAGCTGAACACTGTGCACTACACTAACTTGTAGCTTTAGCTGAACACTGTTCAGAGGACGCATTACACTAACTTGTAGCTTTAGCTGAACACTGTTCAGAGGACGCACTACACTAACTTGTAGCTTTAGCTGAACACTGTGCACTACACTAACTTGTAGCTTTAGCTGAACACTGTTCAGAGGACGCATTACACTAACTTGTAGCTTTAGCTGAACACTGTGAGGAGGACGCACTACACTAACTTGTAGCTTTAGCTGAATCCTGTGTACTACACTAACTTGTAGTTTTAGCTGAACACTGTTCAGTGGATGCACTACACTAACTTGTAGCTTTAGCTGAACACTATTCAGAGGACGCACTACACTAACTTGTAACTTTAGCTGAATACTGTGCACTACACTAACTTGTAGCTTTAGCTGAACACTGTGCAGAGGACGCATTACACTAAATTGTAGCTTTAGCTGAACACTGTTCAGAGGATGCACTACACTAACTTGTAGCTTTAGCTGAACACTGTTAAGAGGACACACTACACTAACTTGTAACTTTAGCTGAACACTGTGCACTACTCTAACTTGTAGCTTTAGCTGAACACTGTTCAGAGGAAGCATTACACTAACTTGTAGCTTTAGCTGAACACTGTGAGGAGGACGCACTACACTAACTTGTAGCTTTAGCTGAACACTGTGCACTACACTAACTTGTAGCTTTAGCTAAACACTGTTCAGAGGATGCACTACACTAACTTGTAACTTTAGCTGAACACTGTGAGGAGGACGCACTACACTAACTTGTAACTTTAGCTGAACACTGTGCACTACACTAACTTGTAGCTTTAGCTGAACACTGTTTAGAGGACGCACTACACTAACTTGTAGCTTTATCTGAACAATGTTCAGAGGACGCACTACACAAACTTGTAGCTTTAGCTGAACACTGTGAGGAGGACGCACTACACTAACTTTTAACTTTAGCTGAACACTGTGCACTACACTAACTTGTAGCTTTACCTGAACACTGTGCAGAGGTCACACTACACTAACTTGTAGCTTTAGCTGAACACTGTTCAGAGGACGCACTACACTAACTTGTAGCTTTAGCTGAACACTGTGCACTACACTAACTTGTAGCTTTAGCTGAACACTGTTCAGAGGATGCACTACACTGACTTGTAGCTTTAGCTGAACACTGTGAGGAGGACGCACTACACTAACTTGTAGCTTTAACTGAACACTGTGCACTACACTAACTTGTAGCTTTAGCTGAACACTGTTCAGAGGACGCATTACACTAACTTGTAGCTTTAGCTGAACACTGTGAGGAGGACGCACTACACTAACTTGTAGCTTTAGCTGAACACTGTGCACTACACTAACTTGTAGCTTTAACTAAACACTGTTCAGAGGACGCACTACACTAACTTGTAGCTTTAGCTGAACACTGTGCAGAGGACGCACTACACTAACTTGTAGCTTTAGCTGAACACTGTGAGGAGGATGCACTACACTAACTTGTAACTTTAGCTGAACACTGTGCACTACACTAACTTGTAACTTTAGCTGAACACTTCAGAGGACGCACTACACTAACTTGTAGTTTTAGCTGAACACTGTTCAGAGGACGCACTACACTAACTTGTAACTTTAGCTGAACACTGTGCACTACACTAACTTGTAGCTTTAGCTGAACACTGTGCAGAGGTCACACTACACTAACTTGTAGCTTTAGCTGAACACTGTTCAGAGGACGCACTACACAAACTTGTAGCTTTAGCTGAACACTGTGCACTACACTAACTTGTAGCTTTAGCTGAAAACTGTTCAGTGGACGCACTACACTAACTTGTAGCTTTAGCTGAACACTGTGCACTACACTAACTTGTAGCTTTAGCTGAACACTGTGCAGAGGACGCATTACACTAACTTGTAGCTTTAGCTGAACACTGTTCAGAGGACGCACTACACTAACCTGTAACTTTAGCTGAACACTGTGCACTACACTAACTTGTAGCTTTAGCTGAACACTGTTCAGAGGACGCACTACACTAGCTTGTAGCTTTAGCTGAACACTGTTCAGAGGACGCACTACACTAACTTTTAACTTTAGCTGAACACTGTCAACTACACTAACTTGTAGCTTTAGCTGAACACTGTGCACTACACTAACTTGTATCTTTAGCTGAACACTGTTCAGAGGACGCACTACACTAACTTGTAGCTTTAGTTGAACACTATGCAGAGGTCGCACTACACTAACTTGTAGCTTTAGCTGAACACTGTGAGGAGGACGCACTACACTAACTTGTAGCTTTAGCTGAACACTGTGCACTACACTAACTTGTAGCTTTAGCTGAACACTGTGAGGAGGACTCACTACACTAACTTGTAGCTTTAGCTGAACACTGTGCAGAGGTCGCACTACACTAATTTGTAGCTTTAGGTGAATACTGTGAGGAGGACGCATTACACTAACTTGTAGCTTTAGCTGAACACTGTGAGGAGGATGCACTACACTAACTTGTAGCTTTAGCTGAACACTGTGCACTACACTAACTTGTAGCTTTAGCTGAACACTGTGCAGAGGTCGCACTACACTAACTTGTAGCTTTAGCTGAACACTGTGAGGAGGATGCACTACACTAACTTGTAGCTTTAGCTGAACCCTGTGCACTACACTAACTTGTAGCTTTAGCTGAACACTGTTCAGAGGACGCACTACACTAACTTGTAGCTTTAGCTGAACACTGTTCAGAGGACGCACTACACTAACTTGTAGCTTTAGCTGAACACTGTGCACTACACTAACTTGTATCTTTAGCTGAACACTGTTCAGAGGATGCATTACACTAATTTGTAGCTTTAGCTGAACACTGTTCAGAGGACGCACTACAATAACTTGTAGCTTTAGCTAAACACTGTGCATCACACTAACTTGTAGCTTTAGCTGAACACTGTTCAGAGGACGCATTACACTAACTTGTAGCTTTAGCTGAACACTGTGAGGAGGACGCACTACACTAACTTGTAGCTTTAGCTGAATCCTGTGTACTACACTAACTTGTAGCTTTAGCTGAACACTGTTCAGAGGACGCACTACACTAACTTGTAGCTTTAGCTGAACACAGTTCAGAGGACGCACTACACTAACTTGTAACTTTAGCTGAACACTGTGCACTACACTAACTTGTAGCTTTAGCTTAACACTGTTCAGAGGACGCATTACACTAACTTGTAGCTTTAGCTGAACACTGTGAGGAGGGCACACTACACTAACTTGTATCTTTAGCTGAATCCTGTGTACTACACTAACTTGTAGCTTTAGCTGAACACTGTGCAGAGGTCACACTACACTAACTTGTAGCTTTAGCTGAACACTGTTCAGAGGACGCACTACACAAACTTGTAGCTTTAGCTGAACACTGTGCACTACACTAACTTGTAGCTTTAGCTGAAAACTGTTCAGTGGACGCACTACACAAACTTGTAGCTTTAGCTGAACACTGTGCACTACACTAACTTGTAGCTTTAGCTGAACACTGTTCAGAGGACGCATTACACTAACTTGTAGCTTTAGCTGAACACTGTGAGGAGGGCACACTACACTAACTTGTATCTTTAGCTGAATCCTGTGTACTACACTAACTTGTAGCTTTAGCTGAACACTGTTCAGAGGACGCACTACACTAACTTGTAGCTTTAGCTGAACACTGTTCAGAGGACGCACTACACTAACTTGTAGCTTTAGCTGAACACTGTTCAGAGGACGCACTACACTAACTTGTAACTTTAGCTGAACACTGTGCACTACACTAACTTGTAACTTTAGCTGAACACTGTTCAGAGGACGCACTACACTAACTTGTAGTTTTAGCTGAACACTGTTCAGAGGACGCACTACACTAACTTGTAACTTTAGCTGAACACTGTGCACTACACTAACTTGTAGCTTTAGCTGAACACTGTGCAGAGGTCACACTACACTAACTTGTAGCTTTAGCTGAACACTGTTCAGAGGACGCACTACACAAACTTGTAGCTTTAGCTGTACACTGTGCACTACACTAACTTGTAGCTTTAGCTGAAAACTGTTCAGAGGACGCACTACACTAACTTGTAGCTTTAACTGAACACTGTGCACTACACTAACTTGTAGCTTTAGCTGAACACTGTGCAGAGGACGCATTACACTAACTTGTAGCATTAGCTGAACACTGTTCAGAGGACGCACTACACTAACTTGTAACTTTAGCTGAACACTGTGCACTACACTAACTTGTAGCTTTAGCTGAACACTGTTCAGAGGACGCACTACACTAACTTGTAGCTTTAGCTGAACACTGTTCAGATTACGCACTACACTAACTTGTAACTTTAGCTGAACACTGTGAGGAGGACGCAGTACACTAACTTGTAGCTTTAGCGGAACACTGTGCACTACACTAACTTGTAGCTGTAGCTGAACACTGTGAGGAGGACTCACTACACTAACTTGTAGCTTTAGCTGAACAATGTGCAGAGGTCGCACTACACTAATTTGTAGCTTTAGCTGAATACTGTGAGGAGGACACATTACACTAACTTGTAGCTTTAGCTGAACACTATGAGGAGGATGCACTACACTAACTTGTAGCTTTAGCTGAACACTGTGCACTACACTAACTTGTATCTTTAGCTGAACACTGTTCAGAGGACGCACTACACTAACTTGTACCTTTAGTTGAACACTGTGCACTACACTAACTTGTAGCTGTAGCTGAACACTGTGAGGAGGACTCACTACACTAACTTGTAGCTTTAGCTGAACACTGTGCACTACACTAACTTGTAGCTGTAGCTGAACACTGTGAGGAGGACTCACTACACTAACTTGTAGCTTTAGCTGAACAATGTGCAGAGGTCGCACTACACTAATTTGTAGCTTTAGCTGAATATTGTGAGGAGGACGCATTACACTAACTTGTAGCTTTAGCTGAACACTGTGAGGAGGATGCATTACACTAACTTGTAGCTTTAGCTGAACACTGTGCACTACACTAACTTGTAGCTTTAGCTGAACACTGTTCAGAGGACGCACTACACTAACTTGTAGCTTTAGCTGAACACTGTGCAGAGGTCGCACTACACTAACTTGTAGCTTTACCTGAACACTGTGCACTACACTAACTTGTAGCTTTAGCTGAACACTGTTCAGAGGACGCACTACACTAACTTGTAGCTTTATCTGAACACTGTGCACTACACTAACTTGTAGCTTTAGCTGAACACTGTTCAGAGGACGCACTACACTAACTTGTAGCTTTATCTGAACACTGTGCACTACACTAACTTGTAGCTTTAGCTGAACACTGTTCAGAGGACGCACTACACTAACTTGTAGCTTTAGCTGAACACTGTGCACTACACTAACTTGTAGCTTTAGCTGAACACTGTTCAGAGGACGCATTACACTAACTTGTAGCTTTAGCTGAACACTGTTCAGAGGACGCACTACACTAACTTGTAGCTTTAGCTGAACACTGTGCACTACACTAACTTGTAGCTTTAGCTGAACACTGTTCAGAGGACGCATTACACTAACTTGTAGCTTTAGCTGAACACTGTGAGGAGGACGCACTACACTAACTTGTAGCTTTAGCTGAATCCTGTGTACTACACTAACTTGTAGTTTTAGCTGAACACTGTTCAGTGGATGCACTACACTAACTTGTAGCTTTAGCTGAACACTATTCAGAGGACGCACTACACTAACTTGTAACTTTAGCTGAATACTGTGCACTACACTAACTTGTAGCTTTAGCTGAACACTGTGCAGAGGACGCATTACACTAAATTGTAGCTTTAGCTGAACACTGTTCAGAGGATGCACTACACTAACTTGTAGCTTTAGCTGAACACTGTTAAGAGGACACACTACACTAACTTGTAACTTTAGCTGAACACTGTGCACTACTCTAACTTGTAGCTTTAGCTGAACACTGTTCAGAGGACGCATTACACTAACTTGTAGCTTTAGCTGAACACTGTGAGGAGGACGCACTACACTAACTTGTAGCTTTAGCTGAACACTGTGCACTACACTAACTTGTAGCTTTAGCTGAACACTGTTCAGAGGATGCACTACACTAACTTGTAACTTTAGCTGAACACTGTGAGGAGGACGCACTACACTAACTTGTAACTTTAGCTGAACACTGTGCACTACACTAACTTGTAGCTTTAGCTGAACACTGTTTAGAGGACGCACTACACTAACTTGTAGCTTTATCTGAACAATGTTCAGAGGACGCACTACACAAACTTGTAGCTTTAGCTGAACACTGTGAGGAGGACGCACTACACTAACTTTTAACTTTAGCTGAACACTGTGCACTACACTAACTTGTAGCTTTACCTGAACACTGTGCAGAGGTCACACTACACTAACTTGTAGCTTTAGCTGAACACTGTTCAGAGGACGCACTACACTAACTTGTAGCTTTAGCTGAACACTGTGCACTACACTAACTTGTAGCTTTAGCTGAACACTGTTCAGAGGATGCACTACACTGACTTGTAGCTTTAGCTGAACACTGTGAGGAGGACGCACTACACTAACTTGTAGCTTTAACTGAACACTGTGCACTACACTAACTTGTAGCTTTAGCTGAACACTGTTCAGAGGACGCATTACACTAACTTGTAGCTTTAGCTGAACACTGTGAGGAGGACGCACTACACTAACTTGTAGCTTTAGCTGAACACTGTGCACTACACTAACTTGTAGCTTTAACTAAACACTGTTCAGAGGACGCACTACACTAACTTGTAGCTTTAGCTGAACACTGTGCAGAGGACGCACTACACTAACTTGTAGCTTTAGCTGAACACTGTGAGGAGGATGCACTACACTAACTTGTAACTTTAGCTGAACACTGTGCACTACACTAACTTGTAACTTTAGCTGAACACTTCAGAGGACGCACTACACTAACTTGTAGTTTTAGCTGAACACTGTTCAGAGGACGCACTACACTAACTTGTAACTTTAGCTGAACACTGTGCACTACACTAACTTGTAGCTTTAGCTGAACACTGTGCAGAGGACGCACTACACAAACTTGTAGCTTTAGCTGAACACTGTGCACTACACTAACTTGTAGCTTTAGATGAAAACTGTTCAGTGGACGCACTACACTAACTTGTAGCTTTAGCTGAACACTGTGCACTACACTAACTTGTAGCTTTAGCTGAACACTGTGCAGAGGACGCATTACACTAACTTGTAGCTTTAGCTGAACACTGTTCAGAGGACGCACTACACTAACCTGTAACTTTAGCTGAACACTGTGCACTACACTAACTTGTAGCTTTAGCTGAACACTGTTCAGAGGACGCACTACACTAGCTTGTAGCTTTAGCTGAACACTGTTCAGAGGACGCACTACACTAACTTTTAACTTTAGCTGAACACTGTCAACTACACTAACTTGTAGCTTTAGCTGAACACTGTGCACTACACTAACTTGTATCTTTAGCTGAACACTGTTCAGAGGACGCACTACACTAACTTGTAGCTTTAGTTGAACACTATGCAGAGGTCGCACTACACTAACTTGTAGCTTTAGCTGAACACTGTGAGGAGGACGCACTACACTAACTTGTAGCTTTAGCTGAACACTGTGCACTACACTAACTTGTAGCTTTAGCTGAACACTGTGAGGAGGACTCACTACACTAACTTGTAGCTTTAGCTGAACACTGTGCAGAGGTCGCACTACACTAATTTGTAGCTTTAGGTGAATACTGTGAGGAGGACGCATTACACTAACTTGTAGCTTTAGCTGAACACTGTGAGGAGGATGCACTACACTAACTTGTAGCTTTAGCTGAACACTGTGCAGAGGTCGCACTACACTAACTTGTAGCTTTAGCTGAACACTGTGAGGAGGATGCACTACACTAACTTGTAGCTTTAGCTGAACCCTGTGCACTACACTAACTTGTAGCTTTAGCTGAACACTGTTCAGAGGACGCACTACACTAACTTGTAGCTTTAGCTGAACACTGTTCAGAGGACGCACTACACTAACTTGTAGCTTTAGCTGAACACTGTGCACTACACTAACTTGTAGCTTTAGCTGAACACTGTTCAGAGGATGCATTACACTAATTTGTAGCTTTAGCTGAACACTGTTCAGAGGACGCACTACACTAACTTGTAGCTTTAGCTAAACACTGTGCATCACACTAACTTGTAGCTTTAGCTGAACACTGTTCAGAGGACGCATTACACTAACTTGTAGCTTTAGCTGAACACTGTGAGGAGGACGCACTACACTAACTTGTAGCTTTAGCTGAATCCTGTGTACTACACTAACTTGTAGCTTTAGCTGAACACTGTTCAGAGGACGCACTACACTAACTTGTAGCTTTAGCTGAACACAGTTCAGAGGACGCACTACACTAACTTGTAACTTTAGCTGAACACTGTGCACTACACTAACTTGTAGCTTTAGCTTAACACTGTTCAGAGGACGCATTACACTAACTTGTAGCTTTAGCTGAACACTGTGAGGAGGGCACACTACACTAACTTGTATCTTTAGCTGAATCCTGTGTACTACACTAACTTGTAGCTTTAGCTGAACACTGTTCAGAGGACGCACTGCACTAACTTGTAGCTTTAGCTGAACACTGTTCAGAGGACGCACTACACTAACTTGTAGCTTTAGCTGAACACTGTTCAGAGGACGCACTACACTAACTTGTAACTTTAGCTGAACACTGTGCACTACACTAACTTGTAACTTTAGCTGAACACTGTTCAGAGGACGCACTACACTAACTTGTAGTTTTAGCTGAACACTGTTCAGAGGACGCACTACACTAACTTGTAACTTTAGCTGAACACTGTGCACTACACTAACTTGTAGCTTTAGCTGAACACTGTGCAGAGGTCACACTACACTAACTTGTAGCTTTAGCTGAACACTGTTCAGAGGACGCACTACACAAACTTGTAGCTTTAGCTGTACACTGTGCACTACACTAACTTGTAGCTTTAGCTGAAAACTGTTCAGAGGACGCACTACACTAACTTGTAGCTTTAGCTGAACACTGTGCACTACACTAACTTGTAGCTTTAGCTGAACACTGTTCAGAGGACGCACTACACTAACTTGTAGCTTTAGCTGAACACTGTTCAGATTACGCACTACACTAACTTGTAACTTTAGCTGAACACTGTGAGGAGGACGCACTACACTAACTTGTAGCTTTAGCGGAACACTGTGCACTACACTAACTTGTAGCTGTAGCTGAACACTGTGAGGAGGACTCACTACACTAACTTGTAGCTTTAGCTGAACAATGTGCAGAGGTCGCACTACACTAATTTGTAGCTTTAGCTGAATACTGTGAGGAGGACACATTACACTAACTTGTAGCTTTAGCTGAACACTGTGAGGAGGATGCACTACACTAACTTGTAGCTTTAGCTGAACACTGTGCACTACACTAACTTGTATCTTTAGCTGAACACTGTTCAGAGGACGCACTACACTAACTTGTACCTTTAGTTGAACACTGTGCACTACACTAACTTGTAGCTGTAGCTGAACACTGTGAGGAGGACTCACTACACTAACTTGTAGCTTTAGCTGAACACTGTGCACTACACTAACTTGTAGCTGTAGCTGAACACTGTGAGGAGGACTCACTACACTAACTTGTAGCTTTAGCTGAACAATGTGCAGAGGTCGCACTACACTAATTTGTAGCTTTAGCTGAATATTGTGAGGAGGACGCATTACACTAACTTGTAGCTTTAGCTGAACACTGTGAGGAGGATGCATTACACTAACTTGTAGCTTTAGCTGAACACTGTGCACTACACTAACTTGTAGCTTTAGCTGAACACTGTTCAGAGGACGCACTACACTAACTTGTAGCTTTAGCTGAACACTGTGCAGAGGTCGCACTACACTAACTTGTAGCTTTACCTGAACACTGTGCACTACACTAACTTGTAGCTTTAGCTGAACACTGTTCAGAGGACGCACTACACTAACTTGTAGCTTTATCTGAACACTGTACACTACACTAACTTGTAGCTTTAGCTGAACAATGTTCAGAGGACGCACTACACTAACTTGTAGCTTTATCTGAACACTGTGCACTACACTAACTTGTAGCTTTAGCTGAACACTGTTCAGAGGACGCACTACACTAACTTGTAGCTTTAGCTGAACACTGTGCACTACACTAACTTGTAGCTTTAGCTGAACACTGTTCAGAGGACGCATTACACTAACTTGTAGCTTTAGCTGAACACTGTTCAGAGGACGCACTACACTAACTTGTAGCTTTAGCTGAACACTGTGCACTACACTAACTTGTAGCTTTAGCTGAACACTGTTCAGAGGACGCATTACACTAACTTGTAGCTTTAGCTGAACACTGTGAGGAGGACGCACTACACTAACTTGTAGCTTTAGCTGAATCCTGTGTACTACACTAACTTGTAGTTTTAGCTGAACACTGTTCAGTGGATGCACTACACTAACTTGTAGCTTTAGCTGAACACTATTCAGAGGACGCACTACACTAACTTGTAACTTTAGCTGAATACTGTGCACTACACTAACTTGTAGCTTTAGCTGAACACTGTGCAGAGGACGCACTACACTAACTTCTAGCTTTAGCTGAACACTGTTCAGAGGACGCACTACACTAACTTGAAACTTTGAACACTGTGCACTACACTAACTTGTAGCTTTAGCTGAACACTGTTCAGAGGACGCATTACACTAAATTGTAGCTTTAGCTGAACACTGTTCAGAGGATGCACTACACTAACTTGTAGCTTTAGCTGAACACTGTTAAGAGGACACACTACACTAACTTGTAACTTTAGCTGAACACTGTGCACTACTCTAACTTGTAGCTTTAGCTGAACACTGTTCAGAGGACGCATTACACTAACTTGTAGCTTTAGCTGAACACTGTGAGGAGGACGCACTACACTAACTTGTAGCTTTAGCTGAACACTGTGCACTACACTAACTTGTAGCTTTAGCTGAACACTGTTCAGAGGATGCACTACACTAACTTGTAACTTTAGCTGAACACTGTGAGGAGGACGCACTACACTAACTTGTAACTTTAGCTGAACACTGTGCACTACACTAACTTGTAGCTTTAGCTGAGCACTGTTTAGAGGACGCACTACACTAACTTGTAGCTTTATCTGAACAATGTTCAGAGGACGCACTACACAAACTTGTAGCTTTAGCTGAACACTGTGAGGAGGACGCACTACACTAACTTTTAACTTTAGCTGAACACTGTGCACTACACTAACTTGTAGCTTTACCTGAACACTGTGCAGAGGTCACACTACACTAACTTGTAGCTTTAGCTGAACACTGTTCAGAGGACGCACTACACTAACTTGTAGCTTTAGCTGAACACTGTGCACTACACTAACTTGTAGCTTTAGCTGAACACTGTTCAGAGGATGCACTACACTGACTTGTAGCTTTAGCTGAACACTGTGAGGAGGACGCACTACACTAACTTGTAGCTTTAACTGAACACTGTGCACTACACTAACTTGTAGCTTTAGCTGAACACTGTTCAGAGGACGCATTACACTAACTTGTAGCTTTAGCTGAACACTGTGAGGAGGACGCACTACACTAACTTGTAGCTTTAGCTGAACACTGTGCACTACACTAACTTGTAGCTTTAACTAAACACTGTTCAGAGGACGCACTACACTAACTTGTAGCTTTAGCTGAACACTGTGCAGAGGACGCACTACACTAACTTGTAGCTTTAGCTGAACACTGTGAGGAGGATGCACTACACTAACTTGTAACTTTAGCTGAACACTGTGCACTACACTAACTTGTAACTTTAGCTGAACACTTCAGAGGACGCACTACACTAACTTGTAGTTTTAGCTGAACACTGTTCAGAGGACGCACTACACTAACTTGTAACTTTAGCTGAACACTGTGCACTACACTAACTTGTAGCTTTAGCTGAACACTGAGCAGAGGTCACACTGCACTAACTTGTAGCTTTAGCTGAACACTGTTCAGAGGACGCACTACACTAACTTGTAGCTTTAGCTGAACACTGTGCACTACACTAACTTGTAGCTTTAGCTGAACACTGTTCAGAGGATGCACTACACTGACTTGTAGCTTTAGCTGAACACTGTGAGGAGGACGCACTACACTAACTTGTAGCTTTAACTGAACACTGTGCACTACACTAACTTGTAGCTTTAGCTGAACACTGTTCAGAGGACGCATTACACTAACTTGTAGCTTTAGCTGAACACTGTGAGGAGGACGCACTACACTAACTTGTAGCTTTAGCTGAACACTGTGCACTACACTAACTTGTAGCTTTAACTAAACACTGTTCAGAGGACGCACTACACTAACTTGTAGCTTTAGCTGAACACTGTGCAGAGGACGCACTACACTAACTTGTAGCTTTAGCTGAACACTGTGAGGAGGATGCACTACACTAACTTGTAACTTTAGCTGAACACTGTGCACTACACTAACTTGTAACTTTAGCTGAACACTTCAGAGGACGCACTACACTAACTTGTAGTTTTAGCTGAACACTGTTCAGAGGACGCACTACACTAACTTGTAACTTTAGCTGAACACTGTGCACTACACTAACTTGTAGCTTTAGCTGAACACTGAGCAGAGGTCACACTACACTAACTTGTAGCTTTAGCTGAACACTGTTCAGAGGACGCACTACACAAACTTGTAGCTTTAGCTGAACACTGTGCACTACACTAACTTGTAGCTTTAGCTGAAAACTGTTCAGTGGACGCACTACACTAACTTGTAGCTTTAGCTGAACACTGTGCACTACACTAACTTGTAGCTTTAGCTGAACACTGTGCAGAGGACGCATTACACTAACTTGTAGCTTTAGCTGAACACTGTTCAGGGGACGCACTACACTAACCTGTAACTTTAGCTGAACACTGTGCACTACACTAACTTGTAGCTTTAGCTGAACACTGTTCAGAGGACGCACTACACTAGCTTGTAGCTTTAGCTGAACACTGTTCAGAGGACGCACTACATTAACTTTTAACTTTAGCTGAACACTGTCAACTACACTAACTTGTAGCTTTAGCTGAACACTGTGCACTACACTAACTTGTATCTTTAGCTGAACACTGTTCAGAGGACGCACTACACTAACTTGTAGCTTTAGTTGAACACTATGCAGAGGTCGCACTACACTAACTTGTAGCTTTAGCTGAACACTGTGAGGAGGACGCACTACACTAACTTGTAGCTTTAGCTGAACACTGTGCACTACACTAACTTGTAGCTTTAGCTGAACACTGTGAGGAGGACTCACTACACTAACTTGTAGCTTTAGCTGAACACTGTGCAGAGGTCGCACTACACTAATTTGTAGCTTTAGGTGAATACTGTGAGGAGGACGCATTACACTAACTTGTAGCTTTAGCTGAACACTGTGAGGAGGATGCACTACACTAACTTGTAGCTTTAGCTGAACACTGTGCACTACACTAACTTGTAGCTTTAGCTGAACACTGTGCAGAGGTCGCACTACACTAACTTGTAGCTTTAGCTGAACACTGTGAGGAGGATGCACTACACTAACTTGTAGCTTTAGCTGAACCCTGTGCAGAGGACGCACTACACTAACTTGTAGCTTTAGCTGAACACTGTGAGGAGGATGCACTACACTAACTTGTAACTTTAGCTGAACACTGTGCACTACACTAACTTGTAACTTTAGCTGAACACTTCAGAGGACGCACTACACTAACTTGTAGTTTTAGCTGAACACTGTTCAGAGGACGCACTACACTAACTTGTAACTTTAGCTGAACACTGTGCACTACACTAACTTGTAGCTTTAGCTGAACACTGAGCAGAGGTCACACTACACTAACTTGTAGCTTTAGCTGAACACTGTTCAGAGGACGCACTACACAAACTTGTAGCTTTAGCTGAACACTGTGCACTACACTAACTTGTAGCTTTAGCTGAAAACTGTTCAGTGGACGCACTACACTAACTTGTAGCTTTAGCTGAACACTGTGCACTACACTAACTTGTAGCTTTAGCTGAACACTGTGCAGAGGACGCATTACACTAACTTGTAGCTTTAGCTGAACACTGTTCAGGGGACGCACTACACTAACCTGTAACTTTAGCTGAACACTGTGCACTACACTAACTTGTAGCTTTAGCTGAACACTGTTCAGAGGACGCACTACACTAGCTTGTAGCTTTAGCTGAACACTGTTCAGAGGACGCACTACATTAACTTTTAACTTTAGCTGAACACTGTCAACTACACTAACTTGTAGCTTTAGCTGAACACTGTGCACTACACTAACTTGTATCTTTAGCTGAACACTGTTCAGAGGACGCACTACACTAACTTGTAGCTTTAGTTGAACACTATGCAGAGGTCGCACTACACTAACTTGTAGCTTTAGCTGAACACTGTGAGGAGGACGCACTACACTAACTTGTAGCTTTAGCTGAACACTGTGCACTACACTAACTTGTAGCTTTAGCTGAACACTGTGAGGAGGACTCACTACACTAACTTGTAGCTTTAGCTGAACACTGTGCAGAGGTCGCACTACACTAATTTGTAGCTTTAGGTGAATACTGTGAGGAGGACGCATTACACTAACTTGTAGCTTTAGCTGAACACTGTGAGGAGGATGCACTACACTAACTTGTAGCTTTAGCTGAACACTGTGCACTACACTAACTTGTAGCTTTAGCTGAACACTGTGCAGAGGTCGCACTACACTAACTTGTAGCTTTAGCTGAACACTGTGAGGAGGATGCACTACACTAACTTGTAGCTTTAGCTGAACCCTGTGCACTACACTAACTTGTAGCTTTAGCTGAACACTGTTCAGAGGACGCACTACACTAACTTGTAGCTTTAGCTGAACACTGTTCAGAGGACGCACTACACTAACTTGTAGCTTTAGCTGAACACTGTGCACTACACTAACTTGTAGCTTTAGCTGAACACTGTTCAGAGGATGCATTACACTAATTTGTAGCTTTAGCTGAACACTGTTCAGAGGACGCACTACACTAACTTGTAGCTTTAGCTAAACACTGTGCATCACACTAACTTGTAGCTTTAGCTGAACACTGTTCAGAGGACGCATTACACTAACTTGTAGCTTTAGCTGAACACTGTGAGGAGGACGCACTACACTAACTTGTAGCTTTAGCTGAATCCTGTGTACTACACTAACTTGTAGCTTTAGCTGAACACTGTTCAGAGGACGCACTACACTAACTTGTAGCTTTAGCTGAACACAGTTCAGAGGACGCACTACACTAACTTGTAACTTTAGCTGAACACTGTGCACTACACTAACTTGTAGCTTTAGCTTAACACTGTTCAGAGGACGCATTACACTAACTTGTAGCTTTAGCTGAACACTGTGAGGAGGGCACACTACACTAACTTGTATCTTTAGCTGAATCCTGTGTACTACACTAACTTGTAGCTTTAGCTGAACACTGTTCAGAGGACGCACTACACTAACTTGTAGCTTTAGCTGAACACTGTTCAGAGGACGCACTACACTAACTTGTAGCTTTAGCTGAACACTGTTCAGAGGACGCACTACACTAACTTGTAACTTTAGCTGAACACTGTGCACTACACTAACTTGTAACTTTAGCTGAACACTGTTCAGAGGACGCACTACACTAACTTGTAGTTTTAGCTGAACACTGTTCAGAGGACGCACTACACTAACTTGTAACTTTAGCTGAACACTGTGCACTACACTAACTTGTAGCTTTAGCTGAACACTGTGCAGAGGTCACACTACACTAACTTGTAGCTTTAGCTGAACACTGTTCAGAGGATGCACTACACTAACTTGTAGCTTTAGCTGAACACTGTGCACTACACTAACTTGTAGCTTTAGCTGAACACTGTGCAGAGGACGCATTACACTAACTTGTAGCATTAGCTGAACACTGTTCAGAGGACGCACTACACTAACTTGTAACTTTAGCTGAACACTGTGCACTACACTAACTTGTAGCTTTAGCTGAACACTGTTCAGAGGACGCACTACACTAACTTGTAGCTTTAGCTGAACACTGTTTAGATTACGCACTACACTAACTTGTAACTTTAGCTGAACACTGTGAGGAGGACGCACTACACTAACTTGTAGCTTTAGCGGAACACTGTGCACTACACTAACTTGTAGCTGTAGCTGAACACTGTGAGGAGGACTCACTACACTAACTTGTAGCTTTAGCTGAACAATGTGCAGAGGTCGCACTACACTAATTTGTAGCTTTAGCTGAATACTGTGAGGAGGACGCATTACACTAACTTGTAGCTTTAGCTGAACACTGTGAGGAGGATGCACTACACTAACTTGTAGCTTTAGCTGAACACTGTGCACTACACTAACTTGTATCTTTAGCTGAACACTGTTCAGAGGACGCACTACACTAACTTGTACCTTTAGTTGAACACTGTGCACTACACTAACTTGTAGCTGTAGCTGAACACTGTGAGGAGGACTCACTACACTAACTTGTAGCTTTAGCTGAACACTGTGCACTACACTAACTTGTAGCTGTAGCTGAACACTGTGAGGAGGACTCACTACACTAACTTGTAGCTTTAGCTGAACAATGTGCAGAGGTCGCACTACACTAATTTGTAGCTTAAGCTGAATACTGTGAGGAGGACGCATTACACTAACTTGTAGCTTTAGCTGAACACTGTGAGGAGGATGCATTACACTAACTTGTAGCTTTAGCTGAACACTGTGCACTACACTAACTTGTAGCTTTAGCTGAACACTGTTCAGAGGACGCACTACACTAACTTGTAGCTTTAGCTGAACACTGTGCAGAGGTCGCACTACACTAACTTGTAGCTTTACCTGAACACTGTGCACTACACTAACTTGTAGCTTTAGCTGAACACTGTTCAGAGGACGCACTACACTAACTTGTAGCTTTATCTGAACACTGTGCACTACACTAACTTGTAGCTTTAGCTGAACACTGTTCAGAGGATGCACTACACTAACTTGTAGCTTTATCTGAACACTGTGCACTACACTAACTTGTAGCTTTAGCTGAACACTGTTCAGAGGACGCACTACACTAACTTGTAGCTTTAGCTGAACACAGTTCAGAGGACGCACTACACTAACTTGTAACTTTAGCTGAACACTGTGCACTACACTAACTTGTAGCTTTAGCTTAACACTGTTCAGAGGACGCATTACACTAACTTGTAGCTTTAGCTGAACACTGTGAGGAGGGCACACTACACTAACTTGTATCTTTAGCTGAATCCTGTGTACTACACTAACTTGTAGCTTTAGCTGAACACTGTTCAGAGGACGCACTACACTAACTTGTAGCTTTAGCTGAACACTGTTCAGAGGACGCACTACACTAACTTGTAGCTTTAGCTGAACACTGTTCAGAGGACGCACTACACTAACTTGTAACTTTAGCTGAACACTGTGCACTACACTAACTTGTAACTTTAGCTGAACACTGTTCAGAGGACGCACTACACTAACTTGTAGTTTTAGCTGAACACTGTTCAGAGGACGCACTACACTAACTTGTAACTTTAGCTGAACACTGTGCACTACACTAACTTGTAGCTTTAGCTGAACACTGTGCAGAGGTCACACTACACTAACTTGTAGCTTTAGCTGAACACTGTTCAGAGGATGCACTACACTAACTTGTAGCTTTAGCTGAACACTGTGCACTACACTAACTTGTAGCTTTAGCTGAACACTGTGCAGAGGACGCATTACACTAACTTGTAGCATTAGCTGAACACTGTTCAGAGGACGCACTACACTAACTTGTAACTTTAGCTGAACACTGTGCACTACACTAACTTGTAGCTTTAGCTGAACACTGTTCAGAGGACGCACTACACTAACTTGTAGCTTTAGCTGAACACTGTTTAGATTACGCACTACACTAACTTGTAACTTTAGCTGAACACTGTGAGGAGGACGCACTACACTAACTTGTAGCTTTAGCGGAACACTGTGCACTACACTAACTTGTAGCTGTAGCTGAACACTGTGAGGAGGACTCACTACACTAACTTGTAGCTTTAGCTGAACAATGTGCAGAGGTCGCACTACACTAATTTGTAGCTTTAGCTGAATACTGTGAGGAGGACGCATTACACTAACTTGTAGCTTTAGCTGAACACTGTGAGGAGGATGCACTACACTAACTTGTAGCTTTAGCTGAACACTGTGCACTACACTAACTTGTAGCTTTAGCTGAACACTGTTCAGAGGACGCACTACACTAACTTGTACCTTTAGTTGAACACTGTGCACTACACTAACTTGTAGCTGTAGCTGAACACTGTGAGGAGGACTCACTACACTAACTTGTAGCTTTAGCTGAACACTGTGCACTACACTAACTTGTAGCTGTAGCTGAACACTGTGAGGAGGACTCACTACACTAACTTGTAGCTTTAGCTGAACAATGTGCAGAGGTCGCACTACACTAATTTGTAGCTTAAGCTGAATACTGTGAGGAGGACGCATTACACTAACTTGTAGCTTTAGCTGAACACTGTGAGGAGGATGCATTACACTAACTTGTAGCTTTAGCTGAACACTGTGCACTACACTAACTTGTAGCTTTAGCTGAACACTGTTCAGAGGACGCACTACACTAACTTGTAGCTTTAGCTGAACACTGTGCAGAGGTCGCACTACACTAACTTGTAGCTTTACCTGAACACTGTGCACTACACTAACTTGTAGCTTTAGCTGAACACTGTTCAGAGGACGCACTACACTAACTTGTAGCTTTATCTGAACACTGTGCACTACACTAACTTGTAGCTTTAGCTGAACACTGTTCAGAGGATGCACTACACTAACTTGTAGCTTTATCTGAACACTGTGCACTACACTAACTTGTAGCTTTAGCTGAACACTGTTCAGAGGACGCACTACACTAACTTGTAGCTTTAGCTGAACACTGTGCACTACACTAACTTGTAGCTTTAGCTGAACACTGTTCAGAGGACGCATTACACTAACTTGTAGCTTTAGCTGAACACTGTTCAGAGGACGCACTACACTAACTTGTAGCTTTAGCTGAACACAGTTCAGAGGACGCACTACACTAACTTGTAGCTTTAGCTGAACACTGTGCACTACACTAACTTGTAGCTTTAGCTGAACACTGTGCAGAGGACGCACTACACTAACTTCTAGCTTTAGCTGAACACTGTTCAGAGGACGCACTACACTAACTTGAAACTTTAGCTGAACACTGTGCACTACACTAACTTGTAGCTTTAGCTGAACACTGTTCAGAGGACGCATTACACTAAATTGTAGCTTTAGCTGAACACTGTTCAGAGGATGCACTACACTAACTTGTAGCTTTAGCTGAACACTGTTAAGAGGACACACTACACTAACTTGTAACTTTAGCTGAACACTGTGCACTACTCTAACTTGTAGCTTTAGCTGAACACTGTTCAGAGGACGCATTACACTAACTTGTAGCTTTAGCTGAACACTGTGAGGAGGACGCACTACACTAACTTGTAGCTTTAGCTGAACACTGTGCACTACACTAACTTGTAGCTTTAGCTGAACACTGTTCAGAGGATGCACTACACTAACTTGTAACTTTAGCTGAACACTGTGAGGAGGACGCACTACACTAACTTGTAACTTTAGCTGAACACTGTGCACTACACTAACTTTTAGCTTTAGCTGAACACTGTTTAGAGGACGCACTACACTAACTTGTAGCTTTATCTGAACAATGTTCAGAGGACGCACTACACAAACTTGTAGCTTTAGCTGAACACTGTGAGGAGGACGCACTACACTAAATTTTAACTTTAGCTGAACACTGTGCACTACACTAACTTGTAGCTTTACCTGAACACTGTGCAGAGGTCACACTACACTAACTTGTAGCTTTAGCTGAACACTGTTCAGAGGACGCACTACACTAACTTGTAGCTTTAGCTGAACACTGTGCACTACACTAACTTGTAGCTTTAGCTGAACACTGTTCAGAGGATGCACTACACTGACTTGTAGCTTTAGCTGAACACTGTGAGGTGGACGCACTACACTAACTTGTAGCTTTAACTGAACACTGTGCACTACACTAACTTGTAGCTTTAGCTGAACACTGTTCAGAGGACGCATTACACTAACTTGTAGCTTTAGCTGAACACTGTGAGGAGGACGCACTACACTAACTTGTAGCTTTAGCTGAACACTGTGCACTACACTAACTTGTAGCTTTAACTAAACACTGTTCAGAGGACGCACTACACTAACTTGTAGCTTTAGCTGAACACTGTGAGGAGGATGCACTACACTAACTTGTAACTTTAGCTGAACACTGTGCACTACACTAACTTGTAACTTTAGCTGAACACTTCAGAGGACGCACTACACTAACTTGTAGTTTTAGCTGAACACTGTTCAGAGGACGCACTACACTAACTTGTAACTTTAGCTGAACACTGTGCACTACACTAACTTGTAGCTTTAGCTGAACACTGTGCAGAGTACACACTACACTAACTTGTAGCTTTAGCTGAACATTGTTCAGAGGACGCACTACACAAACTTGTAGCTTTAGCTGAACACTGTGCACTACACTAACTTGTAGCTTTAGCTGAAAACTGTTCAGTGGACGCACTACACTAACTTGTAGCTTTAGCTGAACACTGTGCACTACACTAACTTGTAGCTTTAGCTGAACACTGTGCAGAGGACGCATTACACTAACTTGTAGCTTTAGCTGAACACTGTTCAGAGGACGCACTACACTAACCTGTAACTTTAGCTGAACACTGTGCACTACACTAACTTGTAGCTTTAGCTGAACACTGTTCAGAGGACGCACTACACTAACTTGTAGCTTTAGCTGAACACTGTTCAGAGGACGCACTACACTAACTTTTAACTTTAGCTGAACACTGTCAACTACACTAACTTGTAGCTTTAGCTGAACACTGTGCACTACACTAACTTGTAGCTTTAGTTGAACACTATGCAGAGGTCGCACTACACTAACTTGTAGCTTTAGCTGAACACTGTGAGGAGGACGCACTACACTAACTTGTAGCTTTAGCTGAACACTGTGCACTACACTAACTTGTAGCTTTAGCTGAACACTGTGAGGAGGACTCACTACACTAACTTGTAGCTTTAGCTGAACACTGTGCAGAGGTCGCACTACACTAATTTGTAGCTTTAGGTGAATACTGTGAGGAGGACGCATTACACTAACTTGTAGCTTTAGCTGAACACTGTGAGGAGGATGCACTACACTAACTTGTAGCTTTAGCTGAACACTGTGCACTACACTAACTTGTAGCTTTAGCTGAACACTGTGCAGAGGTCGCACTACACTAACTTGTAGCTTTAGCTGAACACTGTGAGGAGGATGCACTACACTAACTTGTAGCTTTAGCTGAACCCTGTGCACTACACTAACTTGTAGCTTTAGCTGAACACTGTTCAGAGGACGCACTACACTAACTTGTAGCTTTAGCTGAACACTGTTCAGAGGACGCACTACACTAACTTGTAGCTTTAGCTGAACACTGTGCACTACACTAACTTGTAGCTTTAGCTGAACACTGTTCAGAGGATGCATTACACTAATTTGTAGCTTTAGCTGAACACTGTTCAGAGGACGCACTACACTAACTTGTAGCTTTAGCTAAACACTGTGCATCACACTAACTTGTAGCTTTAGCTGAACACTGTTCAGAGGACGCATTACACTAACTTGTAGCTTTAGCTGAACACTGTGAGGAGGACGCACTACACTAACTTGTAGCTTTAGCTGAATCATGTGTACTACACTAACTTGTAGCTTTAGCTGAACACTGTTCAGAGGACGCACTACACTAACTTGTAGCTTTAGCTGAACACAGTTCAGAGGACGCACTACACTAACTTGTAACTTTAGCTGAACACTGTGCACTACACTAACTTGTAGCTTTAGCTTAACACTGTTCAGAGGACGCATTACACTAACTTGTAGCTTTAGCTGAACACTGTGAGGAGGGCACACTACACTAACTTGTATCTTTAGCTGAATCCTGTGTACTACACTAACTTGTAGCTTTAGCTGAACACTGTTCAGAGGACGCACTACACTAACTTGTAGCTTTAGCTGAACACTGTTCAGAGGACGCACTACACTAACTTGTAGCTTTAGCTGAACACTGTTCAGAGGACGCACTACACTAACTTGTAACTTTAGCTGAACACTGTGCACTACACTAACTTGTAACTTTAGCTGAACACTGTTCAGAGGACGCACTACACTAACTTGTAGTTTTAGCTGAACACTGTTCAGAGGACGCACTACACTAACTTGTAACTTTAGCTGAACACTGTGCACTACACTAACTTGTAGCTTTAGCTGAACACTGTTCAGAGGACGCACTACACAAACTTGTAGCTTTAGCTGTACACTGTGCACTACACTAACTTGTAGCTTTAGCTGAAAACTGTTCAGAGGACGCACTACACTAACTTGTAGCTTTAGCTGAACACTGTGCACTACACTAACTTGTAGCTTTAGCTGAACACTGTGCAGAGGACGCATTACACTAACTTGTAGCATTAGCTGAAACACTGTTCAGAGGACGCACTACACTAACTTGTAACTTTAGCTGAACACTGTGCACTACACTAACTTGTAGCTTTAGCTGAACACTGTTCAGAGGACGCACTACACTAACTGGTAGCTTTAGCTGAACACTGTTCAGATTACGTACTACACTAACTTGTAACTTTAGCTGAACACTGTGCACTACACTAACTTGTAGCTTTAGCTGAACACTGTTCAGAGGACGCACTACACTAACTTGTAGCTTTAGCTGAACACTGTTCAGAGGACGCACTACACTAACTTGTAACTTTAGCTGAACACTGTGTACTACTCTAACTTGTAGCTTTAGCTGAACACTGTTCAGAGGACGCACTACACTAACTTTTAGTTTTAGCTAAACACTGTTCAGAGGACGCACTACACAAACTTGTAGCTTCAGCTGAACACTGTGCACTACACTAAATTGTAGCTTTAGCTGAACACTGTTCAGAGGACGCACTACACTAATTTGTAGCTTTAGCTGAACACTGTGCACTACACTAACTTGTAGCTTTAGCTGAACACTGTTCAGAGGACGCACTACACTAACTTGTAGCTTTAGCTGAACACTGTGAGGAGGACGCACTACACTAACTTGTAGCTTTAGCTGAACACTGTGCACTACACTAACTTGTAGCTTTAACTAAACACTGTTCAGAGGACGCACTACACTAACTTGTAGCTTTAGCTGAACACTGTGCAGAGGACGCACTACACTAACTTGTAGCTTTAGCTGAACACTGTGAGGAGGATGCACTACACTAACTTGTAACTTTAGCTGAACACTGTGCACTACACTAACTTGTAACTTTAGCTGAACACTTCAGAGGACGCACTACACTAACTTGTAGTTTTAGCTGAACACTGTTCAGAGGACGCACTACACTAACTTGTAACTTTAGCTGAACACTGTGCACTACACTAACTTGTAGCTTTAGCTGAACACTGTGCAGAGGTCACACTACACTAACTTGTAGCTTTAGCTGAACACTGTTCAGAGGACGCACTACACAAACTTGTAGCTTTAGCTGAACACTGTGCACTACACTAACTTGTAGCTTTAGCTGAAAACTGTTCAGTGGACGCACTACACTAACTTGTAGCTTTAGCTGAACACTGTGCACTACACTAACTTGTAGCTTTAGCTGAACACTGTGCAGAGGACGCATTACACTAACTTGTAGCTTTAGCTGAACACTGTTCAGAGGACGCACTACACTAACCTGTAACTTTAGCTGAACACTGTGCACTACACTAACTTGTAGCTTTAGCTGAACACTGTTCAGAGGACGCACTACACTAGCTTGTAGCTTTAGCTGAACACTGTTCAGAGGACGCACTACACTAACTTTTAACTTTAGCTGAACACTGTCAACTACACTAACTTGTAGCTTTAGCTGAACACTGTGCACTACACTAACTTGTATCTTTAGCTGAACACTGTTCAGAGGACGCACTACACTAACTTGTAGCTTTAGTTGAACACTATTCAGAGGTCGCACTACACTAACTTGTAGCTTTAGCTGAACACTGTGAGGAGGACGCACTACACTAACTTGTAGCTTTAGCTGAACACTGTGCACTACACTAACTTGTAGCTTTAGCTGAACACTGTGAGGAGGACTCACTACACTAACTTGTAGCTTTAGCTGAACACTGTGCAGAGGTCGCACTACACTAATTTGTAGCTTTAGGTGAATACTGTGAGGAGGACGCATTACACTCACTTGTAGCTTTAGCTGAACACTGTGAGGAGGATGCACTACACTAACTTGTAGCTTTAGCTGAACACTGTGCACTACACTAACTTGTAGCTTTAGCTGAACACTGTGCAGAGGTCGCACTACACTAACTTGTAGCTTTAGCTGAACACTGTGAGGAGGATGCACTACACTAACTTGTAGCTTTAGCTGAACCCTGTGCACTACACTAACTTGTAGCTTTAGCTGAACACTGTTCAGAGGACGCACTACACTAACTTGTAGCTTTAGCTGAACACTGTTCAGAGGACGCACTACACTAACTTGTAGCTTTAGCTGAACAATGTGCACTACACTAACTTGTAGCTTTAGCTGAACACTGTTCAGAGGATGCATTACACTAATTTGTAGCTTTAGCTGAACACTGTTCAGAGGACGCACTACACTAACTTGTAGCTTTAGCTAAACACTGTGCATCACACTAACTTGTAGCTTTAGCTGAACACTGTTCAGAGGACGCATTACACTAACTTGTAGCTTTAGCTGAACACTGTGAGGAGGACGCACTACACTAACTTGTAGCTTTAGCTGAATCCTGTGTACTACACTAACTTGTAGCTTTAGCTGAACACTGTTCAGAGGACGCACTACACTAACTTGTAGCTTTAGCTGAACACAGTTCAGAGGACGCACTACACTAACTTGTAACTTTAGCTGAACACTGTGCACTACACTAACTTGTAGCTTTAGCTTAACACTGTTCAGAGGACGCATTACACTAACTTGTAGCTTTAGCTGAACACTGTGAGGAGGGCACACTACACTAACTTGTATCTTTAGCTGAATCCTGTGTACTACACTAACTTGTAGCTTTAGCTGAACACTGTTCAGAGGACGCACTACACTAACTTGTAGCTTTAGCTGAACACTGTTCAGAGGACGCACTACACTAACTTGTAGCTTTAGCTGAACACTGTTCAGAGGACGCACTACACTAACTTGTAACTTTAGCTGAACACTGTGCACTACACTAACTTGTAACTTTAGCTGAACACTGTTCAGAGGACGCACTACACTAACTTGTAGTTTTAGCTGAACACTGTTCAGAGGACGCACTACACTAACTTGTAACTTTAGCTGAACACTGTGCACTACACTAACTTGTAGCTTTAGCTGAACACTGTGCAGAGGTCACACTACACTAACTTGTAGCTTTAGCTGAACACTGTTCAGAGGACGCACTACACAAACTTGTAGCTTTAGCTGTACACTGTGCACTACACTAACTTGTAGCTTTAGCTGAAAACTGTTCAGAGGACGCACTACACTAACTTGTAGCTTTAGCTGAACACTGTGCACTACACTAACTTGTAGCTTTAGCTGAACACTGTGCAGAGGACGCATTACACTAACTTGTAGCATTAGCTGAACACTGTTCAGAGGACGCACTACACTAACTTGTAACTTTAGCTGAACACTGTGCACTACACTAACTTGTAGCTTTAGCTGAACACTGTTCAGAGGACGCACTACACTAACTTGTAGCTTTAGCTGAACACTGTTCAGATTACGCACTACACTAACTTGTAACTTTAGCTGAACACTGTGCACTACACTAACTTCTAGCTTTAGCTGAACACTGTTCAGAGAACGCACTACACTAACTTGTAGCTTTAGCTTAACACTGTGAGGAGGACGCACTACACTAACTTGTAGCTTTAGCTGAATCATGTGTACTACACTAACTTGTAGCTTTAGCTGAACACTGTTCAGAGGACGCACTACACTAACTTGTAGCTTTAGCTGAACACAGTTCAGAGGACGCACTACACTAACTTGTAACTTTAGCTGAACACTGTGCACTACACTAACTTGTAGCTTTAGCTTAACACTGTTCAGAGGACGCATTACACTAACTTGTAGCTTTAGCTGAACACTGTGAGGAGGGCACACTACACTAACTTGTATCTTTAGCTGAATCCTGTGTACTACACTAACTTGTAGCTTTAGCTGAACACTGTTCAGAGGACGCACTACACTAACTTGTAGCTTTAGCTGAACACTGTTCAGAGGACGCACTACACTAACTTGTAGCTTTAGCTGAACACTGTTCAGAGGACGCACTACACTAACTTGTAACTTTAGCTGAACACTGTGCACTACACTAACTTGTAACTTTAGCTGAACACTGTTCAGAGGACGCACTACACTAACTTGTAGTTTTAGCTGAACACTGTTCAGAGGACGCACTACACTAACTTGTAACTTTAGCTGAACACTGTGCACTACACTAACTTGTAGCTTTAGCTGAACACTGTTCAGAGGACGCACTACACAAACTTGTAGCTTTAGCTGTACACTGTGCACTACACTAACTTGTAGCTTTAGCTGAAAACTGTTCAGAGGACGCACTACACTAACTTGTAGCTTTAGCTGAACACTGTGCACTACACTAACTTGTAGCTTTAGCTGAACACTGTGCAGAGGACGCATTACACTAACTTGTTTCATTAGCTGAACACTGTTCAGAGGACGCACTACACTAACTTGTAACTTTAGCTGAACACTGTGCACTACACTAACTTGTAGCTTTAGCTGAACACTGTTCAGAGGACGCACTACACTAACTTGTAGCTTTAGCTGAACACTGTTCAGATTACGCACTACACTAACTTGTAACTTTAGCTGAACACTGTGCACTACACTAACTTGTAGCTTTAGCTGAACACTGTTCAGAGGACGCACTACACTAACTTGTAGCTTTAGCTGAACACTGTTCAGAGGACGCACTACACTAACTTGTAACTTTAGCTGAACACTGTGCACTACACTAACTTGTAGCTTTAGCTGAACACTGTTCAGAGGACGCACTACACAAACTTGTAGCTTTAGCTGTACACTGTGCACTACACTAACTTGTAGCTTTAGCTGAAAACTGTTCAGAGGACGCACTACACTAACTTGTAGCTTTAGCTGAACACTGTGCACTACACTAACTTGTAGCTTTAGCTGAACACTGTGCAGAGGACGCATTACACCAACTTGTAGCATTAGCTGAACACTGTTCAGAGGACGCACTACACTAACTTGTAACTTTAGCTGAACACTGTGCACTACACTAACTTGTAGCTTTAGCTGAACACTGTTCAGAGGACGCACTACACTAACTTGTAGCTTTAGCTGAACACTGTTCAGATTACGCACTACACTAACTTGTAACTTTAGCTGAACACTGTGCACTACACTAACTTGTAGCTTTAGCTGAACACTGTTCAGAGGACGCACTACACTAACTTGTAGCTTTAGCTGAACACTGTTCAGAGGACGCACTACACTAACTTGTAACTTTAGCTGAACACTGTGTACTACTCTAACTTGTAGCTTTAGCTGAACACTGTTCAGAGGACGCACTACACTAACTTTTAGTTTTAGCTAAACACTGTTCAGAGGACGCACTACACAAACTTGTAGCTTCAGCTGAACACTGTGCACTACACTAAATTGTAGCTTTAGCTGAACACTGTTCAGAGGACGCACTACACTAATTTGTAGCTTTAGCTGAACACTGTGCACTACACTAACTTGTAGCTTTAGCTGAACACTGTTCAGAGGACGCACTACACTAACTTGTAGCTTTAGCTGAACACTGTGAGGAGGACGCACTACACTAACTTGTAGCTTTAGCTGAACACTGTGCACTACACTAACTTGTAGCTTTAACTAAACACTGTTCAGAGGACGCACTACACTAACTTGTAGCTTTAGCTGAACACTGTGCAGAGGACGCACTACACTAACTTGTAGCTTTAGCTGAACACTGTGAGGAGGATGCACTACACTAACTTGTAACTTTAGCTGAACACTGTGCACTACACTAACTTGTAACTTTAGCTGAACACTTCAGAGGACGCACTACACTAACTTGTAGTTTTAGCTGAACACTGTTCAGAGGACGCACTACACTAACTTGTAACTTTAGCTGAACACTGTGCACTACACTAACTTGTAGCTTTAGCTGAACACTGTGCAGAGGTCACACTACACTAACTTGTAGCTTTAGCTGAACACTGTTCAGAGGACGCACTACACAAACTTGTAGCTTTAGCTGAACACTGTGCACTACACTAACTTGTAGCTTTAGCTGAAAACTGTTCAGTGGACGCACTACACTAACTTGTAGCTTTAGCTGAACACTGTGCACTACACTAACTTGTAGCTTTAGCTGAACACTGTGCAGAGGACGCATTACACTAACTTGTAGCTTTAGCTGAACACTGTTCAGAGGACGCACTACACTAACCTGTAACTTTAGCTGAACACTGTGCACTACACTAACTTGTAGCTTTAGCTGAACACTGTTCAGAGGACGCACTACACTAGCTTGTAGCTTTAGCTGAACACTGTTCAGAGGACGCACTACACTAACTTTTAACTTTAGCTGAACACTGTCAACTACACTAACTTGTAGCTTTAGCTGAACACTGTGCACTACACTAACTTGTATCTTTAGCTGAACACTGTTCAGAGGACGCACTACACTAACTTGTAGCTTTAGTTGAACACTATTCAGAGGTCGCACTACACTAACTTGTAGCTTTAGCTGAACACTGTGAGGAGGACGCACTACACTAACTTGTAGCTTTAGCTGAACACTGTGCACTACACTAACTTGTAGCTTTAGCTGAACACTGTGAGGAGGACTCACTACACTAACTTGTAGCTTTAGCTGAACACTGTGCAGAGGTCGCACTACACTAATTTGTAGCTTTAGGTGAATACTGTGAGGAGGACGCATTACACTCACTTGTAGCTTTAGCTGAACACTGTGAGGAGGATGCACTACACTAACTTGTAGCTTTAGCTGAACACTGTGCACTACACTAACTTGTAGCTTTAGCTGAACACTGTGCAGAGGTCGCACTACACTAACTTGTAGCTTTAGCTGAACACTGTGAGGAGGATGCACTACACTAACTTGTAGCTTTAGCTGAACCCTGTGCACTACACTAACTTGTAGCTTTAGCTGAACACTGTTCAGAGGACGCACTACACTAACTTGTAGCTTTAGCTGAACACTGTTCAGAGGACGCACTACACTAACTTGTAGCTTTAGCTGAACACTGTGCACTACACTAACTTGTAGCTTTAGCTGAACACTGTTCAGAGGATGCATTACACTAATTTGTAGCTTTAGCTGAACACTGTTCAGAGGACGCACTACACTAACTTGTAGCTTTAGCTAAACACTGTGCATCACACTAACTTGTAGCTTTAGCTGAACACTGTTCAGAGGACGCATTACACTAACTTGTAGCTTTAGCTGAACACTGTGAGGAGGACGCACTACACTAACTTGTAGCTTTAGCTGAATCCTGTGTACTACACTAACTTGTAGCTTTAGCTGAACACTGTTCAGAGGACGCACTACACTAACTTGTAGCTTTAGCTGAACACAGTTCAGAGGACGCACTACACTAACTTGTAACTTTAGCTGAACACTGTGCACTACACTAACTTGTAGCTTTAGCTTAACACTGTTCAGAGGACGCATTACACTAACTTGTAGCTTTAGCTGAACACTGTGAGGAGGGCACACTACACTAACTTGTATCTTTAGCTGAATCCTGTGTACTACACTAACTTGTAGCTTTAGCTGAACACTGTTCAGAGGACGCACTACACTAACTTGTAGCTTTAGCTGAACACTGTTCAGAGGACGCACTACACTAACTTGTAGCTTTAGCTGAACACTGTTCAGAGGACGCACTACACTAACTTGTAACTTTAGCTGAACACTGTGCACTACACTAACTTGTAACTTTAGCTGAACACTGTTCAGAGGACGCACTACACTAACTTGTAGTTTTAGCTGAACACTGTTCAGAGGACGCACTACACTAACTTGTAACTTTAGCTGAACACTGTGCACTACACTAACTTGTAGCTTTAGCTGAACACTGTGCAGAGGTCACACTACACTAACTTGTAGCTTTAGCTGAACACTGTTCAGAGGACGCACTACACAAACTTGTAGCTTTAGCTGTACACTGTGCACTACACTAACTTGTAGCTTTAGCTGAAAACTGTTCAGAGGACGCACTACACTAACTTGTAGCTTTAGCTGAACACTGTGCACTACACTAACTTGTAGCTTTAGCTGAACACTGTGCAGAGGACGCATTACACTAACTTGTAGCATTAGCTGAACACTGTTCAGAGGACGCACTACACTAACTTGTAACTTTAGCTGAACACTGTGCACTACACTAACTTGTAGCTTTAGCTGAACACTGTTCAGAGGACGCACTACACTAACTTGTAGCTTTAGCTGAACACTGTTCAGATTACGCACTACACTAACTTGTAACTTTAGCTGAACACTGTGCACTACACTAACTTGTAGCTTTAGCTGAACACTGTTCAGAGAACGCACTACACTAACTTGTAGCTTTAGCTTAACACTGTGAGGAGGACGCACTACACTAACTTGTAGCTTTAGCTGAATCATGTGTACTACACTAACTTGTAGCTTTAGCTGAACACTGTTCAGAGGACGCACTACACTAACTTGTAGCTTTAGCTGAACACAGTTCAGAGGACGCACTACACTAACTTGTAACTTTAGCTGAACACTGTGCACTACACTAACTTGTAGCTTTAGCTTAACACTGTTCAGAGGACGCATTACACTAACTTGTAGCTTTAGCTGAACACTGTGAGGAGGGCACACTACACTAACTTGTATCTTTAGCTGAATCCTGTGTACTACACTAACTTGTAGCTTTAGCTGAACACTGTTCAGAGGACGCACTACACTAACTTGTAGCTTTAGCTGAACACTGTTCAGAGGACGCACTACACTAACTTGTAGCTTTAGCTGAACACTGTTCAGAGGACGCACTACACTAACTTGTAACTTTAGCTGAACACTGTGCACTACACTAACTTGTAACTTTAGCTGAACACTGTTCAGAGGACGCACTACACTAACTTGTAGTTTTAGCTGAACACTGTTCAGAGGACGCACTACACTAACTTGTAACTTTAGCTGAACACTGTGCACTACACTAACTTGTAGCTTTAGCTGAACACTGTTCAGAGGACGCACTACACAAACTTGTAGCTTTAGCTGTACACTGTGCACTACACTAACTTGTAGCTTTAGCTGAAAACTGTTCAGAGGACGCACTACACTAACTTGTAGCTTTAGCTGAACACTGTGCACTACACTAACTTGTAGCTTTAGCTGAACACTGTGCAGAGGACGCATTACACTAACTTGTTTCATTAGCTGAACACTGTTCAGAGGACGCACTACACTAACTTGTAACTTTAGCTGAACACTGTGCACTACACTAACTTGTAGCTTTAGCTGAACACTGTTCAGAGGACGCACTACACTAACTTGTAGCTTTAGCTGAACACTGTTCAGAGGACGCACTACACTAACTTGTAACTTTAGCTGAACACTGTGTACTACTCTAACTTGTAGCTTTAGCTGAACACTGTTCAGAGGACGCACTACACTAACTTTTAGTTTTAGCTAAACACTGTTCAGAGGACGCACTACACAAACTTGTAGCTTCAGCTGAACACTGTGCACTACACTAAATTGTAGCTTTAGCTGAACACTGTTCAGAGGACGCACTACACTAACTTGTAGCTTTAGCTGAACACTGTGCACTACACTAACTTGTAGCTTTAGCTGAACACTGTTCAGAGGACGCACTACACTAACTTGTAGCTTTAGCTGAACACTGTGAGGAGGACGCACTACACTAACTTGTAGCTTTAGCTGAACACTGTGCACTACACTAACTTGTAGCTTTAACTAAACACTGTTCAGAGGACGCACTACACTAACTTGTAGCTTTAGCTGAACACTGTGCAGAGGACGCACTACACTAACTTGTAGCTTTAGCTGAACACTGTGAGGAGGATGCACTACACTAACTTGTAACTTTAGCTGAACACTGTGCACTACACTAACTTGTAACTTTAGCTGAACACTTCAGAGGACGCACTACACTAACTTGTAGTTTTAGCTGAACACTGTTCAGAGGACGCACTACACTAACTTGTAACTTTAGCTGAACACTGTGCACTACACTAACTTGTAGCTTTAGCTGAACACTGTGCAGAGGTCACACTACACTAACTTGTAGCTTTAGCTGAACACTGTTCAGAGGACGCACTACACAAACTTGTAGCTTTAGCTGAACACTGTGCACTACACTAACTTGTAGCTTTAGCTGAAAACTGTTCAGTGGACGCACTACACTAACTTGTAGCTTTAGCTGAACACTGTGCACTACACTAACTTGTAGCTTTAGCTGAACACTGTGCAGAGGACGCATTACACTAACTTGTAGCTTTAGCTGAACACTGTTCAGAGGACGCACTACACTAACCTGTAACTTTAGCTGAACACTGTGCACTACACTAACTTGTAGCTTTAGCTGAACACTGTTCAGAGGACGCACTACACTAGCTTGTAGCTTTAGCTGAACACTGTTCAGAGGACGCACTACACTAACTTTTAACTTTAGCTGAACACTGTCAACTACACTAACTTGTAGCTTTAGCTGAACACTGTGCACTACACTAACTTGTATCTTTAGCTGAACACTGTTCAGAGGACGCACTACACTAACTTGTAGCTTTAGTTGAACACTATGCAGAGGTCGCACTACACTAACTTGTAGCTTTAGCTGAACACTGTGAGGAGGACGCACTACACTAACTTGTAGCTTTAGCTGAACACTGTGCACTACACTAACTTGTAGCTTTAGCTGAACACTGTGAGGAGGACTCACTACACTAACTTGTAGCTTTAGCTGAACACTGTGCAGAGGTCGCACTACACTAATTTGTAGCTTTAGGTGAATACTGTGAGGAGGACGCATTACACTCACTTGTAGCTTTAGCTGAACACTGTGAGGAGGACGCACTACACTAACTTGTAGCTTTAGCTGAATCCTGTGTACTACACTAACTTGTAGCTTTAGCTGAACACTGTTCAGAGGACGCACTACACTAACTTGTAGCTTTAGCTGAACACAGTTCAGAGGACGCACTACACTAACTTGTAACTTTAGCTGAACACTGTGCACTACACTAACTTGTAGCTTTAGCTTAACACTGTTCAGAGGACGCATTACACTAACTTGTAGCTTTAGCTGAACACTGTGAGGAGGGCACACTACACTAACTTGTATCTTTAGCTGAATCCTGTGTACTACACTAACTTGTAGCTTTAGCTGAACACTGTTCAGAGGACGCACTACACTAACTTGTAGCTTTAGCTGAACACTGTTCAGAGGACGCACTACACTAACTTGTAGCTTTAGCTGAACACTGTTCAGAGGACGCACTACACTAACTTGTAACTTTAGCTGAACACTGTGCACTACACTAACTTGTAACTTTAGCTGAACACTGTTCAGAGGACGCACTACACTAACTTGTAGTTTTAGCTGAACACTGTTCAGAGGACGCACTACACTAACTTGTAACTTTAGCTGAACACTGTGCACTACACTAACTTGTAGCTTTAGCTGAACACTGTGCAGAGGTCACACTACACTAACTTGTAGCTTTAGCTGAACACTGTTCAGAGGACGCACTACACAAACTTGTAGCTTTAGCTGTACACTGTGCACTACACTAACTTGTAGCTTTAGCTGAAAACTGTTCAGAGGACGCACTACACTAACTTGTAGCTTTAGCTGAACACTGTGCACTACACTAACTTATAGCTTTAGCTGAACACTGTGCAGAGGACGCATTACACTAACTTGTAGCATTAGCTGAACACTGTTCAGAGGACGCACTACACTAACTTGTAACTTTAGCTGAACACTGTGCACTACACTAACTTGTAGCTTTAGCTGAACACTGTTCAGAGGACGCACTACACTAACTTGTAGCTTTAGCTGAACACTGTTCAGATTACGCACTACACTAACTTGTAACTTTAGCTGAACACTGTGCACTACACTAACTTGTAGCTTTAGCTGAACACTGTTCAGAGGACGCACTACACTAACTTGTAGCTTTAGCTGAACACTGTGAGGAGGACGCACTACACTAACTTGTAGCTTTAGCTGAATCATGTGTACTACACTAACTTGTAGCTTTAGCTGAACACTGTTCAGAGGACGCACTACACTAACTTGTAGCTTTAGCTGAACACAGTTCAGAGGACGCACTACACTAACTTGTAACTTTAGCTGAACACTGTGCACTACACTAACTTGTAGCTTTAGCTTAACACTGTTCAGAGGACGCATTACACTAACTTGTAGCTTTAGCTGAACACTGTGAGGAGGGCACACTACACTAACTTGTATCTTTAGCTGAATCCTGTGTACTACACTAACTTGTAGCTTTAGCTGAACACTGTTCAGAGGACGCACTACACTAACTTGTAGCTTTAGCTGAACACTGTTCAGAGGACGCACTACACTAACTTGTAGCTTTAGCTGAACACTGTTCAGAGGACGCACTACACTAACTTGTAACTTTAGCTGAACACTGTGCACTACACTAACTTGTAACTTTAGCTGAACACTGTTCAGAGGACGCACTACACTAACTTGTAGTTTTAGCTGAACACTGTTCAGAGGACGCACTACACTAACTTGTAGCTTTAGCTGAACACTGTTCAGAGGACGCACTACACTAACTTGTAACTTTAGCTGAACACTGTGCACTACACTAACTTGTAGCTTTAGCTGAACACTGTTCAGAGGACGCACTACACAAACTTGTAGCTTTAGCTGTACACTGTGCACTACACTAACTTGTAGCTTTAGCTGAAAACTGTTCAGAGGACGCACTACACTAACTTGTAGCTTTAGCTGAACACTGTGCACTACACTAACTCGTAGCTTTAGCTGAACACTGTGCAGAGGACGCATTACACTAACTTGTAGCATTAGCTGAACACTGTTCAGAGGACGCACTACACTAACTTGTAACTTTAGCTGAACACTGTGCACTACACTAACTTGTAGCTTTAGCTGAACACTGTTCAGAGGACGCACTACACTAACTTGTAGCTTTAGCTGAACACTGTTCAGATTACGCACTACACTAACTTGTAACTTTAGCTGAACACTGTGCACTACACTAACTTGTAGCTTTAGCTGAACACTGTTCAGAGGACGCACTACACTAACTTGTAGCTTTAGCTGAACACTGTTCAGAGGACGCACTACACTAACTTGTAACTTTAGCTGAACACTGTGTACTACTCTAACTTGTAGCTTTAGCTGAACACTGTTCAGAGGACGCACTACACTAACTTTTAGTTTTAGCTAAACACTGTTCAGAGGACGCACTACACAAACTTGTAGCTTCAGCTGAACACTGTGCACTACACTAAATTGTAGCTTTAGCTGAACACTGTTCAGAGGACGCACTACACTAACTTGTAGCTTTAGCTGAACACTGTGCACTACACTAACTTGTAGCTTTAGCTGAACACTGTTCAGAGGACGCACTACACTAACTTGTAGCTTTAGCTGAACACTGTGAGGAGGACGCACTACACTAACTTGTAGCTTTAGCTGAACACTGTGCACTACACTAACTTGTAGCTTTAACTAAACACTGTTCAGAGGACGCACTACACTAACTTGTAGCTTTAGCTGAACACTGTGCAGAGGACGCACTACACTAACTTGTAGCTTTAGCTGAACACTGTGAGGAGGATGCACTACACTAACTTGTAACTTTAGCTGAACACTGTGCACTACACTAACTTGTAACTTTAGCTGAACACTTCAGAGGACGCACTACACTAACTTGTAGTTTTAGCTGAACACTGTTCAGAGGACGCACTACACTAACTTGTAACTTTAGCTGAACACTGTGCACTACACTAACTTGTAGCTTTAGCTGAACACTGTGCAGAGGTCACACTACACTAACTTGTAGCTTTAGCTGAACACTGTTCAGAGGACGCACTACACAAACTTGTAGCTTTAGCTGTACACTGTGCACTACACTAACTTGTAGCTTTAGCTGAAAACTGTTCAGAGGACGCACTACACTAACTTGTAGCTTTAGCTGAACACTGTGCACTACACTAACTTGTAGCTTTAGCTGAACACTGTGCAGAGGACGCATTACACTAACTTGTAGCATTAGCTGAACACTGTTCAGAGGACGCACTACACTAACTTGTAACTTTAGCTGAACACTGTGCACTACACTAACTTGTAGCTTTAGCTGAACACTGTTCAGAGGACGCACTACACTAACTTGTAGCTTTAGCTGAACACTGTTCAGATTACGCACTACACTAACTTGTAACTTTAGCTGAACACTGTGTACTACTCTAACTTGTAGCTTTAGCTGAACACTGTTCAGAGGACGCACTACACTAACTTTTAGTTTTAGCTAAACACTGTTCAGAGGACTCACTACACTAACTTGTAGCTTCAGCTGAACACTGTGCACTACACTAAATTGTAGCTTTAGCTGAACACTGTTCAGAGGACGCACTACACTAACTTGTAGCTTTAGCTGAACACTGTGCACTACACTAACTTGTAGCTTTAGCTGAACACTGTTCAGAGGACGCACTACACTAACTTGTAGCTTTAGCTGAACACTGTGAGGAGGACGCACTACACTAACTTGTAGCTTTAGCTGAACACTGTGCACTACACTAACTTGTAGCTTTAACTAAACACTGTTCAGAGGACGCACTACACTAACTTGTAGCTTCAGCTGAACACTGTGCAGAGGACGCACTACACTAACTTGTAGCTTTAGCTGAACACTGTGAGGAGGATGCACTACACTAACTTGTAACTTTAGCTGAACACTGTGCACTACACTAACTTGTAACTTTAGCTGAACACTTCAGAGGACGCACTACACTAACTTGTAGTTTTAGCTGAACACTGTTCAGAGGACGCACTACACTAACTTGTAACTTTAGCTGAACACTGTGCACTACACTAACTTGTAGCTTTAGCTGAACACTGTGCAGAGGTCACACTACACTTACTTGTAGCTTTAGCTGAACACTGTTCAGAGGACGCACTACACAAACTTGTAGCTTTAGCTGAACACTGTGCACTACACTAACTTGTAGCTTTAGCTGAAAACTGTTCAGTGGACGCACTACACTAACTTGTAGCTTTAGCTGAACACTGTGCACTACACTAACTTGTAGCTTTAGCTGAACACTGTGCAGAGGATGCATTACACTAACTTGTAGCTTTAGCTGAACACTGTTCAGAGGACGCACTACACTAACCTGTAACTTTAGCTGAACACTGTGCACTACACTAACTTGTAGCTTTAGCTGAACACTGTTCAGAGGACGCACTACACTAGCTTGTAGCTTTAGCTGAACACTGTTCAGAGGACGCAATACACTAACTTTTAACTTTAGCTGAACACTGTCAACTACACTAACTTGTAGCTTTAGCTGAACACTGTGCACTACACTAACTTGTATCTTTAGCTGAACACTGTTCAGAGGACGCACTACACTAACTTGTAGCTTTAGTTGAACACTATGCAGAGGTCGCACTACACTAACTTGTAGCTTTAGCTGAACACTGTGAGGAGGACGCACTACACTAACTTGTAGCTTTAGCTGAACACTGTGCACTACACTAACTTGTAGCTTTAGCTGAACACTGTGAGGAGGACTCACTACACTAACTTGTAGCTTTAGCTGAACACTGTGCAGAGGTCGCACTACACTAATTTGTAGCTTTAGGTGAATACTGTGAGGAGGACGCATTACACTCACTTGTAGCTTTAGCTGAACACTGTGAGGAGGATGCACTACACTAACTTGTAGCTTTAGCTGAACACTGTGCACTACACTAACTTGTAGCTTTAGCTGAACACTGTGCAGAGGTCGCACTACACTAACTTGTAGCTTTAGCTGAACACTGTGAGGAGGATGCACTACACTAACTTGTAGCTTTAGCTGAACCCTGTGCACTACACTAACTTGTAGCTTTAGCTGAACACTGTTCAGAGGACGCACTACACTAACTTGTAGCTTTAGCTGAACACTGTTCAGAGGACGCACTACACTAACTTGTAGCTTTAGCTGAACACTGTGCACTACACTAACTTGTAGCTTTAGCTGAACACTGTTCAGAGGATGCATTACACTAATTTGTAGCTTTAGCTGAACACTGTTCAGAGGACGCACTACACTAACTTGTAGCTTTAGCTAAACACTGTGCATCACACTAACTTGTAGCTTTAGCTGAACACTGTTCAGAGGACGCATTACACTAACTTGTAGCTTTAGCTGAACACTGTGAGGAGGACGCACTACACTAACTTGTAGCTTTAGCTGAATCCTGTGTACTACACTAACTTGTAGCTTTAGCTGAACACTGTTCAGAGGACGCACTACACTAACTTGTAGCTTTAGCTGAACACAGTTCAGAGGACGTACTACACTAACTTGTAACTTTAGCTGAACACTGTGCACTACACTAACTTGTAGCTTTAGCTTAACACTGTTCAGAGGACGCATTACACTAACTTGTAGCTTTAGCTGAACACTGTGAGGAGGGCACACTACACTAACTTGTATCTTTAGCTGAATCCTGTGTACTACACTAACTTGTAGCTTTAGCTGAACACTGTTCAGAGGACGCACTACACTAACTTGTAGCTTTAGCTGAACACTGTTCAGAGGACGCACTACACTAACTTGTAGCTTTAGCTGAACACTGTTCAGAGGACGCACTACACTAACTTGTAACTTTAGCTGAACACTGTGCACTACACTAACTTGTAACTTTAGCTGAACACTGTTCAGAGGACGCACTACACTAACTTGTAGTTTTAGCTGAACACTGTTCAGAGGACGCACTACACTAACTTGTAACTTTAGCTGAACACTGTTCACTACACTAACTTGTAGCTTTAGTTGAACACTGTGCAGAGGTCACACTACACTAACTTGTAGCTTTAGCTGAACACTGTTCAGAGGACGCACTACACAAACTTGTAGCTTTAGCTGTACACTGTGCACTACACTAACTTGTAGCTTTAGCTGAAAACTGTTCAGAGGACGCACTACACTAACTTGTAGCTTTAGCTGAACACTGTGCACTACACTAACTTGTAGCTTTAGCTGAACACTGTGCAGAGGACGCATTACACTAACTTGTAGCATTAGCTGAACACTGTTCAGAGGACGCACTACACTAACTTGTAACTTTAGCTGAACACTGTGCACTACACTAACTTGTAGCTTTAGCTGAACACTGTTCAGAGGACGCACTACACTAACTTGTAGCTTTAGCTGAACACTGTTCAGATTACGCACTACACTAACTTGTAACTTTAGCTGAACACTGTGCACTACACTAACTTGTAGCTTTAGCTGAACACTGTTCAGAGGACGCACTACACTAACTTGTAGCTTTAGCTGAACACTGTTCAGAGGACGCACTACACTAACTTGTAACTTTAGCTGAACACTGTGTACTACTCTAACTTGTAGCTTTAGCTGAACACTGTTCAGAGGACGCACTACACTAACTTTTAGTTTTAGCTAAACACTGTTCAGAGGACGCACTACACAAACTTGTAGCTTCAGCTGAACACTGTGCACTACACTAAATTGTAGCTTTAGCTGAACACTGTTCAGAGGACGCACTACACTAACTTGTAGCTTTAGCTGAACACTGTGCACTACACTAACTTGTAGCTTTAGCTGAACACTGTTCAGAGGACGCACTACACTAACTTGTAGCTTTAGCTGAACACTGTTCAGAGGACGCACTACACTAACTTGTAGCTTTAGCTGAACACTGTGCACTACACTAACTTGTAGCTTTAGCTGAACACTGTTCAGAGGACGCATTACACTAACTTGTAGCTTTAGCTGAACACTGTGAGCAGGACGCACTACACTAACTTGTAGCTTTAGTTGAATCCTGTGTACTACACTAACTTGTAGCTTTAGCTGAACACTGTTCAGTGGATGCACTACACTAACTTGTAGCTTTAGCTGAACACTGTTCAGAGGACGCACTACACTAACTTGTAACTTTAGCTGAACACTGTGCACTACACTAACTTATAGCTTTAGCTGAACACTGTTCAGAGGATGCACTACACTAACTTGTAGCTTTAGCTGAACACTGTGCACTACACTAACTTGTAGCTTTAGCTGAACACTGTTCAGAGGACGCATTACACTAACTTGTAGCTTTAGCTGAACACTGTGAGGAGGACGCACTACACTAACTTGTAGCTTTAGCTGAACACTGTTCAGAGGACGCACTACACTAACTTGTAACTTTAGCTGAACACTGTGCACTACACTAACTTGTTACTTTAGCTAAACACTGTTCAGAGGACGCACTACACTAACTTGTAGTTTTAGCTGAACACTGTTCAGAGGACGCACTACACTAACTTGTAGCTTTAGCTGAACACTGTTCAGATTACGCACTACACTAACTTGTAACTTTAGCTGAACACTGTGCACTACACTAACTTGTAGCTTTAGCTGAACACTGTTCAGAGGACGCACTACACTAACTTGTAGCTTTAGCTGAACACTGTTCAGAGGACGCACTACACTAACTTGTAACTTTAGCTGAACACTGTGTACTACTCTAACTTGTAGCTTTAGCTGAACACTGTTCAGAGGACGCACTACACTAACTTTTAGTTTTAGCTAAACACTGTTCAGAGGACGCACTACACAAACTTGTAGCTTCAGCTGAACACTGTGCACTACACTAAATTGTAGCTTTAGCTGAACACTGTTCAGAGGACGCACTACACTAACTTGTAGCTTTAGCTGAACACTGTGCACTACACTAACTTGTAGCTTTAGCTGAACACTGTTCAGAGGACGCACTACACTAACTTGTAGCTTTAGCTGAACACTGTTCAGAGGACACACTACACTAACTTGTAGCTTTAGCTGAACACTGTGCACTACACTAACTTGTAGCTTTAGCTGAACACTGTTCAGAGGACGCATTACACTAACTTGTAGCTTTAGCTGAACACTGTGAGCAGGACGCACTACACTAACTTGTAGCTTTAGTTGAATCCTGTGTACTACACTAACTTGTAGCTTTAGCTGAACACTGTTCAGTGGATGCACTACACTAACTTGTAGCTTTAGCTGAACACTGTTCAGAGGACGCACTACACTAACTTGTAACTTTAGCTGAACACTGTGCACTACACTAACTTATAGCTTTAGCTGAACACTGTTCAGAGGATGCACTACACTAACTTGTAGCTTTAGCTGAACACTGTGCACTACACTAACTTGTAGCTTTAGCTGAACACTGTTCAGAGGACGCATTACACTAACTTGTAGCTTTAGCTGAACACTGTGAGGAGGACGCACTACACTAACTTGTAGCTTTAGCTGAACACTGTTCAGAGGACGCACTACACTAACTTGTAACTTTAGCTGAACACTGTGCACTACACTAACTTGTAACTTTAGCTGAACACTGTTCAGAGGACGCACTACACTAACTTGTAGTTTTAGCTGAACACTGTTCAGAGGACGCACTACACTAACTTGTAACTTTAGCTGAACACTGCACTACACTAACTTGTAGCTTTAGCTGAACACTGTGCAGAGGTCGCACTACACTAACTTGTAACTTTAGCTGAACACTGTGTACTACTCTAACTTGTAGCTTTAGCTGAACACTGTTCAGAGGACGCACTACACTAACTTTTAGTTTAAGCTAAACACTGTTCAGAGGACGCACTACACAAACTTGTAGCTTCAGCTGAACACTGTGCACTACACTAAATTGTAGCTTTAGCTGAACACTGTTCAGAGGACGCACTACACTAACTTGTAGCTTTAGCTGAACACTGTGCACTACACTAACTTGTAGCTTTAGCTGAACACTGTTCAGAGGACGCACTACACTAACTTGTAGCTTTAGCTGAACACTGTTCAGAGGACGCACTACACTAACTTGTAGCTTTAGCTGAACACTGTGCACTACACTAACTTGTAGCTTTAGCTGAACACTGTTCAGAGGACGCATTACACTAACTTGTAGCTTTAGCTGAACACTGTGAGCAGGACGCACTACACTAACTTGTAGCTTTAGTTGAATCCTGTGTACTACACTAACTTGTAGCTTTAGCTGAACACTGTTCAGTGGATGCACTACACTAACTTGTAGCTTTAGCTGAACACTGTTCAGAGGACGCACTACACTAACTTGTAACTTTAGCTGAACACTGTGCACTACACTAACTTATAGCTTTAGCTGAACACTGTTCAGAGAATGCACTACACTAACTTGTAGCTTTAGCTGAACACTGTGCACTACACTAACTTGTAGCTTTAGCTGAACACTGTTCAGAGGACGCATTACACTAACTTGTAGCTTTAGCTGAACACTGTGAGGAGGACGCACTACACTAACTTGTAGCTTTAGCTGAACACTGTTCAGAGGACGCACTACACTAACTTGTAACTTTAGCTGAACACTGTGCACTACACTAACTTGTAACTTTAGCTGAACACTGTTCAGAGGACGCACTACACTAACTTGTAGTTTTAGCTGAACACTGTTCAGAGGACGCACTACACTAACTTGTAACTTTAGCTGAACACTGCACTACACTAACTTGTAGCTTTAGCTGAACACTGTGCAGAGGTCGCACTACACTAACTTGTAGCTTTAGCTGAACACTGTTCAGAGGACGCACTACACTAACTTGTAGCTTTAGCTGAACATTGTGCACTACACTAACTTGTAGCTTTAGTTGAACACTGTTCAGACGACGCACTACACTAACTTGTAGCTTTAGCTGAACATTGTGCAGAGGTCGCATTACACTAACTTGTAGCTTTAGCTGAACACTGTGAGGAGGATGCACTACACTAACTTGTAGCTTTAGCTGAACACTGTGCACTACACTAACTTGTATCTTTAGCTGAACACTGTTCAGAGGACGCACTACACTAACTTGTACCTTTAGTTGAACACTGTGCAGAGGTCGCACAACACTAACTTGTAGCTTTAGCTGAACACTGTGAGGAGGACGCACTACACTAACTTGTAGCTTTAGCTGAACACTGTGCACTACACTAACTTGTAGCTGTAGCTGAACACTGTGAGGAGGACTCACTACACTAACTTGTAGCTTTAGCTGAACAATGTGCAGAGGTCGCACTACACTAATTTGTAGCTTTAGCTGAATACTGTGAGGAGGACGCATTACACTAACTTGTAGCTTTAGCTGAACACTGTGAGGAGGATGCATTACACTAACTTGTAGCTTTTGCTGAACACTGTGCACTACACTAAGTTGTAGCTTTAGCTGAACACTGTTCAGAGGACGCACTACACTAACTTGTAGCTTTAGCTGAACACTGTGCAGAGGTCGCACTACACTAACTTGTAGCTTTAGCTGAACACTGTGCACTACACTAACTTGTAGCTTTAGCTGAACACTGTTCAGAGGATGCACTACACTAACTTGTAGCTTTAGCTGAACACTGTGCACTACACTAACTTGTACCTTAAGCTGAACACTGTTCAGAGGACGCACTACACTAACTTGTAGTTTTAGCTTAACACAGTTCAGAGGACGCACTACACTAACTTGTAACTTTAGCTGAACACTGTGCACTACACTAACTTGTAGCTTTAGCTTAACACTGTGCAGAGGTCACACTACACTAACTTGTAGCTTTAGCTGAACACTGTTCAGAGGACGCACTACACTAACTTGTAGCTTTAGCTGAACACTGTGCACTACACTAACTTGTAGCTTTAGCTGAACACTGTTCAGAGGACGCACTACACTAACTTGTAGCTTTAGCTGAACAATGTGCACTACACTAACTTGTAGCTTTAGCTGAACACTGTTCAGAGGACGCACTACACTAGCTTGTAGCTTTACCTGAACACTGTTCAGAGGACGCACTACACTAACTTGTAGCTTTAGCTGAACACTGTGCACTACACTAACTTGTAGCTTTAGCTGAACACTGTTCAGAGGACGCATTACACTGACTTGTAGCTTTAGCTGAACACTGTGAGGAGGACGCACTACACTAACTTGTAGCTTTAGCTGAAACCTGTGTACTACACTAACTTGTAGTTTTAGCTGAACACTGTTCAGTGGATGCACTACACTAACTTGTAGCTTTAGCTGAACACTGTTCAGAGGACGCACTACACTAACTTGTAACTTTAGCTGAACACTGTGCACTACACTAACTTTTAGCTTTATCTGAACACTGTGCAGAGGACGCACTACACTAACTTGTAACTTTAGCTGAACACTGTGCACTACTCTAACTTGTAGCTTTAGCTGAACACTGTTCAGAGGACGCACTACACTAACTTGTAGCTTTAGCTGAACACTGTGAGGAGGACGCACTACACTAACTTGTAAATTTAGCTGAACACTGTGCACTACACTAACTTGTAGCTTTAGCTGAACACTGTGCAGAGGTCACACTACACTAACTTGTAGCTTTAGCTGAACACTGTTCAGAGGACGCACTACACTAACTTGTAGCTTTAGCTGAACACTGTGCACTACACTAACTTGTAGCTTTAGTTGAACACTGTTCAGAGGACGCACTACACTAACTTGTAGCTTAAGCTGAACACTGTGCAGAGGTCGCACTACACTAACTTGTAGCTTTAGCTGAACACTGAGAGGAGGACGCACTACACTAACTTGTAGCTTTAGCTGAACACTGTGCACTACATTTACTTGTAGCTTTAGCTAAACACTGTTCAGAGGACGCACTACACTAACTTGTAGCTTTAGCTGAACACTGTGAGGAAGATGCACTACACTAACTTGTAGCTTTAGCTGAACACTGTGCACTACACTAACTTGTAGCTTTAGCTGAACACTGTTCAGAGGACGCACTACACTAACTTGTAGCTTTAGCTGAACACTGTTCAGAGGACGCACTACACTAACTTGTAGCTTTAGCTGAACACTGTGCACTACACTAACTTGCAGCTTTAGCTGAACACTGTTCAGAGGACGCATTACACTAACTTGTAGCTTTTGCTGAACACTGTGAGGAGGACGCACTACACTAACTTGTAGCTTTAGCTGAACACTGTGCACTACACTAACTTGTAGCTTTAGCTGAACACTGTTCAGAGGACGCACTACACTAACTTGTAGCTTTAGCTGAACACTGCTCAAAGGATGCACTACACTAACTTGTAACTTTAGCTGAACACTGTGCACTACACTAACTTGTAGCTTTAGCTGAACACTGTTCAGAGGACGCACTACACTAACTTGTAGCTTTAGATGAACACTGTTCAGAGGATGCACTACACTAACTTGTAACTTTAGCTGAACACTATGCACTACACTAACTTGTAGCTTTAGCTGAACACTGTGCAGAGGTCACACTACACTAACTTGTAGCTTTAGCTGAACACTGTGAGGAGGATGCACTACACTAACTTGTAGCTTTAGCTGAACACTGTGCACTACACTTACTTGTAGCTTTAGCTGAACACTGTTCAGAGGACGCATTACACTAACTTGTAGCTTTAGCTGAACACTGTTCAGAGGACGCACTACACTAACTTGTAACTTTAGCTGATCACTGTGAGGAGAACGCACTACACTAACTTGTAACTTTAGCTGAACACTGTGCACTACACTAACTTGTAGCTTTAGCTGAACACTGTTTAGAGGACGCACTACACTAACTTGTAGCTTTAGCTGAACACTGTTCAGAGGACGCACTACACGAACTTGTAACTTTAGCTAAACACTGTGCACTACTCTAACTTGTAGCTTTATCTGAACAATGTTCAGAGGACGCACTACACAAACTTGTAGCTTTAGCTGAACACTGTGAGGAGGACGCACTACACTAACTTGTAGCTTTAGCTGAACACTGTTCAGAGGACGCACTACACTAACTTGTAGCTTTAGCTGAACACTGTTCAAAGGATGCACTACACTAACTTGTAACTTTAGCTGAACACTGTGCACTACACTAACTTGTAGCTTTAGCTGAACACTGTTCAGAGGACGCACTACACTAACTTGTAGCTTTAGCTGAACACTGTTCAGAGGATGCACTACACTAACTTGTAACTTTAGCTGAACACTGTGCACTACACGAACTTGTAGCTTTAGCTGAACACTGTTCAGAGGACGCACTACACTAACTTGTAGCTTTAGCTGAACACTGTGCACTACACTAACTTGTAGCTTTAGCTGAACGCTGTGCAGAGGTCGCACTACACTAACTTGTAGCTTTAGCTTAACACTGTGAGGAGGATGCACTACACTAACTTGTAGCTTTAGCTGAACACTGTGCACTACACTTACTTGTAGCTTTAGCTGAACACTGTTCAGAGGACGCATTACACTAACTTGTAGCTTTAGCTGAACACTGTGAGGAGGACGCACTACACTAACTTGTAGCTTTAGCTGAACACTGTGCACTACACTAACTTGTAGCTTTAGCTGAACACTGTTCAGCGGACGCACTACACGAACTTGTAGCTTTAGCTGAACACTGTGCACTACACTAACTTGTAGCTTTAGCTGAACACTGTTCAGAGGACGCACTACACTAACTTGTAGCTTTAGCTGAACACTGCTCAAAGGATGCACTACACTAACTTGTAACTTTAGCTGAACACTGTGCACTACACTAACTTGTAGCTTTAGCTGAACACTGTTCAGAGGACGCACTACACTAACTTGTAGCTTTAGATGAACACTGTTCAGAGGATGCACTACACTAACTTGTAACTTTAGCTGAACACTATGCACTACACTAACTTGTAGCTTTAGCTGAACACTGTGCAGAGGTCACACTACACTAACTTGTAGCTTTAGCTGAACACTGTGAGGAGGATGCACTACACTAACTTGTAGCTTTAGCTGAACACTGTGCACTACACTTACTTGTAGCTTTAGCTGAACACTGTTCAGAGGACGCATTACACTAACTTGTAGCTTTAGCTGAACACTGTTCAGAGGACGCACTACACTAACTTGTAACTTTAGCTGATCACTGTGAGGAGAACGCACTACACTAACTTGTAACTTTAGCTGAACACTGTGCACTACACTAACTTGTAGCTTTAGCTGAACACTGTTTAGAGGACGCACTACACTAACTTGTAGCTTTAGCTGAACACTGTTCAGAGGACGCACTACACGAACTTGTAACTTTAGCTAAACACTGTGCACTACTCTAACTTGTAGCTTTATCTGAACAATGTTCAGAGGACGCACTACACAAACTTGTAGCTTTAGCTGAACACTGTGAGGAGGACGCACTACACTAACTTGTAGCTTTAGCTGAACACTGTTCAGAGGACGCACTACACTAACTTGTAGCTTTAGCTGAACACTGTTCAAAGGATGCACTACACTAACTTGTAACTTTAGCTGAACACTGTGCACTACACTAACTTGTAGCTTTAGCTGAACACTGTTCAGAGGACGCACTACACTAACTTGTAGCTTTAGCTGAACACTGTTCAGAGGATGCACTACACTAACTTGTAACTTTAGCTGAACACTGTGCACTACACGAACTTGTAGCTTTAGCTGAACACTGTTCAGAGGACGCACTACACTAACTTGTAGCTTTAGCTGAACACTGTGCACTACACTAACTTGTAGCTTTAGCTGAACGCTGTGCAGAGGTCGCACTACACTAACTTGTAGCTTTAGCTTAACACTGTGAGGAGGATGCACTACACTAACTTGTAGCTTTAGCTGAACACTGTGCACTACACTTACTTGTAGCTTTAGCTGAACACTGTTCAGAGGACGCATTACACTAACTTGTAGCTTTAGCTGAACACTGTGAGGAGGACGCACTACACTAACTTGTAGCTTTAGCTGAACACTGTGCACTACACTAACTTGTAGCTTTAGCTGAACACTGTTCAGCGGACGCACTACACGAACTTGTAACTTTAGCTGAACACTGTGAGGAGGACGCACTACACTAACTTGTAACTTTAGCTGAACACTGTGCACTACACTAACTTGTAGCTTTAGCTGAACACAGTTTAGAGGACGCACTACACAAACTTGTAGCTTTAGCTTAACACTGTTCAGAGGACGCACTACACGAACTTGTAACTTTAGCTAAACACTGTGCACTACTCTAACTTGTAGCTTTATCTGAACAATGTTCAGAGGACGCACTACACTAACTTGTAGCTTTAGCTGAACACTGTGAGGAGGACGCACTACACTAACTTGTAACTTTAGCTGAACACTGTGCACTACACTAACTTGTAGCTTTAGCTGAACACTGTGCAGAGGTCACACTACACTAACTTGTAGCTTTAGCTGAACACTGTTCAGAGGACGCACTACACTAACTTGTAGCTTTAGCTGAACACTGTGCACTACACTAACTTGTAGCTTTAGCTGAACACTGTTCAGAGGATGCACTACACTAACTTGTACTTTTAGCTGAACACTGTGCAGAGGTCGCACTACACTAACTTGTAGCTTTAGCTGAACACTGTGCTCTACACTAACTTGTAGCTTTAGCTAAACACTGTTCAGAGGACGCACTACACTAACTTGTAGCTTTAGTTGAACACTGTGCAGAGGTCGCACTACACTAACTTGTAGCGCTAGCTGAACACTGTGAGGAGGATGCACTACACTAACTTGTAGCTTTAGCTGAACACTGTGTACTACACTAACTTGTAGCTTTAGCTGAACACTGTTCAGAGGACTCACTACACTAACTTGTAGCTTTAGCTGAACACTGTTCAGAGGACGCACTACACTAACTTGTAGCTTTAGCTGAACACTGTGCACTACACTAACTTATAGCTTTAGCTGAACACTGTTCAGAGGATGCATTACACTAACTTGTAACTTTAGCTGAACACTGTGAGGAGGACGCACTACACTAACTTGTAGCTTTAGCTGAACACTGTGCACTACACTAACTTGTAGCTTTAGCTAAACACTGTTCAGAGGATGCACTACACTAACTTGTAGCTTTAGCTGAACACTGTTCAGAGGACGCACTACACTAACTTGTAGCTTTAGCTGAACACTGTGCACTACACTAACTTGTAGCTTTAGCTGAACACTGTTCAGAGGACGCATTACACTAACTTGTAGCTTTAGCTTAACACTGTGAGGAGGACGCACTACACTAACTTGTAGCTTTAGCTGAACACTGTGCACTACACTAAATTGTAGCTTTAGCTGAACACTGTTCAGAGGACGCACTACACTAACTTGTAGCTTTAGCTGAACACTGTTCAGAGGACGCACTACACTAACTTGTAACTTTATCTGAACACTGTGCACTACACTAACTTGTAGCTTTACCTGAACACTGTGCAGAGGTCACACTACACTAACTTGTAGCTATAGCTGAACACTGTTCAGAGGACGCTCTACACTAACTTGTAGCTTTAGCTGAACACTGTGCACTACACTAATTTGTAGCTTTAGCTGAACAATGTTCAGAGGACGCACTACACTAACTTGTAGCTTTAGCTTAACACTGTTCAGAGGTCGCACTACACTAACTTGTAGCTTTAGCTGAACACTGTGAGGAGGACGCACTACACTAACTTGTAGCTTTAGCTGAACACTGTGCACTACACTAACTTGTATCTTTAGCTGAACACTGTTCAGAGGACGCACTACACTAACTTGTAGCTTTAGTTGAACACTATGCAGAGGTCGCGCTACACTAACTTGTAGCTTTAGCTGAACACTGTGAGGAGGACGCACTACACTAACTTGTGGCTTTAGATGAACACTGTGCACTACACTAACTTGTAGCTTTAGCTGAACACTGTGAGGAGGACCCACTACACTAACTTGTAGCTTTAGCTGAACACTGTGCAGAGGTCGCACTACACTAATTTGTAGCTTTAGCTGAATACTGTGAGGAGGACGCATTACACTAACTTGTAGCTTTAGCTGAACACTGTGAGGAGGATGCACTATACTAACTTGTAGCTTTAGCTGAACACTGTGCACTACACTAACTTGTAGCTTTAGCTGAACACTGTGCAGAGGTCGCACTACACTAACTTGTAGCTTTAGCTGAACACTGTTCAGAGGACGCACTACACTAACTTGTAGCTTTAGCTGAACACTGTTCAGAGGACGCAGTACACTAACTTGTAACTTTAGCTGAACACTGTGCACTACACTAACTTGTAGCTTTAGATTAACACTGTTCAGAGGACGCATTACACTAACTTGTAGCTTTAGCTGAACACTGTGAGGAGGACGCACTACACTAACTTGTAGCTTTAGCTGAATCCTGTGTACTACACTAACTTGCAGCTTTAGCTGAACACTGTTCAGAGGACGCACTGCACTAACTTGTAGCTTTAGCTGAACACTGTTCAGAGGACGCACTACACTAACTTGTAGCTTTAGCTGAACACTGTTCAGAGGACGCACTACACTAACTTGTAACTTTAGCTGAACACTGTGCACTACACTAACTTGTAGCTTTAGCTGAACACTGTTCAGAGGACGCACTACACTAACTTGTAGTTTTAGCTGAACACTGTTCAGAGGACGCACTACACTAACTTGTAACTTTAGCTGAACACTGTGCACTACACTAACTTGTAGCTTTAGCTGAACACTGTGCAAAGGTCACACTACACTAACTTGTAGCTTTAGCTGAACACTGTGCACTACACTAACTTGTAGCTTTAGCTGAACACTGTTCAGAGGACGCACTACACTAACTTGTAGCTTTAGCTGAACACTGTTCAGAGGACGCACTACACAAACTTGTAGCTTTAGCTGAACACTGTGCACTACACTAACTTATAGCTTTAGCTGAAAACTGTTCAGAGGACGCACTACACTAACTTGTAGCTTTAGCTGAACACTGTGCACTACACTAACTTGTAGCTTTAGCTTAACACTGTTCAGAGGACGCATTACACTAACTTGTAGCTTTAGCTGAACACTGTTCAAAGGACGCACTACACTCCCTTTAGCTTTAGCTGAACACTGTGCACTACACTAACTTGTAGCTTTAGCTGAACAATGTTCAGAGGACGCATTACACTAACTTGTGGCTTTAGCTGAACACTGTGAGGAGGACGCACTACACTAACTTGTAGCTTTAGTTGAATCCTGTGTACTACACTAACTTGTAGCTTTAGCTGAACACTGTTCAGTGGATGCACTACACTAACTTGTAGCTTTAGCTGAACATTGTTCAGAGGACGCACTACACTAACTTGTAACTTTAGCTGAACACTGTGCACTACACTAACTTGTAGCTTTAGCTGAACACTGTTCAGAGGACGCACTACACTAACTTGTAACTTTAGCTGAACACTGTTCAGAGGACGCACTACACTAACTTGTAACTTTAGATGAACACTGTGCACTACACTAACTTGTAGCTTTAGCTGAACACTGTTCTGAGGACGCACTACACTAACTTGTAGCTTTAGCTGAACACTGTGAGGAGGACGCACTACACTAACTTGTAGCTTTAGCTGAACACTGTGCACTACACTAACTTGTAGCTTTAGCTGAACCCTGTTCAGAGGACGCACTACACTAACTTGTAGCTTTAGCTGAACACTGTTCAGAGGACGCACTACACTAACTTGTAACTTTAGCTGTACACTGTGCACTACACTAACTTGTATCTTTAGCTGAACACTGTTCAGAGGACGCACTACACTAACTTGTAGCTTTAGCTGAACACTGTGCACTACACTAACTTGTATCTTTAGCTGAACACTGTTCAGAGGACGCACTACACTAACTTGTAGCTTTAGCTGAACACTGTTCAGAGGACGTACTACACTAACTTGTAACTTTAACTGAACACTGTGCACTACACTAACTTGTAGCTTTAGCTGAACACTGTGCAGAGGTCACACTACACTAACTTGTAGCTTTAGCTGAACACTGTTCAGAGGACGCACTACACTAACTTGTAGCTTTAGCTGAACACTGTGCACTACACTAACTTGTAGCTTTAGCTGAACACTGTTCAGAGGACGCATTACACTAACTTGTAGCTTTAGCTGAACACTGTTCAGAGGATGCACTACACTAACTTGTAGCTTTAGCTGAACACTGTGCACTACACTAAATTGTAGCTTTAGCTGAACACTGTTCAGAGGACGCATTACACTAACTTGTAGCTTTAGCTGAACACTGTGAGGAGGACGCACTACACTAACTTGTAGCTTTAGTTGAATCCTGTGTACTACACTAACTTGTAGCTTTAGCTGAACACTGTTCAGTGGATGCACTACACTAACTTGTAGCTTTAGCTGAACATTGTTCAGAGGACGCACTACACTAACTTGTAACTTTAGCTGAACACTGTGCACTACACTAACTTGTAGCTTTAGCTGAACACTGTTCAGAGTACGCACTACACTAACTTGTAACTTTAGTTGAACACTGTTCAGAGGACACACTACACTAACTTGTAACTTTAGCTGAACACTGTGCACTACACTAACTTGTAGCTTTAGCTGAACACTGTTCAGAGGACGCATGACACTAACTTGTAGCTTTAGCTGAACACTGTGAGGAGGACGCACTACACTAACTTGTAGCTTTAGCTGAACACTGTGCACTACACTAACTTGTAGCTTTAGCTGAACACTGTTCAGAGGACGCACTACACTAACTTGTAGCTTTAGCTGAACACTGTTCAGAGGACGCACTACACTAACTTGTAACTTTAGCTGTACACTGTGCACTACACTAACTTGTAGCTTTAGCTGAACACTGTTCAGTGGACGCACTACACTAACTTGTAGCTTTAGCTGAACACTGTGCACTACACTAACTTGTATCTTTAGCTGAACACTGTTCAGAAGACGCACTACACTAACTTGTAGCTTTAGCTGAACACTGTTCAGAGGACGCACTACACTAACTTGTAACTTTAACTGAACACTGTGCACTACACTAACTTGTAGCTTTAGCTGAACACTGTGCAGAAGTCACACTACACTAACTTGTAGCTTTAGCTGAACAATGTTCAGAGGACGCACTACACTTACTTGTAGCTTTAGCTGAACACTGTGCACTACACTATCTTGTAGCTTTAGTTGAACACTGTTCAGAGGACGCACTACACTAACTTGTAGCTTTAGCTGAACACTGTGCAGAGGTCGCACTACACTAACTTGTAGCTTTAGCTGAACACTGTGAGGAGGATGCACTACACTAACTTGTAGCTTTAGCTGAACACTGTGCACTACACTAACTTGTATCTTTAGCTGAACACTGTTCAGAGGACGCACTACACTAACTTGTAGCTTTAGTTGAACACTGTGCAGAGGTCACACTACACTAACTTGTAGCTTTAGCTGAACACTGTGAGGAGGACGCACTACACTAACTTGTAGCTTTAGCTGAACACTGTGCACTACACTAACTTGTAGCTTTAGCTGAACACTGTGAGGAGGACTCACTACAATAACTTGTAGCTTTAGCTGAACAATCTGCATTGGTCGCACTACACTAATTTGTAGCTTTAGCTGAATACTGTGAGGAGGACGCATTACACTAACTTGTAGCTTTAGCTGAACACTGTGAGGAGGATGCACTACACTAACTTTTAGTTTTAGCTGAACACTGTGCACTACACTAACTTGTAGCTTTAGCTGAACACTGTTCAGAGGACGCACTACACTAACTTGTAGCTTTAGCTGAACACTGTGCAGAGGTCGCACTACACTAACTTGTAGCTTTAGCTGAACAATGTGAGGAGGATGCACTGCACTAACTTGTAGCTTTAGCTGAACACTGTGCACTACACTAACGTGTAGCTTTAGCTGAACACTGTTCAGAGGACGCACTACACTAATTTGTAGCTTTAGCTGAACACTGTTCAGAGGACGCACTACACTAACTTGTAGCTTTAGCTGGACACTGTGCACTACACTAACTTGTAGCTTTAGCTGAACACTGTTCAGAGGACGCATTACACTAACTTGTAGCTTTAGCTGAACACTGTGAGGAGGACGCACTACACTAACTTGTAGCTTTAGCTGAACCTGTGTACTACACTAACTTGTAGCTTTAGCTGAACACTGTTCAGAGGACGCACTACACTAACTTGTAGCTTTAGTTGAATCCTGTGTACTATACTATCTTGTAGCTTTAGCTGAACACTGTTCAGTGGATGCACTACACTAACTTGTAGCTTTAGCTGAACATTGTTCAGAGGACGCACTACACTAACTTGTAACTTTAGCTGAACACTGTGCACTACACTAACTTGTAGCTTTAGCTGAACACTGTTCAGAGTACGCATTACACTAACTTTTAGCTTTAGCTGAACACTGTGAGGAGGACGCACTACACTAACTTGTAGCTTTAGCTGAATCCTGTGTACTACACTAACTTGTAGCTTTAGCTGAACACTGTGAGGAGGATGCACTACACTAACTTGTAGCTTTAGCTGAACATTGTTCAGAGGACGCACTGCACTAACTTGTAACTTTAGCTGAACACTGTGCACTACACTAACTTGTAGCTTTAGCTGAACACTGTTCAGAGGACGCACTACACTAACTTGTAATTTTAGCTGAACACTGTTCAGAGGATGCACTACACTAACTTGTAACTTTAGCTGAACACTGTGCACTACACTAACTTGTAGCTTTAGCTGAACACTGTTCAGAGGACGCACTACACAAACTTGTAGCTTTAGCTGAACACTGTGCACTACACTAACTTGTAGCTTTAGCTGAACACTGTTCAGAGGACGCACTACACTAACTTGTATATTTAGCTGAACACTGTGCACTACACTAACTTGTAGCTTTAGCTGAACACTGTTCAGAGGACGCATTACACTAACTTGTAGCTTTAGCTGAACACTGTTCAGAGGACGCACTACACTAACTTGTAGCTTTAGCTGAACACTGTGCACTACACTAAATTGTAGCTTTAGCTGAACACTGTTCAGAGGACGCATTACACTAACTTGTAGCTTTCGCTGAACACTGTGAGGAGGACGCACTACACTAACTTGTAGCTTTAGTTGAATCCTGTGTACTACACTAACTTGTAGCTTTAGCTGAACACTGTTCAGTGGATGCACTACACTAACTTGTAGCTTTAGCTGAACATTGTTCAGAGGACGCACTACACTAACTTGTAACTTTAGCTGAACACTGTGCACTACACTAACTTGTAGCTTTAGCTGAACACTGTTCAGAGGACGCACTACACTAACTTGTAGCTTTAGCTGAACACTGTTCAGAGGACGCACTACACTAACTTGTAACTTTAGCTGAACACTGTGCACTACACTAACTTGTAGCTTTAGCTGAACACTGTTCAGAGGACGCATGACACTAACTTGTAGCTTTAGCTGAACACTGTGAGGAGGACACACTACACTAACTTGTAGCTTTAGCTGAATCCTGTGTACTACACTAACTTGTAGCTTTAGCTGAACACTGTGAGGAGGACGCACTACACTAACTTGTAGCTTTAGCTGAACATTGTTCAGAGAACGCACTGCACTAACTTGTAACTTTAGCTGAACACTGTGCACTACACTAACTTGTAGCTTTAGCTGAACACTGTTCAGAGGACGCACTACACTAACTTGTAGCTTTAGCTGAACACTGTTCAGAGGACGCACTACACTAACTTGTAACTTTAACTGAACACTGTGCACTACACTAACTTGTAGCTTTAGCTAAACACTGTGCAGAAGTCACACTACACTAACTTGTAGCTTTAGCTGAACAATGTTCAGAGGACGCACTACACTTACTTGTAGCTTTAGCTGAACACTGTGCACTACACTAACTTGTAGCTTTAGTTGAACACTGTTCAGAGGATGCACTACACTAACTTGTAGCTTTAGCTGAACACTGTGCAGAGGTCGCACTACACTAACTTGTAGCTTTAGCTGAACACTGTTCAGAGGACGCACTACACTAACTTGTAGCTTTAGCTGAACACTGTGCACTACACTAACTTGTAGCTTTAGCTGAACACTGTTCAGAGGACGCATTACACTAACTTGTAGCTTTAGCTGAACACTGTGAGGAGGACGCACTACACTAACTTGTAGCTTTAGTTGAATCCTGTGTACTACACTAACTTGTAGCTTTAGCTGAACACTGTTCAGTGGATGCACTACACTAACTTGTAGCTTTAGCTGAACATTGTTCAGAGGACGCACTACACTAACTTGTAACTTTAGCTGAACACTGTGCACTACACTAACTTGTAGCTTTAGCTTAACACTGTTCAGAGGACGCACTACACTAACTTGTAACTTTAGCTGAACACTGTTCAGAGGACGCACTACACTAACTTGTAACTTTAGCTGAACACTGTGCACTACACTAACTTGTAGCTTTAGCTGAACACTGTTCAGAGGACGCATGACACTAACTTGTATCTTTAGCTGAACACTGTGAGGAGGACGCACTACACTAACTTGTAGCTTTAGCTGAACACTGTGCACTACACTAACTTGTAGCTTTAGCTGAACACTGTTCAGAGGACGCACTACACTAACTTGTAACTTTAGCTGTACACTGTGCACTACACTAACTTGTAGCTTTAGCTGAACACTGTTCAGTGGACGCACTACACTAACTTGTAGCTTTAGCTGAACACTGTGCACTACACTAACTTGTATCTTTAGCTGAACACTGTTCAGAGGACGCACTACACTAACTTGTAGCTTTAGCTGAACACTGTTCAGAGGACGCACTACACTAACTTGTAACTTTAACTGAACACTGTGCACTACACTAACTTGTAGCTTTAGCTGAACACTGTGCAGAAGTCACACTACACTAACTTGTAGCTTTAGCTGAACACTGTTCAGAGGACGCACTACACTAACTTGTAGCTTTAGCTGAACACTGTGCACTACACTAAATTGTAGCTTTAGCTGAACACTGTTCAGAGGACGCATTACACTAACTTGTAGCTTTCGCTGAACACTGTGAGGAGGACGCACTACACTAACTTGTAGCTTTAGTTGAATCCTGTGTACTACACTAACTTGTAGCTTTAACTGAACACTGTTCAGTGGATGCACTACACTAACTTGTAGCTTTAGCTGAACATTGTTCAGAGGACGCACTACACTAACTTGTAACTTTAGCTGAACACTGTGCACTACACTAACTTGTAGCTTTAGCTGAACACTGTTCAGAGGACGCACTACACTAACTTGTAGCTTTAGCTGAACACTGTTCAGAGGACGCACTACACTAACTTGTAACTTTAGCTGAACACTGTGCACTACACTAACTTGTAGCTTTAGCTGAACACTGTTCAGAGGACGCATGACACTAACTTGTAGCTTTAGCTGAACACTGTGAGGAGGACACACTACACTAACTTGTAGCTTTAGCTGAATCCTGTGTACTACACTAACTTGTAGCTTTAGCTGAACACTGTGAGGAGGACGCACTACACTAACTTGTAGCTTTAGCTGAACATTGTTCAGAGAACGCACTGCACTAACTTGTAACTTTAGCTGAACACTGTGCACTACACTAACTTGTAGCTTTAGCTGAACACTGTTCAGAGGACGCACTACACTAACTTGTAGCTTTAGCTGAACACTGTTCAGAGGACGCACTACACTAACTTGTAACTTTAACTGAACACTGTGCACTACACTAACTTGTAGCTTTAGCTAAACACTGTGCAGAAGTCACACTACACTAACTTGTAGCTTTAGCTGAACAATGTTCAGAGGACGCACTACACTTACTTGTAGCTTTAGCTGAACACTGTGCACTACACTAACTTGTAGCTTTAGTTGAACACTGTTCAGAGGATGCACTACACTAACTTGTAGCTTTAGCTGAACACTGTGCAGAGGTCGCACTACACTAACTTGTAGCTTTAGCTGAACACTGTTCAGAGGACGCACTACACTAACTTGTAGCTTTAGCTGAACACTGTGCACTACACTAACTTGTAGCTTTAGCTGAACACTGTTCAGAGGACGCATTACACTAACTTGTAGCTTTAGCTGAACACTGTGAGGAGGACGCACTACACTAACTTGTAGCTTTAGTTGAATCCTGTGTACTACACTAACTTGTAGCTTTAGCTGAACACTGTTCAGTGGATGCACTACACTAACTTGTAGCTTTAGCTGAACATTGTTCAGAGGACGCACTACACTAACTTGTAACTTTAGCTGAACACTGTGCACTACACTAACTTGTAGCTTTAGCTGAACACTGTTCAGAGGATGCACTACACTAACTTGTAACTTTAGCTGAACACTGTTCAGAGGACGCACTACACTAACTTGTAACTTTAGCTGAACACTGTGCACTACACTAACTTGTAGCTTTAGCTGAACACTGTTCAGAGGACGCATGACACTAACTTGTATCTTTAGCTGAACACTGTGAGGAGGACGCACTACACTAACTTGTAGCTTTAGCTGAACACTGTGCACTACACTAACTTGTAGCTTTAGCTGAACACTGTTCAGAGGACGCACTACACTAACTTGTAACTTTAGCTGTACACTGTGCACTACACTAACTTGTAGCTTTAGCTGAACACTGTTCAGTGGACGCACTACACTAACTTGTAGCTTTAGCTGAACACTGTGCACTACACTAACTTGTATCTTTAGCTGAACACTGTTCAGAGGACGCACTACACTAACTTGTAGCTTTAGCTGAACACTGTTCAGAGGACGCACTACACTAACTTGTAACTTTAACTGAACACTGTGCACTACACTAACTTGTAGCTTTAGCTGAACACTGTGCAGAAGTCACACTACACTAACTTGTAGCTTTAGCTGAACAATGTTCAGAGGACGCACTACACTTACTTGTAGCTTTAGCTGAACACTGTGCACTACACTAACTTGTAGCTTTAGTTGAACACTGTTCAGAGGACGCACTACACTAACTTGTAGCTTTAGCTGAACACTGTGCAGAGGTTGCACTACACTAACTTGTAGCTTTAGCTGAACACTGTGAGGAGGATGCACTACACTAACTTGTAGCTTTAGCTGAACACTGTGCACTACACTAACTTGTATCTTTAGCTGAACACTGTTCAGAGGACGCACTACACTAACTTGTAGCTTTAGTTGAACACTGTGCAGAGGTCACACTACACTAACTTGTAGCTTTAGCTGAACACTGTGAGGAGGACGCACTACACTAACTTGTAGCTTTAGCTGAACACTGTGCACTACACTAACTTGTAGCTTTAGCTGAACACTGTGAGGAGGACTCACTACAATAACTTGTAGCTTTAGCTGAACAATGTGCAGAGGTCGCACTACACTAATTTGTAGCTTTAGCTGAATACTGTGAGGAGGACGCATTACACTAACTTGTAGCTTTAGCTGAACACTGTGAGGAGGATGCACTTCACTAACTTGTAGCTTTAGCTGAACACTGTGCACTACACTAACTTGTAGCTTTAGCTGAACACTGTTCAGAGGACGCACTACACTAACTTGTAGCTTTAGCTGAACACTGTGCAGAGGTCGCACTACACTAACTTGTAGCTTTAGCTGAACAATGTGAGGAGGATGCACTGCACTAACTTGTAGCTTTAGCTGAACACTGTGCACTACACTAACTTGTAGCTTTAGCTGAACACTGTTCAGAGGACGCATTACACTAACTTGTAGCTTTAGCTGAACACTGTGAGGAGGATGCACTACACTAACTTGTAACTTTAGCTGAACACTGTGCACTACACTAACTCGTAGCTTTAGCTGAACACTGTTCAGAGGACGCACTACACTAACTTGTAGCTTAGTAGTGCATCCTCCACTTTGAGGAGGACGCACTACACTAAATTGTAACTTACCTGAACACTGTGCACTACACAAACTTGTAGCTTTAGCTGAACACTGTTTAGAGGATGCACTACACTAACTTGTAGCTTTAGATGAACACTGTTCAGAGGACGCACTACACTAACTTGTAGCTTTAGCTGAACACTGTTCAGAGGACGCACTACACTAACTTGTAGCTTTAGCTGAACACTGTGCACTACACTAACTTGTAGCTTTAGCTGAACACTGTGAGGAGGACGCACTACACTAACTTGTAGCTTTAGCTGAACACTGTGCAGAGGTCGCACTATATTAATGTGTAGCTTTAGCTGAACACTGTGCAGAGGTCACACTAAACTAACTTGTAGCTTTACCCCAGTCAAAGTCTTATGTAGATGAAACGCGTCGGGTTTTAACATGCCTGTTATGCCACAATTCATGTAAGCGTTTTTTACATTTGTTTACATTTGGTTCCTTATTGGTCTAAGGAGCCTAGAATGTTTTTATCCTGATTTTTTTTAATAAAATTATTTTTTTGAGCAATTTCACATGTTGAGATATTTTTTTCATTGAGGGCTACATCCTTTCCATGTCGTTTTTGGGGACCTGATTTACCCACCATTACATCACTTGTTACTGCGGAGATCCTAGTGTATGAAGACTCTGAGGAGATGACCGGTGAGTGACGTGGCCACCCCAACATCAATTTTGGCTATGGAATTTGATTGGTTCCCTTTGGATCACCATCTTGGTTTTCTGCCTACAAGCCTGTTTGACTCTCAGCCGTACGGTTAGTGAGTCCACCTGCTCCGGTAAGAGTGTTTAATTTGCTTATACACGCCTCGTGCACTCAACTATTACATTTACTATCGTGCACTCAACTATTACTATTACTATTATGTCTTGCCTAATCTATCTAACGTAAATCAAATGACACTGTCTCTCTGTCTCTCAACACACAACACAGGGCCACCATGCAGGCAGCCTTATATAGTGTGGGGCGTGTACTAAACCCATGAGCCATAATTGGTCAAAGCCACCCTGGCTTTGGCCAATTACAGCTCTCTCTACAGATGGCGCTGTGATTGGCGAAGCATGCGGGCCATAGTGCATGCTTGGCCAATCATTAGCCAGTAATGCACTGCGATGCCGCAGTGAATTATGGGCCGTGATGCGCCACACGACATGACGGGACTTCCCTGTGGCATTCCCCGTGACGTCACAGGGAAGTCCCGTCAAGTCACCGTGCGTCGGAGGGGGGCGGGGTCACCGGGTGGCTCCGCCCCCGTTATTTAAGAACCGTCAGAAGAGGAGACGCATCACACAGCAGGAGCCTCCCTTCATGTCAGCATGGGTGTGGAGTGGCCCGGAGAAGAAGATGAAGAAGAGAAGAAGAGAAGAACATGAAGAAGAAGATGAAGAAGAGAAGAAGATGAAGAGAAGAGCGGGAGCCTCCCCCCATGCCATGAGGGCATGTGGCCTATTACGGTTCAGGAGGGGGTTCGGGGTTCCCCTGTGAGGAGTTCCCATGCCATTTTTATCAATGAACTTTTATGTGTATTGTCGGACTGGCAATGCAATAGCCGCGAGTAGTTTTAAATGACTTTTTTTCTTTGAAATGTCATTTTGCTGTCAGACTGTTCTAAACACAGGAAACATGCGCCCATTTACAGGCATACTATAGACACCCCCCAGCTATGAAATTTAAAGGGATATTACACTTTTATTGTTTGACTTTAAGCATTATTAAAATCACTGCTCCTGAAAAAACTGACGTTTTAAAAACATTTTTTTTGCATTGATCCATGTCCCCTGGGGCAGGACCCAGGTCCCCAAACACTTTTTATGACAATAACTTGCATATAAGCCTTTAAAATTAACACTTTTGATTATTCATGTGTCCCATAGACTTTAACGGTGTTCGCGTGTTCGAACAAACTTTTTTCCTGTTCGCATGTTCTGGTGCGAACCGAACTGGGGGGTGTTTGGCTCATCCCTATTTACATGTAAACACAGGGTCTGCAGGTGAGTCATCTGTACACAACAAAAGGGCAGAGCTGGGCAGCATTAGAAGCAGCACTTTACACTGAGATATGGGGACACTGCACAGGACTAAAACTTCAAGGGACAAGGCAATTTAAACTGGGATAGTTAGCAAGTATGAGATAGCTGCTTTGGGCCCCACAACAATGACAAGGCCCAGGGCAGCTGCCCCTTTTGCCCTGCCTTAAAGACGGCCCTGGGTGATGTCATGGCTCTGGAAATTGACAGTTGGTGTTGAGTTCTACCTTACACAGGGGAGCCAGAGCTACAGGGTCACGTGACTGGGTCAGAGCGGAATAAAAATATGTAAGTACACAATTTTTTTGCAGAATTTGCGGGATAGGTAGGAGTAGATGGAGGGAACATTTTAAGAATAGTTAGTGTTACCCTTTGATACTACTTTAATATAGATGATGTTTCACAAAAAAAAATATGATCTGTGTTTCCTTTAGAAAATAGTTTTTTTTCTCTTACAACCCTGCTTCTCTGTTTGTTTTCAGTAAAAAAAAAAATTAAAGTACATAAAGAAAAATTTGCAAGCATAGCTTTGTTTACATAGACAAATAGACAGCTGCATTAAGTGTGAAATTGATTATATAAAATACATGCAAAAATAAATCAACAAAAACTAATTTGCTATTGAGTGCACTCTGGTGGTTTGGAGTGTATAACATGAGATATGTAAATAGCACACACTGCTGAATGAGCATATTGGGTTATACAATTTTGGGTGTGACAGGTTTGCTTTAATGTTGTCAGTATTCACTTATATCTAAAATGTTGGAGTGAACTCTTAAAGGATATGTAAAGGTTCGTTTTTAAAAAACAAAAAAAATGTCATACTTACCTCCTCTGTGCAAGGGTTTTGCACAGAGTGGCCCTGATCCTCCTCTTCTGGGGTCCCTCAGTGGTGCTCCTGACTCCTCCTCTTCTTGATTGCCCCGTTGGAGAGCCGCTCTCCCTCGGGGCACTTGTGCGGTTGCTCTCCTGTGTCCTGCTGCTGCATCCATTGACATAGACAGCAGGACTCGGCCCCGCCCCCGGCTCCCGCATCATTGTACTTGATTGACCGCTGTGGGAGCCAATGGCTGCACTGCTATCAATCTATCCAATCAGAACCCAAGACACCAGCTGGAGCTGGTGTGCTTGTCCCCGTCGCTGGAAAGATTGGGTTCAGGTAAAAGGGGGGCTCTGGGGGGCTGCTGCATCACAGGAGGTTTTTCACCTTAATGCATTAAGGTGAATAACCTTGAGGGTTTACAACCCCTTTAATGAAATACAGATATGACACAAGTGCCTGCCACATATTCTTCAGATGCAGTTTTTTTTTTTAATGTTTGCCTTGCTCTTCTCTTTCAAGCTTAGATAACAGAATTGAAATCACAAGAGCTACCCAGCTTAAGTTATGGATGACATCAGGTTTGGTATTTGCATCTCTGATCTCCTCAGTGCCCTATCATGATTAAACTGGCTCTGTGCCCTTTCGATTATACTACCCAACGTACACTTTTCGCAGCAACATATCTTGTCTGGAAATTTGATCATTTAAATAAGAATAAATCCTTACAATGAAAGCCAGATCACTTTATAAATGTTGCTGCTTTATGTGTTGTATATCATTCTTATTTTTCTGTGGTTATCAGACTTATTTAATACGACAGCGCAATGTTGAAGTGCAAAGTGCAATTACCCATAACAAGTAATCTATTTCAATTTTATGTCATGATGGTAGTTACAAGGTCATTTTTTATTTGTTGCTCTTGTATTACGAGCCAGTGAATACATTTACTAATACTCATAAAGATATCCATTAGTAAATTAATTTCAGATATCTGACATTGTATTTAAATCTGTCATTCTGTCTCTTCTATGTTAATAGCCTTTTCAAGCCATTGGAAGTTTACTGGTGGTAATTTGCAGAAGTCAGTATAGTATTATAGTAGTAATTTTCAAATTAAGTATTTATAAACCCCAAACAGCAATATAATGTATCAGGAGTTAACAGTACTGTTTTAACCTGTTTCTTTGATAAGTGCACTGCCTAATGGTATTGCTATGCTGAATGTACATACTGCGGTAAGTAATATATACAGTGCCCAGCATAAATGCGTACACCCCAACAGATTTGTCAGAAAACATTTACTTTCCTTTAAGAATCAACATTTTCTATGGGACACTATACTACAAAATACTCCCACAAATATGGGCCATTGATTGCAACCAAGATTTTTTAATTTGCACATGCAAAAAAAGTATCTTTCCTAACAAATGTTCTGTTATGGATGTTCAATAGTGTAATATGTAAAGATAATATAATTTATTAGAAATGCCAATTTGCCTCTTACATTTAAAAACATAAAAACAAGCTTATCTGTGTGTATCCATGTGTTAAACACGCTCCTTGCATCACTTCCTGTCTCTCAGACTCCCGGCCAATCCTTACGCACATTACATCAGAACACGTGTATACCTATTTTTAAGAACAGGCGTGTAACCAGTACAAAATGTATACCTTGGAAAGAAAGCTGTTTTGGTCTTACTATTATGAAGATTATAGAGGATCTGAGATATCTCCGTTGATGCATTTACCCTACTTTCACACCTATGTACTTTTTGGTGCATTTCGCAATTTGCAGAAATGCACTACAGTCCTTTTAACATGGTTTTCTGTGGTACAAATTCACATCTATGTGTTTTTTAACCGGTGCATTTTTGGAAAGGGTCAGGGACTTTTTTTCCCGAAGCAGATTGCTTTTGTGTGTAATAGACTTCAATGGAGTCGCACCAGAAACGCAAGTGTTGCGTTTTTGATGCTTTTTTTTTTTTTTTTAACAATGCAGAGTCCTTTATTAAAAGGGGAGGATAGCACATTACAATAAGAGAAAAGAAAAATCGACATGGCATAACATAAGAGCACATTAATGCTTACATATAGAAGACAGAAAAAACATCCAGTACGAGTAACAGGTATATTCAAGGTTCACAAATACAGCCAGAGGACTGATCACTACCAGCAATACTTAAGCAAAACCTTCTGCTCGGAAATCCATGGTTGCCAGACTTTCCAAGGACATCTACGATTGATAAATGTCAACTTATATAGGGGTAATGCAATATCAATCATGTGTTCCCAGGACGATACAGCGGGGAGAGTAGAAGATGACCACTTACATAGAATTTCCTTTTTAGCATAAAATAATAAGTAAGATATTAATAACTTGTTATGATGGGAATGCTGAGCATCATCAGGGGATCCCAAGTAGGGCCAATTCCGGTGTTACAGGAACCACTATTTGGAGCCTAATATTAAACGAGTCAAAGACCTCCCAAAAAGCATGAATTGCAGGGCACTCCCAAAATATGTGAAAGTGGGTACCCAATTGAGTTTGACATTTAAGACAATGAGGGTCTCTATCTGGATACTTTTTTTGCAGTCTTACCGGGGTATAATATACTCGATGTAGGAGTTTAGTCTGGATCAATTTATCTCTGGAGGAGATCACCAACTTAGGGCAATGTCTTCCCTATCTAATGAGGGGATGTCCCCTTTCCACTGCTCCTACAACCACTCAATCTTAGAAGAGTAATTAGTAAGTAGAGTCTCGTATAGCACAGAAAGTGGTTTATCAAGAGAATCGTGTGACAGCAATTCCGCAGCAGGATTGTGTGGGAGGAGAGGCTAAGTAGGAAACTGAGTTCTGGCAGCATGGCGTAATTGTAAATAACAAAAATACATCCACCCCGGCAGACAAAACGCCCAAGAAAGCTGTGGAAAGGTCAATAGTGTTCCCGTAGGCATAATTTCATGAAGCGTTTTAACTCCAAATCGCGCCCACGCTTGGGGATCTCGAACTGATCGGAAGAGGGCCAATTGAGGATTACCTCATAGGGCTTGAACAGGGGACCAGCATTCCTCACATAAAAACCGATGCCTAGCTGTCGCCCAGACTCTCAATGACGCTTTGGTCAGAGTTTTTTAATGCATTTTACGTTTTGCATTCAGCGTTTTTTTTCTCTCTAAAAAAACACTGTATATAGCTGGTTGCTAGGGAGCGGGCCAGGAAACCAGGCGCTGCATCCTTAACAATCGATGAGTCATCAGCTGTCAGCAGGATACCCTGCTGACAGCTGAATGTAAAAAAAAGAATTGCCAGCTAAAAAATTTGAGAAAAAAATGGTGTGCGGTCCCTCCCAATCCATACCAGGCCTTTATCCGAGCATGCAGCCCAGCAGGTCAGAAAAGGGAGGGGACAAGCGAGCACCTGCCCGCCCTAAAGTACCTTGTCCCCATGTTGATTGGGAAAAGGGCCTGCGGGCAGAGGGCTTATCAGAATCTGGAAGCCACCTTTAACAAGGGGGTCCCCAGATCCTGCCTAATCTATGTACCCCTACTCATTCACCAAAAAAAATTGTCACATAAAACAAAAAACACAAAGACAGTTTTTGACAATTGCTTTATTAAAAGTCAAAAATGATTGTCCCCCCATGGAGATCCAATGTCAATCATGCCGCTCGTCGCACCTTTGAACCCGAAAAGAGCTCCACACTTGTCGAAGGCTAACCGTTGACTGCCAGCCCCTCCGTCTGACACTTCACTGGTGTATGCTGGGTCAGTGTCATCACAAGGGGGCAGGGCTACCAGGTGACAGCACCGGCTGGCCCTGCCCCTTACCTATGTAGTAACTGTCAGATGGAGGAGCAGGCAGTTGGCGGTTAGCCTTCAATGATTGCAGAGCTCTTTTTGTTTTTCAGATGTGGTGGGTGGCGTGATTGAGGTGGGATCTACATCGGGGGGACATTATTTTTGAATTTTTAATAAAGAAATTGTCAGAAACTGTCTTTGTGGTTTTTATCTATGTGACACTTTTTTTGGTGAATGAGTTGGGGTACAATCTACCCCATACTCATTCACATAGGGGGCAGGATCTGGGGACCCTTGTTAAAGGGGCTTCCAGATTCTGATAAGCCTCCTGCCCACAGACCTCCACAACCACAGCCCAGGGTTGTGGGGAAGAGGCTCTTCTCTACCTTAACATAGGGAGAAGTTGGTTCAGGGTGGCGGGGCAGAGGCCCCCTGCCCCAAAACACCCCCCACGTTGAGGGCATGTGGCCTGGTATGGTTAAGGAGGGCGCTCATTCATCCCCTCCCTTCCCTGACCTGCCAGGATGTATGCTTGGATAAGGGTCAGGTATGGATTTGGGAGACCTCATGTCAAAATAAAATAAAATGGCGTGGGGTCCCCCCCAATCCATACCTGACCCTTATCTGAGCATGCAGCCTGGCAGGTCAGGAAAGGGAGGGGACAGGTATGCGCCACTCCCCTCCTAAACGATACCAGGCCACATGCTCTCAACATTATACTCTTGTGTATTGGCGAGATGCATGTTCATATAGCCATCCACAGAGACCAGATATCCTTTGTATTCTATACCCCACTTCAGTTTCACCATTACTGGCTTACCAGTAAGGCCATTAGGAAATGGTTTGGGGTTTAGTGGCAAACTCAGTCTGCCGCGGATCTACAGACTAGTGAAAGGAAGAAAAAATGTCCCAGTGGAATGCTCCGAGAACACATCACCGGAGAGAGCAGGAAATGGCTAGAGTTACTCTTGATGAAAGCAAGAATTGGTCTTTCTGTAAAAATATTTATGTATACTGTATGCACCTATCAAACAGGCGCAGGAAAATTGGGTTTTGGGTGTTTGTGGTGTCTTCACCCTATAGAGGTGCTCTTGATGAAAGCAAGAATTGGCCTTGCTGCCTTGGTGTCAAAAATGTAAATTTGATGCACCTGTCAAACAGGTATGGAAAAATTGGTACTTGGGTGTTAATTGTGCCCATGAAACCTATACCAAAAAATGACTTCAAGATAAAATCTTCCAACCCTGGGTACCTATTTAGGAAACGCTGCACCACCAAATTGAGGACATGTGCCAGGCATGGCACATGTGTCAACTTTCCCTGTCTAAGGGTGGACAGGAGGTTTGTGCCTTTATCACACACCACCATTCCTGGCTCCAGCTAGCGTGGCATGAACCACCTCTGGGTCTGTCCCTGCAGAGCTGCAAGAATCTCTGCTCCGGTGTGATTCCTGCCCCCCAGACACACCAGCTGAAGCACTGCATGGCACCTTTTAGTCTGACTCATTGAATAGCCCTTTGAAGGCTTAAGGGGTAATTGAGGTTCATAGGACAATTCAGCAGAGGAGGGCATGGAGGAGGAGGAGGAGGAGGAGGAGGAGGAGGAGAGGGTAGAGCTGACAAATCTCGTATCATCGCCAGCTGTATGGAGACATGGGGGCACAACAAGCTGCAGCACTGAGCCCTGTCCTGCATCCTTCCGAGTTGCAAGAAGAGTTACCCTGTGTACTGTGAATGAAATATATTGTCCCTGCCCATGCTTGCTGGACCACGTGTCAGCAGTAACATGGACTTTTCAGCTGACTGCCTTGCCCAGCGATGCCACAACATTGCCTTCCACATGATGGTAGAGAGCTGGAATGGCCTTAGGTGAAAAGAAATAGCAACTGGGAACCTGCCATTGTGGAACAGCACATTCTGCAAATTCACGGAAGGGGGCAGAATCCACCAGGTGGAAAGACTGAAGTTGTAGAGCCAGCAGCTTTGACAAGCTTGCATTTAGATGCTGGGCATGTGCTGTCAAAAAAATTTCCGCACCTGTTTGACAGGTGTATATTATTGCAATTTTTGACAGTAAAGACAATTCTTGCTTTTATCAAGAGTACCTCTATAGGGTTACGGTGTGAAGGTACCACTAACACCCAAAGAACAATTTTTCCGCACCTGTTACAGAAGTAGAAATCCAAAGTCTGTGGTGGAGACACCAGAATCTATCCAAAAAATCTCTAATTTTGTTCCCACTGCACTACATTGTGGCCTCATCATACAGACTGGCTCCCCAAGCCATTGCTTACACAATAAAGAAAGCTTACAGGGAAAATGTCATTTTTTTGGACTTTATAAATGCAAATATTGCTGCAGCATCTTCTATACAAAGTACAGATGTGCCACTTTACAGGTGGACTTAGGGAACCCCCCAGGCACTATATTGAAAGGAATTGTTCATTATTATACTTTCACTTTAAGCATCATTAAATCACTGCTCATTTAAAAATTAAGTTTTTTCCAAACTTTTTTTCATTGATACATGTCCCCCAGGGCAGTACCCAGACCCCATAACCATTGTATGCTCAATTACTTGCATAAAAGCCTTCAAAATGGGCACTTTTGGTTTTTCACGTTTAGGTCCCGTAGACTTCTATGGGATTCGTTACTTGGTTCCAATCTTTCCTGATGTTCAAAAGTTCTGGTGCGAATCGAACAGGGGGGTCTTTCTGCCCATCTGCCCATCCCTACACACTACACGTTGGTCCCTACCCCCTGCAGAGGCAGCAGCTGAGGATGTACACATGCTGCAGCAGAAATTATACCCCCTGTTGCTTTTGGTGGGTGATCACGACCCATTCAAGTCAATCAGGCCACTCTGCAAACACCCTGCAACCATGTGCAATGTATGCAGTTACAGCATACTAGTGTGGGTTCCAATGGGTTAAAGGGCGGTTACTCAGGTAATGAGTAGGCAGTACAATGCATCCTTATCGTCTGCTTTAACCACTTGGTTGCTGTACTGCACAAGGTTGTATGGCCCCATGCCAAGCATGACAGGGTGTATATTTCCTGCTGCAGCTGCAACATTTGCACACCCCTGGCCCCTGCAGTTGAAGGGGGTGTGGTTGTGGTGGGGGTAAAAACAGTGCTAAAATATGAGTTTTTACCACTCCCGAACTGTAAATATAAACAAGCCCTACTGTCCTGAGCTCCCTATCACAGTTGGTTTTTAGGGGACCCCTGGGATGGGGACAGAGAGGGACTCCTGGAATGAGGACAGAGGGGGACCCTGGAATGAGGACAGAGAGGGGCCCCTGGGTGGATGCCTGGATAGGCATAGATTCATTGGGATGGAATCTACTACTGGCCCCTGCTACTATAATCATGTATCTCATTGTATACTGTAACATTATTCGTATGCAGTTATAAAAGATATGCCATCAACCTTTATTCTTTTCAAAACTTTCTTTTATAAAAAGCAAGTAAAAAAAGAACCAGATCCATTTTTTTGTATCATAGCCCATATCCTTTCAGGCAAACCTGAGTGATATTTATTCAGTTCATGATTCTTTTTTAGTTATATTAAGAAGTTGAAATGAGAAGTAGGGCCAAAGCTCTTTAGGCCCTACTTCTCCTGTGGGTCACAAGAGTGCAGTTAGTTCCACACTCATGTGACCCTTATTCAGCCAACAGTGGGCTTAAAGTGGTTGTAAAGGCAGAAGGTTTTTTTTTTTATCTTAATGCATTCTATGCATTAAAATAAAAAACCTTCTGTGTGAAGCAGACCCCTCTTAATAATTACCTAAGCCCCATTTCGATCCAGCTAAGTGCACAAGTGCCTCAACCATCCGGGACTCTCCCTCCTGATTGGCTGATACACAGCAGCGGTGCCATTGGCTCCAGTTGCTGTCAATCAAAGTCAGTTAGCCAATGTGGAGAGAGAGACACGGGGCCAAACAGCAGTTTCATGTCTGAATGGACACACAGAGCTGTGGCTCGGCTCAAGTGCCCCCATAGCAAGCTGCTTGCTGTGGGGGCACTTGACAGGAGGGATGGGCCAGGAGTGCCAGCGAGAGACCCAAGAAGAGGAGGATTTGGGCTGTTCTGTGCAAAACCCCTACACAGAGCAGGTAAGTATAACATGTTTGTTATTTTTAATTAATAAAAATAGAGAATTTAGTATCACTTTAAGTCCATTGTCGGCTGACATCACTCAGCCGGTCCAGACCCTGGAGAGATCCTGACTTTAATGATGGGATCCACCCAAATTGCTGAGTGGCAGCTGGTTTGGCCTCTTTTGTGTCTTTTTTATATTCCTGAACTTCTCTTTTAAGAGGTGGCATTGATATGGAAGCACCAAAACTCATTCTTGACAACAAACAAATCATTGTTCCTTCCCACCCATTTTTCTAAGACACCAGAATCATAAACTTACATTTTTAGTACAGACTTTGTTTGGACATGGCTTGGTTGACATTATTTACTTTGTAATTCACATTATATTCTCTTTGATTTAAATAACTCTATTATTTGCACATGTCTAATATTTTTAATTTATTAACAAAAAAAAATTAAAAATTTTAACAATATGTGCTTTCAAACAAAGTGCACTAGCGTGATGTAAAGGCTCCCAAAAACAGCTTTGTTTTTGTGAAAAATATTTTCTTAGTGAAACAGAATTAACAATGTATAACTACTATAAATACATTATTTATCAGGTTGTTATTCTGTAAATGTTTGATTCTGCCTAAACACATCCATAGTATCACTTAGCCCAAATCATTCTTTATGTAGATTGAGATTTTATAACCACTAGAATGCCATTTCCATTATTAAATATACCTCACAAAAATGTTACACTTAAACAATGACATCATTTGTGTTTTGGTACAAATTGATACATTGTGACCAGATTTATAAAAACAAAAAAGGACCCGCTACACATTACACACAGTAGAAACCAACCTCTTTTCCCTTTTTACTTATTTGGGCTTCATATGAATTTCCATAATTTCCTCATCCTCTAATTTATGGACCTCCAGTAATTTTTTTTAATTCCTTTTTTAAATGTCACTATGTCAACATATAAAACTTGTATCAACAAACAATGATATTTTACATGTATTTGACATTAAAGCGGGGGTCCACCTAAACCGCCAAAAAAAAAAAATATATTAAAAGCCAGCAGCTACAAATACTGCAGCTGCTGACTTTTAATAAATGGCCACTTACCTGTCCCAGGGTCCAGCGATGTCGGCAGCTGCCGCCGCCATCCTAGGTGAGGGAATCAGGAAGTGAAGCGTTGCGGCTTCACTTCCCGGTTACCTACTGCGCATGCGCGAGTCGCGCTGCGCATCCCAAGTGGTCCCCGCTCTCTCCTGGGAGCTGTGTGTTTCCCAGGAGACAGCGCGGAGGGACAGGAAGAGGCATAGACTCCCATGGGAGTCTATGCCGGAAGTGGGTGCAAATACCTATCTTAGACAGGTATCTGCACCCCCCTCCCCCCTGAAAGGTGCCAAATGTGACACCGGAGGGGGGGGAGGGTTGTGTGGAACTCCGCTTTAACCCCCCTCCCATTCTTACCTTCTCTTATCATACCTTTTAATTACTTGCCATCCCCCATTTCTCCCTGCCTCTCCCCTTCCTCTGCTCCCACCACATCAACATATCTTCTTGCCCTCTTACATACTGTCCAATCTTTCCACTTATTTTTAAAGCCCCCCATTTCCTCTTCCCCACTACATCTCAAATATTCCACATTATATACTGTATACCTTCCACTTTTTTAAACCACTCTCCCATCATAGGGCTTTTCAACTCTTGCCACTGTCGAGGTATTAAACTTTTGGTTACGTTCATTAGATGGGGGGCCACCGTTTTCATATATTGTTTTGTTGACGTTTTCACCCCATGGAATAAACACCTCCAAGGCTCCTCCAGTATCTCTATATTAGAGATCTATTTTTTTAGATGCAACACCTCTCTCCGATATTTTTTAGTTTTTGGACATTCCCACGATATGTGGGCCATAGTTCCCACTGCATTACATACTCACTAACAAATCTGTTATTACCCATTTTGATATTTATGTGCTTCATCTGGTGTTATATACCAACGTGATAAACATTTATAATTCATTTCAATGGTATTACTATCTATTGTCGAACCATGTACCATCCTCAATATTTTCCCTAGATGTTGTTCTTTCCCTCATTCTCCCAATTCTTGTTCCCATTATTTCCAGCCCCTTCATTGCCACCAGTGTGTTATAGATCCGTGAGATCTCACTCCTTGTGCTTGTTGCTATGCACAAATGCTCAAATGGTAATAGGTCTTCCCCGGATCTTATCGGCTGTGGCTGTGTTGTAACAAAATGCTTCGGCTGGGAGTACCGCCATTCATCTATCTCCATCAAATCTTCTCTGTGTCTTAGTTTGTGTAATCTGTATATTTCCCCTTTTTCCATTATATCCTTTAATTGTGCATTTTCCTCTTTTATCCATACCCCAAATAATTTCCCTTTCCCAGGTGGAAAATAATTAGTTTCCCTAAGTGGAATTAGTGATGAATTGTATTTACACTTTTCTTGTGTGTGAATTAAATCCTAAACTATAAGTACTTTCTGTGTCAATTCATTTGTGTTCTCTTTCAACTCTCTATACTGTGGTGGTATCCATATAATCTTACCCAATGGTGCATTGCTAATAGTGTTTTCCAATTTAACCCATCTTTTTTCCTTATTATTTTTTACCCATTCTAGTACCCGTGATAATAAAGTTGCATTATAGTATTTTTTAAATCTAGTACCCCTAATCCTTCTTCCGCTTTATCTTTATTCAAAACCGAGGAACTTATTCTCATTTTTTTACTCTGCCACATAAACCTTAGCATTATAGGTTTTAATGCCTTTAAGTATACTTGTGGGAGGGGGGTTGCCAACATTTGAAAATTATGCATAATCTTCAGCAATATTAACATTTTAATATTATTTATTCTCCCTAACCATTCTTCTTAACACTACATTCTCTTTGATTTAAATAACTTTAATATTTGCATATTTCTAAAAAAAACAGTTAAACAAATTTTAACAATATGTGCTTTCAAACAAAGTGCACCAGCGTAAAGTAAAGGCTCCAAAAAACAGCTTTGTTTATGTGAAAAATATTTTCTTAGTGAAACAGAATTAACAATGTATAACTATAAATACATTATTTATCAGGCTGTTATTCTGTAAAAGTTTGATGCTGCCGAAACGCATCCATAGTATCACTTAGCTTAAACCATTCTTTATGTAGATTGAGATTTTATAATCACTAGTAGGGATGAGCCGAACACCCCCCGGTTCGGTTCGCACCAGAACCTGCGAACGGACCGAAAATTTGCATGAACGTTAGAACCTCATTGACGTCTATGGGACTCGAACGTTCGAAATCAAAAGTGCTCATTTTAAAGGCTAATTTGCATGGTATTGTCCTAAAAAGGGTTTGGGGACCCGGGTCCTACCCCAGGGGACATGTATCAATGCAAAAAAAACTTTTAAAAACGGCCGTTTTTTCGGGAGCAGTGATTTTAATGATGCTTAAAGTAAAAAAAAAAGTGAAATATTCCTTTAAATATCGTACCTGGGGGGTGTCTATAGTATGCCTGTAAAGTGGCGCGTGTTTCCTGTGTTTAGAACAGTCCCTGCACCAAATGTCATTTTTAAAGGAAAAAATCTCATTTAAAACTGCTTGCGGGTTTAATGTGATGTTGGGTCCTGGCAATATGGATGAAAATCAGTGAGACAAACGGCATGGGTACCCCCCAGTCCATTACCAGGCCCTTTGGGTCTTGTATGGATATTAAGGGGAACCCCGCACCCAAATTAAAATAAGGAAAGGTGTGGGGCCACCAGGCCCTATATACTCTGAACAGCAGTATACAGGCGGTGCAAACAAGACAGGGACTGTAGGTTTGTTGTTAAGTAGAATCTGTTTGCCATTTTGAACGGGTACATTTTTAACGTGTTTAGCTCCAGCCAAAAAATCTTTTTTAAGCTTTTTGGAAAACATAGGGAAGGGTTATCACCCCTGTGACATTTGTTTTGCTGTCTTTCCTCCTCTTCAGAAGATTTCACCTCACTTTTTGTCCCAATGACAAATGTTTTTTGAAAATTTGGGGTTTTTTGTGGAACAAGGATTGGAAAGCATCAGTGGAAAGGAGAAATGTTTTTCACATATTAACTCTTACAGGAGAGAATTTCCCTTCCTAGGGGTAGATTTCATCTCACTTCCTGTTGTCTCCTTCCGTTTGCAAGTAGGAGTCGTTTGTAAGTTAGATGTTTGAAAGTAGGGACCTGCCCTATATACTCAGCAGAAATTTGGGCCTTAGGTGTTGTTGTGGCCACAACAACGTAAGCCCTCACAGGGCCCTGCTGTGAAATATTAGATCAAGAATTGTAATTACATGCCCCTGTTGAACAGGGGCAGAAAAATTGGGCCTTTGGTGGTGGTGGTGCTGGTGCTGGTGCCACAACACTGCAACCCCTCACAGACACTCTAGTTGGAACGCAGGAACGAGCCCTGCTGCAAAGCATTGCATCAAAAATTCTAATTACACGCCCCTGTTAAACAGGGGCATAAAAATTGGGCCTTAGGCACTGGTGCTGGTGCCACAACACTGCAACCCCTCACAGACACTCTAGTTGGAACGCAGGAACGAGCCCTGCTGCAAAGTATTGCATCAAAAATTGTAATTACACGCCCCTGTTAAACAGGGGCAGAAAAATTGTGCCTTAGGCACTGGTGGTGGCGCCCAGAACCAAAAATGTTCTTACAAGCTATCAGCGTGATGATTGAGGAGGAAGAGGATAATTACTCAGGGATAGTCACTCAGCATCAGCATAGGCAGTCTTTGAAGGGATCTGAGATTTCAAAAAAAATTATTCGGTTACATCAGCATCAGGTGCTTGGTAGCTGGTGGTGATCCAAGACTGATTCATTTTTATGAAGGTCAGTCGATCGACCGAGTCGGTGGACAGACGCACCCTGCGATCGGTTACCACGCTTCCAGCAGCACTGAATGTGCGTTCCGAAAGAACGCTGGATGCAGGACAGGCCAGTAGCTCAATTGCATACTGTGCAAGCTCTGGCCAGTGATCCATCCTCAAGACCCAGTAACCCAGAGGATTTTCGGTGGGAAAGGTGTCCAAGTCTGATCTTGCCCCTAGGTATTCCTGCACCATGTAAAACAGACGCTGGCGATGGTTGCTGGAACCAATCATACCTTGGGGCTGCGGACCAAAAAATTGTCTGAGCGCATCGGTCAGACGGCCACCTTCTCCACCGCTCCTTCTTTGACTGACCGAAGCCTCAGTAACACGTTGTCCAGAAACAGGAGTTTGTAACCTCCCAGTCTCTGGGAACGCGTTGCACAGACCTTTCTGCAAGGCCTCCCGAAGATGTTTCATCCTTTGCTCCCTCTGCGATGGCAAGATAAGGTCCGCAACCTTACCCTTGTAACGTGGATCAAGGAGGGTTGCCAGCCAGTATTGGTCCTTCTCCTTGATACCACGAATACGAGGATCCTTATGCAGGCTTTGCAAGATCAGGGAGGCCATGCAGCGTAGGTTTGCTGAGGCATTCGGTCCGGAGTCCTCTGGGTCACTAAGGACGACATGGTCCGCAGCCACCTCCTCCCAGCCATGTACAAGTCCATGTGTATCTTGGGACTGATCCCTTAAAGACTGCTGCTGATGCTGAGTGTCAGGCTCCACCTCCATACTGACACAATCTTCCTCCTCCTCCTCCTCCTCCTCCTCGTCCTCTTCCTGTGTGATCGGCGGGCACGCAGGAACACTGTCTGGATAAAGGGGGCCTTGAGAGCTAAGGAAGTTCTCCTCTTCCTGCCTCTGTTCTGCCTCAAGTGCCCTGTCCATTATTCCACGCAGCGTGTGCTCCAACAGGTGGACAAGGGGGACAGTGTCACTGATGCATGCACTGTCACTGCTCACCATCCTCGTGGCCTCCTCAAATGGTGACAGGACAGTGCATGCATCCCTGATCATGGCCCACTGGCATGGGGAAAAAAAACAAGCTCCCCTGACCCTGTCCTGGTGCCATAGTCGCACAGGTACTCATTGATGGCCCTCTGCTGCACGTGCAGCCGCTGCAGCATGGCCAACGTTGAGTTCCACCTGGTGGGCATGTCACAGATTAGGCGGTTCTTGGGCAGGTTAAACTCCTTTTGGAGGTCCGTCAGCCGAGCACTGGCATTATATGACTGGCGGAAATGCACACAGACTTTCCTGGCCTGCCTCAGGACATCCTGTAAGCCCGGGTACCTGCCCAAGAACCGCTGCACCACCAAGTTAAAGACGTGAGCCAAACAGGGCACATGGGTCATTTGTCCCTGTCGGAGGGCAGAGATGAGGTTGGTGCCATTGTCGCAAACCACCATTCCTGCCTTAAGTTGGCGTGGCGTCAACCACCTCTGAACCTGCCCCTGCAGAGCTGACAGAACCTCTGCCCCAGTGTGGCTCCTGTCCCCCAAGCACACCAGCTCAAGCACCGCATGGCATCTTTTGGCCTGCGTACTTGCGTAGCCCCTTGAACTGCTACGGAGCACTGCTGGTTCCGAGGACAAAGCACAGGAAGAGGCCATGGAGGAAAAAGAAGAGGAGGGGGTGGAGGAGAGAGGTGTGTCACAATCATTAGCATTTTGGAGGCGTGGTGGCGGAACAACCTCCAACACTACTGCACCTTGTCCTGAATCCTTCCCAGCTGCCAGCAGAGTCACCCAATGCGCCGTGAAACTTAGGTAACGTCCCTGTCCATGCCTGCTGGACCATGAGTCAGCGGTAATATGCACCTTACCACTGACCGCCCTGTCCAGCGAGGCATGGACATTGCCTTCCACATGCCGGTAGAGAGCCGGAATCACCTTCCGTGCGAAAAAGTGGTGTTTGGGTACCTGCCACTGAGGAACCACACATTCCACAAACTCACGGAAGGGGGCAGAGTCTACCAACTGAAAAGGCAGCAGTTGAAGTGCTAGCAATTTTGCAAAGCTAGCATTCAACCGCTGGGCATGTGGATGGCTGGGAGCAAACTTCTTTCGGCGGTGCAGCAGCTGGGACAGGGAAATTTGCCTGGTACAATCTGACGTCGGTGTACCAAAAGCAGATTGCCCACAAGTACTTGGCTGTGACACACCTAATTCTACACCTTTATTCCTCTCAGTGCAGGTCTCAGAGAGGACTGAAGTTATGGTGGGGTTGGAAATCTCAGCTGATGAGGAGCAAGGAGAGGTCCTCTTTGTTCTTTGGTGTGGGTCTTTTAGATACGCTTGCCAACGAACTGCATGGCAGGTCAACATATGTCTGGTCAAGCATGTGGTACCCAAGCGGGAGATGTTTTGGCTACGCGAGATACGCTTGAGACATATGTTGCAACTAGCAGGGTTGCGATCTCATGCACTCGTCTCAAAAAAGGCCCACACCAAAGAACTTTTTGAATAACGGCCAGAGACTGCAGTGCCCTGCACATGTGGAGCTTTGGGGTGTGATGCAGTCAATGTGCTGCCCTTAGGCTGGCCCCTGGAGGGCATCCTGCCTCGTTGGTGATGTGCCGCCTCCTCCTCCTCCTCCTCCTCTCCCCTATCAGGCACCCACGTTGAGTCAGTGACCTTATCATCCCCTCCCTCCTCATCACTGGAGCAAACCTGGCAGTATGCTGCAGCAGGGGGAGCATGACTGCCAGATTGCTGTCCTTCTTGGGCACCCCCTCTGTCCGTGCTCATGTTACTGCCTTCATCGAGCTCAGTATCATCATCAGAGCCTTCCAAATGCTGGGCATCCTCCTGGAGCATGTACCCAACACTGTGGTCAAACAGTTCGAGGGACTCCTCAGAAGGACATGGTGGGGCTAGGGAAGGAGTCACTGATGACATTGAGCCGAGGGAAGAGGCCGCTGCTTTGCCAGACAAAGTACCCTGGGCATGGGTGAGAGAGGATGAGGAGGATGAGGACGGCTTGGTCATCCACTCTACCAAGTCTTCCACATGTTGCGGCTCAACACGGCCAGCTGCCGAAAAAAAGGCCAAGCGTGTCCCATGGCCATGTGTTGATGAGGATGCACCGTCTCCACGACCAGCACTAGACACAGAGCCTGCTTGCCCTCTCTTATTGGCTTGTGACTGTCTGCCTCTCCTTCTTGGCCTTCCAGACATACTAATGGCCTGTAGCTGCACTAAGCTGGGATATATATATATATATATATATATATATATATATATATATATATATATATGTACTGATACTGCAGCTAGCAAAATCAACTGCCTGCCTGTAGTATGAGAACACCACCAACCTTCTACAGGTAGCTTTAGCTGAACACTGTGAGGTGGACGCACCCCACTAACTTGTAGGTTTAGCTGAACACTGTGAGCAGGACGCACCCCACTAACTTGTAGGTTTAGCTGAACACTGTGAGCAGGACGCACTGCACTAACTTTAAATAGTCTAGCTGCCTGACTGTGGTACTAATAGGATCAAAAGAACACCAGCAATTTTCTTCAGGTAGCTGTATATACTGTAACAAGACAAGCCTGCCTGTCAGTAAGAAGATAACAGGAACGGATCTAGCTGAACACTGTGAGATGGACACACCCCACTAACTTGTAGGTTTAGCTGAACACTGTGAGCAGGACGCACTGCACTAACTGTAAATAGTCTAGCTGCCTGACTGTGGTACTAATAGGATCAAAAGAACACCAGCAATTTTCTTCAGGTAGCTGTATATACTGTAACAAGACAAGCCTGTCTGTCAGTAAGAAGATAACAGGAACGGATCTAGCTGAACACTGTGAGCAGGACGTACTGCACTAACTTGTAGGTTTAGCTGAACACTGTGAGGTGGACGCACCACACTAACTTGTAGGTTTAGCAGAACACTGTGAGCAGAACGCACCCCACTAACTTGTAGGTTTAGCTGAACACTGTGAGCAGGACGCACCCCACTAACTTGTAGGTTTAGCTGAACACTGTGAGCAGGACGCACCCCACTAACTTGTAGGTTTAGCTGAACACTGTGAGGTGGACGCACCCCACTAACTTGTAGGTTTAGCTGAACACTGTGAGCAGGACGCACCCCACTAACTTGTAGGTTTAGCTGAACACTGTGAGCAGGACGCACTGCACTAACTTGTAGGTTTAGCTAAACACTGTGAGCAGGACGCACCCCACTAACTTGTAGGTTTAGCTGAACACTGTGAGCAGGACGCACCCCACTAACTTGTAGTTTTAGCTGAACACTGTGACTAGGACACACTGCACTAACTGTAAATAGTCTAGCTGCCTGACTGTGGTACTAATAGGATCAAAAGAACACCAGCAATTTTCTTCAGGTAGCTGTATATACTGTAACAAGACAAGCCTGCCTGTCAGTAAGAAGATAACAGGAACAGATCTAGCTGAACACTGTGAGCAGGACGCACTGCACTAACTGTAAATAGTCTAGCTGCCTGACTGTGGTACTAATAGGATCAAAAGAACACCAGTCATTTTCTTCAGGTAGCTGTATATACTGTAACAAGACAAGCCTGCCTGTCAGTAAGAAGATAACAGGAACGAATCTAGCTGAACACTGTGAGCAGGACGCACTGCACTAACTGTAAATAGTCTAGCTGCTTGACTGTGGTACTAATAAGATCAAAAGAACACCAGTAATTTTCTTCAGGTAGCTGTAAATACTGTAACAAGACAAGCCTGCCTGTCAGAAGGAAGATAACAAGAACAGATCTAGCTAAACTGAATACAGTGTATATATATATATATATATGCAACACCTGGGATGCATATATATACACAATACACTGTAAGTGCAGCTAACTGACTGACTGTTCTGTCTAATCTATCTAACTCAAATCAAATGTCACTGTCTGTCTCTCTCTCTCTCAATGAACGCCGGAACACACACTACACAGGGCCGCCGTGCAGGCGGCCTTATATAGTGTGGGGCGTGTACTAAATCCCCTGAGCCATAATTGGCCAAAGCCTCCTTGGCTTTGGCCAATTACGGCTCTCTGTTCAGGCAGCACTGTGATTGGCCAAGCATGCGGGTCATAGTGCATGCTTGGCCAATCATCAGCCAGCCAATCATCAGCCAGCCGATGTTCGAGTCGAACATGGGTTCGACTCGAACACGAAGCTCATCCCTAGCCGTGACCCACCACATGAATTTGGCGCGAACGGCCCATATCGCTCGCAATTCGGCGAACGACCGAACAGCCAGTGTTTGAGTCAAACATGGGTTCGACTCGAACACGAAGCTCATCCCTAATCACTAGAATACCATTTCCATTATTAAATATACCTCACAAAAAATGTTACAATTAAACAATGACATAATTTGTATTTTGGTACAAATTGATCCATTGTGACCAGATTTATAAAAATAAAAAAGGACCCGTTACACATTACACACAGTAGAAACCAACCTCTTTTTTTTTTTTTTACTTATTTGGGCTTCATATGAATTTCCATAATTTCCTCATCCTCTAATTTATGGACCTCCAGTAATTTTTTTCTATTTCTTTTTTAAATGTCACTATATCAACATATAAAACTTGTATCAACAAACAATGATATTTTACATGTATTTGACAATAACCCCCCTCCCATTCTTACCTTCTCTTATCATACCTTTTAATTACTTGCCATCTCCCATTTCTCCCTGCCTCTCCCCTTCCCCTGCTCCCACCACATCAACATATCTTCTTGCCCTCTTACATACTGTCCAATCTTTCCACTTATTATCAAAGCCCCCCATTTCCTCTTCCCCACTACATCTCAAATATTCCACATTATATACTGTATACCTTCCATTTTTTTTAAACCACTCTCCCATTGTAGGGCTTAAACTTTTGGTTACGTTCATTAGATGGGGGGCCACTGTTTTCATATATTGTTTTGTTGACATTTTCACCCCATGGAATAAACACCTCCAAGGCTCCTCCAGTATCTCTATATTAGAGATCTATTTTATTAGATGCAACACCTCTCTCCGATATTTTTTAGTTTTTGGACATTCCCAGCATATGTGGGTCATAGTTCCCACTGCATTACATACTCGCCAACAAATCTGTTATACCCCATTTTGATATTTATGTGCTTCACCTGGTGTTATATACCAATGTGATAAACATTTATAGTTCATTTCAATGGTATTACTATCTATGGAAAAATATATAATACCTCTAGCGGGACACCACCAAGGTCATACTTATCCAAATTGGTATTACTATCTATTGCCGAACCATGTACCATCCTCAATATTTTCCCTAGATGTTGTTCTTTCCCTCATTCTCCCAATTCTTGTTCCCATTTTACTATGAACAGAAGTACGGTATTTCCAGCCCCTTCATTGCCACCAGTGTTTTATAGATCTGTGAGATCTCACTCCTTGTGCTTGTTGCTATGCACAAATGCTCAAATGGTAATAGGTCTTCCCCGGATCTTATCGGCTGTGGCTGTGTTGTAACAAAATGCTTCGGCTGGGAGTACTGCCATTCATCTATCTCCATCAAATCTTCTCTGTGTCTTAGTTCGTGTAATGTGTATATTTCCCCTTTTTCCATTATATCCTTTAATTGTGCATTTTCCTCTTTTATCCATACCCCAAATAATTTCCCTTTCCCAGGTGGAAAATAATTAGTTTCCCTAAGTGGAATTAGTGATGAATTGTATTTACACTTTTCTTGTGTGTGAATTAAATCATAAACTATAAGTACTTTCTGTGTCAATTCATTTGTGTCCTCTTTCAACTCTCTATACTGTGGTGGTATCCATATAATCTTACCCAATGGTGCATTGCTAAGTGTTTTCCAATTTAACCCATCTTTTTTCCTTATTATTTTTTACCCATTCTAGTACCCGTGATAATAAAGTTGCATTATAGTATTTTTTAAATCTGGTACCCCTAATCCTTCTTCCGCTTTATCTTTATTCGAAACCGAGGAACTTATTCTCGTTTTTTTACTCTGCCACATAAACCTTAGCATTATAGGTTTTAATGCCTTTGAGTATGCTTGTGGGAGCGGGGTTGCCAACATTTGAAAATTATGCATAATCTTCGGCAATATTACCATTTTAATAATATTTATTCTCCCTAACCATTCTTCTTAACACTATATTCTCTTTGATTTAAATAATTTTAATATTTGCATATTTCTAAAGAAAAACAGTTAAACAAATTTTAACAATATGTGCTTTCAAACAAAGTGCACCAGCGTAAAGTAAAGGCTCCAAAAAACAGCTTTGTTTATGTGAAAAATATTTTCTTAGTGAAACAGAATTAACAATGTATAACTATAAATACATTATTTATCAGGCTGTTATTCTGTAAAAGTTTGATGCTGCCGAAACGCATCCATAGTATCACTTAGCCCAAACCATTCTATATGTAGATTGAGATTTTATAATCACTAGAATGCCATTTCCGGGGGGCATGGCCTGACCTGGCATGGAGACGGACGTCTAAACCCTGAGCTCCGTCCGCCACGGGAGAAACTCTAAGAAGCCGGGAGGTATTCTTGCACTACACTACCCCTAGATAATGGGTACCGCTTCCCGATAGTCCTCTGCCTCCCGCTCGAGGTCCCCCAGGGATCTATCCGGGTCACAAAGCCGCCATATACCGGAGATGTTCAGAGCCGGCCGAGGCAATATGGCGCCTGCCCCTCACAGCATACCACACTCTGGAGCACAGCCGCTGCCACCGACCAACCCGAACACATCTGACTCTAGTCAGAATCGCTCCAACCCTGAGGAAGACGGGATCGTACTCACCCCACAGCCTCAGCTCAATATCCAGGATCTGAGGCTGATTGCTGCAGACATTAAGGACACTTTAGCCGCCGCCATCGCGGAGCTGCGGCTGGATTTTCGCGCCCTGAACGAACGTGTCCTGAGAGTGGAGACCGTGACTGAACGCCACGACACCGCCATTCACTCAGTCGCTGATTGCGTTGACTCCCACACACTGCAGATGCGTGACATGCAGCGACACTTGGAGGACCTCGACAACAGGGGTTGGAGGCATAATCTCTGTGTCAGAGGCCTTCCGGAGACCATTGAGGGGGAACAGGTCTCTCATGAAGTAGTGAGCATCTTCAACGGCCTTCTCCACCGGCCCTCGCAGACCCCCATTCAAATGGAGAGGATACACCGCGCGCTGCGCCCTAGGGTACGGGAAACAGACCCCCCACGGGACATAATATGCTGCATAGTGGACTACAAATTAAAAGAAGATATCCTAAAACAAGCCAGGGGCAGTCAGCAGATTACACACGCGGGTGCACATATCCAAATATACCAGGACCTATCTGGGATCACCCTACAACACAGAAGGGACCTGAGGCCTCTCCTGGATGTCCTCAGGGAGAAACGTATTCTCTACAAATGGAAGTTTCCCTTCTGCCTCTCGGCTTCCAATAACGGCCGCACAGCACTACTCAAAGTACCAGAGGATCTCCCTCACTTCTGTGCCACACTTGGAATTGCCACAGTGCCAGTGCCTAACTGGTACGCCGCCTTTCGCATGGTCCCATCTCACCATGATCAGCCTCAAGAGGAACCTATGGAAGCTCAAGAGTCCAAACACCGCAGATGACGCTCACCCTCCACCCATAGGAACCAGCCCAACTATCGGAGCGGACCTGGAGCTGAATACACCATCACCTCCCCACGGTCCAGGAGGTGACGCAGGGACCGGTAACACTTGTGAGCAGGAAAACTCCCTCTTTGTTTCACGTTTATTTTTATTTTTACTTTATCTTTACTTTTGTTGAGTTTTGCTCGGTGCCTTTACTGAAGAACTTTTGTTTTGGGACCCAAGTTTTGAATCCCACATCACACTACAGATGTGCGGACACTAATAACTGCAGGCTGATTTCTCAACCACATCAGTTCATGTCAGCCGGGTCACAAGATCCTCACAGGGCACCCACGTTTACTGTTAAGCCTTTCTGGTTTGTCTGCAGCTCAGCACTCAGTTTGTTGCCCACTTCATCGCCCAGAACTTCCAGGTTACAGCCTCGGGGCTTGATGCTGAACTACTACCCTGATACTACAATTCCCACAAGTCTGAGCGACCCCGGATGCCGCCCAGCAACGCCTGCGGAGTCACCTAAACCGCACCTCCTACGGCGGACACACTCGGATCTCCTGAACACGCAGACGCCAGCACTGCCTTCACACCCGAAGGGTCAAGATCTGCTCCTCATCAATCAACCGCACTACGTGCGCCCTACCGAACTCAGAACCCACACTCTGATCGATAGTCCTGCCTTAGGCTACAGATACATCCTCTTCAAAGGAACCAACCGGCTGGCACACCAGAACAGAAGCCCTCTTACTTTATCGTCATGTCACTTGCGGACTCGAGCCTACACTGTACCGGTAATACCACAGCCGTTTAGACATGTCCCTAAGTAAGAGTCCTATCTTATGGCTTTCCGTTTTTATGTTATATTTTCATTTTCAGCACAGCGGACTGTTGGTTATATGGCTGACCTGCTCTAGTATGTTCTCCTAGCAGCTCGGTGTTGAGTTAAAGTTTTTTTTTTTTAAAGAGGTTAATCCTGCTGTTAGGATTGTTACAGTATCTGCAGACACACATCAGTCGCCCCCCCAAGGTTACCAATCTCCCTGTTAAGTGTCTTTTAGGAGTGCAGAGCTTAATTATCGTCGGACGCCGCCGCACCTTCCCTGCCTTTCACAGAACCCGAGACGGGTGTGGGGGGTAGGGAGGGTCCGGTTTGGCGCCCTCCCCCCGGAATGGGGAGCCTGGCGGCAATGTATATCCCCCCACTGCTGACCTATACACTACCCATAGCTAGGGTCACCCCTCACTGCCACACCACTACCGGAGCACCGTCTTGTTCCTGCCCTACCCACTGGGATGAGGACCCACCCACTAAGGGTGGGCCACTAAGTATACCTACCCTTCTCATACTACACACCATCCCGTGGTGGCGGCTCACACCCCGTTCATTGAACGTCACCCTCATCTAGTCCCTCTCTGCCAGGGTTTTCGGCCAACCCCCACACGGACTCGGTTGGGGGTGTTGTCCCACCTGTTGGGACTCTCTCCCTGCACGGGCTCCGTTCCACACCGATTGCTACCCACGAGGTTGTTGGATAAGTACTTCCACACCTCTTCGGATACTTTCCGGCTTGCATGCATCTGCCTCACATACAGCCTCAGCTGCCCGGATCTCTCCCCTCCCCCCTACTTACCCTCTTCTCACCCTCCCCCCTCCACCTATGGCGGGCACACAGGACACCAACTTCACAACAATTAAACACACTCAAACTATACTCCATAAACATTCGGGGCCTTAACGTTCCGGAAAAGCGTTCCAAACTTCTCCATTCTCTACAACAGGCCCACGCCCATATCGCACTCATACAGGAGACCCACTTTCGGACAGACTCTATCCCCAAACTCAGAAACCACTACTTCCCAACAGCTTTCCATTCTTCCAACTCGGAAGCTAAATCTAAAGGTGTCACCATACTCATCTCCAAAAATTGCCCACTCCAAGTAACAGAAGTACAAACAGACCCAATGGGGCGTTTCCTTTTTATCAAAGGCACCCTGAACCAACTACCCCTCACCATTGCAAATATTTACGCTCCTAATACTGGCCAGGTATCCTTCTTCCGTAATGCTCTACAGCAACTTTCCAGTTTCCAATCAGGAACCCTCATCGTGGGTGGCGACCTCAACGTCTCCCTATCTCCCTCCATTGACACTTCGAATGGAGCTTCCTCCCTTTCCTATAGGGCCCTAAAATCGATTAGGCAACAACTTCATGACCTACTACTCCACGACACGTGGCGCACGCTTCACCCCAAAGAAAAAGATTTTACCTTTTTCTCCCCCCCACACAACAAATACTCAAGACTTGACCACTTTTTTCTCTCCCAGACAGACCTCTCACACCTAGCCAAAGCAACCATTGAACCGGCCATCCTCTCGGACCACAACCAAACGCGTATCTGGCGTCTAGACAGCTCCCTATTGACAGACGAGATATACGTTCAGAGACTGACCACTTGCCTCTCCAACTTCTTTCGGGATAACTCGTCCCCAGACGTGGCCCCCACGGTCACATGGGCAGCTCATAAGTGTGTCGTTCGCGGGGAATTGATGACCATAGCTGCGCACCGTAACAAACTCAAGAACTCTCGCCTGACGGAATTGACGGCCCGCATTCGTACACTAGAACAGACACACAAAGCCTCCCTCGCCAAGTCCACGCTCGCTGCATTTCTCAAGCTAGGGAAGAGCTCTTGGACGCACTAACGATAGCGGTTAAACGCAAATACACTTTATCACAAAAGCTATATTATGAATTCGGCAATAAAGCCGGTAAACTATTGGCGAGAGCTCTTCAATCCAAAAAAGCTTCTCACACTATTCATAAGCTTACTACTCCCAAAGGAGAGACAGTAGTCACAAACGAGGACATCTCTGCCCAATTCATACAATATTTCACCAAGCTGTATAACCTCCCGAGCGCCCAAAGCCCTGGTGCAGCAGCTGACCGTAAGAAGTCCCTAACTGATTTTCTAGCACAATTTGGCCCCACTCCGCTCACCCCAGAGGACGCACAGACACTAGACCTCCCAATAACGTCGGACGAAATCCTCCTTGCCCTCAAACATATGAAGACGGGCAAAAGTCCGGGACCGGACGGCCTCACGGCAGCTTATTATAAATCGTTTCCGGAAATTCTCCTACCACATTTAACCAAAGCACTCAACGACCTTACAACCACCTCAGTAGCTCACAGAGACCTATTGGAAGCTCACATCACCCTCATCCCGAAACACGGCAAAGACCCCTCGTTGGTACCCAACTATCGCCCCATATCGCTCCTCAATGTCGATCTAAAAATATACGCGAAAGTACTGGCCAATCGCATCGTCCCCTTCATCCCATCCCTGGTTTCTTTAGACCAAGTCGGTGTCCCCTGTCTCCCCTTATTTTCATTCTGACATTAGAACCCTTACTCCGTAAACTGAGAGCAAATCCAGCTATCAAGGGCATTACCATCCAACAAAAGCAATATAAACTGGCAGCATACGCTGACGACATTCTACTCTTTTTGACAGACCCAATCACGACCATTCCTAACCTTCTGGCGGACTTTACCCTTTTCAAGACTTTATCCAATCTTCAAATTAACTTTGGTAAATCCAAGGCCCTTAATATCACTCTACCAAGGGAGACGGTGAGCCTGTGTCGTAGTAATTTCCCATTCGTTTGGGAGAAATCCGACATACTATATTTAGGGATCAAAATCACGACTGACCTAAGGGACCTCTACGCCAAAAACTTCCTCCCCCTACTCCGCTCCGTTCAAGGCGATTTACAAAAATGGAATCTAGGCTCCTTTTCCTGGCTGGGCAGAATATCAATACTAAAAATGAACATTCTCCCCAGAATCCTCTACCTCCTCCAAGCCCTTCCGATCTCGCTACCTGCCTCTTTTTTTGCCTCATATAAACTTCTTTCCCGAACCTTTGTGTGGGCCTCCAAAACTCCACGTATTGGCTGGGACAGACTTGTTCTTCCTAAAAGATTGGGGGGTCTGGGTCTCCCAGATCTCCGAAAATATCACTGGGCCTGCCACCTGACCAGAATGGTGGATTGGCATATACACCGTCCCTCCAAGGACTGGATTGCACTAGAAGCATCATTCGCACGCCTGCCCCTAGCCAATACACCGTGGATGACTCACACCGATGTTCCCAAGGAATTCACCACCCACCCCCTCATCGGGACCACACTTTCCTTGTTCAAAAAAGCATGCCAACTATTGGCCTTCACACCCTCACCTGGCCCCATGACCCCTCTGGACGACAACCCAGCCTTTCCCCCTGGTCTTCTCCTGAAAGACACTGCCCCTGACACCCCCGGTTCACCAGCTAGAGCACAGAAATTTTTCCTAAATGGCTCCCTCCTTTCCTTCCCTACACTTGCAACTACTCTGCCTAACCACGACATACCCTTTTACAAATACTTGCAAATAAGACACTTCCTCCAATCCTCTACCCAACACTCTCATTGGCACAGAGATCTCACGCCGTTTGAATTTCTTTGTACCTCAACAGAACCTCAAGGCCATCTCATCTCCTCCATTTACGCCCTACTGTTTGCTGGCCACAAGATCAAGGATGACACCCTTACACAACAATGGGAAAAGGACCTAGCCCTAGATCTCACCCCCACGGAGTGGGAAAACATATTTACCCTCATGCACAAGGGTTCCATTAATGTCACGACACAGGAGAATAGATACAAAATTTTCTCGAAATGGTACCGGACCCCCGACAAAATCCACCACTTCCACCCCTCTGTTCCCTCTACCTGCTGGAGGTGTAACAACGCTAGGGGTACCCTACTCCACATATGGTGGGAATGCCCCCTTATCCAACCCTTCTGGTCAGACATCCATGATCTCATTACCCAAATCACTACATATATGCCAGATTCTCCCCCGCCCGATATTTGCTACACCACAGACAAGGGTCCCCCATCTCATACAAAAAAACCCTAACTATCCACCTGATCAATGCAGCCAACCTCTGTATACCTGCACGTTGGAGAGACCCCTCCCCCCCTCAGTCCAGGACTGGACACGCAGGGTAGACCGAATAGCGGAAATGGAGCAACTCATAGCCCAAGCCACAGATACTCCTACCAAATTTCAGGCCACTTGGGCCTGTTGGACTCATTATAGAAACTCGAACACACAACAGGCCTTGCTCCAACCACCCCCCCAGACTCTGGGGAGCCCAAGTGACAGGCCACCTTGCGTCCCCCCTTGATAACACGCCTGCCCCCTCTGCTCCCCCTCTCCGCTTACCCCCCCCATTAACGAGGCTGATTTGCATTTTTTTTAAGCCCTCAACTTGCCATATCCTTGCATATCACACATGCCCTTACTCAATATCAGCTGCATATATTGTTCCTCCGAGCGACCGATGCACCCTCGGTCTGCCCTACACTTCGGACGAATCCATTTTGTTGTACAAATTCTAATTTCAGTCGCCAGGCCGTCATGTTACATGCTACACATCCCTCTTCAGGCATCCCGTTCCCGTTCACAGCTAAGATCCCGTCAGGGGTGAACGGAAACAGGACTGCTCATAACGCGGCTTAGACTTACTCCATTAACCACAACCGTCCTCTCTGACCCTGCATCCATAGCTGTAAGTGGCGACACCTACTCTACTATCTTGCTGAGCCACATACCTGACTACAGACGCCTATACTGGCTCTGGTTCTGATTCTTTTGATCTATATGTGTATATTGCCCATTGATTGTATGTTTCTCTACGATGTATGGCAAACTTTACCTGTTAACCTGAAAAATTTTCAATAAAATCTTTAAAAAAAAAAAAAAAAAGAATGCCATTTCCATTATTAAATATACCTCACAAAAAATGTTACAATTAAACAATGACATCATTTGTATTTTGGTACAAATTGATCCATTGTGACCAGATTTATAAAAATAAAAAAGGACCCGTTGCACATTACACACAGTAGAAACCAACCTCTTTTTATCTTTTACTTATTTGGGCTTCATATGAATTTCCATAATGTCCTCATCCCCTAATTTATGTACCTCCAGTATTAATAATGCATGGGTTACAATGAGAATCTTGCTGAGGGATTGTCCACTGTTAGGTCCACTTTTGGGGGGGGTTCAGCCTTGAGTACCGAGAGTGCCACGCTATGACAGATTGTGGTGTATATACAGAGCCCCCAGCAGGGACATCTGTTATAACAGAAAAAAAATTACTGCGCTATCCCAATAAAACCTATATACAACAAGTGTACAGAGTATAAGAAATCAAATAACACAAAGCTGCAACTAGAAAATGTGAGACATCCACACTGTAATATACAAAAATCAAAAGTAGCTGCGCTGAGGGACATCTATTAGTAAAGCAAATAGTAAACATGGACTTAGACTTCAATGTCTGGTTTTTAAAAAGGTCAGTCTGTAATGCTGTTTTTTTTTTTTTTTTTTTTTCAAAAAGTTTTTATTTCGCTTTTCAACATACAGTAAAAGGTAGAAAATATAGTATTTGTTTACAGACATTTTCATATTCTAGGACATTCACAGAGATGAGAGACATTTCGGTGTTAACTTAAGTCTAGATAAGGAACAATAATTTTCAGGAGTATATGCCTATAAGGGATGGTTGAATAGACAAAATTCGACAGATCCTAACAGAGTAGATAGTTGACTAATATGGTAGATGACTGGATGGATCTGATTAGACAGTCTCTGTGAATACTAGATTATTTAATAGCAATGAGATACCTGAAAGTGGGAAAAGAACTCAAACCAGGGAAGGGGGGGGGGGAAGGGGGGGGGCATGTAATGTATGAGAAAGAGACGGTTGGTGGGGGTATATTATCTGATCGATCATAAACATTTTACCATATTAAGAAAATAGGGTAGCTGGTAATATTCGGTTACATGTAGATCTGTTAGCGATCTTGGATTGATGAGTTCAGTGGCCTATGCCGTGCCCAGGATGGTTTAGGATGATTTGGGAGGTCACCTCTTATGGGGAGATTTTCTTGTTTTGCATCGGCTGATTGGAGTCGTGGTAGGAGAAGGTGGATTGGCTCAAATTTGCTATTTCCTCTTGGGAGAGAGATGAGAGCATAAAGGTGTGCCATTTGGAGTGAAAGCGGTCTGAGGAGATTTTCTGTTTGAAGTCCGTATTTATGCGGTCTTTGATAAGTAGATGTAAGAGCTCTCGTTTGACTTGGGTGATGTTGGGGTACAATGGAGAGATCCAATTTTTCAAAATGGTTCTTCTTGCAATTAGAAGACAGGTTAGGGACCACCCTTTGTGTGAGGCGTTGGCTTTTGGGTTCCCTGAGGGGCTTGTGTCGCTGTTGGCGGTTTTTGACCAGGGTAGGAGTATTGGGTCCCAGTAGCCGAAGATAAACAGTAGCGGGTCCTTGGGTAGTTTTATTAGGGTCACTTCGAATATGTAGGCCAGAACTTGGTCCCAAAAAGTTGAGATATAGGAGCAGTCTCAGAAGCGATGGGCCAGGGAAGGTTTCCGGATGTGGCATAGTGGACAGAAGGCTTTGCTCTTGTCTGTTTTTGAGGATGAAAAGGGCATATATGCTCTGTGGGCTATTTTCAATTGTGTTTCTCTCCATACTTCATTGGGTGTTAGCTTTTGTACGGAGTTGAGGCCTTGCAAGATTTTTTCCACTAAGTTGGAATCCGGGAAGTCTTTATTCCAGTTTTTTATCGATGATGCTGAAAGAGGTAGAGATGATTTGTGTAGGAGGGGTTTGTAGATGTCCGAGATTTTGTATGAGTTGTTTGATATCATTAGGTCTATGATGTTTGTCGGAAATCTTTTATCCACTTGTTTACATGTCTCCTTTAAGAAACTGATGCATTGCCCAAAAAAGGTATGCATAGTGGGTATAGCGAAGGTTTCCGCAATGTTGGTAAAGGGCAGTGGTCGACCCGTCTGAATGTTGCAGAGGGAGGAGAATTTTGTTAGGCCTTTCCGTTCCCATATTTTGAAAGGTTTATGTTCTAGTCCCTGTGGGAAGGCCGGATTTCCTTGGATCGGGAGATGAGATGATACGAAAGGGGATATCTTGAGTATTTTCCTTGCTTCTCTCCAAGCCACAGCTGTGTCTCTTAATAAGAGATTGTGTTGGTGAGGGGGGGGGGACTGACTTCCATCTGCAGTGGAGGAGGCCCTCTAACGAGTAAGGGTAGGCCATGTCTGATTCCAGGGAGAAATTGGAGTAGCGGGAGGATTGCGTTATCCAGTCTATGCTGGTCCTAAGCAAGCATGCTATATTATACATTCTAATGTGTGGTAAGCTGATGCCCCCTTCGCGCCTGGGAAGATATAGTTTTTTTAGAGCTATACGTGGTCTTTTGTTTCGCCAAAGGAATTTCGATAAGGAAGAATTGAGCGAAGTCACATCTTTATGATGAAGCAGTAGCGGAATAGTTTGCAATGGGTATAGTAGTCTTGCGAAACTGACCATTTTTATTAAGTGACATCTTCCTAAGAGCGAGAGGGGCAGATCCATCCAGGCATTTAATTCTTGAGATATTTTCGACAACAGAGGAGGGTAATTTAGGTGGTATAGTGATGAGGGGAGTTTTCCTATTTTTATTCCTAGATAGGTGATATGGGATTTTGCGATAGGGAAAATAGATTGTTGGGTCCATTGTGGTACAGAGTGGGTGCCGATGGGGAGAATTTCGCTTTTGCTATAGTTGATGCGAAGGCCAGAGCACAAGCAGAATTCATTAAACACCCTTTTAATGGTTATCATATCTGAAGGGGGGTTGGCCGAGAATATGAGGACATCATCAGCAAATAGGGATGTGCGTAGATCATGTGTGCCTATTTTTATGCCATGTAAGGGGGCTGTTAGTTTTAGATATCTGGACAGGGGTTCTAGGGCGATGTTAAAAAGGAGCTGGGATAGAGGACAACCTTGGCGTGTGCCTTTGTGAAGACGAAATTCTTCTGACATGAGGCCTGCTACCACTAATCTTGCTGATGGGGCTGTGTACATGGCAGTGATGAGGTGGTGGAATGGGCCAGTGAATCCCATCTCTGACATTGTCATAGATAGCCAGTCGAAACTTACGTTATCGAAGGCCTTTTCTGCGTCTTATGTGATAATGGCGTGGTTAGTGTTTGGGTGATGGAGTGCATGTTCTAGGGCCATCATGACTTTTCGAATATTGAGGGTGGCGGTTCTGCCTTTTACGAAGCCTGATTGAGCGGGATAAATTAAAGAAGGGATAATGTCCACCAGCCTGGTGGCTATAATTTTAGAGAGGATTTTCACGTCTAGGTTGAGAAGTGATATGGGCCTGTATGAGCCTGGTTCTTGGGGGTCTTTGCCCTTTTTAGATAGTAATTTTATAAGAGCCTGGTTTCCCGACTGTATGTACGCACCCCCTGACCAGATATTCCGGTATACTTGGAGGAGGGTGGGTTCCAGGAGGGGTTGTAGGGTCTTGTAAAATTCACTAGTGAAGCCGCCTGGGCCTGGGGCCTTGGAGAGAGTCAAGTGGCGGATGGTTGTCGATATTTCGGTGGGGGTTATAGGTGCGTTAAGGGTTTCTAGTTGTAGTGTGGAAATCTTGGGCATGTTTATTTTCCCTAGAAAAGCGCGTGCTTTTTGTGCGTCTATGGGATCTGGGGCGTAGAGTGTAGAGTAAAAGTGTTGCATGACTTTGTTAATTGCTTGTGGAGTGGAATGAAGGGTGCCTGTACTGTCGCGGAGTGATGTGATGTGGGTTGGGCAGAACGGGCCTTTGCATAGTCTGGATAAGAGTTTACCCGCTTTGTTTCCAAATTTATGAAAGGTGGCTTCTAAGTAAGCCTGTTTGGTGTGTTCAAGGGTGTTTACCCATGTGTCAAAGTCTCTTTTTGCTGCCTGCCATTCTAATCGAACGGCTGGGGAGTCTGTGGTATATAGTGCTCGTTGTGCCTGGTGTAGGCGTGAGCTGGCTGCTTTATATTTAGACAGGGTGTTGCGTTTAAAGGAGGTTGCATAGGAGATGATACGGCCTCTTAGGAAAGCTTTACCGGCGTCCCAGAATAGGTTGGGGTCGTGTATGTGGGGGGCATTGTTTGAAGAGTATTCCGTCCATGCATCGGACATGTATTGTTGGAAATCAGTGTTATTATGAAGGAAGGAGGGGAACCGCCAGATTTTGGGATGTGGGGGTAAGTTTAGATTATCGAAAGTTACCTCTATAGGTGCGTGGTCAGAGATGGTTATGTCGTGTATTGTGGTGTTCTGGAGGAAAGGGGTTAAGTTGTCAGAGCCAAAGAAATAGTCTATCCTTGTGAATACTTTGTGTGGGTTGGAGTAGAATGTGAATTCCCTGTCTGTTGGGTGAGAGAGGCGCCAAAGATCCTGGAGATGGATAGATTCCTTGGTGTTTGCGAAGAGGGAAGGGGCGGGAGGGTTAATGCGTAGATTTGGACTTTTTGGTGAGGATCTGTCGTCTATCTGATGGAGGGTGTCATTGAAGTCCCCTCCGATTAGGTGGGGGAGATGAGTGTTTTCTAGAAGCCAACTGGAGAGCTCGGAATAGAATTGCTTGCTTGGGCTGTTGGGGGCATAGACGTTTGTGATTACGAGCTCTTTGGAGCCTATTTTGACATGTGTAGTGAGCAAACGGCCCTGGTTATCAGTTTTTGTCGACAGGACTGAGCAGGGGAGATTTTTGTGTATGAGTAGGAGGACGCCAGCTTTGCGTCCTGCTGCCTCAGAGCCTAGAACAGTGCCAACCCAGAGCTTCTTCATACGATGGAAGTCTGGGGCTGATAGGTGTGACTCCTGAAGTAGGGCTATATCAGTTTTGAGTCGTTTAAGATGCCTAAGAATTTTCATTCTTTTTTGGGGGGATCTAAGACCCTTCACGTTCCAGGAGATTATTTTCATGTTAGGGGGGGCTTGAGAGGGGTATGGGCAGATAAGGTCAATTTAACATTTTGTGGATGGTGAGTTGAAATACCAACTATGGCAGGAAGCATGCCATTTTCATAATGAGCAAGAGGCGTATTAGATGTGTGGGGGAGATGGTGTGGGCCCTGGATAAGGGGATAGAAGGAGGGGGAGGGTATGACATAGAGGGGAGGCAACATAAAGGATAACATAACCATTAAGCCTGGAAACTTCACTTTTTTCCGCATGGATTCACTGTGTAGGTCAACTCCCATAACAGGACAGTTACGGTTTGGGGCCCAATTAGCCCGGGGAAGGGTGACAGGCGTCTATATAGGCGCTTGAGGCTAGAATTTAGGGGGGGGGATTCATTTTGCCGTACACAGTGAGGCCAGGAGGACATAACCGTATAAGAAAACTGTGTTCAAACAAGTACTGTCTGAAAAAAAAATAACTCTGAGAACTGAGAACAGTCAAAACAAAATAGCATTATACATTACGTAATACCGTAAAAAGGAAGGTAGAAAACCTGAGGAGGGACAAGTTGGGGAACTGTCCGTAGATTGGGTAGCCCGTGATGGCGGTTGCAAGTTTCAGTTCAGCGAGGAGTGAAGCGATGCTGGTCCGGAAATGAGAATCTGAAGCGTTTGGGAGAGTCTTTGCGTGGGCTCTGTTGGTCCAGGGAGCGGTTGATTGGGGTGCCTTTGGAGGGGGTGTGCTGTTGAGTGTTGGAGAGTAACGACCGCACGTAGGCTTCCGCTTCTGGTGGATCCTGAAAGGATAGCTGGTCACCGCTGGGTGTCTTGAGGCGTAGGGTGGCTGGGAATGCTAGAGTGAATTTGATATGTTGCTTGAAGAGTTCTGTGCATATCTGTTGGAAGGCTTTGCGTTTTTTTGAGACCTCAATGGAGCAGTCGGCAAAAATCAGAACCTTCACACCATCAATTTGGAGTGTGCGGGTTTGTCTAAATTTTTGGAGAATGAGAGCTTTGTCAGAGTAGTTCAGATATTTAGCAATGATGGGGCAAGGGTTCTTGCGCTCTTCACTATATGGTCCCATTCTGTGGGCGCGTTCTACCGTGCAGGGGCCTGTTAGGCCTAGCGCCTCAGGGATGCATTGGGAGCAAAAGTCTGATAAAGCAGATGATTGTAGAGATTCAGGTATCCCCACGAATCGCAGGTTACTCCTTCTGGACCTATTTTCCAAATCGTCGAGTTTTTGTATTATGTATTGGTTTGTCTTGCCCTGCGCTTGTTCTGTGGCTTGGGCTTGGTACATCTCTTCTTCCATACTTGATAGGTGGTGTTCTAGCTCATGTAGCCTGGTGTTATGTTCTCCTAGCTGGGCCTTAATTTGTTTCATCCCCGCATTTACAGCTTTTTCCACAGATGTTGAAATCATGGGGGACAGGAGAACTGCTACTGCCTGTGCTATGCACTCTGTAGTATGGTCCCCTGCATGCTGTGGAGAGGGGGCTGATAATTGAAAGGCCTGAGAGAGGGGGGCTTGAGGAGAGGCGGCTTGAGGTTGTGGCTGAGCTTGGGAGGCTTGTGGAGACGTGTGTGGGGCTGCGCTGCCACTTAATTCCATGTCTGCTGGCTGCGCACCTGTGTGCGGGTCCGTGTAGGCCGAAGCCGGGGCCTCGATTTGCGGCTGGGCCGGCGGCGCCGTCTGGGTCGTATTGGTGCGGGGGCCGCGGACTTCTACAAAGCGGTCCATGTAGTGGGTACTGGTGCCCGAGGTAGCCAAGGGTGGATTCGGGCTTCTCGGCCGGTTTTTTAGGCAGATTTTTGTCCTAGTTGCGGGAGCTGTGAGGAGAGACAGCTACTCCATGCGGCGCCGGAACCGGAAGTGTAATGCTGTTTACAAAGGGGCTCTTCTTTATATTTAGGGCTGAGCAGCTGGCTAATTGGGGTGTACAGAGAGACTTGCCACTGTGTGTCTCCAGGCTTTGCTGCTGCTTCCAGCTGGTTTTCCCTGAACAGCCCTGAAATGGTCTCCATAGTTCCTTCTGGCTCTCTCTGCATGCTCTTGCTCATGCATCCTATCAATAACTTCTACTTTCCCATAATGCCTCCCCCTGCACTTTCTCTTTGCCCCGGGTTGGGGCCAAATCAGGCTGCTGATGGAGTGAATCCATTATCCTCTCCACTGTCCTACCAGCAGGGCACCATTAGAAATCATGGGGCCCAGTACAGACTGCGGCTAAGCCCCAGTTTTACTGCCTCTTGGTGACCCATCTTAAGTCTAAGATACAGCTGGAGGAGGCTACTCACATGCTATGGCTGTGTCAATTTTGCATTAAGCCATGGAACATTTGACACAGCAGAACACGTTGACTATCCTACTTGGTCATTCAAGTCAATAGAGCCATGCCACAACTGTGAACCAAACATTTTGCTTGTGGTTACAGTGCATTAGCACCATTTTCCACTGCCAATAGGCATAAAAAACAGGCATTCAGGGGACAACAGGGTCAGCTCCTGGACACCTGACAGCAGCTGCACTCTGAAAAGCCATCCACTGTGGATCACGTTTCAGAGCATTGAATAGTGTGAACCCAGCCTAATAACAAAAGAATGAACACCATTCCTGGTTGATTCACACCAATCTATCACTCACATTCGCTGGGTGCTGGCAACCACAGGTTGCAGGAAAAAAATTTTCATGATCCCCCCATCAGCACAGTCAGTGACAAGACAGTGATTACCGCTAGTAGCTATAGCAGCCGCTTGCGATAATTGCAAGAGAATCCAGTAGGCTGGTTGTACCAAAGTTGATTGATCGATCAACTTGGTACATCCACCCTGCCCACTAATGGTTCGAACCTCGGCGGGTTCTTACTGAGTTTCCCACCGTGTATGGCCGGCCCCTTCTGTCAATGAGAATGGTAAACAGGACAAATAGAGAGGGTGAATCTCCCTAATGGGAGTACAGATAGCAATAAAACCTGACAAGAGTTCTAATCCCTCTGCACTCCATCCAAAATAAAAAAAAAAGTTTTGCCTTTAGTTATATTTTAATATACACAAAGTCCTTAAAAATACACATGAAAGTAAGGGAAAAACTGTTGATACGTTTCATGCTAAACTAGTGCTCACTCATAAGGCATCTATAACACGTTGTGTTATGAGTAAGCGCTAGTTCAGCGTGAAATGAATCAGCAGTTTTTTCCTATACTTTCAGTGTGATTGATGTATTTTTAAGGACTTTTTGTATATTCAAGGTGGTTACTGGAGTGTAACCGTCCAGCCTACTAACCATAGATGTGCGCAGCCTATTGCAATAGGGTATGCACCCCAAATGGGATGTGCTACATACAGAGTGCAGGATTCAGAGGGTGCTACGTGCAGGGTTTAGAGGGTGCTACGTAAAGAGTGCAGGGTTCAGAGGGTGCTATGTACCTGGGTGGAAGTGCATATTTATGAGAGTAGAGAGCATAAACAAGAGAAAGTGAACTGGAAGGGGGAGGGGTGATGCGGATCGATATGAGAGTGTGTGATTTACTGCATGGTCTTACCGGGAAGATGTAGACATGTAGTACACAGAGGAAAAGTGCAGTTGGGGTTGAAAGGTGCCCAGGTATCAGGAGAACTTATCAGGAGGAAGGGCTGAGTGACTGGGAAGGAGAGGAAGTTGATGGCAGTGGAGAGTGCAGTGCAGTCAGTAGCAGATCTCTCACCTCGGATCACTGCAGGACCTTCACTCATTGCATGTAGCTCTTGTTCAAGCTTCTGCCCACATCGGAGCTGCTTTATCCCGCCACCCACTAACACAGGAAACCCGTGAAATGAATTTGAAGGGAAGAACAATGCTCTTTGTGTACCCATTGGTACATTGGAAGCAGCAGCACGGCCCCCTGCTGCCTCCACAGCCAATGGGTAGCCGAAGCTCATCGTAAATGCCTCCCTTCTTCCCTCCTGACATCATATGGCCCTTCCACGTACGGAACTGTTGTTCTATGCAGGCAGGCTGGGAACTAATGTATTTTGATCCGATTTTCAGTGTCCCGGCTGGACCCTGCCTGTCAGCAACACAGAGGAGATGGTGGAAAGGAGAACACTAAAATACTTGCAGGTCACAGACTTTGGTTTTCAAGCTGTAAGGGACATTGTTTAAAAGAGAGAAGCTAAAGAGATCATAAAGCGGAGTTCCACCCAAAAATAGAAGCTCCACTTATCTGCCTCCTTCCCTTCCTCTGGTGCCACATTTGGCACCTTTCTGGGGAGCAAGTTCCTGTTTTTGACAGGTACCTGCCCCCACTTCCGAGAGATCTCTCAGCGGTGAGATCACGCCGCAGTTTGACCCCCCTTCTCTTTCCCCTCCGCTGGGCCATTCAGAAAGCACAGCATGCTTCAGACACGCGCAGTAGGGGACTGGCTGTGAAGCCGCAAGGCTTCACTGCCGGCTTACCTTACAGGCAATGGAAGCGGCAGCACCCGAGAGCCGATGATGGATGGGGGTGCTGACATCTATGGATTCCAGGACAGTTATATGTCCTAATATTTTTATTTTTTTTTCACAAAATTTTTATTGGTTGAACATAAAAACATAATACAACATAGTATTTGTATAGTCATCTTAGTTACATTTGGGTTGTAGTGAACTTTACATTAGATATTGATATCGAAATAATTTGGATAATATTAATAGCTAGATTCTAAGCATAGACATAACATATATCTAAACATTCTTGCGCAATGAATATTGAGGTGAAATAAATCACTATAGGAAAGGGGTGGGAGGGGGAATGGGGGGAAAAAAATGTATATATATATATATATATATATATATATATATATATATATAAGGGGGGGGGGGGTGGTGTGTAGTGACGATTCATTTATTGCAGTAGTCTGTTAGTCTCTTTGGCATTACTGTATGATTTATTTTTGTGGAAGGGTTCTGTTATTAATTAATAACAGCTTTGTAAGCCTGTGAGTTTTTGAATTCAGTCCAATTATACCATGTTGATGCAAATTTAGATATTCTCCTGTGATATACTTATAAGTAGGGATGAGCCGAACACCCCCCGGTTCGGTTCGCACCAGAACCTGCGAACGGACCGAAAGTTCGCACGAACGTTAGAACCCCATTGACGTCTATGGGACTCGAACGTTCGAAATCAAAAGTGCTCATTTTAAAGGCTAATTTGCATGGTATTGTCCTAAAAAGGGTTTGGGGACCCGGGTCCTACCCCAGGGGACATGTATCAATGCAAAAAAAACTTTTAAAAACGGCCGTTTTTTCGGGAGCAGTGATTTTAATGATGCTTAAAGTAAAAAAAAAAAAAGTGAAATATTCCTTTAAATATCGTACCTGGGGGGTGTCTATAGTATGCCTGTAAAGTGACGCATGTTTCCCGTGTTTAGAACAGTCCCTGCACCAAATGTCATTTTCAAAGGAAAAAATCTAATTTAAAACTGCTTGCGGGTTTAATGTAATGTCGGGTCATGGCAATATGGATGAAAATCAGTGAGACAAACAGCATGGGTACCCCCCAGTCCATTACCAGGCCCTTTGGGTCTTGTATGGATATTAAGGGGAACCCCGCACCCAAATTAAAATAAGGCCCTATATACTCCGAACAGCAGTATACAGGCGGTGCAAACAAGACAGGGACTGTAGGTTTGTTGTTAAGTAGAATCTCTTTGTAATTTTGAACGGGTACATTTTTAACGTGTTTAGCTCCAACCAAAAAATCTTTTTTAAGCTTTTTGGAAAACATAGGGAAGGGTTATCACCCCTGTGACATTTGTTTTGCTGTCTTTCCTCCTCTTCAGAAGATTTCACCTCACTTTTTGTCCCAATGAAAAATGTTTTTTGAAAATTTGGGTTTTTTTGTGGAACAAGGATTGGAAAGCATCAGTGGAAAGGAGAAATTGTTTTCCCATATTAACTCTTACAGGAGAGAATTTCCCTTCCTAGGGGTAGATTTCATCTCACTTCCTGTTCCGTTTGCAAGTAGGAGTCGTTTGTAAGTTAGATGTTTGAAAGTAGGGTCCTGCCCTATATACTCAGCAGAAATTTGGGCCTTAGGTGTTGCTGTGGCCACAACACTGTAAGCCCTCACAGGGCCCTGCTGTGAAATATTAGATCAAGAATTGTAATTACATGCCCCTGTTGAACAGGAGCTGAAAAATTAGGCCTTAGGCACTGGTGCTGGTGCCACAACACTGCAACCCCTCACAGACACTCTAGTTGGAACGCAGGAACGAGCCCTGCTGCAAAGTATTGCATCAAAAATTGTAATTACACGCCCCTGTTAGACAGGGGCAGAAAAATTGGGCCTTAGGCACTGGTGCTGGTGCCACAACACTGCAACCCCATCACAGACACTCTAGTTGGAACGCAGGAACGAGCCCTGCTGCAAAGTATTGCATCAAAAATTGTAATTACACGCCCCTGTTAGACAGGGGCAGAAAAATTGGGCCTTAGGCACTGGTGCTGGTGCCACAACACTGCAACCCCTCACAGACACTCTAGTTGGAACGCAGGAACGAGCCCTGCTGCAAAGTATTGCATCAAAAATTGTAATTACACGCCCCTGTTAGACAGGGGCAGAAAAATTGGGCCTTAGGCACTGGTGCTGGTGCCACAACACTGCAACCCCCCACAGACACTCTAGTTGGAATGCAGGAACGAGCCCTGCTGCAAAGTATTACATCAAAAATTGTAATTACACGCCCCTGTTAAACAGGAGCTGAAAAATTGTACCTTAGGCACTGGTGGTGGCGCCCAGAACCAAAAATGTTCTTACAAGCTATCAGCGTGATGATTGAGGAGGAAGAGGATAATTACTCAGGGATAGTCACTCAGCATCAGCATAGGCAGTCTTTGAAGGGATCTGAGATTTTGAAAAAAATTATTCGGTTACATCAGCATCAGGTACTTGGTAGCTGGTGGTGATCCAAGACTGATTCATTTTTATGAAGGTCAGCCGATCGACCGAGTCGGTGGACAGACGCACCCTGTGATCGGTTACCACGCCTCCAGCAGCACTGAATGTGCGTTCCGAAAGAATGCTGGATGCAGGACAGGCCAGTAGCTCAATTGCATACTGTGCAAGCTCTGGCCAGTGATCCATCCTCAAGACCCAGTAACCCAGAATATTTTCGGTGGGAAAGGTGTCCAAGTCTGATCTTGCCCCTAGGTATTCCTGCACCATGTAAAACAGACGCTGGCGATGGTTGCTGGAACCGATCATACCTTGGGGCTGCGGACCAAAAAATTGTCTGAACGCATCGGTCAGACGGCCACCTTCTCCACCGCTCCTTCTCTGACTGACCGAAGCCTCAGCAACACGTTGTCCAGAAACAGGAGTTTGTAACCTCCCAGTCTCTGGGAACGCGTTGCACAGACCTTTCTGCAAGGCCTCCCGAAGATGTTTCATCCTCTGCTCCCTCTGCGATGGCAAGATAAGGTCCGCAACCTTACCCTTGTAACGTGGATCAAGGAGGGTTGCCAGCCAGTATTGGTCCTTCTCCTTGATACCACGAATACGAGGATCCTTACGCAGGCTTTGCAGGATCAGGGAGGCCATGCAGCGTAGGTTTGCTGAGGCATTCGGTCCGGAGTCCTCTGGGTCACTAAGGACGACAACATCCGCAGCCACCTCCTCCCAGCCACGTACAAGTCCATGAGTCAGCGGTAATATGCACCTTACCGCTGACCGCCCTGTCCAGCGAGGCATGGACATTGCCTTCCACATGCCGGTAGAGAGCCGGAATCGCCTTCCATGAGAAAAAGTGGCGTTTGGGTACCTGCCACTGAGGAACCGCACATTCCACAAACTCACGGAAGGGGGGCAGAGTCTACCAACTGAAAAGGCAGCAGTTGAAGTGCTAGCAATTTTGCCAAGCTAGCATTCAACCGCTGGGCATGTGGATGGCTGGGAGCAAACTTTTTTCGGCGGTGCAGCAGCTGGGGCAGGGAAATTTGCCTGGTACAATCTGACGTCGGTGTACCAAAAGCAGATTGCCCACAAGTACTTGGCTGTGACACACCTAATTCTACACCTTCATTCCTCTCACTGCAGGTCTCAGAGAGGACTGGAGGTCTAGTGGGGTTGGAAATCTCAGCTGATGAGGAGCAAGGAGAGATCCTCTTTGTTCTTTGGTGTGGGTCTTTTAGATACGCTTGCCAACGAACTGCATGGCAGGTCAACATATGTCTGGTCAAGCATGTGGTACCCAAGCGGGAGATGTTTTGGCCACGTGAGATACGCTTGAGACATATGTTGCAAATAGCAGCGGTGCGATCTGATGCACTCGTCTCAAAAAAGGTCCACACCAAAGAACTTTTTGAATAACGTGCAGAGACTGCAGCGCCCTGCACATGTGGAGCTTTGGGGTGTGATGCAGTCAATGTGCTGCCCTTAGGCTGGCCCCTGGAGGGCATCCTGCCTCGTTGGTGATGTGCCGCCTCCTCCTCCTCCTCCTCCTCTCTCCTATCAGGCACCCACGTTGAGTCAGTGACCTCATCATCCCCTCCCTCCTCATCACTGGAGCAAACCTGGCAGTATGCTGCAGCAGGGGGAGCATGACTGCCAGATTGCTGTCCTTCTTGGGCACCCCCTCTGTCCGTGCTCATGCTACTGCCTTCATCGAGCTCAGTATCATCATCAGAGCCTTCCAAACGCGGGCATCCTCCTGGAGCATGTACCCAACACTGTGGTCAAACAGTTCGAGGGACTCCTCAGGAGGACATGGTGGAGCTAGGGAAGGAGTCACTGATGACATTGAGCTGAGGGAAGAGGCCGCTGCTTTGCCAGACAAAGCACCCTGGGCATGGGTGAGAGAGGATTAGGAGGATGAGGACGGCTTGGTCATCCACTCGACCAAGTCTTCCGCATGTTGCGGCTCAACACGGCCAGCTGCCGAAAAAAAGGCCAAGCGTGTCCCATGGCCACGTGCTGATGAGGATGCACCGTCTCCACGACCAGCACTAGACACAGAGCCTGCTTGCCCTCTCTTATTGGCTTGTGACTGTCTGCCTCTCCTTCTTGGCCTTCCAGACATACTAATGGCCTGTAGCTGCACTAAGCTGGGATATATATATCTGTATATATCTATATATATATATATCTATATATATATATATATATATATATATATATATATATATATATATATGTACTGATACTGCAGCTAGCAAAATCAACTGCTTGCCTGTAGTATGAGAACACCACCAACCTTCTACAGGTAGCTTTAGCTGAACACTGTGAGGTGGACGCACCCCACTAACTTGTAGGTTTAGCTGAACACTGTGAGCAGGACGCACTGCACTAACTGTAAATAGTCTAGCTGCCTGACTGTGGTACTAATAGGATCAAAAGAACACCAGCAATTTTCTTCAGGTAGCTGTATATACTGTAACAAGACAAGCCTGTCTGTCAGTAAGAAGATAACAGGAACGGATCTAGCTGAACACTGTGAGCAGGACGCACTGCACTAACTTGTAGGTTTAGCTGAACACTGTGAGGTGGACGCACCACACTAACTTGTAGGTTTAGCAGAACACTGTGAGCAGAACGCACCCCACTAACTTGTAGGTTTAGCTGAACACTGTGAGCAGGACGCACCCCACTAACTTGCTTTATATACTGTAACCAGACAAGCCTGCCTGTCAGTAGGAAGATAACAGGAACGGATCTAGCTGAACACTGTGAGCAGGATGCACTGTACTAAATGTAAATAGTCTAGCTCCCTGACCGTGGTACTAATAGGATCAAAAGAACACCAGTAATTTTCTTCAGGTAGCTTTATATACTGTAACCAGACAAGCCTGCCTGTCAGTAGGAAGATAACAGGAACAGATCTAGCTGAACACTGTGAGCAGGACGCACTGTACTAAATGTAAATAGTCTAGCTGCCTGACCGTGGTACTAATAGGATCAAAAGAACACCAGTAATTTTCTTCAGGTAGCTTTATATACTGTAACCAGACAAGCCTGCCTGTCAGTAGGAAGATAACAGGAACGGATCTAGCTGAACACTGTGAGCAGGACGCACTGTACTAAATGTAAATAGTCTAGCTGCCTGACCGTGGTACTAATAGGATCAAAAGAACACCAGTAATTTTCTTCAGGTAGCTTTATATACTGTAACCAGACAAGCCTGCCTGTCAGTAGGAAGATAACAGGAACGGATCTAGCTGAACACTGTGAGCAGGACGCACTGTACTAAATGTAAATAGTCTAGCTGCCTGACCGTGGTACTAATAGGATCAAAAGAACACCAGTAATTTTCTTCAGGTAGCTTTATATACTGTAACCAGACAAGCCTGCCTGTCAGTAGGAAGATAACAGGAACGGATCTAGCTGAACACTGTGAGCAGGACGCACTGCACTAAATGTAAATAGTCTAGAAGATAACAGGAACGGATCTAGCTGAACACTGTGAGCAGGACGCACTGCACTAAATGTAAATAGTCTAGAAGATAACAGGAACGGATCTAGCTGAACACTGTGAGCAGGACGCACTGCACTAAATGTAAATAGTCTAGAAGATAACAGGAACGGATCTAGCTGAACACTGTGAGCAGGACGCACTGCACAAAATGTAAATAGTCTAGAAGATAACAGGAACGGATCTAGCTGAACATTGTGAGCAGGATGCACTGCACTAAATGTAAATAGTCTAGAAGATAACAGGAACGGATCTAGCTGAACACTGTGAGCAGGACGCACTGCACTAAATGTAAATAGTCTAGAAGATAACAGGAACGGATCTAGCTAAACTGAATACAGTGTATATATATATATGCAACACCTGGGATGCATATATATACACAATACACTGTAAGTGCAGCTAACTGACTGACTGTTCTGCCTAATCTATCTAACTCAAATCAAATGACACTGTCTGTCTCTCTCTCTCTCTCTCTCTATCTATGAACGCCGGAACACACACTACACAGGGCCGCCGTGCAGGCGGCCTTATATAGTGTGGGGCGTGTACTAAATCCCCTGAGCCATAATTGGCCAAAGCCTCCTTGGCTTTGGCCAATTACGGCTCTCTGTTCAGGCGGCGCTGTGATTGGCCAAGCATGCGGGTCATAGTGCATGCTTGGCCAATCATCAGCAAGCAATGCACTGCGATGCCGCAGTGAATTATGGGCCGTGACGCGCCACACGAATTTGGCGCGAACGGCCCATATCGTTCGCAATTTGACGAACGATCGAACAGCCGATGTTCGAGTCGAACATGGGTTCGACTCGAACACGAAGCTCATCCCTACTTATAAGTTCTTCTATCTTTTCTATATTGTTTATTCTCCGGAACCATTCTTTTTTAGATGGAGTGATGTTCGAGCGCCAGTGACAGGGGATACAGTGTCTTGCTGCATTCATCATGAACATGGATAAAGATTTTAAATATTGTTTTTTTGGGGATTGAATTGTAGTGTAGAAGGTATTGTGCTGGGTTAAAACTTAAGTTGTCTGAGGTGAGTGTAGTAATGGTTTTGTGAACCATTTTCCAGAAGTTCTAGATTAGAGGGCATGACCACCAAGTATGAAGCATCGAGCCTTCCTCCTGTTTACATCTCCAGCACCTGTCAGAGATGCAAGGGGAGAATTTGTGCAGTAGGGTGGGTGTTCTATACCACCTGGTAATGATTTTGAAGCCACACTCCTGGATGGCTACATTAAGAGATCCTTTATGTGCGTACATGTAGATTGTTTCCCAGTCTGCTTCTGTAAAAGATATATCAAGATCTTGTTCCCAAGCTTGGCACGACGCACTGGAGAACTCAGTTTTGTCTCCAAAAAGCGCATTGTAAAGGGTAGATATAATATGTCTTTGTGGGGGTTTTTTGTACATAGTTCCTCTAACGTCGTGAGTTGTCTTGTCCATAGTTGGGCTGTCTCATGTCTGGTCAGAAAGTGTCTGATTTGTATATAGTTCCATTGTGGGATCTGATTTAGGTTAATGTCTTTATTTAGTTCCTCTCTGGACAGAAGTCTCTTATTCTTAAAGAAATTATTGACTAGGATTTCTTTATGAGGCCAGGAATTTGAGAGAAAGTTCTGTTCTAAACCTGGGGGAAAGTCTGGGTTATTTCTGAGTGGTGTAAGGGGGCTAAGCCAAGGAGATGGATTTGATCTTTTGAAGGTGTTGCGAAAGATTTCTAGTGTAGGGCCTATTAGGGGGTGGGCTTTGATATTTTTTGAGTGATTTTTAGGATGTAACCATGGTAAGGATTTAATCCGTTGGGAGAATTGTTTTTGCTCTAAGGATACCCAGTCTTTTACTGTATGATGGATGTTCCAGTCTACTATTCGGGCTAGGAGGGCTGCCTGATGATATTTCTTTAAATCAGGTAATGCAATTCTGCCCTTATTTTTGGGTAAATTAAGTTTAGTGAATTTAACTCTGGGAGCTTTACTCCTCCATATGAAGGTGGAGCACACCTTACGAAAGGAGTCGAAGAATGATGTAGGTAATCTAATGGGGATAGTTTGCATAACATAAAGAAATCGGGGTAGGATCGTCATTTTTATTAGGGAAGCTCTTCCAAACCAAGATACGTTCAAGGAATTCCTTCTTTTTAAATCGTCATGTGTTTCTTTAAGTATAGGTGTGAAATGAAGTTTGAAGAGATAATTTAGATTGGTAGGTATTTCAATTCCAAGATATGTAATACTATGTTTGGCCCATGAGAAGGAGAAGTTTTTTGGCAGATTTCTACTGAACTTGGGGGTAATGAGATGTTGAGGGCATTAGATTTTGAGTGATTAATTTTTAGATTGGTAATAATTGATAGTGTTCTAGATCTTGTACAAGATTGGGTATATAGATGTGGGGTTCTGAAAGGAAGAGGAGCATGTCATCTGCAAAAGCTGCAACTTTATATGTATGATTTTGGATTTCTATTCCCCTAATATCAGGATTGGATCTGATTTTATTTAGTAGTGGTTCTAGTGTGAGGACGAATAAAAGTGGAGATAAGGGGCATCCCTGTCTAGTTCCGTTGCGTAGGTGGAAGGCGTTTGACAGGTGGCCATTGACTCAAACTCTTGCTGTTGGGTTTGAATATAATGCTCTGATGTATGATCTCATTTGAGGGAGCATTCCTATATGTTTTAATACTGCGTCAATGAAGTCCCAGGCCACTCTGTCGAACGCATTCTCAGCATCCAGGGAGAGAAAGAATCCTTGTTTCTTAATGGATGTTAACCAATGATTTATGTTTAATGCTTTAATTGTATTATCTCGTCCCTCTCTGCCTGGGATGAATCCCACTTGATCCAAAGAGATAAGGGAGGTTAATAAGGGTAGAAGTCTATTAGCTAATATTTTGGCATATATTTTAACATCCACATTGATTAGTGAGATTGGTCTGTAGTTAGAAACCTGATTTGTGTCTTTGCCTTCTTTGGGAATCACTGTTATGTGTGCTTCTAATAGTTGTTTTGGGGGTTGTTGTTCAGTGTGTAATGTTTGGAAGGTTTTCAAAAATCTTGGTTTGAGTATATTAGTGAATGTCTTATAATATTGTAAGGGTAGTCCATCCGGGTCTGGGGCTTTACCTATTTTCATATCCTTTATGGATTTGTCAAATTCTGGGCCTGATATAGGGGCTTCAAGTTCTTGGGCTGTATTTTCTGCTATTTGAGGGGGGCTATGTTTCTCTAGGAAATCCTGGATGAGTTTTGTTCTCTTGTCTGTGTTATGTGGGCACATGGGATTGAAACGGATGTTGTACAGGGATTGATAATAGTTTTCGAATTGCTTGGCAATCTCCTCATTCGAAGAATGTGATTTACCTTGTTTATCTCTTATCTGATGTATTGTTGAAGCTACTTTCTTGTTTTGAACTGCTTTTGCTAATAATTTTCCACTCTTGTTTCCTTGTTCATAATATATATTATGTCTTAAATATATTGTCTTCTAGTTTTCATGTTAATTTCTTCTGAAAGTAGAGTTCTTACTTTTGTTAATTCTTTGAATGTTGAGAGAGCAACAGTTTTTTTGTGTGTTTTTTCTAGCTTGTGGATATGGTCTATCAATGATCTTATTTTGGATTGTTGTTCTTTCTTTAGACTGGCCAGTTTCCTGATAAATTCTCCCCTAATGACACATTTGTGCGCCTCCCATTGTGTGATTGCGGATGTCTCATCATTTTAATTTTGTGAGAAGTATTCTTTTAATGTATCATTAAAATGTATTACATCTATGGGATCTTTTAGTATGGTGGTGTTAAGTCTCCAAGTTTTAGTTATATTTTTTTTCTCTGGGAAAGTCAATGTCGTGCAACATTAGTTCTTGCAGTTGGATTTTGATTTGTTTCAGTGCTCTATAAGGGAGGCTCGATGTGCCACCTGAGGTGTCTATGAGGGGGTTTAAAGGAATATTGAAATCTCCTCCAAGAATCAGAATGCCTGATGTGGAGATCTTTTATCTTGCAGAAGAAAGCTACCTGTTTTGAATTGGGAACGTAAATATTTGCTATTGTGATGGGGTGATGGGGTGGGGCCCTATTTTCCCTTTCAAAAATATGTATCTTCCCCCCGGATCTATCATTGTATCATGAATCTGGATTGGTGTTTGTTTAGATATGTTTGTTTAGATATCAGTATTGACACTCCTTTAGTTTTCCCTTCTGGGGTGGCGTGAAAAGCTGTTGGAAATCTTATGTCTTGTAATTTTGGAATTTTGTGAGATTTAAAGTGAGTTTCTTGTATGCAAATGATATTTGCTTTTTGTTTATGGAATTCATTAAGAAATTTGGTTCTTTTTTCCGGTATGTTGAGTCCTTTAGCATTTACTGAAAGTAGTTTTATTGTTGATGAAATAGTTTGTTGTTTTGGGATAGGCATTTTGGAGGTAGTTTTTAAGTTTTATTAAAATAATAGATTCTTAGAAGTTTAGAAGTTGATGTTGTGATAAGGCTCTGTGTGTGTTTTGAGAAGTTAGAGTATTATATCTGTTCATCTTTGTGTTAGTCTGAGAAAAAAAAACACAGGGTTGGAGGGGAAAGAAAAAAAACAAAACACCCACTAGAAGTGGGGAGATATATGTTCCGGAGGTAGGTTAGACCAGCTAGTTTACCCTATAAAAAAGGGGTCTGGTAAGGTCAAAGGGTAGAAAGAAAAAAAAAATTCTACCCTTTGTGTGGGTTCGAGGTCCAAGTAGGACAAGATGAATTCTTATAGTGTTTCTCTCTTTCTTCTTCTTTTTTTTTTTTTTTATTAAGCAGTAGAAGATAAGTCAGTTCTTTCTTACTTATTTCTATGTTCTAGCACTTCGGAGCAGCTAGCATAACATGGAATTCTAATATTTCAGGATACAGATGTATTGCATTGAATTTCATACAGGCTACCGTATTAGGTTGAGTATTGTCTATTCTAATTTGTGGGGAAAGGTGAAATGAGATTCTGTGTGTATATGTGGTAATACATAAACCCATGTCATAATTAGATATAACCAGTTTTCAGGATTGAGATAAAATTAATTATGTCAAACATTAATGAGGCCTTCTTTTACAGTTATGCATTTCGGCCACTAGAGGGAACCATTGTAGTCAGGAATACATATTTCTTGTAAGATAAAGAAATACAATGCATATCATATGAAATAATAAAGTTTTAAGAAGTTATATTATAATGATTAATCAACTGTTTAACCTTCTATTGAGCAGTTCCAATAGCAGTAAATACTGGCAGTTATATTTTCATCAGGTATATATGAAAAGCATCATGGTGGTCAAATAAATTGTATGTTGTTTTAGTTTGTCCGGTGCGTCCCGACTGATTAATGAGGTTTTATCTAGTTGTATTATACAAATCCCTAAGGGCTATTTGGAGGAGCAATGGTGTATCTTTTACAATAATTACCTTTAACATTGAATTTTTGAAGACATTTATTATGTTCCACCCTGATACTTTTCTTCTATATTAATTTTGATCGATTAACAAAATCTAGTCGTAGTAACTTAAGTTATGTCTGAACAATATAAACATAATTTTAGCTTGGATCCATGAACTATATTCCAAGCAACTGATAGTTCCCCTTATAGTTTTACAATCGGGCATATCTCGATTCCAACTCAGGTTATCCTTGTATAAAGTTTTGTTTGTTTTCTGGGTAATTCAGTGCATGTAATTATTGTATTTTTTAGATTGAAAGGCATATCTGGTACCGGGTAACCGAAGATAAGAATATTGTATTTCTATTTTATATTTATTTATTTATTTTTTAATTATTTATTATTATTATTTGTTTTATTTATTTATTTATTTTAATTATATATATATTTTTTTTTCCCTTCTAGGTTTCCCGAGTACCAGAGTAGAAGCATTACTGTACTAACTAGTTCACCCATTAATCAAACTTACTCATTATATCATTGAGATAATATTTTTTTCCCAAAGGTGTTGAATATGATCGATTATTCTTGAGTGTATTATACTTGCCTTGTTTGAGGTTTTATCGTAGTTGTAAAGGAAGAGAAAGTAAATACAGGAGGAGGGGTAAAAGCAAGCAGTCAACCTTTTTTTTTTTTTTTAATTTAAACTTAACGCTCTGTGGTTGGATAGAAGTCTGTTGATCTTCTTGTTTCTGTTTTATCTGGGTAATATAAAGACATAATGATGTAGACTAGTTGCATATGATTGTGTGAGTAGAGGGTAACAATCATATCAACTAAGTGCAGTTAGAGTTCAGGTGTCCATTTGATCCTGACGATCTGTACGATCTCTGCGTCTGGGTGGTGAGAATCCCGGGCTTCCTTGGTTTAGTCCTCTTCTGTTGTGTTGGGCTGATGGTGATCTGCGACGTTGATCCCAGTTTCTTTAAACTCTGGGAGTGTAATTGTTGGTTACTTCAATCCATGTGTCATTTATCATGAACGAGCTGTGCCATTCTGGGACCTCGATTAATGGGATATTCAATGTGTCACAGAATGATTGAAGATCGTCGGGTGTGCGTAACAGTGCTGTGTGGCCTCTCCATGAGGCTGATAGACAGAATGGGAACTTCTATCTATATGGTATTCCTCTGGTACGCAGTTGATCAAGAATTGGACGCAAGGCTCTGCGTTGCTGTAATGTGATATTTGACAAGTCTTGGTATAGCTTAATTTCATTTCCATTAAATAGCACTCTGTTTTTCTCCCTTGCTTTTTTAAAAATGGCTTCTTTCAGAGGGAAGTTTACCAGGCAACATATAATGTCTCTAGGAGGATCAGTGTCCCTTCCTCTTGGTCTGAGGGCTCTGTGAATCCTTTCAAAATCAATGGGAGAGTCTGGGGGTCTGTCTAACAAATCATTGAAGATTGTTGCAGCAGTCTGTTCTATTGGGTTTTGATCTGCTAATTCTGGGACCCCTCTGATTCTTATGTTATGTCGTCTTCCTCTATTATCGAGGTCTTCTAGATGACGATGAATTTCAATAATATGAGATAAGTGCATATCTGAGGTTTTCTGTACCTGTTTGATGGCATCTGCATGACGTGCTGTGGCCTGCTTCACCGATCCCATCCTTGCTGCTACACCCTGTATGTCAGTTTTGAGATCTGTGATGGCTGCAGCTAGGGTTGCTTTGATGTCTAGGGCCACTGCTTGTAGGTCTGCCAGGCAAAGGGCTTGTGATGGCTGTGGTGGCAATCCTGATTGCATTGTAGAGTTGTGAGCGCCGTTCGCGCCGTCCGTCACTGAGCTGGAGCCGCTGAGCGGGCCGGGAGGCTTAGGCGAGGCCGCGGCTTTGAGGCCTTCTCCCTGCTATGTGCGGAACATCGCTGGGATGTTGGTAAAATTTTGCGGATTTGGCTCCAGTTTTTCCCGGGTTGATGAGGAGCTCCGGTCAACTTTTCCCATGTTGGGGTAAGTGTTATTTTGCCCTGAAGCACAAGATAGCTGCTCCTTTGTGCTGGAGAGCTCAGTCTAAGCGTCCATCTTGGTCCGGAGTTAGGCAGCTAAAATATGTGTAGCTGCTGATTTTTATTTTTTTTTTATTTCTAATTTTTTGCTAAAGGGAAGGGAGACTCCGCTTTAAATTGCAAAAATCTAAATAAAGTATACTGTACACAGATTAATCACTTAAAACATAACCCTATTAAAGGTGTGATATTTCTACTAAATAATCTAGTATTCATTAAATCCTAATAACTGAAGAAACATTTTCTTGTTTATTAGATGGTTAAGAGTAGCACAGCACTAGTTTTATTTATTTATTTTTTGGGCCACATATGTGAGGAATCCTTGCAAACACTTTAGTGAGAGCAACAAATCTAGTGCTCATGTTTAAGTCTAAACTGATAAACTGCAAAGGGATTTAAAGCATTGCCTATGGGCAATTTTAAGTCCTGTGATGAAACGCGTCTGGGAGGGACGTGCTGACGTCTGTGAGGACGGGAGTGTGTTTGAGTGCCGGCCGGCTCTATTTTTCGCCTTTTATCTTTATTTTGTGTAAGTGTTACTCTTTTTTAAATAAACCAGATTTATACGGTATCACACTATTGGCTGTTTTTACCTTATATGCACTGCTGAGCTCGGGCTTGATTGGCCAGGACGTGTCTACGCCTTTCCTGTTAGGAGCCTGTTTGCACTCCATTAAATCTGCCCACCTTATCTGGATGTCTGGTAAGCAGGATTTCCCCCAGGTTCGCTGCTGCAGTTTTATTCTGTGTTTTACACGTTTGGCTGTGTGGAATTTTGCTCATATGAATTTGTCATCTGGTAAGCAGTTTGTGCATGTGATGTGTTACACCTAGAGGGTTCTTTTTCTATATCTGGGTGATTTGGTGCATACTTGCTTTTTATCTCATCTGGGAAGCAGATTCTGGGTGCTGTTTTTTTGTTTTTTATTTTCTCCACCTACTCACCCTACGATACATCTTTGCATGATTGCATGACACTCATCTACCATCCTTAGTTGTTGCGCTGACATTGGATGATATATGATCACACATGATTAGTTTTTTTTGACCGTTGCACTTATTATTTATATTTGGAGTGCTTTACATTATCAGTATTACGCTATGTTTTTGCCATATATTTTTGGTAAACCTCTATGGACTGAATACACGGGACGAGTGCGTTTATCCTGCATCACCCGGATCGCTCATCTAAAGGCCCAGGCTGGGTTTAAGCCACTTGCCCCTATTTGGCTTACTTCTGGTAAGCGCAATATCTTGGTGTTTTTTCAGTTCCATTGCTGTTTCATCACTTATCACTTTGGATGAACTTTCACGTTATTCACTTATGATAGGTCTACCTCCTTCATTTGTTGTGGACATTCATATGGGACTACACGGACTATACTAAGGATTGCACATTTTCTTTAGTGTTTATATAATTTTAGCGCGGTTTTCTGTTTATTACAAAATATATAATGTTTGGGGGTTCTACATAATTCTGAAACAAAAAAATGCAGATTTTAACATGTATGTGAACAATATAAATAATAAAAAAATCGATAGGCAAGCAGTTAAACATATGCACACACACACACACACCATTTTTTTTTAAAGAATGCTAATCACAGCAACAATTTATGATAATAAGAAAGTGGAGATGAAAGAGTTTTGATAACATGTTTTTTTATCAGCTTTTGTCTGATACATTTGCTTTTGTGATTCAATATGCATATTTAATTCAACTTGGTGTAGGCAGTGTAGATAAAGACAGTTATATGACTCTTCAGTGCAAAAGAAACACTTCAGAATTCTGTTAAATATCATAATGCATATTTTTTATTATTCCAAGTCCCAACTAATTGGCTCTTGTAGGGGCAGTTAATGAGGTGTTTTTTCCTTTTATAAAAAAAACTGAACTGCCTTTTATATATGTAGGCTTTTTTACACTAATGCATCTCATACTTACTTGCTCTTCTTTGAAAATGGGTCATTGATCTCTGAAAAACCTGGATACGAGCAAAGTTTACAATAAAAGATAAATAATTGTTATATCTAAAGATGAGCAAACTGATCTGAAAATCAATGCAAACTGGCATCTCAGATACTTTCCAGAGAAAAGTGCCTCTTCGATTCTCATGATTATAATGTGCATATTTCTTCATGTGGTCAGAAGAAGTTTGCAGCAATTCTGAAAAATGGGTTTTATAAGCTATAAGATAAGAAAACAATAGGCCTATACTACTAAACACTGTAAAGTGAGTTAGATAAAATTAGAATAGTCAAAATCCATCCCACATAAACAGTTAAATCACTTAATTGAAATTAAATGTATTGTATTTGTTAAATAATTTAGTTTATGAATAAAAATATACATTTTGATAAAAATTGTATTTCATTTTATTTTTTCATTTTAATGAGTCAGTGAGTCAACTGAGGGATTCAGAGGTGGGGCACATTCTTCCTCTCCTAATGCAAATCTGGATTTTATTCTGCAAGTATAGTCAAACCCAACATGATCTACAAATACTGTTGCATGACAGCAACCCATACTATACCTATACTAATTGTTTATTTGTAAAATAGGGATTGTAAAAAGAAAAAAAGATAAAAAATACCAGTTTATTTTTTCGTATAGTATAGTTTTAACTGAATGCAAAAAGAAATTTGACAATATTGAATCATATATGGCAATAAAACAGTTGCCAAACACAGCTTGGAGGCTCAAGGCCTTATAGGTAGATACAGTATCTCACAAAAGTGAGTACACCCCTCACATTTTTGTAAATATTTTATTATATCTTTTCATGTGAACACTGAAGAAATTACACTTTGCTACAATGTAAACTAGTGAGCGTACAGCTTGTATAAAAGTGTAAATTTGCTGTCCCCTCAAAATAACTCAACACACAGCCATTAATGTCTAAACCGCTGGTAACAAAAGTGAGTACACCCCTAAGTGAAAATGGCCAAATTGGGCCCAAAGTGTCAATATTTTGTGTGGCCACCATTATTTTCCAGCACTGCCTTAACCCTCTTGGGCATGTAGTTCACCAGAGCTTCACAGGTTGCAACTGAAGTCCTCTTTAACTCCTCCATGGCCACATCACAGAGCTGGTGGATGTTAGAGACCTTGCGCTCCTCCACCTTTCATTTGAGACTGCCCCACAGATGCTCAAAAGGGTTTAGGTCTGGAGACATGCTTGGCCAGTCTATCACCTTTACCCTCAGCTTCTTAGCAAGGCAGTGGTCATCTTGGAGGTGTGTTTGGGGTCGTTATCATGTTGGAATACCAACCTGCAGCCCAGTCTCCGAAGGGAGGAGATCATGCTCTGCTTCAGTATGTCACAGTACATGTTGGCATTCATGGTTCCCCTAATGAACTGTAGCTCCCCAGTTCCGGCAGCACTCATGCAGCCCCGGACCATGACACTCCCACCACCATGCTTGACTGTAGGCAAGACACACTTATCTTAGTACTCATCACCTGGTTCACACCACCTGAACCAAATACGTTTATCTTGGTCTCGTCAGACCACAGGACGTGGTTCCAGTAATCCATGCCCTTAGTCTGCTTGTCTTCAGCAAACTGTTTGTGGCCTTTCTTGTGCATCATCTTTAGAAGAGGCTTCCTTCTGGGACGACAGCCATGCAGACCATTTTGATGCAGTGTGCGGCGTACGGCCTGAGCACTGACAGACTGTTTCCCCACCCCTTCAACCTCTGCAACAATGCTGGCAGCACTCATACATCTATTTCCCAAAGACAACCTCTAGATATGACGCTGAGTGCATCTTCAGTCGACCATGGTGAGGCCTGTTCTAAGTGGAACCTGTCCTGTTAAACTGCTGTATGGTCTTGGCCACTGTGCTGCAGCTCAGTTTCATGGTCTGGGAAATCTTCTTATAGCCTAGGCCATCTATATGTAGTGCAACAATTCTTTTTTTTCAGATTCTCAGAGAGTTCTTTGCCACGGGGTGCCATGTTGAACTTCCAGTGGCCAGTATGAAAGAGTGAGAGCGATAACACCAAATTTAACACACCTGCTCCCAATTCACACCTGAGACCTTGTAACACTAACAGGTCATATGACACCGAGGAGGGCAAATAGCTAATTGGGCCCAATGTGAACATTTTAACTTAGGAGTGTACTCACTTTTATTGACAGTGGTTTAGACATTAATGGCTGTGTGTTGAGTTATTTTGAGGGGATAGCAAATTTACACTGTTATACAAGCTGTACACTCACAAATTTACATTGTAGCAAAGTGTCATTTCTTCAGTGTTGTCACATGAAAAGATATAATAAAATACTTACAAAAATGGGAGGGGTGTACTCACTTTTGTGAGATACTGTGTATACATATATAAAATGCTGGTCTATGGTAGACTGTGTTAAATCCTTAAATTATGATCACAAAATGAAGGTAGCAATAAGGTTAAAACATGTATGGCTAAAGGAGGTCAAAACCAAAAAGAAAGTAAATTAAGAAAGTACAAAACGGGAAAGAAAAAAATTGAACTGTACCACCATTAGTATGTTGTTAAACATCAATAAACATTATATTGGTTTAAAAAAAATGAAAAAAAAACAAACATTTTTGTTCTTGGAGAAGGCTCTGGAAATCTTATGACTCATAAATGTCATTTGTCAGAAAATTTAGAAACTGAATTAGAAGATTGAGCAAAGTACCTTTCGTAAAGGTGTTGGGTTTTAACTCTGATTATAATGTCTGTTACATTGGGTGCATTAGCTGTCCTCCAGAATGAGGCAATAGTTAAATGTGGTAAAAAGGGAGGCCCTAAGGCCAATGTAGCGCTAGAAAATGTGTGAAAAACAATATAATATGTGAAATGAACAATAAACAGCTGCTAGCATTTAAGGTCTAATACAAAAAAACTTCAAATAGGTATGGTATACAAGGTAAATGCAGTGCTGATAGATAGTGATCAATAAAACAAGTGATATAAAAATGTCATCAAAGAAACAAGGTGAAAAAAGAAAACTAAACCAAAGTCCCAAAAATTTCATTGAAGAAAAACAAGGGTAAAAAAAAAACTAAAGCAAGATCCCATTAGGATTAAAGTCCATATGATGAACAATGAAACGCCCATCCAAATGAAAGTGCTAGTTTGCAGTGAGGAAATCCTTCATATAAGTGCTTCCAGCTCCACACCCAGGTGAGAAAATAATCTGTTTACCAGAACAGATCACTAATCAGTGATCTCACCAAACATAGGGAATGGTTAGGTCGCCCCAAGACCATTAAAAGGCTGTCTGGAACTGTAACTGGTGCCGATGGTACTCACACAACATAAAAAAGAAAAGCTCCCATAGCATAATACAGATAGCATTAGTTTCAAGCATTGGATAATAATCCCACCATGCTCTAACAGACTGGGCTGTAAAAACGAACCAAATTCCAAATAACAGCAGTATCAGACACTGGACAATTATCCCATCAGGCTCCAACACCTCAGGCTCCAAGGTGTTTGAGCCTGATGGGATCCAGATCCCATCCTATGTAGGATACAGAAGTAGAGCGTTGCGAAATTCGTTTTTTATATGTGGTTTCTTTTCTAAAGGGTCCTTTGGTTAGTCTCATAGATGGAATAAGATATTCATAGGCTTCCAATGGGAGATCTTTTTGCAGTAGAAGTGAACGCTGGGTAGTCTGGTAATGTAGAGCACCCCAGGCAGTCAATATAGCATCAACTGAAGGGAATGCAGGGTAAGATAATGGTCTTCTAGTTAATGCTGCTAGTAAAAGTGAGGGTAATGCTGCGTACACATGGTCGGACTTTTCGGCTACAAAAGTGCGACAGCCCGTCCGACAGACTTTCGACTGACTTTTGGCGGACTTACGGTGGACTTTCTAACGAACAGACTTGCCTACATACGATCACACAAAAGTCAGACGGATTCGTACATGATGATGTACACCGGATTAAAATAAGGAAGTTGATAGCCAGTAGCCAATAGCTGCCCTAGCGTGGGTTTTTGTCCGTCGGACTAGCATGCAGACGAGCGGATTTCTGGATCCGGCGTAGTTACGATGTAAAGATTTGAAGCATGTTTCAAATCTAAAGTTCGTCAGATGTGCGGCTGAAAAAGTCCGCTGAAAGTCCGGGGAAGCCCACACAAGATCGGATTGTCAGCTGGCTTTGGTCCGTCGGGCATCCGTCAGCCTTTTGTAGATGAAAAGTCAGACCGTGTGTACGCGGCATAAGTCTCTTTGGGAGACTATTGCCCTTTTTTTGTGTACCCATAGTTTATCAGTCTCTTGGTCAAACCAAGACTTCATCTGATCCAATAGAGCTGCGTAGTGGTATTTACGTAAGTTGGGGAACCCTGCTACACCCACCTGCCTTTGTTTGATTAAAATAGGATAAGAAAGCCTAGCTACTTTGTCTTTCCATAGAAATTTTTGAAATATTTTTTCAACAGTGAGAAAAAAGGATTCAGGTAGATATATAGGAATAGTGCGAAAGTAATACATTATTTTTGGTAGAAGTGTCATTTTTAAAGCTGCTATTTTCCCCAGCCAGGTAAGCTCATGGGAGGAAATATGTTCTAAGTCTTTTTTAATTGTGTGTAATAGAGTAGGATAGTTATTCTCATATATAGCAGAAGTGGGGAAAGAGAGGGTAACCTCCAGGTATTGAGGGTTTTTTGTAGTCCACTGGAATGGGAATTGTGATTTTAGCTTGTTTAAGATAGAGGTAGGTGAATATATTGGTAAGATAGAGAACTTGGTAACAATGAGTTTGTAGTACTACACAGACCCAAAATAATTTAGTATATGTTGTACCCTATCTAGAGAGGGCACCTGGATGTTAGAGTTAATACCACATCATCTGCAAATAGGCAGATTTTGTGGTCCCTATCGGCCACTCGAATGCCCTTAACAAGGTTAGCCTTTCTAATGGCCTCATCCACGGGCTCCATCACCAATGAAAGAATCAAAGGAGATAGTGGGCATCCCTGATGGGTACCATTAGAAATATAAAACTTATTGGACATAGCGTTAGAGGTATATACACATGCACTTGGTACTGTATACACTGAAATTGCTGAATAAATAGGTCCTGGGAATCCATATTTTTTAAGTGTTGCTCTTAAGTACCCCCAGTGAACCCGATCAAATGCTTTTTCAGCATCTAGTGTCAGGAACACTGTTGGCACTTTACGAGTTTCTGCAATTTTAAGAAGATTGTACATCCTACGGGTGCTGTCTGGAGCTTGTCTTTACAAAGCCTACGTGATCTGCTTTTATTAGGTGAGGGGTTATTTCTGCCAATCTGGTAGCTATAATTTTTGCATACATTTTTAAATCATTATTGAGGAGGGATATAGGCTGGAAGTTTTGGAGTGTGTTCGTTTTTTCCCTGGCTTTGGTAGTGCCACTATAACATCCTGGAACATCTCTTCAGGAAAAGCGGCAAAGGAAATGTCAGTATTAAAAAGTTTCCACATGTGTGGCACCAGTATGATTTTAAATGCCTTATAGTACTTTGCTGAAAATCCATCTGCCTCTGGGGACTTGTTGAGAGGAAGTGCATGTATAGCCTGGGAAATGTCCTTTTCTGAAATGTTAAGATTTAGAGACTGCAACATCTTCATCTAGAGATGGTAGTTTAACAGACCAAAATAATTTATTAATATCAGTGGGTTGAGGTGTTGAGGGGTCTGATTTTGAATCATATAGGTTTTTGTAGTATTTGCAGAATGCATTAGCTATGTCTGTGCAGTGGTGTACATGTTTGGCTGTACTATGGTCATTTATGTGGAATAATTTTGCTTTTTGCTGTTTTTTGCATATATAGCTAGCTATGAACTTACCGGCTTTGTTCCCTTGAGTATAGTAGGTTGCTCTGAGTTTCTGTAGATATGTCTGGTGGTCAGAAATCAAGAGCAATCTAATATCGTGTCTGCATTGAAATAGTGCAGATTGTATTAGAGGGGTAGGATTAGATTTATGTTGCACTTCAAGAGATTTGAGTTTAGTTAGTAATGTAGATAGTATTTGCATCTTCCGCCTTTTCTCTCTTGAAGCTGCCTGGAGTAACAAACTTCTACTGTACGCTTTTTGGGCGCACCACAAAGAGAAAGCACTTGTCTCTGGTACATCATTGTTTAAAAAGAAATCTTTGATCTGGCCATGCAGATGGTCCCGGTACGAAGGATGTTTTAATAGAGTCGTATCATTGCGCCACAGATGTACCGGCTCTGCATTGCAATGTTCTCTGATAAGCAGCGAGACAGGAGCACGGTCATATCATGTGATAGAGTGAATAGTAACCAATATGACATTTTGCAAAAGTGACAATTTAGATACAAATAGATGTATTCTCAAGTATGATTTGTGAGGAGATAAATAATAAGTAAAGTCCTTTTCCCCTGGAATTGGTACAGCGCCACATGTCGTATAGATCAGAAGAGTTCAAAAAGGGTTGTAGTTCCTGTCGTGTGGAATGGTGCGGAAAGAACAGTCCAGCTGTTTGTTAACTACACAGTTAAAGTCCCCACAGTATAGCAACAAGCCTTTCTTAAGCTTATCAACTTTTTTCCTCAGGGATTGTAAAAAAGATAATTGACTGGAATTAGAAGCATATAGATTAACAAGAGTATAGGTGACATTGTTCAAATCACAAATAAGTATGATATTCCTCCCCACTCCATCACGTATAACATCATGTAGTTGGAAAGCAACAGTGATTTATGTCAATTAGTACTCCTTGTTTTTTGGTAGGCCCAGAGACTGTAAATATCTGAGGATACAGTGTGTTTGTGCATGCAGGTTGCTTTTGTTGCGCAAAATGTGTCTCTTGTATGCACAAAACATCGCTTTTCTGAGACTTTGCTTCATGCCACATGGCCCGTCTTTTAAAAGGGCTATTGAGGCCATGAACATTCATAGAGACAAATTTAAGCACCATCTAAAGAAACAGTCATGCAGTATAAGGGCAGTTTGAGGGCTGATGATAAATGCAAATACATTTTTTTACCTGAAGGTGGCGATATGGAGCGCCCTGAGTAGTTGCGAGGGAACTTACTTAGTGGATGGGAATAGTTCACAGGTTCCAGAGAAATTGCATCAATTCTTCCATTGTAGGTTGCAGGTGGTGGAAAAGAAAGCAATAAAATAGAAAAGTCGGTAACAAAGCAAGATAGACAACTTAAAAAAGAGAGGAGGTAAACCTCAAGGTGCGAAGGATTTTGCATTGGAGCAATGGGGGTTATAGCTTCAAACCTCCAGCGTTAACCATTGCAGGTATTAAACAGCTCAAACTCTTTCAGGACAAAGATCTTAAAGGTCCAAGAGCTGACTTAAGTGGCTTCAACTTGTTTCCACTCTGGGGAGATGCGCCTTGGGGTAGCAGTTGTCAATCATACCGCCAGGGAGGTTAAGTCTTTTGAATATTTGGACAGCTTCTATCATGGACTCTTCTAAGAAAGGATTGTTGTGACTCATGTCACTGTGTCAGAAGGTCATCTGGGCATTGTTCATTGTGAATGATGGTGGATCTACATCTCTGGATAACATAGCTGACATTTACATTGTGGGGCAATGTTTTTTTTTTATTTTCAATGTTTATTTTACTATGATGTCTGTGATTTATTGACTATTTACATGTGTTTGACAAAAAGCAACAAGGGGTATGATGTACCCAAACTCATTGGCATAGGGAGGTTATTTATGGTCCCTTTATTTTAAAGGGGGCTTTTAGATTCTGATAAGTCTTCCCTCCACATACACCCTCATGCACAGGCCTCTGACGCATGGGGGTTTATTTACTAAAGCTAGAGAGTGTGAAATCAGTCACACTGCTTAGAAACCAATCAGCTTCTAACCTTAGCTTGTTCAATTAAGCTTTGTCAATAAAACCTGCATGCAGAAGTGTGACTGATTTTGCACTCTCTAGCTTTAGTAAATAAACCCTATGGAGGATGCCATTTTTTTTATTTGTGTTTTTGCATGGTGTTCCCCTTAAAATCAAAAGTTAATAGTAAATAAAGCACACAGATACCATTGTACACACCATTTAGTTTGCTTAGTACACACCATTTAGTTTGTTTAGTTAAAAATAAATAAATAAATAAAATAAAAATTGTCCCTTGATGTAAATCCAATAGCAATCATGTTATCCAGTGATGTGGATCCATCATCAGTCATCATGAAAGATGCTCCAAAGATCTGAGGAAACTACTACTCATGTGATAGCAATCCTCTCCCACCAATACTCCCATCACAAATGTCAACAGAACAGCAAAGGATGCTTGTCATTTACACATTTTTAAACAGAAGCAGGCAGGGAAACAACTGTCATTTAGCAGCAATACATTTTTTTGAAAGTGTCACTTTTTTGGAAGCACATCTACAGATGTGCCAGTGCATTCACAAGCATTATTTTGTATTTTTAATTTTGCCAATAAAGTCACATTAACCACTTGAGCCCCGGACCATTATGCTGCCTAAGGACCAGAGGTCTTTTTCCAATTTGGCACTGCGTCTCTTTAACTGCTAATTGCGCGGTCATGCAATGCTGTACCCAAACGAAATTTGCGTCCTTTTCTTCCCACAAATAGAGCTTTCTTTTGATGGTATTTGATCACCTCTGCGGTTTTTATTTTTTGCGCTATAAACAGAAAAGGACCGAAAATTTTGAAAAATCTGGAATTTACACAGCTTTTAGTTTATGACTGCCTATGTCATTTCTTGAGGTGCTAAAATGGCAGGGCAGTACAAAACCCCCCAAATGACCCCATTTTGTAAAGTAGACACCCCAAGGAAATTGCTGAGAGGCATGTTGAACCCATTGAATATTTATTTTTTTTGTCCCAAATGATTGAATAATGACAAAAAAAAAAATATTTACAAAAAGTTGTCACTAAATGATATATTGCTCACACAGGCCAAATGACCCCATTTTGAAAAGTAGACACCCCAGGCTATTTGCTTTGAGGCATGTTGAATCCATGGAATGTTTTATATTTTGACACAAGTTGCAGGAAAGTGACAATTTTTTTTTTTTTTTTTTGCACAAACTTGTCACTAAATGATATATTGCTCACACAGGCCAAGGGCATATGTGGAATTGCACCCCAAAATACATTTAGCTACTTCTCCTGAGTACGGGGATACCACATGTGTGGGACTTTTTGGGAGCCTAGCCGCGTACGGGGCCCCGAAAACCAATCACCGCCTTCAGGATTTCTAAGGGTGTAAATTTTTGATTTCACTCTTCACTGCCTATCACAGTTTCGGAGGCCATGGAATGCCCAGGTGGCACAAAACCCCCCAAATGACCCCATTTTGGAAAGTAGACACCCCAAGCTATTTGCTGAGAGGCATGGTGAGTATTTTGCAGCTCTCATTTGTTTTTGAAAATGAAGAAAGACAAGAAAAAACTTTTTTTTTCTTTTTTCAATTTTCAAAACTTTGTGACAAAAAGTGAGGTCTGCAAAATACTCACTATACCTCTTAGAAAGCCTGAAGGCGGTGCTTGGTTTTCGGGGTCCTGTACGCGACTAGGCTCCCAAAAAGTCTCACACATGTGGTATCCCCGTACTCAGGAGAAGCAGCAGAATGTATTTTGGGGTGTAATTTCACATATTCCCATGGCATGTTTGAGCAATATATCATTTAGTGACAACTTTGTGCAAAAAAAAAAAAAAAATTGTCTCTTTCCCGCAACTTGTGTCACAATATAAAATATTCCATGGACTCAACATGACTCTCAGCAAATAGCTTGGGGTGTCTACTTTCCAAAATGGGGTCATTTGGGGGCGTTTTGAACTGTCCTGGCATTTTATGCACAACATCTAGAAGCTTATGTCACACATCACCCACTCTTCTAACCACTTGAAGACAAAGCCCTTTCTGACACTTTTGGTTTACATGAAAAAGTTTTTTTTTTTTTTTGCAAGAAAATTACTTTGAACCCCCAAACATTATATTTTTTTTAAAGCAAATGCCCTACAGATTAAAATGGTGGGTGTTTCATTTTTTTTTTCACACAGTATTTGCGCAGCGATTTTTCAAACGCATTTTTTAGGGAAAAAACACACTTTTTTAAATTTTAATGCACTAAAACACACTATATTGCCCAAATGTTTGATGAAATAAAAAAGATGATCTTAGGCCGAGTACATAGATACCAAACATGACATGCTTTACAATTGCGCACAAACGTGCAATGGCAAAAAAATAAATACATTTTTAAAAGCCTTTAAAAGCCTTTACAGGTTACCACTTCAGATTTACAGAGGAGGTCTACTGCTAAAATGACTGCCCTCGATCTGACCTTCGCGGTGATACCTCACATGCATGGTGCAATTGCTGTTTACGTTTGACGACAGACCGCCGCTTGCGTTCGCCTTAGCGCGAGAGCAGGGGGCGACAGGGGTGCTTTTTTTTTTTTTTTCTTTATTATTTTTTTGCTTTTTTGTATTATTTTTAAACTGTTCCTTTCATTTTTTTTTTAATCATTTTTATTGTTATCTCAGGGAATGTAAATATCCCCTATGATAGCAATAGGTAGTGACAGGTACTCTTTTTTGAAAAAAATGGGGTCTATTAGACCCTAGATCTCTCCTCTGCCCTCAAAGCATCTGACCACACCAAGATCGGTGTGATAAAATGCTTTCCCAATTTCCCAATGGCGCTGTTTACATCCGGCGAAATCTAAGTCATGAAATGCTCGTAGCTTCTGGTTTCTTAGGCCATAGAGATGTTTGGAGCCACTCTGGTCTCTGATCAGCTCTATGGTCAGCTGACTGAATCACCGGCTGCATTCTCAGGTTCCCTGTTGAGACAGGAGAGCCAGAGAAAAACACAAAAAAAAACACGGAAGACGGTGGGGGGGGGCATTCCCTCCCACGGCTTGTAAAAGCAGTCTAGAGGCTAATTAGCCGCTAGGATTTCTTTTACATGAAAACCGACCGCTGGCTGAAAAGAATGATACCAAGATAATACCTAAATCTGCAGGCATCATTCTGGTATAACCACTCAAAGTGAATGGCGTACCTGAAGACAAAAAAATGGTTAACAATAAAACACAGTAAACGGTAAAGTATAAAAAATTGCATACCTGAAAAACAAACATGATAAAACATAATAACAATAAAACATTGCAGAATAGAATACAGTAAAAAAGAGAAGAACAATGGAGAGAGAGAATAGAGAGAGAGAGAACAATAAAACGACAACTATTTTTTTTTATTTTATATATATATTTTTTTTTTTACACTTTTTTTGTAACTAACTTTTATAACTGTAACTGGTTCCAGGTTCGGGTCTCTCAAAATGCGATGGCATCTTGGGAGACCCTGTGAAAGTGTGCCTAGTCTGTGCAGTGCTGTACCCTACGCTAATACTCAACTAGTGAATGGTAGCCTTCAAAACATTCACCAATGCAAAGACCAGGATTGTCAGGACAGAAGGGACAATAATAGCGGGTGTCACGCCTATATCCGTGCTTGCTGCAGACACAACATCTTTTTTGGGGGGGGGGGGGTTGTTGGGTAGAGGTACTCGGGAGGACATAAAGAAAATGCCTCTCATGCAGCTGACTGCATTTGGTTGGGGATGTGAATGGGGGAAGTACGGGCGCTGCAGAAGCGGTGGGTTCCCAATTAGGATTGGCGAATGCAGCAGGAAGGGCACTATGGGCACGATGGGCCTGTGTTTGTCTTTTTGGTGGTAGCGGGACACTACTTGTGCTTGCCACCTCACCAGCTTGAACTGCACTTATGGGACTCGCCACGTCACCAAGTGTTACTGCAGTGCTGGTTTGACTACGACCGGGGTGTACTAGGCCACTGGTGCTTGCCAGTTCACCAAAACGCTACCAAAAAAACTGTTAGCGATCGCAGGGATCAGGCCTGACTCTGCGAACGCTGCAGTTATGCGTTTAGTGTTTTGTAAGTGACAGTGATCGATCGATACTGCACTTGGGTGGGCTGGGCCAGGCGGAGGGGCAAAACGCAGGTGCTAGCAGGTATCTGGGCTGATCCCACTAACACTGCGTTTTTGGGAACCCTAAACTGCTAGGGACGCTAGTATAGATCTGATCAGATCAGATATTGATCCGATCAGATACTATACCACTAAGGGAGGTGTATGCTGCGTGCGTGGGTGTTAGCGGTACTGGCGCTAACCTGACGCTGCTTGGGGCTGGTGCTTGCCAGTTCACCAAAATGCTACCAAAAAAACTGTTAGCGATCGCAGGGATCAGGCCTGACTCTGCGAACGCTGCAGTTATGCATTTAGTGTTTTGTAAGTGTCAGTGATCGATCGATATTGCACTTGGGTGGGCTGGGCTGGGCTGGGCGGAGGGGCAAAACGCAGGTGCTAGCAGGTATCTGGGCTGATCCCGCTAACACTGCGTTTTTGGGAACCCTAAATTGCTGGGGACGCTAGTATAGATCTGATCGGATCAGATGTTGATCAGTTCAGATACTATACCACTAAGGGAGGCGTATGCTGCGTGCGTGGGTGTTAGCGGTACTGGCGCTAATCTGACGCTGCCTGGGGCGACGCATATCACCGCCGGGCGATCAGGGGGCTAAACCTTTATTCGGTAATAAACGGCGGGTGCCCTGACACTATAAAAAATAAACGAACTAACCAGCGTCACCCGTAACAGTTATACGGTGATCAGTGGTGAAAGGGTTAACTAGGGGGCAATCAAGGGGTTAAAACATTTATTAGGTAGTATATGGGGGTCCCTGTCGCTATAAAACGCTGACGGCGAACCTAAATATTTACCTCCCTAACTAGCGTCACCAGCGACACTAATACAGCGATCAGAAAAATGATCGCTTAGTGACATTGGTGATGGGGGGTGATCAAGGGGTTAAAACTTTATTAGGGGGGGTTAGGGGGGTACCCTAGACCTAAAGGGGGCTAACAATAACTGTCCCACCACAGTAACTGTCACAAACTGACACCATGCAGTAATCAGAAAAAAATGATCGGGGGGGCGATCGGTGGGGGGGATCAGGATGTTTTGTGTGCCTGGCATGTTCTACTGTGTGTGTATTGTTTGTGCACTCACATTGATGCCTTCTCTCCTCGGCGCCGGAACGGAAAATACCGAGCCGAGGAGAGATGACATCATTTCCTTTGCTGCTGTTTAGCATACAGCAGCAAAGGAATGTTCCCATTGACCGGCGGCGATCGCGAGGGGAGCCACGAACGGATGGCCTCCCCCTCACCTCCGATCGCCGGGGGGACAAAGAGGACCACCTCGGGCACCGGGGGGGTCCTATCGGACCCCCCACCCGCGGGAGGCAAATCACGTGTATGTACGTGATTTTGCCTGTCCGTGCCGCCTTGCCGACGTACATCGGCGTGAGGCGGTCCTTAAGTGGTTAAAAGACCTGCTTCCTGCTTTTCAGGGCTGGGCTTAGCCCTTCCTTCTCTGAGCTGGCCGCTCAGCTGTCAGTTAATTGCCAGCACCTGTCTCTCCACAGTGACTCACCTGTTGATGATATCCTGTTCGTCAGTCCTGCTCACTTAAGCCGTCCATCCCAGATCTTCTCTGCATTCTCCTGGTCAATATCACAGAGACTCTCTAATGCATGCCTGTTAAAGACTTGCTTGGCTGAAGTCCCTTCTGTTTCCGGATCCTGCTTGCTGTTCCACTATGCTAATCCCTGGCTTCCTGACTTCCTAGCTTGTCTGACTATCCGTTCCAGTTACCGAACTTTGGCTATGTTTTGACCACGTTTGTTCTATTTACTCTTATTATTATTAAACAATGTGCTATGTACTGTTTTATATTATTGTTTCATTGGTGATACCATCCTCCTGACTGGGAGAAAGCATTTTGATTACACCTGTTTGCTGGAAGTCCTGGCAATTTGGTTATCAAGAGGGTGGGTTGATGCAAGCCCTTTCCGTGTGATTCCACTACATTGAATCATCCAATAAGAGAGTGGAGTTGGAGTAACTGCTGAGTATCTGATTACATGCCTGCTCTTATCTTCCATCTGGTAAGGTTATTGGTTTGACACTGTGATGTGGTGTGCTGCTTTCATTACATTTCATTACACGCTAAAGCTGGTGCTGGGATTTCATCTCTCCCTTCTTATTGAAAGACTGTTTGTTAGGTTTAAGTTTTAGCGCCACACGCGGACTTTTATTTTATTGTATTTGCTAAATCAAACAAATTGTGCTGACTGCTTCTAGTTTAGATAGGATCATTATTACTGTACAGTAGCGTGGATACCTTTACATGCCTTTTTACTATAAAAATCGAGACATTGACATACAGCGAATCTACTTTCCATTTCTCAGAATGCATTGCTTGAAATGCAAAGGCACCAGGCCTGGCTGTCCCAGTATGCAACCTGTGTCATCAGGATCAGGCACTGGGCTTGGCCAATAAAATAGCTTTTGGGTCCATGAACGAAAGATTTAAATATATATATAATGAATACAGTATATTTATTTTCTTTCTCTTCAAGCATAACATATTCACATAAAGTGTACAGCACCAAAGGATTTAATACAAATAGCCTATACAGTAAGAATGTTGAAAAAAATACAAAAAGATTGAAGTTTAACATTTTCTATAGTTGAGCTCATGACCTTAAACATTCCTATAAGACAAGGACAGTTAATTGACAAAAACTTGCAATAAATATTTGCATAATATCAAACATTTTTCTTACAGGTATGATTTTTGATTTTCTAAGTCATCATACCTCCAATGTTAATTAAAGTCATTTGACTTCATGTCTTGATTTATTGTTCTAAATTCACTGTAGGTGATAAACATTTTCACATACTCCAGCTAAAGATTCAAGATTTTTTTACTTTGTGTTCTCACGATGAGTCATTAACTGCATATTCTTGATTACTTTCATGTTGAGATAAGATTGCTGATTGCTATTTTACTATTACTGATGAGTGATGAATTGCATCTAATATGCCTCCCCTCTGTTAACTGATTTGTACATGACTCGATGAATGTATTCCACAATGACGTTTCATATTCTGTCAATTAATCTTCTGACTGATGAATCTGTACTAGTATTCATGTCATGTATATTTTCAGAGATTTTCAACCATTAAATTCTTGAGAACTTTAAGATTCTGTTTTTTTTTAAAAAAGAACATTTGTATAAAATTACTTTAAAATTAAGTGTAAATAATATTGCTTTTATTTACAGACTGCAATGTGTAAAACAACATTTTATGATCATTTGGAATGTAATATTTCTTGTATCATGGTGGATACAATAATACTAAATACTGTATGTGTCAAAGTATATTAAATTCAGAAGTTAAAGTGGTTGGAAGGGCAGAAGTTTTTTTTTTTTTATCTTAATGCATTCTATGCATTAAGATAAAAAGCCTTCTGTGTGCAGCAGCCCCACTAATACTTACCTGAGCCCCATCTCAAACCAGCGATGTTGCACGAGAGACTCGGCTGCCTGGGACTCTCCCTCCTCATTGGCTGAGACTGCAGAGAAGCGCCATTGTCTCCTGCTGCTGTCAATCAAAGTCAGTGAGACAATGAGGAGAAAGAGGGGGCGGGGCTGGGCCACGGCTCTGTGTCTGAATGGACACAGGGAGCTGCAGCTCGGCTCAGGTGCCCCAGTAATAAGCTGATTGCTGTGGGGGCATTTAACAGGGAGGGGCCAGGAGCACCAGAGAAGGACCCGAGAAGAGGAGGATCTGGGCTGCTCTGTGCAAAAGCACTGCACAAAGCAGGTAAGTATAACATGTTAGTTATTTTTAACAAAAAAAAAAAACAAGATTTTAGTATCACTTTAATACATTTTAAGTTACAAAATCCAATTATATCCTCACATATTAATGATAATTCATATCTAAATAGGATGATGTGCAATTTGTTTATTTTTATTTTTATTTTTTTTATTTTTATTTTTTTACCAAAAAGTGCAAGCCACAATAACATTAATTAACCATCTGCCACATGTGAGGATTTATATCTGGCGAAAAATGCTTGAATACCATGATAAAGGGTATTTAGTCTAAACTGTATAATGATTTCACTTGTGGATGCAAAAACAGCATGTTATACAACTAAACTGACAGAGAATGATTTAACAGGCAGGCCACTGAAGCAGGTTGGTTGTGTGGCTTACAATAAATTAAAATTACAACATGAACATGATTTTCTGTAAGCAACTCTGAGTGAGATAATAGCTGTGTGGGGGATGTTGATATGTTGATATGTTTTAAGTACCCTGTACTGCAGCTACTCTAAAGTGAAACTAAACTCTACTATCCTTTACAGCAGTGGTCATCAACCCTGTCCTCAGGGCCCACTAACAGGCCAGCTTTGCAAGATAACTGAAATACATAATAGGTGATATAATTTGCTGCTCAGTGATTACAGTATTCTAGTCTGCATCTCCCCAAGGTAATACATAAAACCTGGCCTGTTAGTGGGCCCTGAGGACAGGGTTGATTACCACTGCTTTACAGCCATGTAAGCTGCCATCTTAGCCTCTGTTGGATCTTCAGTTGCCATGGTGCTGTAATCAGTTATGACACCAGACACCTGATGGCTTGTCAGTTGAGAGTACAGGAGTCTGTCACAATAATCATTTACTGCATGCCTTGAATGTAACTGTTTTGCGAAACAGTTAAATCAATGGGTTTTGTTCCACTTTCAACATCTGACAACTGATGAAAAGGGGTCAAGCAGAGGAGATATCTGCTGTTTCACATAAATCCCCTACTAATGAGATTTTACACTCTCTCTGGTTCGTTTTACTGCAAAATGAATAACAATTCTGAGCTGAAACATTCTCTGTTAAAAATTCATATTGCCTAATGGCAGGGATTTCATTTATACTGTGCAGTTTTGCTGTCTTTAAAAGTAAAGAGACCAAGCCCAAGTGTCCCATGAAGGTAGCTTACCATGCCTGCATAATCCACATGTCATATATAGAAATGAGCAAACTGATCCATCAGGTACTATGGATTGTGTTCATTCAGTATTAGTGGTTGTAGATGAATATTAGTAAGAGATAGCTGTGTGCATTAGTCTGCAAGTTTTTCAGTTCATTTTTATTCTTGTCTTTTAATAGAATAAAAAAATGCATATAGCCTCACACAAATGAGGCTTCTGTCTTAAGACAATCATGTATTTCCTGCAGCATGGGATAGGCCCTTTAGGAGGATAACCCAAAAATGGTTTTCCTTCATAGCATCAGCCATGACGGTGCCCAAAATAGGAAGTGTAGAACTGGCCAAGAAGGATTGGGTGCAATTGATATATCCCTACTTCACTGAAGGGGGTCATTTGTACCTTAACTAATTTACTATTGCACAACTAAAATGTTTCTAAGCACAATGAGACAATTTGCAAATATATTTGGCCAAAATGCCACATAATGTCTTCGTTTTCATGAATTTGATATTGCTAATTATTAGAATGGAATTAATACGATATTAAAATAAGTGTTCCACCTTTATTTTGGACAAATCATCACTTCTATAATTTTGCTTTTTGCAGGGTTCTCTTGCCCAGTTCCTTCCCTGATTGGCTATATGACAAAGTGGTTTAAGAGAGCTTTTTCCTCTTGTGGCATAAATTGTTAATCTAATATTAAGACACAATTAAAGTGGAACTTCACTCTCACAATCAACATTGATTATTGTCTTTCTGCTCACATTAGTGAATAGATAGGAAAGTATATCATATTTACTTGCTTTAAACATTTTTACATCTCTTCAGTTACCTCCTGGACTCTTGCCTAGGCAAATGATGTCATACATCCCAGGAGTCTTCAGGAGGGGGGGGGGGTTATCAGCTAAGCACACTCTCCTGCATAAACAGCATTTAATCATCTATTAAAGTGAAACCAAAAATAGTGAAATAAATAGTGGAATAGAACTGAGATATATATATATATATATATATATATATATATATATATATATATATATATATATATATATATATATATATATATATATATATATATACAGTGGCTTGCGAAAGTATTCGGCCCCCTTGAACTTTTCAACCTGTTGCCACATTTCAGGCTTCAAACATAAAGATATAAAATTTAAAATTTTTGTGAAGAATCACCAACAAGTGGGACACAATTGTGAAGTGGAACGAAATCTATTGGATATTTTAAACTTTTTTAGCAATTAAAAAACTGAAAAGTGGTGCGTGCAAAATTATTCGGCCCCTTTACTTTCAGTGCAGAAAACTCACTCCAGAAGTTCAGCGAGGATCTCTGAATGATCCAATGTTGTCCTAAATGACTGATGGTGATAAATAGAATCCACCTGTGTGTAATCAAGTCTCTGTATAAATGCACCTGCTCTGTGATAGTCTCAGGGTTCTGTTGAAAGCGCAGAGAGCATCATGAAGACCAAGGAACACACCAGGCAGGTCCGTAATACTGTTGTGGAGAAGTTTAAAGCCGGATTTGGATACAAAAAGATTTCCCAAGCTTTAAACATCCCAAGGAGCACTGTGCAAGCGATCATTTTGAAATGGAAGGAGTATCAGACCACTGCAAATCTACCAAGACCTGGCTGTCCCTCTAAACTTTCAGCTCATACAAGGAGAAGACTGATCAGAGATGCAGCCAAGAGGCCCATGATCACTCTGGATGAACTGCAGAGAACTACAGCTGAGGTGGGAGAGTCTGTCCATAGGACAACAATCAGTCGTACACTGCACAAATCTGGCCTTTATGGAAGAGTGGCAAGAAGAAAGCCATTTCTCAAAGATATCCATAAAAAGTCTCGTCTAAAGTTTGCCACAAGCCACCTGGGAGACACACCAAACATGTGGAAGAAGGTGCTCTGGTCCGATGAAACCAAAATCGAACTTTTTGGCCACAATGCAAAACTATATGTTTGGCGTAAAAGCAACACAGCTCATCACACTCAACACACCATCCCCACTGTCAAACATGGTGGTGGCAGCATCATGGTTTGGGTCTGCTTTTCTTCAGCAGGGACAGGGAAGATGGTTAAAATTGAGGGGAAGATGAATGCAGCCAAATACAGGACCATTCTGGATGAAAACCTGTTGGAGTCTGCAAAAGACCTGAAACTGGGACGGAGATTTATCTTCCAACAAGACAATGATCCCAAACATACAGCAAAATCTACAAAGGAATGGTTGACAAATAAACGTATCCAGGTGTTAGAATGGCCAGGTCAAAGTCCAGACCTCATTCCAATCGAGAATCTGTGGAAAGAGCTAAAAACTGCTGTTCACAAACGCTCTCCATCCAACCTCACTGAGCTCGAGCTGTTTTGCAAGGAAGAATGGGCAAGAATTTCAGTCTCTCGATGTGCAAAACTGATAGAGACATATCCCAAGTGACTTGCAGCTGTAATCGCAGCAAAAGGTGGCTCTACAAAGTATTAACGCAAGGGGGCCGAATAATTTTGCACGCCCCACTTTTCATTTTTTTATTAGTTAAAAAAGTTTCAAAAGTCCAAAAGATTTCGTTCCACTTCACAATTGTGTCCCACTTGTTGGTGATTCTTCACAAAAAATAAAAAATTTATATCTTTATGTTTAAAGCCTGAAATGTGGCAAAAGGTTGAAAAGTTCAAGGGGGCCGAATACTTTCGCAAGCCACTGTATATATATATATATATATATATATATATATATATATATATATGTACTCTAACTCAATAAAGAGAAAAGATGATAGTGTTAACGATAATCATCACCTGATGGACAGTAAAAAAACACTAATGCTAACACTAAACAATTTATAGCAGTGATTACTGACCTTAAAAACTTACTATCACCCTGTGACAAGTGAATGACAAAAAAAAAATATTATTCAAAAACAAATTTGTAGTGAACAAAAATTATGTGCATAAAGTCCAAAAAGAAATCCAATGATGTGATGTGATTCAAGTGTTGTGTTCTTGCTGTGATATTATCATTTTCTGCTTGCTGTGAATTTGACCTATGTGCAATGGTGGTAGACTATTTACAATTTTATTAAATTGAGTTTATGTTATCACACTATTGGAGCACTTTTTTCATTTACATGTGGAGAGATCATTTATATATGGCGAGATCCTGGATGTACACGGCTGGAGTTCAGTGATTATTCTTTACCCCCTGTTGTGTGGGTTAAGGCGAGTGTAGCCAAATACCAGAGTGTGAGGCAAATTTAGCTGGTGAGTGCATTTCTTGAGGGGAGTGGAATCACTAACACAGAGGTGTAGTGGATGAATGCAAGAACAGAACACTTGAATCACATCACATCTTTGTATTTATTTTTGGACTTTATGCACATAATTTTTGTTCACTACAAATTAGTTTTTGAATAATATTTTTTTTTAGCCATTCACTGGTCACAGGGTGATAGTAAGTTTTTAAGATCAGTAATTACTGCTATAAATTGAATTGTTTAGTGTTAGCAATATTAGTGTTTTTTTTACTGTCCATCAGGTGATATGATTATTGTTAACACTATAATCTTTTCCCTTTATTGCGTTAGATCACCCTTATATATATTTTTTTTAATATTTCAGTTCTAGCACCACTATTTATTTCACTATTTTTGCTTTCACTTTAATAGATGATTAAATACTGTTTATACATTTGTCCATTTTAAAGTGGCAGCTTTAGACATCACTATTTTATTTTTCCAGAAGCGCAGTGTTGGTATCACAGGTGTGGGTGGGTTTCACTGTTTTACCATCAGTTTTACACACTCTCCTGCATGCATGCTAGAACTAAGGGCAGATGGATTCCAGGAAGTAAATGTTACAGGAATTATTTGTCCTTACTCAAGATGGCCACGGGCCAGAAATGCTAGGGTTTTTTTTTTCAAAGTGATTTCTCAACAAATGTGTGTATACAGACAGGGTGCCTGCCAGACTGAGAGGAGAGTTCAGCCATCATCACATCAGCATGTGGTAACGCATACCACCACTTTAAAGCTACACATTGATGCCTGAAAATTCTTTGCTTAAGGTGAGAGTTTAGAGAGCCCGCAGGGCCGGCAGTTTATATATGAAGAGAAACATCAATATCACCACCCTATATTTACATCTCTCTATTCACATTACCCCAGAGGACAATATTCACTTCTTTTGGACTTTTTATTGGGATAGTTATTTTTTGGGGTGAATTATTTTGATTTTTGCAATTTTGCACATTGATATCCGGATTTTTTCACATTATCATATTTCTATTGGGAACTATGAATTTTATCACTCTTTCTGATTGATGCACTTTTATTCCATTATTTTAGATTTTTGATTTTTTATCTTGCACATTTATGCACATATTTATACACAAACATTTATGTGATATTATATGTGATTTAGTTGTTATCCTTTATTTATTTTTTATGATAGATTTGATGCGCAAAATCCTTTCACTTTTTATTTAGTCTTTGAGTGTAATGTGAACACTTGTTGTTTTTGCTGCAACCTATATTTAAGGTATCATCATAATTATTATACTTCAGGAGTTTTTATACGATATTTATTTTTTTACTTTATTAATTTTAATATTTTGTGTTTGTCACCACATTCACTTTTTGTTTCACCACAAGCGCGAAGGACAACACCATTTACAACACAAGACAAACCCTAATGTCAGGCGAAACTCTCCTAATCTTCGTTATCACGATCAGCGCCTCCGATACTCCTTCCTCCGCTCACAGATCGTATGTACTACACACGCGTGTTACGCTTTATATACACTGGGGAAGAGCACATGGCGGAGACAGAGCAGGTGCATGCTAATTACAGCAACGAGGAGGAGGAAAGCCCGGAGCCAGAAACGTCCCGATCCCAGGGGAGACAATTTAAGGCCTCAAATATGTCCTTTGGGGGGATGTTGGAGATGGTCAACATCCTGAAGAGGGCCAACTATGACAGGAAGTATGGACCTTACCCCAACCCCAATGTCAGAAAGGCCAAGATCATGGCAAAAGTTGTCAAGAGTCTGCACCGGAATTTTGGGGTACGACGATCCAAGGATCAATTAAGGGAGCATGAACAGTATAGAAGGATCAGGAGAGTGCAGCAAAAAAGTAAGTAGTTGTGCTGTGTTCCTATTCTTTATTTTTATTACGTTTGTGCTGCTCCATGTGCTTTTCCTAACTGTTGTACAGTTTAAAATGGCAACTTTCATGTTCATGGGTACATTATTCATTCGCTCGGCCTAGAAAACACCTTGTTTTGTCCAGATGCAGTTCAAAACATTTTTTCTGGCATACTTCTGTTAAATATATTTTGTTGTCTAGATGGGTTTGGAACTAGAATGTAATGCAAACTAGATTCTTTGTAAGGAGAGGACAATCATCAGCTGTTTACACATCTGGACGCTGGAGCACTAGTGTGGGACACAAGAACACCCTTTTTATTAGGGGGTCCCACACAGGTGCTCCAGTGTATACTATAGGGGTGTCTCCATCTGTGAAGCTTGTACAAAACAGGTAAGTATTTAAGCTTGACAAAGTATATAAATATTTCTTCATCTTGCAACTCTGCCAGAATAGACAATTGTACCCCACTTCCAAGCAATGTTTCATATTCCTATTTCTGCCATCAAATATCTGTGTGCTAAGTATACCTATTTTTTTTAACATAGGGGAGAAAAGACTCGGAGGACACCACTCATCCGAGGAGACAACAGACCCCCCACCTCATGAAGAAGTGGAAATCCCCCAAAGCCAAAAGGAGGAAGAGGAAGGAGACGTGGTGGAAATAGTCACCACAACAGGTGAGTGTCTGCAACCACAGGCTCAGGTAAGAGATGGATGCCTGCATATTTATAATACATGGTGTGTTTTTGTTTCTATATTTTTAGGTGATCATGATGTTGTGGATCCTGGTCATTTCACCAGTGAAAGTGCCCAGATCATGAACAGGGAGATAATGGGGTGTAATAGGGACATGGAAAACATCAAGCAAAACATCAATGATGTTCAAAACAAAATGAAGAACATCATTGATGTTTTAGGGAGAGTTTAAAACACCTCCAAATCCCTTACTTTGTTGTGCTTTTTTTACAGTAAAATATGTTCAAATTTTTTGACATATTCGAGAAAAGCTAAATTTTGAAGATGCACACAGTGTGTCAACATGTGCTATCTGCAATCACGGGAGATCAATGTATGCGTTTTGGGGGTGCAACCCCTTCCTCAATAATAAAGTAGCTGAGAGGAAGGGGTTGCACCCCCAAAACACGTCCCTTGATCCCCCGTGATGGCAGCTAGCACATGTTGACATTCTGCAATTTGTGTGCATCTTCAACATTTGGCTTTTCCAGGGGTGACTTCACCTCATCTGAACGCAATATCAAACACAGTTTATAAATACTCATGTCTGATATTGCCTTCAATTTAGAACAAAGTTGAATTTTGTAAGTTTCAGATTTGTGTATTTCTTGTTGGTTTTAAACATGCCTGTATTACCTTAAATAGACATTTCTACTTTTATTAATGTGACCCAAAAAAATGTTATACAGTACCTGACCGCGAGATTATGTTTCCAGCGCGATACCATCGCACTGGTTCTCGGCGACAGGGTTCTGTGCATGTCGCGCTGGCTCACTCATCGGGAAAGGAAAACTTTGTCTTCCTTTCCCGATTAGTGACAGGCAGTGCTGACAGCTGTCTGGTAAGAATCCTGAGGGGGAACGCTGCGCCAAATTTTAAATGAAAAAACTGGATGGATTGTAAGGGGAACCCCGTACGCCAAAAAATCGGCGTGGGGGTCCCCCCAAAATCCATACCAGACCCTTATCTGAGCACGCAGCCCAGCCAGCCAGGAAAGGAGACGAGCGAGTGGCCCCCCCTCCTGAGCCGTACCAGGCCACATGCCCTCAACATGGGGGGGTGGGTGCCTTGGGGGATGAGGACAAGGGCCTCTTCCCGACAACCCTGGCCATTGGTTGTCGGGGTCTGCAGGTGGGGGGCTTATCGGAATCCGGGAGCCCCCTTTAATAAAGGGGGCCCCCAGATCCCGGCCCCCCACCCTGTGTGAATGAGTATGGGGTACATCGTACCCCTACCCATTCACCTAGGGAAAAGTGTCAATAAAAATACATAAATGGCTCCGCAGCTCGCACAAAGCATTCCAGCCGGAGAGAGCGTCGTGTCAACATCGGAAGAAGAGAAGAAGCGATGAGACAGCGGCGGCGAGACAGCGGCGGCGAGACAGCGGCGGCAAGACAGCGGCAGCAGATCGGGCCCCTCACTGGCAAAAGAGCTGGAAGAAGATAGCGGCGGGGCCCGGGAGAAGAGGCGGAACACCGGGCGAAGAGGCCGAACACTGGGAGAAGTCGGAAGGAGACCCCCCGAAGTCGGAAGAAGACCCCGGAGCTGCCTAATAAATTACTCTTAAAACCTGTGTACTGTGTTTTTTTTTATTGACACTGTGTTTTTTTTTATTGACACTTTTCCCTAGGTGAATGGGTAGGGGTACGATGTACCCCATACTCATTCACACAGGGTGGGGGGCCGGGATCTGGGGGCCCCCTTATTAAAGGGGGCTCCCAGATTCCGATAAGCCCCCAGCCCGCAGACCCCGACAACCAATGGCCAGGGTTGTCGGGAAGAGGCCCTTGTCCTCATCAACATGGGGACAAGGTGCTTTGGGGTGGGGGGGCCCGCAGGGTGCCCCCCTCCCCCAAGGCACCCACCCCCTCATGTTGAGATCATGCGGCCTGGTACGGCTCAGGAGGGGGGGGGCGCTCTCTCGTCCCCACCCCCTTTCCTGGCCGGCCGGGCTGTGTGCTCGGATAAGGGTCTGGTATAAATTATGCCGATTTCAGTGTAGGGGGTTCCCCTTACAATCCATACCAGATCTAAGGGCCTGGTATGCCCCTGGGGGGGGGAACCCACGCCGGTTTTTTCATTTAAAATTTGGCGCGGCGTTCCCCCTCAGGATTCATACCAGACAGCTGTCAGCACTGCCTGTCACTCATCGGGAAAGGAAAACAAAGTTTTCCTTTCCCGATGAGTGAGCCATCTCGGCGCTGGCTCCCGCGACGGGGCTCGCAGGTGTCAAATCTCGCCGAGAAATGCGGCGAGATTGACACAATATCGCGGTCACCTACTGTACAACAAACATGTTGGTTTGTTTTAAAAACCTTTTATAAATGCATATGTGATTGTGCTTGTATTAAAAACATTGATAATCAAGAATGTGTGGCTTCTTCTTTCAATGCTCCCTAACTTGGTGTGGTAAAATTGGTGTTTTCTGTGACAATGGGGGTTATTTCCTAAGGGCAAATCCACTTTGCACTACAAGTGCAGTTTCAGTGCAGTCTCAAGTGCACTTGTAGTGCAAAGTGTCTTTGCCTTTAGTAAATAACACCCAACAGTGCTTTCTAATGTTACACAATCACGCCATTTTCAGGACTCCACAATTTATGTCAGGGTCAGCTAAAAGAAACACAAGCAGTAAATGTCAGCAAATATTTTAGTATTTAAAATTAGTTTTTTATTTTAAAAAATGTCTCAGACATTGTCTGGCATATTGATGGCCCCCCTACCCGCAAAGTATTACATGTATCTTAGACGGACCTCAAGGGCACTCAGGGGGGGCAAGCCAGGACGGCCAGCTTCAAGCGCTGTCAGGGTTGGTTCATTTACATGAATTCCAGATTCAGGCCCAACTGAGCCAGCATAGTTCACAGAATTTCTCCTTAAAAAGTTGTGGAGAACATAGCAAGCCAGGATGATATGATTGAGTTTATACTCCGCCATGTGTATGGGTGTAAGGAATAGGTGGAACCGGCTGGCCATTATTCCAAACGTGTTCTCCACCACTCTTCTGGCTCTGGCCAGCCGGTAATTAAAAACCCTCTGGTCGAGGAGTGCGCATGCGCGGGACTTCCCGGAAGACGTGCTGAACGGGAGCTCTGACCCGGCCGAGCCTTCCGCGGTCCCCAGAATCTGTCAGCTGAACCCCCTCAATCCTGACACCCCCAGGCTGCGGAGAGTCTAAAGCACAAGTCTGTATGAGGAGATTCCCTCAGAAACCAGAAGTCAGCCGGCAACTTATCTTCGGCCTGCCCGCCCCCACTGCCTCCAAGATGGCGGCCGCGGCCTCCTCACGCGGAGACACAAGAGAAGGAGACTCCATTGCAGATATCCCCACCACTGAACAGCATGCCATTTCCCTGATGGAGCCCCCCGTGAGTACCCAGTCACCAAAGACTGTTCCCTCTGCCTGCACAGAGTCGCTCTTTAGCAGAGCTTTGTCTGACATGCTCCATATCCCCACAATGCAATCACCTAGCCACCCCCAGCCCCCCCAGCAGGCTATCCCTCTGCACTCTCCCCACCAGACGGACATGGCCCAGCTATTGAACTGTTTCTCAGATATGCTTGCTGCAGGCCTGGCTCAGAATGCCACACAAATAACCACATCTATTAAAGCTGATTTACAAAGCTTGGGGACACTCATAGATGTGATCAAACAAACAGTAGATCACACAGCAGCACGCACTAATCAGAATACTAATTGTATTCAATTACTGCAAGACCAACTTGATATCGCTCTAGGAAAGATCGACGATTTAGAAAACAGAAATCGGAGATGCAACGTCCGCATAAGAGGAATCCCTGAAGCTGTTACTAACATTCATGACACAGTTAAGCTCTTTATGAAAGAACTCATCCCGGACATTTCAAGCCACAAACTTGAGATTGACGGCCCACAGAGCGCTCCAACCACCCAGACAGGATGGACTCCCGAGGGATATAGTGGTTAAACCCCACTACTATGAGATCAAAGAAGAAATTATGAAAAGATCTCGGAATCTGGACAACCTTTCCTTCCAGGGAAACAAAATTCAAGTCTTTGCGGACATCTCCAAGACCGCAATTCTAAAGAGGAGAGCACTAAAACCTCTCCTAGAAATCTTATCACAGAGATCCATAAAATACCGTTGGTCCTTCCCTTTCCGCCTTCTGTTTCAATACAAGGAAAAATCATACGGTTTCTCATCATTTCAAGAAGGAGAACATTTACTCCTGCGACTCTGATTCATTTCCCAGGAAGTTTCCCCTCAGGAGCCCCCCTCCAAAACAAGTTCTTCCAAGAGACCCCCCCAGGATGCCCCATCACTCCGATTTGGAACAAACAGCAAACAAAGCGACACCGCGACTCTCATCCGCCCAGGTGACTTCTACTCCATTGGGCCCTACAAGGCCCTTGTTTTCACCTTTTTTCTTCCAGGATCTCCTTAATTGTGTGGTGACTGTGTACACACTAACTGAACCCTTCTCTCCACCCATGAGAGCGGATGCATTTCTTCTCTTCCCCCTCACCTGGCCTCCCCTTATGAGGTGACGGGTGAAGGCTCCAAGTTATCTGAAATTTCCTATTCCAGAAGATGTACCCCTATCTCCTCATGATGGACCAGAGGTCTTGAATTTCCTGTGTCTTGGTGGCCCACGGGCTTAGCATCAAAATTTCAGCCTACCCTCCCCTTCTTCCCCTCCCTTCCATTTCCCTTTCCCTGCCTTCCCTCTCCCTTCCCGATTACTTGCAGACACCCGCCTAATGTATTTTTTTTTATCTATGGTCTGTAGTTTTTTTCATAGGTCATGTTCTTTTTTATTATTATTCATGTTTGTTATTTTTTTTAATGCTCTTTAATCTTCACGTTTTTGAGGTTCCATATTACCCCTAAAGTTGGGGACCCGGCGGCCCGGTCGGGTTAGCATTGCCACTCCCTCTGTTGTGATCGAGAGGGGTTTTCCCTCTGGTTACACCAGATACACAACCTCGGCTGAGGTTGTTCCTGTTTTTCTGAGACCCTCTTTTTTTTTGGGTCTTGGTTCTGAACTGAACTCATAAGTTCGGTTCTATATTTTACTAGGTGCCTACGCCTGGTTTTGTTTGATATTGGTATGTTGCTTTCACTAATTATTCTTTCTCTCTCTCCTTTTTTTCTCTTTACGCCCCTCTCTTCATTTCCTCTCATCCTTTATTTATCCCAGAAGCGTGCACAGAGGACCACCATGTTCCAGATTCTCCTGCTGAGGTTTCGAGCCCACCCTCCCAGACTCAAGTTCGCTTCAACAAGGAACCGGGTAGGTTCGCACCACATACACTCGTTTTTCTCCTCTTGTGACCATGGCTGACTCTTCCCCTTTACAGAGGGCTCTTAAGATTGCTTCTCATAATACCCAAGGCCTTTACTCCCCCGTTAAAAGGCGCAAAGCCTTTCAAAGCTACAATTCTAGGGGTTTAGATATCGTTCTTCTCCAAGAAACTCATTTCCCCTCCAATTACTCTCCCTCCTTCCTCCACAATAAATATTCCACTTTCTTCCTTGCAAACGCTAATGAAAAAAAACGGGGAGTTGCTATTCTATTTTCTAAACAGACTCCATTTTCACACGCTTTGACAATTAAGGACACTGATGGGAGATATATCTTAGTCAAAGGCTCAATTGAGGGTAACCTCTACAACATCATCTCCTATTATGCACCTAACAAGGGCCAAGACAAGTTTTTCTCCTCCTTACTTGCCAATCTCTCACCCCACTTTGAAGGTAGGGTCATCATGGGCGGGGATTCCAACATCACGTTTGATCAAGTTCTTGATAAATTGGACCATGGGATTCCCCAACTTAAAAAAAAACCCAAACAGAGTCTCCAGATTGCCAGACTCCTCCATTCATTAGGCCTTATTGACACCTGGAGGGAACTCAATCCATCAACAAGAGACTATACACACTACTCAGCCCCTCACAAATCCTATGCTAGAATTGATCACATTTTCATGTCCAACTCTGAGATACACACAGCTTCCCAGGCCTCCATCCAAGATGTTCCGTGGTCTGATCACTCCCTAGTGACATTAAAACTCTTAAATTCGTTATCTCCCCCTGGTTCACGATCTTGGCGTCTAAATGAAAAAATCTTATCTAACCCTGTTCACTGTATTATGCTGGAGAAAGATATTAAAGAGTATTTCTTGATTAATGACACTGGGAACATCTCTCCCAGTTCCCTTTGGAGCGCTCACAAAGCGGTAATTAGAGGGAAGCTGATCCAACTCTCTGCCCAATTAAAATGCGAACGACAAGCAGATATCTTGAAGCTAGAAAAAGAGTTCAAAGAACTCAGTTTATCCCATAAACGGAATCCCAATCCCATCACTCTCTCTAAACTTGACACTACCAGATTGTCCCTCAACTCAGCCTTGACCTCCAATGCAGATAGACATCTTCATTGTATTAGTGGCAGTCACTATTTGCGTGCTAATAAGTGTGGACCCCAGTTAGCGGCCAAACTTACCCCGAAACATAGGACTTTTGCCCTTCCCAAAATAAAATCTCTGTCCGGTTCTCTCACCCAAAACCCCGAAAAGATCCTAGAAGCCTTTCAATAATTTTATTCCAATCTGTATTCAGACAGTTGTCCGATCTCCCAACAAAGTTTAGACTCCTTTCTCGAGAATACCCCGCTGCCGAAAATTTCTGATTCTCATCGCTCCATCCTGGAGTCCCCATTTCATGACTCCGAGATCTGAGCGGTCATAAAAAATCTTAAAAAAGATTCTGCCCCGGGCCCAGACGGATTTTCAAACTATTACTACAAAACCTTTACAGACACACTCTCTCCGTATCTGGCTCGTCTCTTTAATTCCTTAAGCAAGTCCTCCCCCCTTGATCCTGATGCCAACTTACCCTTCATCTCGGTCATTCCCAAACCAGGTAAAGACCCCAGTGAAGTGAGCAACTACAGACCTATTTCATTAATTAATAATGATTTAAAAATTATGACGAAAATACTATCGAACAGACTTGCATCATTTATAGGTTCTTACATTCATAAAGACCAGGTGGGGTTCATTCCGGGGAGACAGGGTCCGGACCAGATACGGAGAGCAGTAAATGCAGTTTCCCTAATGAAGTCGGGTTGGGATGGTGGCCCCCCCAGGAGGGCCTCCTCCTCTCCATTGATCTTCAGAAAGCGTTCGATACTGTTGCCTGGCCCTACCTCTTCATAATTCTGCGGAAATGGGGCTTCGGCCCAAACTTTATTGACGTTCTAGAATCCCTCTATCACCAACCTAAGGCACAGTTTAGAATTCAGGGACACCTCTCAGATAAATTCCCTATAAAGAAAGGAACGAGGCAAGGTTGTCCCCTTTCCCCACTTCTTTTCGCGGTGGCTATTGAGTCCTTAGCCATCGCGATAAGACAACATCCAGATATCCATGGAGTCCGCTGCGGCCAATCTATGCACAAATTTGCTTTATTCGCAGATGATGTCCTCCTATTTATTACATCCCCCCTAATTTCTACTCCCAACATAATCCAACTTTTACATGATTTTGAACTCGCTACACAAACTGATGGGTAAATTCCCATTTTCATGGAACTCCACCTCTATTCCCTATCTAGGCATTAACCTCACATCCAGTATTGACCAAATGTTTAAACATAATTTCCTTCCCATGTTTAAAAAAACCTACCGATGACCTGAATCAATGGTCTCTCTACAAACTTTCTTGGCTAGGCAAAGTGAACGCGGTCAAAATGACACTTTTACCCAGAATATTATACCTCTTCCGCTCCCTCCCTATTCCTGTCCCCAAATCGCACATTCAACATCTACAATCCGCCATCATTCGCTTTATTTGGGACAAAAAGGGACATAGATTTTCTAAGGATGTGCTTTTTAGACCCAGAATGAAAGGAGGCCTTGGCTTACCTAACCTGTGGTGGTACTATCAGGCAGCGCAGTTAAGCCAATTTTCCACAATCTACCTTAAGGGACCCAAACCAGACTGGGTGAGCATGGAACGAGAGGCAGTCCCTAATTTCACCTTAAGTTTTTTACTTTGGAACATACCCAAAAAACGCCCTCCTATACTAGCTCCTACATTGTCCCATTCGATGAAGTTATGTGACTCCCTCCACAAGTTAAGAGGAGGTATTTCTCTCATATACTCATCTCTAGCGGAGCCATCGGAGAAAACGGCTTACATGTTGAGCTGGGAGTGGGATCTTGACTTCAGCTGGGACCTGGACATATGGCATTTCAATTTTGCTCATTCTTTTAAAGGTATATTGAACACGTCCTTGAATGAGGCCAGTCTCAAAACATTAACACGCTGGTATTTGGTACCTTCTCGCCTGGCCAAATATTATCCACAAACGTCACCTCTTTGTTTTAGAGGATGCAATCATATAGGTACTCTCCTACATATATTATGGGAATGTCCTAAAATCAGAATGTTTTGGAATAGGATTTTCTCCCTTATTCGCAGAACCTGTGGTTGTGCGCTGAAGCAAGACCCAACTATAGCTTTACTTAACGGCCCATTCCCTAAAACCTCCAAACCTAACCAGAAGTTGATTCGGTTTATTCTCCTGGGAGCCAAAATGACCATTACCCGGTCTTGGAAATCTTTGAAAGTATCCTTCCGGTTAGCTAAACGAAAAATTTCTTGGATAATGTTGCAAGAAAAGATTTCCAATACCATCCTGGACACTCTAGACAAATTTAAAATCATTTGGGAACCTTGGGCTAACCACTTTGGGCTCCCCTTATATGTATGATCAGTAGAACATATGATCGGTTCCTTTCTAGAGTGGTCCCTATTCACCCTCCCTTGGTGGTCTTCTGTGCACCTCCTTCCCCCCAACCTCTGTCATGCGATCTTTACCCTTTCTCCTTCTACATCTTCTGTTTTTCTTCCCTTTTCTCCTCCCTTCTTTCACTTCACTGCACTTTATAATTCCTGTTTCCTTCAGCTCTCGGTATTCTTTAGGTTTTATTTAATTAGTTTAGGGGTTGATCTCGGGGTAGATCTCCAGTCATTGTTCCCTCAGTTCCTTACGTATAAAGTATCCTAATTCTTGTTAACCGACCTCTGTTCGATCTGCCCTGAGAGAACAATCCAATTTGTTGATTCTTTGACAATGATGTTGTGCGTGATCTTTCCATCATTTTTGTGTTACTCAACATTCTTAAAGTTACGCGCACTTTTTTCCTCGGCATCTTCTTATTTTAATTGGTGCTCTAGGCTTCTGGGCCCCTAGTCCATCAGTGCAGTTAGTTCCCGGATGGGGCACTGGTGGCGGGGGGTCTAGGGTCCGTGGTGTATTATTAATTCACTACGTAGAGGAATATTAGTTGTTTGATGTAATCATTTCTTGCATTCGTTGTACACATATTACTCCATGTACCCGATGAGCAACTTGTTCAATTTTCTGCATGATGTATTGATTTGATACTTCAATAAATTATTTTTAAATTAAAAAAAAAAAAAAAAAGAATGGTTATCCACTTCTCCCCCCACACTATCTCAAATGTTACAAGCTCTAACCCATATCTGTAGAATTTGTATTACAATATAATACGTTAATTTTCTATTTCACACCCCTCCTTTATACCATGGTGTAACCCAACCCCGATTACACAGTTTTCTGAGGTGATTTCTCTGCTTTTACTGATACATTCAATAACCTTTTCACCCCTTGAGCCATAATTTGCTGTACGTGATGGTTTAATGTGTTTTTTGAAAGCCTGCTCTATGGGTTACTACCCTCAAGCAATTTATGATATTTTCCATATCATTTTTGTTTATGTACATCAATATGACAATTCTTCTTTTATTTGTAGTAGTGCAGTACTATATTTGCTGTCATATGTTATGACATTTTTTTCTGATGTTTGTATTGTTTTTGAAAAATATTTAATAAAAATACAATTGAAAAAAAAAAAAAAAACCCCTCTGGTCTGGGGTGAGGGTCCTCATAGGGAATGGCCGCATAAGATGGTCCCCCAGCGCAAACGCTTCATCCGCAACAAAGACGAATGGGAGTCCTTCCGCATTGTCTTCTGGAGGTGGCAAGTCCAAGCTGCCATTCTGGAGACGCCTGTAGAACTCCGTCTGGGCGATGACTCCACCATCTGACATCCAGCCATTCTTCCCCACATCCACATACAGGAACTCGTAAGTAGCCGACACCACCGCCAACATCACAATACTATTGAACCCCTTATAGTTGTAATAGTATGACCCCGAGTTGGGTGGTGGGACAATGTGGATGTGTTTCCCATCAATTGCCCCTCCGCAGTTAGGAAAGTCCCACCACTGGGCAAAGTGGGAGGCCACAGTCTGCCATTCCTGTGAGTTGGAAGGAAACTGTGGAGTCAAACAAAAATAAAAAAGTATTCATTTTGCACATAAACATGGAAAGCAGATTGGACACAAACATTCTTGGCCAACATCAGTATAACATTTACTTTAGGGACTATTTAAAGACAAAGGTATAAGGTCCACCTATCAGATCCCCCCCCCCCTCTCATGGGCCATTTGTAAAATTTTATGGGGGGGAGATGTTTTGGACAGGTAACCCTCTCCACTTCATTGAGAGATGAATGCCTAAATAATGTGTATTACTTTGGCCAGCCCCTCCTTACTTTACACTATTGGCAGCCCACTGGACAGGTAAGAAGTGTCATAATACAAAGATATAAAAACACACTGTACACATTTTAGCACATTTTTACATTCTGCTATTACCTATCAAGATAATAATAGGATACAAAAACTTAAAACAGTACCATTTAAAAGTATTCAGGCAGGACCTTGTACTCCATGCTTTGGGGAATTCATCCATAAATCTGACCACAAAAGAGGTGGGTATAGTATGTATGGGTTTGGCAAAGTCAGCAGATAGAGGATTGGTATCAGCTGAGTTAGAAGTTGGGGGGAGGGAGGGTTCCAAAAGATTGTGAACCCAAAAAAAAGCCTCTGGCACTCTGTGCCTTCAAGCGCAAATCACAATTTTAAACACTTTAGGGGGTATTTAGGTTAAAGCACTACTATGGAGCTGACAAAATACATTGTTAAGTGACTATACAAGGTGAATATAGGCCCAGGAAAGCATGCTAGAGAGGTAAGTGAAGGCAAATATGTATGAAAAAAAAATTACATAAAAATCCAGCATGCATGAGGACAAAGGGGACATTCACAGCATATTACAATCATGGTAATTAGGGAATGAGGAAAGAAATACAATATATTAACAAACATTAAATACAATAAAATGTGATGTTAAAGGATAAAAATCTTACCTTAATATACTCCTTCTGCAGGACCTGAATGATGGCAGTACAGGTCTCTGGGATAATGATCCCCAGAGCCTGGGGGGAGATGCCTGTCGAGAACTTGAGGTCCTGCAGGCTTCTCCCCGTCGCCAAGTACCGCAGGGTGGCGACTAGCCTCTGCTCCGGAGTGATGTCTTGCCTCATGCAGGTATCCTGCCTGCTGATATAAGGGGTCAGCAAAGCCAACAAACGGTGAAATACGGGGTCCGTCATCTGGGGAAAGTTCCTGAAATCATCAGGATTATTCTCACGGATCTCATAGAGCAAAGGCATGTGACAGAACTGGTCCCGCTGGAGCAACCAATTCTTGGTCCATGAACTCCTCCCCACCCTGTTCATGGACTGGGCTTGTGTCAAAGTAAGGACCCCAACACCAAGCCCCCACACAGCACGAACTCTACGAGGAGTACGTATACGCAACATGGCTAGAAAATGGTTGGCTGCTCAGAACGAAGTAACAGAATGCACTGAAGAACAGCAAGGCCTGTGAAGAGCGACCTGAAAATCAGTAACGAACGAACAAGAACACAATGGCAGAGTCAAGGGGAACTCGCTGCATGCACTGAAGACCAGATACAAACCCACAAGCACAAACTGAACAGCAGAAATACGATCTGAAAACCACGAGTCTGAAAAAGCGCAAATCGTCTCTCACCAAACTTTTACTAACACGAGATTAGCAAAAGGAGCCCAAAGGGTGCCGAGCTTGGTTCTGAACTGCCCTTTTATAGTCTCGTCGTACGTGGTGTACGTGACCGCATTCTTGACGTTTGGAAATTCCGACAACCTTGTGCGACCGTGTGTAGACAAAACAAGTTTGAGCCAACATCCGTCGGAAAAAATCAATGGATTTTTTTGTCTGAATGTCTGATCAATGTCCGATCGTGTGTACGGGGCATAAGAGTTACCACATACCAGTGCTGGGACAAGGTCACCCAGTGCCCAGGGCGAACATGCCAAATTGCGCCCCCCCCCCGGGTTGGGCATGACCAATCATCTTCTGTCTGGTCTGATAACCACACCTGATCATCATACCTACCGATAGAATTCAAGAGTAGGGCTGGATAAATTACAAAGTGAAAGGGTCAAAAGCAGAATTAATGTACAGAGTATAGGAATCAGCAACAGGGGTATTTTATAAAAGCAGTGGGCTTGTATGCAGGATCATAAGTTGGGCACAGCTTCTAGAATATAAAGTACAGTGAGTGGCAAAAATTGGGTGTTGCTTTCACTTTGCTGACTATTGAGTATGGCTTAAAAAGATTTACAGTGCAAGGGTTCAGTAGCAAGTGATGCAGAGCTCAGGAATGGGAAAAAAAACACTTATTTAGAATTGTGGAAATGGGGTTTAGAAGATCTGAAGTTTTTTAGGGTAGGAAGGGTCCACTTCTTTTAGTGCTTGTTCAGAATATCTACAATATTTTAGTGTGCATGAACTGAGGACAGGTGTAAAACCCAAGATGTTATATATTGCAGCTTAACAATCATTATATGTGGTGGCTGCATTAGTTTTATTTTAGGCTTTTCCCTTCTGTTTTCCCCTGGTGATCTGGCCAGTGGCACACGTCCTGTATTATGCCCCGTACACACGGTCCGACATTGATCGGACATTCCGACAACAAAATCCTAGGATTTTTTCCGACGGATGTTGGCTCAAACTTGTCTTGCATACACACGGTCACACAAAGTTGTCGGAAAATCCGATCATTCTGAATGCGGTGACATAAAACACGTACCTCGGGACTATAAACGGGGCAGTAGCCAATAGCTTTCATCTCTTTATTTATTCTGAGCATGCGTGGCACTTTGTGCATCGGATTTGTGTACACACGATTGGAAATTCTGACAACGGATTTTGCTGTCGGAAAATTTTATAGACTGCTCTCAAACTTTGTGTGTCGGAAAATCCAATGGAATTGTGTGAAATGTGTGATGGAGCCTACACACGGTCTGAATTTCCGACAACAAGGCCCTATCACACATTTTCCGTCGGAAAATCCGACCGTGTGTACGGGGCATTAGAGTGCCCCCAATCTGGATAAAGGAGCACAGAAGGCACAGCCGATAGCAGCATGGTCAGTCTGGGAAGGAGGGTAGTGTTAGATGTACTAGCAGATTTAGCAACACTAACAAGTTGAAGCCAAACTCATGGAAAACAGGATCACACATTCTCCACACTTCAGCACACTGGACTCCTCTACTTTCTGCTCTGCTGTCTAAAGTCTATGAATTTTGGAACCTCTAAGGGGATTTTTAAGGCAATGAAATATAGATTGAAAATTAGATAAAAAATCAATTTATTAGTATAAGTCAAAATTAAAAAGATACAAAGTCATTACAATAGTAACACATAAATGAATAGTAGCAATTCAAAATCAAGTCAAAATATAATCTGTACTAAGTAACAATGATTCCATAAAAGAGAAGTATGGGAGAAAAGGTGATTTGTTTCACTACCCCTTGGGGTCACCAGAGGTGACAACCGTAGTGTGGGGTAGTGGAATTCCAACGCGTTTCAACATACATATTTCACAAGTCTTCTTCAGGGAAATACATCACAGTCTAAAAAACCAAGAATCATAGTGTTACAATCAATAAAGAACATATATAGATGTGTATATCCTCCATTAAAATGAGAATATCACAAACACTCACGTCCTCCCAAGGCCTCTCAAAAATTTAGTGCGATCACTCATGTCAAGATAGGGGGTCCCTTGCCTCAGGATGTTGACACTGTCCCATAACTCTACAAGACGACTGAATACTTAAAAAAGATCCAAGTGTTGGGCGTTTTGCAGCATAAGATAGCTATCTAGAAAAATAGGGCAAATAAATATCCAATAGCGGGAGGAGCAGAGACAGAGGGAAAAAAAGGAGAAGAAGAAGAAAAGGAGAAAGAGAAAGAGAAAAAAGGGGAAAGAGAGAGAAAGACAGAAGAGAGAAGGAGAAAAAGAAAAAGAGGAGAGAAAAAGGAGAGAGAGAAAGAAAGAAAGAAGGAAAGAAAGAAAGAAAGAAGGAAAGAAAGAAAAAAAGAAAGAAAGAAGGAAAGAAGGAAAGAAAGAAAGAAAGAAAGAAAGAAAGAAAGAAAGAAAGAAAGAAAGGAAGAAAGAAAGGAAGGAAAGAGAGAAAAAAAAAATTGAAATTGAAAAACTAGGTATGAAAACAACTAAAAATAACCTTAGTCCAGAACTCCGACATGCTCTCAACACTCTTAAGAATGATATGAGTATCACAATAAAGGCATCAGACAAAGGGGGAAACATTGTCCTTATGGACAATGAGGATTATGAAAAAATGTGCCTTGACATCCTCAATAACCTCAAATGTTACAAAAAAATCTCTCCGGCAGTAGTGGAGAGATTTAATCAGGAATTCCTTCACCTGGTGGATGTATCATTTAACGAAGGTGCCATCGACAGGGAGATGTGGGAATTTATTAGAACGAAGCACCCCCGCTCACCAACATTTTATGCCCTGCCAAAGGTACATAAGAGATTAGATCATCCACCAGGCAGGCCAATCATCTCTGGTAATGGCTCCATTACGGAAGGCATTAGCCAAATAATAGATTATTATCTTAGACCCCATGTGATGGACCTGCCTTCCTACACCAGAGATACGATCCATCTACTGCAGATCCTAGACAACCTGGTTATCCCCGATTCCGCTTTGTTGGTCACCATCGATGTGGAGTCTCTTTATAACAGCATTCCACACGATGCAGGAGTAGCAGCTGTTGATCGGGTGTTGAGGCAATGAGCAACCACTGATTGGAAGCTCAATGCCTTTATACTCCAAATGCTGGAATTCATCTTGAAGCATAATACCTTCATGTTCAAAGGCTCCCACTACCTCAAGGTGCAGGGGGTGGCTATGGGGACGTGCTGTGCACCCTCATACGCCAACCTGTACCTGGGGGAGTGGGAGAAGGACTTCTTACTGGGAGAGGGATTGTCTGTGTACTCTGACCACATCTGCATGTGGCAGAGGTACATAGACAATATTTTTATTGTCTGGGATGGTCCTGTGGATGCACTCAGAGACTGCCTGAGTGCTATGAACCGAAACAGCTTTAACCTTTTTTTCACCATGACCTATGACTCTAAGGAGGTTAATTTCTTGGATATCACCATCCTTAAAAATCTGACTGGAGGACTCTCGAGTAAACTTTACAGGAAAGAGACAGCGGGGAATACTCTGCTACACGCAGACAGTTTTCATCCAGGCCCCCTAAAAAAATCCATCCCCTTCAGTCAATTTCTAAGACTTAAAAGGAATTGCAGTACGCACGAGGACTTCCAACAGGAATCCAATGAATTGACAGCCAGACTGATGGAGAGAGGATATACCAAAACAACCCTCAAGAAAGCTTTCAATCGCGTAAAAAACATGGATAAACAGAAAATAATCTTCAAGAAGAAAGCCCATAAGAAAGAAGACAACACGACCAGAATTATTATGAGATTCTCAAATGAACATCAAGAAATAAGAAAGATCATCTCCAAACACTGGTCAATTCTTACGGAAGATCCGATCTTAGGGAGTCTAGTTACCCCTAGACCCCAAATTACTTACAAAAAATCGGGCGCCATAGGAAATATGCTCACTCAAAGTGAGTATAAAGGCAGTACAAGAGGAGACCCCTGTAAGACCTAGGGTACATATCCATACGGAACATGTTCACAGTGTGGAGTTATAGGCAAGAGAACCAGAATTACCTTACCTAGTGGTGAAGACTTTCAGCTTCGACATTTTGCAAATTGCAGAACACGGGGAGTCGTCTATTTAATGCAATGCCAATGTGGAGCCTTCTATGTCGGGAAGACCCGACAGGAACTTACCAAGAGAGTGGAAAAACATATACATAGTATGGGAATTGGCAATTTATATTTACCATTAGGCAGACATGTAGCCAAACTACATAATTACAGAATGCCAAGGGTCAACTTCACGGTGTTAGACAGACTTCACATACCTACCGGGGGGGGGGGGGGAGACTGGAACAAGATCCTGCTCCAGCGCGAAATGCGTTGGATCAGGCGTCTCAGGGTCACCACCCCCCTGGTTTAAATGAAGTAGAGAGTTTTAGGCCCTTTTTGGAGGGCTTTGGATCCGGGAAAACTGACTAGGTTACTCCTTTCACTCCCTTGGTTAGTATTCCATCATGCAGCATCATGGGCGGGACCATCTCACTTTTCCCGTGGGGAATCCTTTACTCAGCCCAGGCAAAAGATTGAGTTTTACCCTGGGGGGTTTTAAATGTATTTAAATGTATCAGTATTGTTTACTTATACTTTCGACAATTATTATTTGTCATGTACAATTTGTAAATTTGACAATTTTGATCCTCCAGTTTGGGCCAGTGTTTGAGGCCCCTGTAGGATCTAATTATCTGATGTAATCCAATCTCACTCCTCTTTTTCGGAGTATCTTTAAAATAACAAAAAATTCTTTAGTATTGCTTCTTATGTCCTCCCGTGGCATCTCCGTGTGATCTACCGTGCAGATTGGATTAGTCCCTCGGAATCCTTCAGGTAGTTTCTTGATAGTGTCCCATACCTACCCGACACAGGTGGGCTCCACTGTAACATGTGCGGTGGGGCCACCCATTCTCCCTGGCCTCTCCACAGGCAGGGACCTATGTGTCGGTGGTTACTAGTCCAATAAATCCCCTTTTCCCCTACACAGTGGGGATAGGGGACCATATGTGGCTTACTTTTTATTTTATTGTAATATTCTATATTATATAACTCAGTCCAATGCAGTCTGACTTGATTCCCCTTCCTTCCCCTCCCCCCCCTCCCCCCCCTGGTTTTCCCTCCTCCCCTCTCTATTCCATCTCTCTCCCGCATTCTTTATGCGGGGATTGGGAATGTGTGGAAGGGGGTACCTGGAGAATGGGTGAGGGAATTTCTCAAGTTGAACCCATTGGCTAAGTACTAAATTAAATTTATCTAATTCAATTTATGTTTATTTCAGCCCAGCTGAGGCTGGCTGCGCGGCTAGCTCCGTGCTTTTTTTTGCACTATGGGCACGGCCCTTTTCCAACATGGCCGCTGGCCCATTTCACATTAAGGTTGACACACACTAAACGTCGAATGCGCGCGCAACGAGACGCACGTCGTCACTACGCGCATGCGCGATGTGTATGGCAGAGGCCGTTGCCTAGGTGACGCCGCACGCTTACACCGAGCGCACCTGACGGCGGCTTCTGTATACACATCGCATCATTGGCTGATGCGGCGGTGTACCCCCGCCCACACCTGAGCCATTACCACATATAGGACGCCAGGGACGGCACAATGGCGCCATTCCTTCCTCAGCATGTACCGAGGCTCTTTAGGGCTTACCCGGCCGGGGCTGCACACAGACCTTGGGCTCCAGGATATGCAACTTATGCCTCCAAAAATGTAAGTTTCTTGCTTAATGGGTGTTGCTCCCATAGGGAGACATATATTTGTTGCTTCATCTTCCTGGCTTATGGGCACTATGGGGGGCTTGGATGTGAGAGTGGGAGATTCTTGCCATTCTTTCTCTCTCCCCTTTCCTCTTTCCTTCTCTCTCCTTTTCTTTCTCTCCCTCTCCCTCTCCCTCTCTCTCTTTCTTTCTCTTTCTGTCTCTCTCTTTCTTCTTCTCTCCTCTCTTTCTCTTTCTCTCTTTTTCTCTTTTCTCCTTTCTTTTTTCTTTCCTCTTTCCCTCTTTCTTTCTTTCTTTCTTCTTTTCTTTCTCTCTCTCTTTCTTTTTCTCTCCTCTTTTTCTTTTTCTCCTTCTCACTTCTGTCTTTCTCTCTCTTTCCCCTTTTTTCTCTTTCTCTTTCTCCTTTTCTTCTTCTTCTTCTCCTTTTTTTCTCTCTGTCTCTGCTCCTCCCGCTATTGGATATTTATTTGCCTTATTTTTCTAGACAGCTATCTTATGCTGCAAAACGCCCAACACTTGGATCTTTTCAGTATTCAGTCGTCTTGTAGAGTTATGGGACACTGTCAACATCCTGAGGCGTGGGACCCCCTATCTTGACATGAGTGATCGCACTAAATTTTTGAGAGGCCTTGGGAGGACGTAAGTGTTTGTGATATTCTCATTTTAATGGAGGATATACACATCTATATATGTTCTTTATTGATTGTATCACTATGATTCTTGGTTTTTTAGACTGTGATGTATTTCCCTGAAGAAGACTTGTGAAATATGTATGTTGAAACGCGTTGGAATTCCACTACCCCACACTACGGTTGTCACCTCTGGTGACCCCAAGGGGTAGTGAAACACATCACCTTTTCTCCCATACTTCTCTTTTATGGAATCATTGTTACTTAGTACAGATTATATTTTGACTTGATTTTGAATTGCTACTATTCATTTATGTGTTACTATTGTAATGACTTTGTATCTTTTTAATTTTGACTTATACTAATAAATTACATTTTTATCTAATTTTCAATCTATATTTCATTGCCTTAAAAATCCCCTTAGAGGGGGGGGCGTGGCCTGGACTCCACCGAGATGGCGGTGTGACTCCTGAGCTCCAGCACATAGCGGGAAGAAAGAGCGGCTCACAGCGACTAGAGGCACAATAAAAACCTCTAATACCGGCGGATCAACCCCCCAACCTTCCGGGAACATGCCTAGAAAACGGCAGGCGGAACACCGCCCGAAAAAGCTGACGGACTATTACACACAGCCACAGCGGCCTCATGGACAAGATGGCGCCGGCCCCTCTTCATCACAGCGCGCGGCTCACAAACACCCACAGAGCCGCGACTCCCAGGACTACAGACGTGCTTTCGATATGGAAGACTCCTCACAACCCTTATCACCACTAGACAGAAGTCCGGCCAAAGCACGCTTTAGAATGGAAGAAGCTGGGACACAGAACTGTGAGGTAAGATCTAATACAGACTCACAAGAAGACACAAGAGAGCTCCCAGACTCCATAGTCTCCTTCCCCACGCTGAACCAGCCAGTGTCAGACACCACACTAAAAGATATGCTCATATCCTTAAGAAGCACATTACACACCGACATGATGGCATGCATGAGGAAATTTAACACAGAACTGACTGCAGTGGGAGAAAGAGTAGATCATATTGAGACCAGAATGGGGGACTATGCCACCACCATTAACGACCTAGTAGACGCACATGATACAGCGGAAGAAGAACAGACATGGATCAAAGCTAAATTAGCAGATTTAGAAGACAGATCCAGACGCAATAATGTTAAGATCCGTGGAATACCAGAAAATGTGCAACCTGCAGATCTACGTACCTATGCATCTGCAATGCTAACCACCCTTATGCCAGAAATACCGGCCATAGAACTGTCCATAGACAGGATACACAGATTGCCTAAACCCTCATTTATCCCAGAAAATGTACCCAGAGATGTATTATTCAGAATGCACTTCTACCAATCAAAAGAGCGCCTGATGACAATTACACGTAAAGGGGAGCACCGTGACACAGAATATGCTGCACTACAATTCTATGTGGATCTGTCACAATTCACCTTGCAGCTGCGCAAGAATCTGAATAACATCACTAAAGCATTAAGGAACCATAGCATTACCTACAAATGGGGATATCCAACTAAACTGTTAATTACTAAAGACGGAGTGAACCATGTAATCACATCCCCATCTAAAGGATACAAATTGCTGCAAAAATGGAAAATCATCTCAGATGAACATACCTCCTCCTCTGACGATAGGAACCTCAACAAAGTCCCTCCAGATTGGCAGCAAGCCGCAGCTTACAAATAACAACAGCCACTCTAAGCCTAAAATGGTAGGCCTCATATCTTTAGCCCAACACAGGGCCCCGCTCATTGGAGCTTATACCACACTACAAGCTCCCAAAACCTGAGCAGACATGGTCTGCACAAGGGTTACCGTAACCCTCCTTTTAAGTTTCAACCTGTTCGGTTTTCTTTTTTTGTTTCGCTTTCCATTTTTCCCTATTTTACAGGAACTATTCCCACCATTCTATCCAGAGGAATTCAGTGAATATCCTTACCACGTTCAAGATACTCAAGGAATCAACATGAATGTCCACAAGAAGAGCAAAAGAACAACGTCAAGAAACATACAACCCTCCACCACTCCTAACTGTGAGTACGTTTCTTATCAAACACAAGCACACCGCTTAAAATACCAAGATGCCAATTAACATTCTCTCAGTAAATGCCCATGGCTTAAACCACCCAGCTAAGAGAGCATCTCTATGGAGAGAGGCAGATACATCTAAATGTGACATACTATGCGTCCAAGAGACCCACTTCCACCAAAAGGCACCACCTAAATGCTCACATAAATCTTTCCAACATTTTTTCTTCTCTAACATGCCAGCAAAAAAAAGAGGAGTGATGATTGCAGTAAAGGATACTATCGCTTTTAACCTAATCTCCACTACGACGGACACAGCAGGTCGGTATCTCATTATAATATGCGATATCAACAACATCCGATACACCCTACTCAATGTTTATGTACCCAATAAACGGCAAATCAAATTTTTACATGGGCTCATGAGGAAAGTAAAGAACTTACATCAAGGCTCTCTCATAATATGCGGGGACTTTAACATCGTTCCGGATCCACAAATGGACTCTACTACAGCCCCCACTAAAAGAACATATTCTCTAAACAATTTTTTACGATCACATGACTTATTTGACACTTGGCGCTGTCTGCACGCCAATGAAAAGGATTATTCTTTCTTTTCACATAGACACTGTACATATACGAGAATTGACCTGATCCTAACAGACAAGTGGCTATTGCAAAAAGTGACTCAAGTAAAAATAGGAACAATAGCGTGGTCAGACCATGCTCCTGTTCTAATTACACTTAAAGACTCTTACCCTACCAATGCCGCTTATATGTGGCGCGCCAACTCCCACATCACCCAAAACCCTAAAACCAAAAAATTATTGGAAGACCACTTGTCCAGTTACTTTCGGGTCAATTCACCATCTACAAATGATGCCTTTCTGTTATGGAATGCCCATAAGGCATATATAAGAGGAATATTTATACAAATAGGAGCAAGACTCAGGAAGCAGCGGCAGCAAAAAATCGCAAATTTACTAAAAGAAATTGACACTTTAGAAGCTCTTAATAAAAACAACCCCACCACATCTATAAGCACTAAACTTACTGAATTAAGACACAATCTCAGAATAGTATTAATTCAAATACACGAACAAACAGAAAAACAATCAAAAGCGTCCTTCTACTCCACCAGCAATAAAGCTGGTAAAGCATTAGCAAGGAGGATACAAGGACAACGCTTTAAGACCAAAGTAGCCCACATTATACATCCGAACACAAAGCAAAAAATATATGATCCACAAGGTATTGCAGACGCATTTAGTGACTATTATGGTTTCCTATATAACCTACACAAAGATGATAAAACACCGCAACCCACACCAGAAACAATAAATGATTTTCTTTCCAACATAGATCTTCCCACACTCACACCATCCCAACTACAAACGCTCAACTTACCATTTTCCATAACAGAACTACTAAACACTATAAAAACACTCCCAAACAACAAATCACCAGGACCAGATGGTCTAACAGGCGAGTATTATAGAAATTTCCAGTCGATTTTAAGTCCATACCTCCTTGAGATGTACGATAGAGCTGCTGCCTCTGCTTCCTTCCCTCCTGAAATGCTCGAAGCAATTATTGTGACATTACCTAAGCCTGGGAAGACCCCGGATCAACCCCAAAATTTCCGACCAATTTCATTATTAAACAACGATTTGAAAATCTACGCCAAAATGATAGCACTTAGAATGATAGATATACTCCCCACCTTAATTGACTCAGACCAATCAGGTTTCACAAAAGGAAGACAGGCATCAGATGCGACCAGACGCCTAATAAATATAATCCACATAGCTAGGAGAACTCGAACGCCTTCTCTGCTTCTAGCATTGGATGCAGAGAAGGCGTTTGATAGGGTACATTGGTTATACCTGTCGCAAACCCTAGAGAAATTCGGACTAACAGGACACATCCTATCCGCCATCCAGGCCTTGTACACTGTTCCTTCAGCGAGAGTATATACATCAGGCATGTTATCTAGATCCTTCGGGATTTCAAATGGCACGAGGCAGGGGTGCCCCCTATCCCCCCTCATTTTCAATTTACTTATGGAACCACTAGCAGCCAAAATTAGACAATCACCTCAAATACAAGGTTTTATGATCAATAAACGTAAACACGTCATAAGTCTTTTTGCTGATGATGTGATTCTGATGCTTACTGATCCGGTGTCTTCCTTGGAAAAAGTATGCTCCTTACTCAGGGACTACGGCAAAGTATCATATTATAAAGTGAACGATACCAAATCATACATACTAGATATAGGGGTATCCCAACAAAACAAAATAGAGCTACAAACTAAATACCCATATATATGGAACAACCACATGATCAATTATTTAGGGATTAACCTTACCTCACATCCCGAACAACTGTTTAAAGCAAACTATCTGCCACTTGAAGCGAAAGTAAAAGAAGGAACACAAAAACTTAGCAAATTTATACTATCATGGTCAGGTAGACTCGCAGCATTTAAGATGCAAGTATTACCTCAAATATTGTATGTTTTTCGAACAATTCCCATACCAGCACCAAAAACCTTTTTTAAAAATCTACAACGTAGACTAACTACCTTTTTATGGGAGGGCAAAAAAGCACGCAGCTCCTTCTCCAAACTCAGCAAAGCAAAAAAAGCGGGAGGAGTAGGAGCTCCAATTTTTGGGGACTACCACATGGCAGCAGTATTAGCGCAGATCAGAGGGTGGTTTCCTAATCATGCAACACCACTATGGGGAACCCTAGAACAATCTCAAATACCAGGAGGGAACCTATACCACTTCATTCTAGCCTCACCTTTCCAAATCCAAAAATATAATCACTTATCCCCCACAATACTAGCAACACAAGCTTGCTGGAAAAAATTAACTGCAATTAATCCTATACCAATACCCACTATTCATCTAGATATACCCATTGAAACAATAGCAATAAATGTCCCTAACTTATGTTTAAACAAGTGGTCGTCTATAGGAATAAAATGGATATCCAACCTATTCAAAGATAATAAATTAAAATCTTTTATACAATTACAATTAGAATTTGACCTTCCAGCCTCTGAACAATTTAACTATATACGAATATCTTCTTTCCTCAGGAACAAAAAATTCCTAAATGCAAGTTATTTTGGAAAATACATATCTACCTTACCTCCACAGCGAATCGCAAAGGAGGAATTTCGCTGTTCTATGATTTTTTTGGCAACAAATCTACCCTAGAAAAATCTAATCCTTTGATAGCATGGGAAAGAGACCTAGAAACATCTTATACTGACAACCAGTGGCACAAAGCATTACAATACACATACTCAGCCACCAAAAGTACAAACTTGTGGGAACTATCCCATAAAATTACACAAAGGTGGTATTTAACACCATATAGGATGGCGAAATTTGATCCCTCAACACCTCCATTATGCTGGAGGAATTGTTTACAGACAGGAACACTATTCCACATTTTGTGGACATGTGGGAAATTAGCAGCATTCTGGCCCAAAATATTCATAATTCTCCAACAAGTCATAGGAACAACCATACAACTCTCACCAGAATTAGCTATATTAAACTTAGGCATCGAAAACATCCCCTACCTATTCAGATCATTTACTACACACTTATTCCTAGCAGCCAAGTTGGTGATACTTAGACTCTGGAGATCCCCTAATCTCCCAGACATCGCAGATGTAGTCCGCACACTCACAACTCACTTTACCTATGAAAGCATGCTAGCCTATAGAGAAGGGAAATACGCAGAATTCCTTAAACATTGGGAACCATGGATAGAATGGTATAAAAACTATAATAAAACACAAAACAACATTTCTAGTGGACATAAAATGGGAAAATAAAACCATAAATTATAATTATATATTGAAAAAATGTTTCTACATAAGTAAAAATCAACACAGAAACCCATACTCAAGAAAATAGTTCCTACTCCCCTCTTCTTCCCCCACCTTTTTGATTTCTTTTAATTTTTATTTTAATCCTATAATTCCCCAGTTTCAAGTTAATTCTTCTAACAGTTTATTTCTCATTACATGAGAAGATGATAGTATGCAATGCTGGATATATACATTTAACTTACAATAAAGGGAATGGTAGAAGATACAAAACAAGTGGTTCCTCACTCCCGGTCGCAGTTAGTTCCCAGAGGGGCGACCGGGAAGGAGGGACAACCCAAAGGTTAAGAGGAATGATAAGTGTTGTTATAGATAACGTCTTATAAAACAAATATCTGTACCTTTCTTTTTTCATTGAAATATGTACTTGTAATGTACTAACTCTTAAAGGCTTTTCATCTTCTGTAATACTGAAAATTGAATAAAAACTATTGATGAAAAAAAAAAAAAAAATCCCCTTAGAGGTTCCAAAATTCATAAATTGTTATATGGGATGACGGCAATGACACATCCACACCACCGAGGCCATTTGTATATATAAAACTGCTGTCTAAAGTCAACATGGGAAAGCGAATGAGGAGGACACGCTCTGACACACAGGGGAGTTCTGACACACAAGGGGGCTCTGACACACACAGGGAGGCTCTGACACACACAGGGGGGCTCTGACACACAGGGGGGTTCTGACACACAAGGGGGCTCTGACACACAAGGGGGGCTCTGACATACAGGGGGGCTCTGACATACAGGGGGGCTCTGACTTGCAGGGGAGCTCTGACACACAGGGGAGATCTGACACACAGGGGGGCTCTGACACACACAGGGGAGCTCTGACACACAAGGGGGCTCTGACACACAGGGGAGCTCTGACACAAAGGGGGGCTCTGACACACAAGGAGGGCTCTGACACACACACAGGGGAGCTCTGACACACAAGGGGCTCTGACACACACAGGGGGGCTCTGACACACAGGGGGGTTCTGACACACAGGGGAGCTCTGACACACAGGAGGGCTCTGACACACAGGGGCGCTCTGACATACAGGGGCGCTCTGACACACAGGAGAGCTCTGACACACGGGGGGGCTCTGACACACAGGGGGCTCTGATTCCCAACATCTATGGAAATTGCAGCTTGCTGAAATAATGTTTCCCCATCCCTTGTCCCCAGTCTGCACATGTACAGAGCTCTAAGCTAACACCCCAGCTCTTTGCTGGGAATGTGGGGCTGACACTGCAGGGGAGGGCTCAATAGACTGACAGGAGGCTGGGCTAATAGGGACAGGTATTTTTTTTCATTGCACCCAGCTTAATTTAGGCAAATAATATAGTAAGTACACTGCTGTTAGTGAGGCATATCCTGTGTTCAGGATAGGAGACAGCTGGCGGGAGTTAGTTAAGCACTGGATCCCCTCCCCATACACAAGTACTAGATGGATCAGCAGAGAACATTAACAACGAAAAGTCCCAGTATATATTCCCAACATATATAAGAATTGTTCTTCTCTTTTAGTAAACCTGCTCTGCAAAGTACAGGGCGGGTTTACAGCACAGCCAGGTACAGATGGAAGGCAGTTTGGAAGCAGTGGGGACTCACATGGAAGAAAGATGAAATCCATCCTGTGAGATCTTCATGTTGGGAGAGCCGTGTAATGTATGCAGGGGGCGGGATGCAATGATCGGGACTGCACTGTTGTGTTATCATCTTGCTCCGCCCACCTGTAGAGGAGCTCTCAGTGTCACAGCCCGATCCAGCCAGACTGATGAGAAATCAAGCCCGGGAGAGTGAATTCTTCTCCCTCTGTGCCAGGATGTGGTTGCCGCTGTAGAGTGGAGGCAAGCAATATGTATGGGCGCATCCTCAGCCCACTTTTTGGGCAGGCTGTAGCATTGAGTGAAGCCATAACCTAAATATACTCTGCCCAGATTCCTCTGCATACTGCTGCAGGCAACCCAGCGCCCCTCCCACACCCCGCCCAGGGCAGCCGCCCCTCCCGCCCACCCCTTGTACCGGCCCTGCCACATACCTCAATATTTAATCAGAGTAGAGACCAAGTTTCCATGTGATTCATTGTAAAGTACTCCCATGAAATAAAGAGTAGACAAAATTGTCCATAGATGACATCACTCCATCAAATATACAAGGACCCGTCCACACTCAATTTAATAAATTAAATGCCAAAGTGTAATGTTCCACTCGATATAAAAATTAAGCAATAAGAAAAAGGCAAAATCAATATTTAATGCAAACAAAGGCAGCATAGAAATGCTTGTATCGTATAGTGTGGCTTACCCTTCATAATATGATACAAATATACACTGGCTAATGACCACGGCTGGAATGGCAGATCAGCGTGCATGGTGGCCATGGCTCTTTATAAAGAAGGGAAATGGTACTCCCAGCCGAGTCATGTGTCCCCCACGCTCCACTCACGCGCCATACAAAGATAGGGCGGATGCCAGAATGAAATATATAAGACGAATATATACAAACCAAGAAAGAAACAAACATCACAACCAACAGTAGGGTAGCACCGCCCATCGACACCCAACACCACACATGATGCATACCATCCTGCAGGGAGCCACATACGAGGTCACAGAGGACAGAGAGAAGTCCTAACCACAGCCCAAGACAGTCAAAACCATGGGGGGAAGACAGAAAAAAAGGGGATGTGAAGAACACCAAAACTCACAAAATAATAAAATAAATTAAATAAAATATTGTCCCCCAGGCTTCTTCTCCACTGTGTTTACACATCAACATTGTGGTATTTTTTTTTATCAACAAAATACAATGTATACATAATCTAACCATTAACAGATCTTATGGACGTAAATTAAACGAATAACCAAAATATATATAATTCTATCCTAACTGCCTCAAACCCATGATTATGTGAGATAATGGTATACAGTGAGGCAACATCCACTGTTGCCAGGAAGCAACTATCCTTCCACTGTATATTACAAAGCAAATTTAAGACCTGTGTGGAATCTCTTGAAACAGAAAGTAGAAAATATCGTATTTTTTAAAATAATTTTGGTCTTTTTTCATTTGTATAGCAAAAGATAAAAACCCAGTGGTGATCAAATTCCACCAAAAGAAAGCTCTATTTGTGTAAAAAAATATAATAAATTTTATTTGGGTACAGCATTGCATGACTGCACAATTATCAGTTAAAGTAGAGCAGTGCCGATTAGCAAAAAGTGTCCTGGTCATGAAGGGGGTAAAACCTTCCAAAGCTGAAGTGGTTGACTTTGTATTAAATAATTTTTTAACACTGTAGTGTCTTCTTTAAAATGTATTTTTATGTTGTGGCTTGGTGCATGGTGTGCAGCCCTCGGTACTTTCGGCTTCAATACTCTTATGGGCAAGCGCCAGAACAGGAAGAGGAGACAGCCCATTTATGGCCCCTCTGCTGCCGACATTAAGCGTTTTTTCACAGGGTCTTTAGATGGCGCCGGAACCGTCTCCCTGTCGGTCGGAGCCTCGGATGCCTATGCAGTTGAGCTTTTGCAGCTGCCCACTGTCTCCTGGGGGTCAGACGGGATGTCCCCCCGCTCCAGAAGCCTCTTTCAGGCATCTGTCTGCTCCAGAGATGGCTGGGAGTGGGAATCCTACATAGAAGCTCTACCTACCTGTCAGGGATGGGCTCAGGCCTTCCTTCTCTAAGCTGGCTGCTAACTGTCGGCTAATTGCCAGCTCCCATCTCTCTCCACAGTTACTCAGCTGTTGATGATATCCTGCTCGTCAGTCCTGCCTACTTAAGCCATCCAGTCCAGAAGAGCTCTGCCTTCACCTTGGTCAACATCACAGAAACTTTCTCCTGCGATCCTGTTCAAGACTTGCTTTGCTGACGTCCCTTCTGGCTTTAGATCCTGCTTGCTGTTGCACTACATTGATCCCTGACTTCTGGCTTGGCTGACTATCCAGTTACCGAACTTTGGCTATGTTTTGACTACAGTTGTTCTTTTTACTTTTATTATTAAACAAGCTTGATTTAACTGTACTTCTGTCTCGGCCTGATTTCATGGTTTATGACAGTAGGCGAAGGCCATGAATTCAGAAGATGCAGTCAATCCACTTGTTGATACTATTTTTTCCAGATTGGATGAACTGGATCAGTTTGCCATGCGGCTCAGGAGCGTTACAAACACTCCTGAGCTGCATGGCTCACCTGGAACCTCCCACTGTGGCCACCCTGATATAACCTATGTTGCAGGCCAACCCTGCTGCTGCTCAAGTCTCTGTGCAGGCACCCGCCTCGAGTATTACCTCTATAAGAGGTATGTCTGGTTCCACTCCACTTCCCCAGTTATTCGGGGGTGATCCAGTCTAATGCAGAGGGTTTCTCAACCAGGTTGAGATATACTTTGAGATGCTGCCCCAGGCGTTTCCCACACATAGAAGCAACATAGGTTTTGTGATATCTTTGCTTTTTGAGATAGCCTTGGCCTGTGCAAACCCTCTATGGGAGACACAAAAACATGTTGTCTTGAGCTACCCTGAGTTTGTGGCTTTGTTTGAAAGGGTATTTGATATTCCCACACGCTCCGCTTCTGCTGCCAAGTGCCTCATGTCCATCGAACAGAGTACGAGAACTTTTGCCGACTACGCCCTTGAATTCCGTACTCTGGCAGCAGAGGTTACGTGGAACAATGAGGCCCTCGTGGCTGCTTTTTTTTCATGGTCTCTCGGATACCATCAAGGATGAGATAGCAGCCCGAGATATATCCACTGAGCTGGAGAAGTTGATCCCATTTGCCATTCTCATTAACTCCAGACTCAGAGAAATACTCTCTTTTAAGGAGCGCTTGCGAAAGCCTCCTGTATGTTTGTCTCCGAGCTTTGCAGTCCCACCCATGCCTCCCTCACCTCCCATGCCTCCTGGTACAGAGTCGGTCAGTGAAGGTGAACCCATGCACTTGGGCTTTTCGCTTCTGCAGATGAGAGAACCTTTAGGAGGAAGAAGAGATTGTGCCTTTATTTTGACCAGGCAGGTCACTTTTTGAAGTCTTGTCCTAACCGTCCAGGGAACGCCCGAACCTTGAGTTCCTGTCATAGACATACCTTAGGTGGCGTTGTTTCGTCCCCAGTTATCCAGAAGGATAAGCCCCTGGTTCTTGTTACCCTGTCTTGGGCTGAGTCACCCATCGAGATATAGGCTCTAATTGACTCTGGGGCTGCAGGCCAGTTCATTGATGCTGCCTTGGTATTAAAGCACTCGATTCCGCTGCAGCTGCCTGACACTTGCCATTGAGGCTCTTGACGGGAGACCTCTACAGCCTGACCATGTGACTCATGAGTCTGTTCTGTTGTCCATGGTCGTAGGGGCTCTTCACCATGAGATAATTAAATTCCAAGTTATTTCCTCACTTAAATTTCCGCTGGTTATTGGTTATCCTTGGTTACAGAGGCACAACCCTTCTTTTGATTGACTCCGTGCTGAGGTTCTCTCCTGGTCACCACTATGCAGTGAGACATGCTTCCAAAAGGTAGCCAAGGTCCTGTGCACCTCTTCACTCTCCTCCTTGCCGGAGGAGTACCAGGATTTTAGCGCTGTCTTTGACAAAGGTCAAGCCGATTGTTTGCCTCCACACTGGCCGTATGATTGTGCAATTGACCTTCAACCTGGTGCCATACCCCCTCGTGGTCGGGTTTACCCTTTGTCGGTCTTGGAGGATAATGCCATGGAGGAGTATGTTGCAGACGCACTTTCTTAAGGTTTCATCCGCAAATCCTCAACTCCTGCTGGTGCTGGTTTCTTCTTTCTGAAGAAGAAGAGTGGTGAACTGAGACCTTGTATTCATTATAGGGGTCTCAATCGTTTCACGACTAAGAATGCCTATCCGATTCCGTTGATTACGGAAGTATTTGACCGCCTCAAGGGAGCAACAGTTTTCATGAAGCTGGATTTGAGAGGGGCATACAATCTCTTGAGAATTAAGGAGGGCGACGAGTGGAAAACTGCGTTTAATACCAGAACAGGACATTATGAGTACTAGGGATGAGCAGGATGCCTTTGGCCAATTATGGCTCATAGGGGTTAAATCCACGGCCCACACTATATAAGGCTGCCTGCATGTCGGCCTTGTGTAGTGTGTTGCTGGCGTTAGATTGAGCAGGCAGTCCGTTCCTGGTGTACTGTCAGACTGATATATATATATATATATATATATATATATATATATATATATATATATATACAGTGGCTTGCGAAAGTATTCGGCCCCCTGTATCCACTTTAGCTACATCTCACTGCAGTCCATTCCTGGTGTACTGTTTCTAATCTAATCTACAGTCTACAGGCAGGCAGGTGATTCAGTTAGCTGCAGTGTATTTAATAATTTTATATATATATATATATATATATATATATATATATATATATACAGTCAGACTGGTATATATATATATATATATTTATATATCCACTGTATCCAGTTTAGGTATATCTCTCTGCAGACCATTCCTGGTGTACTGTTTCTAATATACTTCAGGCAGGCAGTTGATTCAGTTAGGTGCAGTGTATTTAGTATTTATATAAATATATATATATACATCCCGGCATATATATGTATTATATACTGTATCCTGTGTAGCTAGATCTGACTGCAGGCCATTCCTGGTGTACGTATTCAAATACACTTTCAGGCAGGCGGGCCAGTCAGGTTATTCAGTGATCTGCAGTGCATAAAATATATATACTGTTATATATATATATATATCCACTGTATTCTAGTATAGCCAAGCCTATATCTGACTGCAGGCCATTGCTGGTGTATGTTTTCAAATACACTTTCAGGCAGGCAGGCAGGCAGGCAAGTGATTCAGTGATCTGCAGAGCATGAAATATATATACAGTCTCCAACATAAATATATCCACTGCATTCCAGCCTAGCCAAGCCTATATCTGACTGCAGGCCATTGCTGGTGTACGTTTTCAAATACACTTTCAGGCAGGCAGGCAAGTGATTCAGTGATCTGCAATGCATAAAATATATATACAGTCTCCAACATATATATATATATATATATATATATATCCACAGGGATCTGGGGGGTCCCCTTGTAAAAGGGGGCTTCCAGATTCCAATAAGCCCCCCCGCCCGCAGACCCCCACAACCACCGGGCAAGGGTTGTGGGGATGAGGCCCTTGTCCCCATCAACATAGGGACAAGGTGTTTTGGGGGCTACCCCAAAGCACCCTCCCAATGTTGAGGGCATGTGGCCTGGTACGGTTCAAGAGGGGGGGGTGCTCTCTCGTCCCCCCTCTTTTCCTGCGGCCTGCCAGGTTGCGTGCTTGGATAAGGGTCTGGTATGGATTTTTGGGGGGACCCCACGCCAATTTTTTTAAAAATTTTGGCGCTGGGTTCCCCTTAAAATCCATACCAGACCTCAGACCTGAAGGGTCTGGTATAGATTTTGAGGGGGAGCCCACGCCATTTTTTTTTTTCATTTTGGCCGGGGTTGCCCTAATATCCATACCAGACCTGAAGGGCCTGGTATGGAATTTAGGGGGACCCCCCACATATTTTTTTTTTTTTTAATTTTGGTTCGGGGTTCCCCTGTGGGGAATTCCCATGCCGTTTTTATGAATGAACTTTTATGTGTATTGTCGGACCGGCAATTCTTTAATAGCCGCAAGTAGTTTTAAATGACTTTTTTTCCTTTGAAATGTCATTTTGCTGTCAGACTGTTCTAAACATGGGAAACATGCGCCCCTTTACAGGCATACTATAGACACCCCCCAGGTACGAAATTTAAAGGAATATTACACTTTTATTGTTTCACTCAAAGCATTATTAAAATCACTGCTCCCGAAAAAAGGGCAGTTTTTAAAACTTTTTTTTGCATTGATCCATGGCCCCTGGGGCAGGACCCAGGACCCAAACACTTTTTATGACAATAGCATGCATATAAGCCTTTAAAATTTGCACTTTTGATTTCTCCTATAGACTTTTAAAGGGTGTTCTGCAGCTTTCGAATTTGTCGCGAACACCCCAAATTGTTCGCTGTTCGGCGAACTTGCGAACAGCCGATGTTCGAGTCGAACATGAGTTTGACTCGAACTCGAAGCTCATCCCTACATTCCAGTCTAGCCAAGCCTATACCTGACTATAGGCCATTCCTGGTGTACGTATTCAAAGACACTCTCAGGCAGGCAGGCCAGGCATGTGATTCATTGATCTGCAGTGCATAAAGATATATGTACAGTCTCCTACATATACTTTATATCCACTGCATTCTAGTCTAGCCAAGCCTATACCTGACTACAGGCCATTCCTGGTGTACATTTTCAACAACACTTTCAGGCAGGCAGGCAGGTGATTCAGTGATCTGCAGTGCATAAAATATACTGTCTTCTACATATATATCCACTGCATTCTAGTCTAGCCAAGCCTATACCTGACTGCAGGCCATTCCTGGTGTAATTCTTCTAGTAAACTTCATGCGGTGTTTTGCTAATCAAATTTTACATCATGTCTGGAAGGCCACCAAGGAAAGGCAGATGCTCATAGGCCGCTAAAAGAGGGCAAGCAGGCTCTGTGTCTACAGCCAACAGTTAGGGATGAGCCGAACACCCCCCTGTTCGGTTCGCACCAGAACATGCGAACAGGAAAAAAGTTTGCTCGAACACGCGAACACCGTTAAAGTCTATGGGACACGAACATTAATATTTAAAAGTGCTAACTTTAAAGGCTTATATGCAAGTTATTGTCATAAAAAGTGTTTGGGGACCTGGGTCCTGCCCCAGGGGACAAGGATCAATGCAAAAAAAAGTTTTAAAAAAGGCCGTTTTTTCAGGAGCAGTGATTTTAATAATGCTTAAAGTCAAACAATAAAAGTGTAATATCCCTTTAAATTTCGTACCTGGGGGGTGTCTATAGTATGCTTGTAAAGGGGCGCATGTTTCCTGTGTTTAGAACAGTCTGACAGCAAAATCACATTTCGAAGGAAAAAAAAGCCATTTAAAACTACCCGCGGCTATTGCATTGCCGACAATACACATAGAAGTTCATTGATAAAAACGGCATGGGAATTCTCCACAGGGCAACCCTGAACCAATATTAAAAAAAAAAGACGTGGGAGACCCCCTAAATTCCATACCAGGCCCTTCAGGTCTGGTATGGATATTAAGGGGAACCCCGGCCAAAATTTAAAAAAAAATGACGTGGGGTTCCCCCTAAATTCCATACCAGACCCTTCAGGTCTGGTATGGATTTTAAGGGGAACCCCGCGCCAAAAAAAAAAAAAGAAAACGGCGTGGGGTCCCCCCAAAAATCCACACCAGACCCTTATCCGAGCACGCAACCTGGCAGGCCGCAGGAAAACCGTACCAGGCCACATGCCCTCAACATTGGGAGGGTGCTTTGGGGTAGCCCCCCAAAATACCTCGTCCCCATGTTGATGAGGACAAGGGCCTCATCCCCACAACCCTGGCCGGTGGTTGTGGGGGTCTGCGGGCGGGGGGCTTATCGGAATCTGGAAGCCCCCTTTAACAAGGGGACCCTCAGATCCCGGCCCCCCCGCTGTGTGAAATGGTAAAAATGTCAAAAATGTTAAAAATGACAAGAGACAGTTTTTGACAATTCCTTTATTTAAATGCTTCTTCTTTCTTCCTTCATCTTCTTCTGGTTCTTCTGGCTCTTCTGGTTCTTCCTCCGGCGTTCTCGTCCAGCATCTCCTCCGCGGCATCTTCTATCTTCTTCTCCTCGGGCCGCTCCGCACCCATGGCATGAGGGGAGGCTCCCGCTCTTCTCTTCATCTTCTTCTTCATCCTCTCCTCTTCTTTCTTCTTCTCTTCTTCATTTTCTTCTCCGGGCCGCTCCGCATTCATGCTGGCATGAAGGGAGGCTCCCGCTGTGTGACGGCGTCTCTTCGTCTGACGGCTCTTAAATAATGGGGGGCGGGGCCACCCGGTGACCCCCGCCCCCCTCTGATGCACGGTGACTTGACAGGGACTTCCCTGTGACGTCACGGGGAATGCCACAGGGAAGTCCCGTCATGTCCCGTGCGTCAGAGGGGGCGGGGTCACCGGGTGGCCCCGCCCCGTTATTTAAGAGCCGTCAGACGAAGAGACGCCATCACACAGCGGGAGCCTCCCTTCATGCCAGCATGAATGCGGAGCGGCCCGGAGAAGAAAATGAAGAAGAGAAGAAGAAAGAAGAGGAGAGGATGAAGAAGAAGATGAAGAGAAGAGCGGGAGCCTCCCCTCATGCCATGGGTGCGGAGCGGCCCGAGGAGAAGAAGATAGAAGACGCCGCGGAGGAGATACTGGACGAGAACGCCGGAGGAAGAACCAGAAGAGCCAGAAGAACCAGAAGAAGATGAAGGAAGAAAGAAGAAAGAAGAAGCATTTAAATAAAGGAATTGTCAAAAACTGTCTCTTGTCATTTTTAACATTTTTGACAGTTTTTTAGTGAAATGGTAGGGGTAAGTACCCCCTTACCATTTCACACAGGGGGGGGGCGGGATCTGGGGGTCCCCTTGTTAAAGGGGGCTTCCAGATTCCGATAAGCCCCCCGCCCGCAGACCCCCACAACCACCGGCCAGGGTTGTGGGGATGAGGCCCTTGTCCTCATCAACATGGGGACAAGGTGTTTTGGGGGGCTACCCCAAAGCACCGTCCCAATGTTGAGGGCATGTGGCCTGGTACGGTTCAGGAGGGGGGGGCGCACTCTCGTCCCCCCTCTTTTCCTGCGGCCTGCCAGGTTGCGTGCTCGGATAAGGGTCTGGTATGGATTTTTGGGGGGACCCCACACCGTTTTTTTTTTTTTTTTGGCGCAGGGTTCCCCTTAAAATCCATACCAGACCTGAAGGGTCTGGTATGGAATATAGGGGGAACCCCACGTCATTTTTTTTTTTTTAATTTTGGCCGGGGTTCCCCTTAATATCCATACCAGACCTGAAGGGCCTGGTATGGAATTTAGGGGGTCTCCCACGTCATTTTTTTTTTTTTTAATTTTGGTTCGGGGTTGCCCTGTGGGGAATTCCCATGCCGTTTTTATCAATGAACTTCTATGTGTATTGTCGGCAATGCAATAGCCGCGGGTAGTTTTAAATGGCTTTTTTTCCTTCGAAATGTAATTTTGCTGTCAGACTGTTCTAAACACAGGAAACATGCGCCCCTTTACAGGCATACTATAGACACCCCCCAGGTACGAATTTTAAAGGGATATTACACTTTTATTGTTTGACTTTAAGCATTATTAAAATCACTGCTCCTGAAAAAATGGCCGTTTTTAAAACTTTTTTTTGCATTGATCCATGTCCCCTGGGGCAGGACCCAGGTCCCCAAACACTTTTTATGACAATAACTTGCATATAAGCCTTTAAAATGAGCACTTTTGATTTCTCCCATAGACTTTTAAAGGGTGTTCCGCGGCATTCGAATTTGCCTCGAACACCCCAAATTGTTCGCTGTTCGGCGAACTTGCGAACAGCCAATGTTCGAGTCGAACATGAGTTCGACTCGAACTCGAAGCTCATCCCTACCAACAGTGCTGGTCGTGGACACGGTGCATCCTCAGCACGTGGCCGTGGGGCACGCTTGTCCCTTTTTCCGTCATCTGGCCGTGTTGAGCCACAACATGCAGAAGAGTTGGTAGAGTGGATCACAAAGCTGTTCTCATCCTCCTCATCCTCTGTCACCCAGGCTAAGACAAGTTTGGCTGCCAATGCAGCTACCAAAGTGGCCTATTCCATTGGCTCAATGGCATCAGTCAGTCCTTCCCTAGCCCCACCATCATGTCCTGAGGAGTCCCCCGAACTGTTTGACCACAGTGTCGGGTACATGTTGCAGGAGGATGCGCAGAGTTTTGAAGGCTCGGATAATGTTACCCAGGTTGAGGATGAAGGCAGTAACGTGAGCCCAGAGAGAGGGGGTGACCAAGAAGGGCAAGAAATTGTCAGTCAAGTTCGAGGAGGGAGGGAATGATGAGGTCACTGACTCTACGTGGGTGCCTGATAGAAGAGGGGAGGAGGAGGAGGAGGCACATCTCCAATGATGCAGGATGCCCTCCAGGGGCCAGCTTAAGGACAGCCAACCGACTGCATCACACCGCAGAGCTCCGCATGTGCAGGGCGCTGCTGACTCCACTAGTTTTTTCAAAAGCTCTTTGGTGTGGGCCTTTTTTGAGATGTGTGCAGAAGATCGCACCATTGCTGTTTGCAACATATGTCTGAAGTGTATCAAGCATTGCCAAAACAGCAGCTGCTTGGGCACCACATGCTTGACCAGACATACTGTATGTCGAGCTCCCATGCAGTCTGTTGGCAACAGTACTTAACCACTTGAGCCCCGGACCATTATGCTGCCTAAGGACCAGAGGTCTTTTTCCAATTTGGCACTGCGTCGCTTTAACTGCTAATTACACGGTCATGCAATGCTGTACCCAAACAAAATTTGCGTCCTTTTCTTCCCACAAATAGAACTTTCTTTTGATGGTATTTGATCACCTCTGCGGTTTTTATTTTTTGCGCTATAAACAGAAAAAGACCGAAAATTTGGAAAAAAAATGATATTTTCTACTTTTTGTTATAAAAAAATTCCAATAAACTCAATTTTAGTCATACATTTAGGCCAAAATGTATTCGGCCACATGTCTTTGGTAAAAAAAATGTCAATAAGCGTATATTTATTGGTTTGCGCAAAAGTTATAGCGTCTACAAACTAGGGTACATTTTCTGTAATTTACACAGCTTTTAGTTTATGACTGCCTATGTCATTTCTTGAGGTGCTAAAATGGCAGGGCAGTACAAAACCCCCCCAAATGACCCCATTTTGGAAAGTAGACACCCCAAGGAAATTGCTGAGAGGCATGTTGAACCCATTGAATATTTATTTTTTTTGTCCCAAGTGATTGAATAATGACAAAAAAAAAAAAAATATTTACAAAAAGTTGTCACTAAATGATATATTGCTCACACAGGCCATGGGCCTATGTGGAATTGCACCCCAAAATACATTCTGCTGCTTCTCCTGAGTATGGGGATACCACATGTGTGGGACTTTTTGGGAGCCTAGCTGCGTACGAGGCCCCGAAAACCAATCACCGCCTTCAGGATTTCTAAGGGTGTAAATTTATGAATTCACTCTTCACTGCCTATCACAGTTTCGGAGGCCATGGAATGCCCAGGTGGCACAAAACCCCCCCAAATGACCCCATTTTGGAAAGTAGACACCCCAAGCTATTTGCTGAGAGGCATATTGAGTCCATGGAATATTTTATATTTTGACACAAGTTGCGGGAAAGTGACACATTTTTTTTTTTTTTTTGCACAAAGTTGTCACTAAATGATATATTGCTCACACAGGCCATGGGCATATGTGGAATTGCACCCCAAAATACATTTAGCTACTTCTCCTGAGTACGGGGATACCACATGTGTGGGACTTTTTGGGAGCCTAGCCGTGCACGGGACCCCGAAAACCAATCACCGCCTTCAGGATTTCTAAGGTTGAAAATTTGATTTCACTCTTCACTGCCTATCACAGTTTCGGAGGCCATGGAATGCCCAGGTGGCACAAAACCACCCAAATGACCCCATTTTGGAAAGTAGACACCCCAAGCTATTTGCTGAGAGGCATGGTGAGTATTTTGCAGCTCTCATTTGTTTTTGAAAATGAAGAAAGACCAGAAAAAACTTTTTTTTTTTTCTTTTTTCAATTTTCAAAACTTTGCGACAAAAAGTGAGGTCTGCAAAATACTCACTATACCTCTCAGCAAATAGCTTTGGGTGTCTACTTTCCAAAATGGGGTCATTTGGGGGGGTTTGTGCCACCTGGGCATTCCATGGCCTCCGAAACTGTGATAGGCAGTCAAGAGAGAAATCAAAAACTCACGCCCTTAGAAAGCCTGATGGCGGTGCTTGGTTTTCGGGGTTCCGTACGCGGCTAGGCTCCCAAAAAGTCTCACACATGTGGTATCCCCGTACTCAGGAGAAGCAGCAGAATGTATTTTGGGGTGTAATTTCACATATTCCCATGGCATGTTTGAGCAATATATCATTTAGTGACAATTTTGTGCAAAAAAAAAAAAAATTGTCTCTTTCCCGCAACTTGTGTCGCAATATAAAATATTCCATGGACTCGACATGCCTCTCAGCAAATAGCTTGGGGTGTCTACTTTCCAAAATGGGGTCATTTGGGGGGGTTTTGAACTATCCTGGCATTTTATGCACAACATTTAGAAGCTTATGTCACACATCACCCACTCTTCTAACCACTTGAAGACAAAGCCCTTTCTGACACTTATTGTTTACATGAAAAAGTTATTTTTTTTTGCAAGAAAATTACTTTGAACCCCCAAAGATTATATATTTTTTTAAAGCAAATGCCCTACAGATTAAAATGGTGGGTGTTTCATTTTTTTTTTCACACAGTATTTGCGCAGCGATTTTTCAAACGCATTTTTTGGGGAAAAAACACACTTTTTTAAATTTTAATGCACTAAAACACACTATATTGCCCAAATGTTTGATGAAATAAAAAAGATGATCTTAGGCCGAGTACATGGATACCAAACATGACATGCTTTACAATTGCGCACAGTGGCAACAAAATAAATACATTTTTAAAAGCCTTTAAAAGCCTTTAAAGGTTACCACTTTAGATTTACAGAGGAGGTCTACTGCAAAAATTACTGCCCTCGATCTAACCTTCGCGGTGATACCTCACATGCATGGTGCAATTGCTGTTTACGTTTGACGACAGACCACCGCTTGCGTTCGCCTTAGTGCGAGAGCAGGGGGCGACAGGGGTGCATTTTTTTTTTTTTTTCTTTATTATTTTTTTGCTTTTTTATCTTATTTTTAAACTGTTCCTTTCATTTTTATTTTTTTTAATCATTTTTATTGTTATCTCGGGGAATGTAAATATCCCCTATGATAGCAATAGGTAGTGACAGGTACTCTTTTTTGAAAAAATTGGGGTCTATTAGACCCTAGATCTCTCCTCTGCCCTCAAAGCATCTGAACACACCAAGATCGGTGTGATAAAATGCTTCCCCAATTTCCCAATGGCGCTATTTACATCCAGCGAAATCTAAGTCATAAAATGCTCGTAGCTTCCGGTTTCTTAGGCCATAGAGATGTTTGGAGCCACTCTGGTCTCTGATCAGCTCTATGGTCAGCTGGCTGAATCACCAGCTGCATTTTCAGGTTCCCTGTTGAGACAGGAGAGCCAGAGAAAAACACGGAAGACGGTGGGGGGGGGCATTCCCTCCCACGGCTTGTAAAAGCAGTCTAGAGGCTAATTAGCCGCTAGGATTGCTTTTACATGAAAGCCGACCGCTGGCTGAAAAGAATGATACCAAGATGATACCTAAACCTGCAGGCATCATTCTGGTATAACCACTCAAAGTTGTGAATGGCGTACCTGAGGACAAAAAAATGGTTAACAATAAAGCACAGTAAACGGTAAAGTATAAACAATTGCATACCTGAAAAGCAAACATAATAAAACATAATAACAATAAAACATTGCAGAATAGAATACAGTAAAAAAGAGCAGAACAATAGAGAGAATAGAGAGAGAGAGAACAATAAAACGACAACTATTTTTTTTTATTTTATATATATATATATATATATATATATTTTTTTTTTTTACACTTTTTTTGTAACTAACTTTTATAACTGTAACCGGTTCCAGGTTCGGGTTTCTCAAAATGCGATGGCATCTTGGGAGACCCTGTGAAAGTGTGCCTAGTCTGTGGAATGCTGTATCCTACGCTAATACTCAACTAGTGCATAGTAGCGTTCAAAACATTCACCAATGCAAAGACTAGGATTGTCAGGACAGGAGGGACAATAATAGCGGGTGTCATGCCTATATCCGCGCTTGCTGCAGACACAACATCTTTTTTGGGGGGGTTCGCTGGGTAGGGGTACTCGGGAGGACATAAAGAAAATGCCTCTCATGCAGCCGACTGCATTTGGTTGGGGATGTGAATGGGGGCAGTACGGGCACTGCAGAAGCGGTGGGTTCCCAATTAGGATTGGCAAATGCAGCAGGAAGGGCATTATGGGCACGACGGGCCTGTGTTTGTCTTTTTGGTGGCAGCGGGACACTACTTGTGCTTGCCACCTCACCAGCTTGAACTGCACTTATGGGACTCGCCACGTCACCAAGTGTTACTGCAGTGCTGGTTTGACTACGACCGGGGTGTACTAGGCCGCTGGTGCTTGCCAGTTCACCAAAACGCTAGATATTGATCCGTTCAGATACTATACCACTAAGGGTGGTGTACGGTGCGTGCGTGGGTGTTAGCGGTACTGGCGCTAACCTGACGCTGCCTGGGGCTGGTGCTTGCCAGTTCACCAAAATACTACCAAAAAAACTGTTAGCGATCGCAGGGATCAGGCCTGACTCTGCGAACGCTGCAGTTATGCATTTAGTGTTTTGTAAGTGTCAGTGATCGATCGATACTGCACTTGGGTGGGCTCGGCTGGGCCGGGCGGAGGGGCAAAACGCAGGTGCTAGCAGGTATCTGGGCTGATTCTGCTAACACTGCATTTTTGGGAACCCTAAACTGCTGGGGACGCTAGTATAGATCTGATCGGATCAGATATTGATCCGTACAGATATTATACCACTAAGGGAGGCGTATGCTGCGTGCGTGGGTGTTAGCGCTTCTAGCGCTAACCTGACGCTGCCTGGGGCTGGTGCTTGCCAGTTCACCAAAATACTACCAAAAAAACTGTTAGCGATCGCAGGGATCAGGCCTGACTCTGCGAACGCTGCAGTTATGCGTTTAGTGTTTTGCAAGTGACAGTGATCGATCGATACTGCACTTGGGTGGGCTGGGCGGAGGGGCAAAACGCAGGTGCTAGCAGGTATCTGGGCTGATCCCGCTAACACTGCGTTTTTGGGAACCCTAAACTGCTGGGGACGCTAGTATAGATCTGATCGGATCAGATATTGATCTGTACAGATACTATACTACTAAGGGAGGTGTATGCTGCGTGCGTGAGTGTTAGCGGTACTGGCGCTAATCTGACGCTGCCTGGGGCGACGCATATCACCGCCGGGCGAACAGGGGGCTAAACCTTTATTCGATAATAAACGGCGGGTGCCCTGACACTATAAAAAATAAACGAACTAACCAGCGTCACCCGTAACAGTTATACGGTGATCAGTGGTGAAAGGGTTAACTAGGGGGCCATCAAGGGGTTAAAAAATTTATTAGATAGTATATGGGGGTCCCTGTCGCTATAAAACGCTGACGGCTAACCTAAATATTTACCTCCCTAACTAGCGTCACCAGCAACACTAATACAGCGATCAGAAAAATGATCGCTTAGCGACACTGGTGACAGGGGGTGATCAAGGGGTTAAAACGTTATTAGGGGGGGGTTAGGGGGGTACCCTAGACCTAAAGGGGGGTAACAATAACTGTCCCAACACTGTAACTGTCACAAACTGACACTATGCAGTAATCAGAAAAAAAAAAAACTGCTTGGTGTCAGTTTGTGACAGGGGGGGGGTGATCGGGGGGGGGGATCGGGGGGGATCGGGGGGAGATCGGGGTGCTTTGTGTGCCTGGCATGCTCTACTGTGTGTGTGTAGTGTTGTGCACTCACTCACATGTCTTCTCTCCTCGGGCCGGAACGGAAATTACCGAGCCGAGGAGAGATGACATAATTTCCTTTGCTGCTGTTTAGCATACAGCAGCAAAGGAATGATTTGATTGGCCGGCGGCGATCGCGAGGGGGGGGGCCACGAACGGATGGTCTCCCCCTCACCTCTGATCGCCGCTGGACAAAAGACGACCGCCTCGGGCACCGGGGGGGTCCGATCGGACCCCCCACCCGCGGAAGGCAAATCACGTACATGTACGTGATTTTGCCTGTCCGTGCCACCTTGCCGACGTACATCGGCGTGAGGCGGTCGTCAAGTGGTTAAAAGACCCACTCCAAAGAACAAGGCAGACCTCTCCTTGCTCCTCATCAGCTGTGATCTCCAACCCCACTATACCTTCAGTCCTTTCAGAGACTGAGAAGAATGAATGTGTAGAATTAGGTGTCCCAAGCACTTGCGGGCAATCTGCTAGCGGTACACCTAAATCCGATTGTAGCAGGCAAATTTCCCTACCCCAGTTGCTAAACCGTCAAAAGAAATTCGGTCCCAGCCATCCATATGCTCAGCAACTGAATGCTAGTTTGGCTAAATTGCTAGCACTCCAAACTGCTGCCTTTTCAGTTGGTAGACTCTGTTCCTTTTGGAGAATTTGTGGAATGTGTGGTACCTCAGTGGCAGGTTCCCAAATGTCAATTTTTTTCTCGGAAGGCCATTCCGGCTCTCTACCGGCATGTGGAAGGCAATGTTTTGGCCTCGTTGGACAGGGCGGTCAGTGGTAAGGTGCATATTATCACTGACTCATGGTCCAGCAGGCATGGACAGGGACGTTACCTTTCTTTCATGGCGCACTGGGTAACTCTTCTGGCAGCTGGGAAGGATGCAGGACAGGGTGCAGTAATGTTGGAGCTTGTTCCGCCACCACGCCCCCAAAATGCTGGTAGTGGGCATTCTGCCACACCTCTCTCCTCCACCCCCTCCTCTTCTTCTTCCTCTATGGCCTCTTCCTGTGCAGATTTGTCCTCAGAACCAGCGGTGCTCCGTAGGCGTTCAAGGGGCTACGCAAGCACTCAGTTAAAAAGATGCGGTGATTGAGTTGGTCTGCTTAGGGGACAGGAGCCACACTGGGGCAGAGATTCTGGCAGCTCTGCAGGGGCAGGTTCAGAGGTGGTTGATGCCATGCCAGCTTCAGCCAGGAATGGTGGTTTGCGACAATGGCACCAACCTCCTCTCCGCCCTCCAACAGGGACACTTGACCCATGTTCCCTGTTTGGCTCATGTCCTTAATTTGGTGGTGCAGCAGTTCTTGTGCAGGTACCGGGGCTTACAGGATCTCCTGAGGCAGGCCAGGAAAGTCTGTGGGCATTTCCGCCAGTCATATAATGCCAGTGCTCAGCTGGCTGACCTTCAAAAGGAATGAAACCTGCCCAAGAACTGCCTATATCTGTGACATGCCCACCAGGTGTAACTCAATGTTGGCAATGCTGCAGCGGCTGAACATGCAGCAGAGGGCCATCAATGAGTACCTGTGTGAGTATGGCACCAGGACAGGGTCAGGGGAGCTTGGCTTTTTTCGCCACGCCAGTGGCTAATGATCAAGGATGCATGCACTGTCCTGTCACCATTTGAGGAGGCCACAAGGATGATGAGCAGTGACAGTGCATGCATCAGTGATACTGTCCCTCTTGTCTTCCTGTTGGAGCACACGCTGCGTGGAATAATGGACAGGGCACTTGAGGCAGAACAGAGGGAGGAAGAGGAGGACTTCCTTACCTCTCAAGGCCCCCTTTATCCAGACAGTATTCCTGCAGGTCCGCCTATCACACAGGAAGAGGAGGAGGATTGTGTCAGCATGGAGGTGGAGCCTGGCACTCAGCATCAGCAGCAGTCTTCAAGGGATCGTTTTCAGTCCCCAGAAACCCATGGACTTGTACGTGGCTGGGAGGAGGTGGATGCGAATCATGTCATCCTTAGTGACCCAGAGGACTCCGGACCAAATGCCTCAGCCAACCTACACTGCCTGGCCTCCCTGATCCTTCAAAGCCTGTGAAAGGACACTCGGATTCGTTATATCAAGGAGAGGGATCAGTACTGGCTGGCAACCCTTCTTGATCTACATTACAAGGGTAAGGTTGTGGAACTTATCCAGCCTTCGTAGAGGGAGCAGATTATGAAACATCTTTGGGAGGCCTTGCAGAAAGGTTCCTACAATGCGTTTCCAGAGCCTGGGAGGTTGCAATTTCCTGGTCCTCCTGGACAAAGTGTTGCTGAGGCTTCAGTCACAGAAGGAGTGGTGGAGGAGGTGGCCGTCTGAACGATGTGTTCAGACAATTCTTTAGTCCACAGCCCCAAGGTCTGATTGGTTCCAGCCTCTGATCTACTTGGTGCAGGAATACTTTGGGGCAAAATCAGACTTAGAGGGGGGGGCGTGTCTGGACGTACACAGTGGAGGACGTGTCTCAGCTGAGCTCTTAAAAGGCTTGGACAATCTACCACCATCCAGGCTCCAATCCTCTCCTGAGAGCTTAGTCTCACACCATAACAACCTCCTAGGCCACTCTACTACATATCTAGAGAGTTATTTCTCGGTTTGTCTGACCTCTGTATCCCGGGCCTACAGATCGCTCCACGCCAGAGAAGCCTGCCGCCATCTTGGGGCCTACGGCCCGATCGCTACCTCCGGCAATCCTTCCCTGTGAACCGGGCACCGTATGGACGATCATCCCGGGTGGGCAGCCCTCCGCCTTCCAGGAAAATAGGGGGAAAAGGCGCCAGTGATCCCGGCCCCTCTGTCCGGCTTCACGGAGGCCTAATTCCATCCTGCGGCCTGCTGATTACCAGAAGCCTCCAGAAGCCTCCGACCTGCACTATCTAAGCTCCGGGAGCCGACATACAGTGGATCTGCCCCTCACTGGGTCGCAGTGAGTAACAGTTCCCCCCTCACTCACTCCACATCCTTTATTAGCAACGGGGCTCACCCAGCCGGTTACAGCCGTTAGGAAAGTCCCCGGCTTCAGCCTACTTCTGGAGGGTGGTGGCCATCTTGGTACTCCAGGTACTCCTCCAGCCTCTCTGCTCTATTGACTCATTAAAACTTTCCCACTGCACTCATCCTTCAGCAAGATCCCCCATATATAAAGCTGGGCTATATACCTTTTGTTGTTATTTTAAATTTGGATAATTACAATATCTTAAGAGGCCCGTGTGGGGACGGGACTCTATATACACCCAACCCCTCTTGCTCTGCCCGCAATACATCCCTGCACTATTTGAACGGTGATCTGAGCCCACCTCACACCACAGTGCCTCAAGCACCTCACCCTACAGTGACTAAAGCAGATGTAATTTACGAAGGAATGGTGGCCGCCCCACCGAGAATGAACTATGTGCACTAAGTGAGCTTGGAGGCCCGTTTGCTCACCGAGACCTCTGCTACGCCATATTAAGCGCCTATAGATTCAGAGGTAAGCCAGATTCCCTGCCACAATTCCTGTCTATTACATGGGCAAAGTTGGCCAACAACAGCGAACCTATAAACCCCTATTTGGGTCACGCGAAGGTTCAAATATGGAACGCTATGTCACCAGACCACAACTTATGACGTCAAACACCCCCACAGACCCTTTTGCGGTGGTGGACACATCCATGGGAGCAGAAAACGCTGTAAACTTATCTACTATTGCTCAAGGCCCAAATCTCGACTCTTCCGCCTCACGCGAGATTCTTACCCCAGACATACTAGACGCCAAGCTTGATGCCAAGCTACAGCTCTTGTTACAACAAATTACAAATAATGTCTCGTTAGAGGTAAACAAGTTAGCTACGGAACTGAGAGGAGAGATCGATCAAATCGGTGAACGTACTAATACTCTCGAAAATAAATTTGATGAGATGATAAATTATGTGCAAGCAATTGAAGAGGAAAACCACAACTTACGTCTATCAGTCTCTCAATTGCAGTTACAGCAGGAGGACTTGGAAAACAGAGAAAGGAGACAAAACTTACGCTTTCGAGGTATCCCGGAAACGGTGGGAGACTCTGATCTACGTACCTATCTTCTGGGTCTCTTTAATACTTTGGCCCCTACAGTGGTGGATATTGATTGGCGCCTTGATAGGGCGCATCGGTCTCTGGCCCCCAGGCCCCCGGTGGGAGCCAGACCCAGAGAGGTCATAGTGAAATTTCATTATTTCGAAAGCAAGGAAGCGCTCACTATTGCCACCCGCAACAAATCCCAACTTACATACAAGGGGGCAAAACTTCAAATCTTCAGCGACCTGTCTCCCATTACCCTTGCCAAACGTAGGAATCTACGCCCAATCACACTCCACCTACAACATCACAAGATCCCATATTACTGGGGCTTTCCATTTCGCCTCACCGTATCTAAAGATGGTGTACAGCATACTCTACATGAGTTATTGGAAGGTGAGGCATTTTTGAAAAGTCTTGGCCTACCTCCACTCCCGGAAGAGGATTTAATCCCTCCAAATAATCAGGCTCGTCCCCCTCCTAATACACCTAGCCGCATCTGGACCCCTGTGAGAGACAAATCCAGGAAACGCTTCTCCACACCTCAGCGTCTTCGTAACTCCAAGCAACCCCCTTGAAAGCTCAACACTTGTTTTCATGGATCCATCCACATTGTACTACTCAGAACATTTTACATGTTCCTAGAGTAGTAGAAGTTAATACTCTGATCTATTATAACTTTTCTTTTTTGGACACCTACCCTGCTCCTTTTGGTTTTGGTTTTGTTTTCTTTTTTTTTTTTACACAAGGGTAGAACTATTTTTTCTTAATCTGCGTAGTCTTATAGCTAATGTCCATTCTTCCTCCCCGGTCATGAGTGTTTCAATTGACAGACCGTTCAGTACACTTCGCTGACTTGTTAATCACTTTTGTAATGGCAGAATCTACTTTTAATGATAACGAGCTCATGAGGTGAGCGGCGGGTACTTCCCAGTTCTCTACCTAGAGTCTCCTGATGGAAGTCCGTATACGCCCCTACCTGGCCTTGACATTTGTTCAAGGCCTCCTGAGACGCAATTGCCTCTCAGGCCTTAGAGAATTTTTGTTTTTGTTTTTATTGTTTTTCCAGTTGGTTCTTGTTTTTTTCTTTTTTTTTCTATGTTCAAGGATATCACTCTGGTGGTAAGGATGCAAATGTCTTACTCCTACCTTTCTAACCAAATGCAGTTTTATTACAGGTTATGTCTGCTGATATGTGGGTATGTTTCTTTATCCCTTGGTGTCTGTAACCTTACAAAAGCGAATCTATTGGGTCTATACATATGGCTTTGAAAATTATGTCGTATAATGTTAAAGGTCTGGGTTCCGCCCGTAAGCGCTGAATGGCCCTGAAGGATTTCAGGGCCTCTGACGCAGATGTGGTGATGGTTCAAGAGACCCATTTTAAGTCTGCTGGTACGCTCAAATTTGCCTCAAGGTATTTCCCCACTTCCTTCCTTCCCTCGGATCACTCGGGCAAGGCGGGAGTGGCGATTTTGATTAGGAAGTCATGTCCTATTAAGGTAAAAAGATCTTATGCTGACCCTCTCGGTAGATATCTCATTCTGGATTGTGATTATGTAACTACATCGTTTTCTCTCATTAATGTTTATGCTCCTAATACAGGCCAGATTGAATTCCTTAACACATTGTTTGATTCTCCTCACTACCCATCGCAACCTTTCATGATTATAGGAGGGGATTTCAATCTGGTTATGTCCCCCAATAGAGACAGACAAACCCTTTTTAATACCATGCCTTCTAAAAAGATTTCATCCCAAGCTAACTCTTTTCGCAAATGTATAAGATCTCATCGGTTATTTGACTCATGGAGGATCAGACATCCCTCCTCTAAACAGTTCACCTTCTATTCCTCGGCCCACAAAATGTACTCACGCCTTGACCACTTCTTTATATCGGCCCCACTCATATCTTATGTGGCTGAGGTTGATATATCACCTATTACATGGTCGGACCATGCTCCCATTATGTTACATCTTGTGTTTTCCCAGGCCTACCCTAAGTCATGTCATTGGCGCCTAAACGACCATCTACTACAATCTGAGGTCTCACGTAATATACTGGCAAAAAATTTAGAAGAATATTTTCAACATAACATAGGGTCAGTCTCAGATTTCTCCACACTTTGGGAAGCACATAAAACTGTCTTCAGTGGCGCCTGTATAGCCGAAAGCTCCAGGATAAAGAAAGATAGAAATAGTCTTTTACAATCTCTTACCTCTGCTTTGGTTACTGTGGAGCGGAGACTGTTGAGAGGCCCTACAGTTTCAAAACTACGCAGGGTAACCTCTCTTAGGGAGCAAATCAAATCACTACATCTGGGCAGGGCAGTCAGATCTTTACTATGGACAAAACAGAAGTTTTACGAGTATTCAAACAAACCGCATAGAATGCTAGTTAATAAACTCCATCCACGTCCTTTCAACTCATTCCCTGATTTCCCTCAGCAGACAGATGGATCTAGAGTTTACTGTCCCCGTGGAATGTCTATATTTTTTTCTAATATAAAACTCCCGAAGCTGACTTCGGAAGACATGGACAGTTTGAATATAGATATAACGACTGAAGAACTTTTGTCCATAGTTAAGAAACTCCCATTACACAAATCGCCCGGCCCTGACGGTTTACCCAATTTTTTTACAAATCTTTTTTTAATATTCTGTCTCCACACATGCTAACCCTCTATGAATCCTTGCTTAAAGGTATATCTCCTATCTCACAATTCTCTCATTCATTTATCTCTGTCATTCCGAAGCCGGGTAAGGATCACTCTACCCCAGATAATTATAGGCCGATAGCTCTTCTAAATTCAGATTATAAGGTTTTTACAAAAATTCTTGCATCCAGGTTATCTAGGATTATCCCCAAATTGATTCATAAGGACCAAGTTGGTTTTGTGCCTGGTAGACACGCGGGGGAAAACACCCGTCGTACAATAAATCTGATAGATCTTTTAGATAGAACCTCTAGACAGGCGTTGATCTTGAGTTTAGATGCACAAAAGGCCTTCGATAGGTTAAGCTGGCCCTATATGTTCAATGTTTTAGAGACGTATGGCTTTAGGTGTCCTTATCTGAAGGCTTTGAAGGCTATATATTCAACAATCACAGCTCAAGTACAGATGTCATCCTTCTTGTCACCAAGCTTCCCCATGACTAATGGTACTCGGCAGGGTTGTCCTTTGTCACCATTGCTTTTTATTCCCTGCCTGGAACCCCTGGCCGAGTCCATCCGCACCCATCCGGATATTCGGGGGGTGGTAATGCGACAAGGGGAATATAAACTATCACTCTTCGCGAATGACATCTTGCTCACGATCACCAATCCACTGATTTCTCTCCCCTCTCTACACAAATTGTTGTCTTCCTTCGGGGCCATTTCGGGCTATAAGGTTAACACGTCTAAAACTGAAGCTCTATCCATACATATCCCATTACCCATATTATCACAACTCAAAGAGTCCTATCCCTATAAATTGTGTAAAACCTCCCTCAAATATTTAGGTATTCTTCTCACCCCATCCTACTCTTCTCTCTACTCTGCTAACTTTCCTCCCTTAGTTCTGGAAATTAATAAATCCTTGAGGACTTGGGCTAAGTATCCGTTATCCTTATTGGGCAGGATAAACATTTTAAAAATGTCTATTTTACCTAGACTGTTATACCATTTTGAAACGTTACCAATTGCTTTGCCCTCATCCCAATTAAAGACACTTCGATGTAACTTTCTAAAGTTCATATGGGGCGATAGGGCTCACCGTATAGCCAGTTCAGTGGTGTTTGCTCCGAGGTCCAGGGGTGGAATGGGTGCACCGGACATTTTCAAATATTATTATGCCTCACATTTAAGGCCTATTATTTCCTGGTCCTCCCTGTTTGCTCCAAATCAATGGTCCGCTATTGAGAAGGGTGTGATATACCCGGTTCACCCATGTACCTTGGTTTGGGAGGATTCCTTTTCTATGGATCCCACTTTTAGACACCAGTGCACTGGCCCAATGAATTTTACTATAACCATTTGGCGTAAATGTCTTAAAGAATATCAACTCGCCTCACCTTGCTCCCCGCTCATCAATGTACTGTTTAACCCACTCATACCAGACAGTTTGTCCTTGAGCAGGATCTTCCCATGGCTTAACGCCTCCCTTTTCCAACTTCGAAATTTAGTACACTCGGTTACGCGAAAGTTACATCCCTTTGATACCTTACGTGAGAAATTCAATATCCCTCCCCAACTTTTTTACTTCTACCTGCAGGTTAGGCACTTTTTCCATTCTAAATCTTCATCATTATCCCTCAAAAGTCCAACTAATTTCGAATACATATGCGCTCAAGGGCCCCACCAGCTACACTTAATATCTTCCATCCATCGTATCCTTCATGAGTCGACACCTCTGACTGAGACCATGCATCATTATATGGGAAAGTGGTCCCATTTGTTAGGCAGATCTATTTCAATTCAGTTATGGGATAAGATTTGGTCTTCTGTTTCCAAGTCCTCCAAGTGTGTGACCCAACGGGAGACTTCTATGAAAATTCTTATGTTTTGGTATAGAACCCCTGATGTTATTCATAAATACGACCCCTCAGTCTCACCGCGCTGTTGGCGTTGTGGGATTGACACGGGTTCCTTATTCCATATATTTTGGCAGTGTTCAAGGATACAACCTTTTTGGGGTGAGGTGAGGCTCCTGATACAGAAAGTGTTGGATAAATCTCTCCCATTAGACCCATTACACTATTTGTTAGGCCTTCCTTTTCCTGGCTTAACCAAAAGAGCTAACCGGCTTCTTTCTTACATACTACTGGATGCCAAACGACTTATTCCCCTATGTTGACTGTCCAATGCCCCTCCCCCTTGGCCCAAATTTTTACAATTAGTAACTGATATCCAAAGGATGGAATATATAACGGCCTCAGTACATGACACTATCCCCCAATTTGAAAAATTGTGGGAACCCTGGGATAAGTCGGAATTTGGAACTCCTATGCCAAACACCGTTGTTTAAGTTTTTTACTGGCATAAGCATCCCATATGATCATGAAATTCCACCCCCCCCCACTTGCCCCATTTTCACATGTGTTATTTAGAACTTATTATTCCATACCACATATCTTTCATAGAATCTATGTTCTTCTCTTTTATGTAACTTATGCCGCGTACACACGAGCGGACATTACGGCGGACTTTGCCCGGCGGACTTTTCGACGTACTTTCCGACGGACTTTGTGAATGAACGGACTTGCCTACACACAATCCACCAAAGTCCGTCGAATTCGTACGTGATGACGTACGACCGGACTAAAACAAGGAAGTTCATAGCCAGTAGCCAATAGCTGCCCTAGCGTGGCTTTTTGTCCGTCGAACTAGTATACAGACGGCGGACTTTTCGACCGGACTCGATTTCAACGGATAAATTTAAAACAAGTTTCAAATCTAATTCCGTCGAACTTTTGAGAAAACAAAGTCCGCTGGAGCCCACACACATCGAATTGTCCGACGAAATCCAGTCCGCCGGGCAAAGTCCGCCGTAATGTCCGCTCGTGTGTACGCGGCATAACTTACAGTTTTGATCCTGCACTTTTATTTTAGGACTATTCTTTTTCTACATCCTGGACATAATGTACAGAGCGGCACGTGCTCTGTAACTGTGAACTCTGTTCCTATGTACTTACCTTGTTTTGTTATAAAGATGTTCTCAAAAACTTTATATTTTATACTCTATATTGTACAACATTACTGCTGTACTTGTTCATTCTACAATGTTAAAAATCTAATAAAAATACAATTATAAAAAAAGATCAGACTTAGAGACCTTTCCAACCGAAAATCCACTGGGTTACTGGGTCTTGAGAATGGATCACTGGCCAGAGCTTGCACAGTATGCAATTGAGCTACTGGCCTGTCCTGCATCCAGCTTTCTATCGGAATGCACATTCAGTGCTGCTGGAGGCTTTGTAACGCTCACAGAGTGCGCCTGTCCACAGACTCGGTTGATCAGCTCTCCTTCATAAAAATGAATCAGTCTTGGATCACTAGCTACCAAGCACCTGATGCTGATGTAACCGATTATTTTTTTTTATAAATGTGAGATCCCTTGAAGACTGCCTATGCTGACGCTGAGTGACTATACTGTTATGCTGAGTGACTATCCTATTCCTCCTCAATGTTCATGTTCATAGCTTCTAAGAACATTTTTGGTTCTGGGCACCAGCACCAGTGCGTAAAGCACAATTTTTCAGCCCCTGTTTAACAGGGACGTGTAATTACAATTTTTGCTCTAATATTTTGCATCAGGGCTCATTCCTGTGCTCAACTAGAGTGTCTGTGAGGGGTTGCAGTGTTATGGCACCAGCACCAGTGCCTAAAGCCCAATTTTTCTGCCCCTGTTTAACAGGGGCGTGTAATTACAATTTTTGCTGTAATATTTTGCAGCAGGGCTCGTTCCTGCACTCAACTAGAGCATCTGTGAGGGGTTGCAGTGTTGTGGCACCAGCACCAGTGCTAAGGCCCAATTTTTCTGCCCCTGTTTAACATGGGCACGTAATTACAATTTTTGATGTAATATTTAGCAGCAAGGCTCGTTCCTGCGCTAAACTAGAGTATCTGTGAGGGGTTGCAGTGTTCTGGCACCACCACTGCCTCCTAAGGCCCGATTTTTCTGCCCCTGTTTAACAGGGGCGCGTAATTACAATTTTTGCTGTAATATTTTGCAGCAGGGCACAATCCTGCGCTCAACTAGAGTATCTGTGAGGGGTTGCAGTGTTGTGGCACCAGCACCAGTGCTAAGGCCCAATTTTTCTGCCCCTGTTTAACAGGGGCACGTAATCACAATTTTTGATCTAATATTTCACAGCAGGGCTCGTTCCTGCACTAAACAACAGAATCTTTGAGGGGTTACAGTGTTGTGGCACCACCACCACTGCCTGAGACCCAATTTTTCTGCCCCTGTTTAACAGGGGCATGTAATTACAATTTTTGATCTAATATTTCACAGCAGGGCCCGTTCCTGAGCCCACCAAGAGTAACTGTGAGGGCTTACAGTGTTGTGGCACCAGCACCACACCACCACCAAAGGGCCAATTTTTCTGACCCTGTTCAACAGGGGCATGTACCGTATTTATCGGCGTATAACACGCACCCCAAGTTTAGGAGGGAATTATAAGGAAAAAAAATGTTTTAAGGAAAAAAACTTACATTTAAATGCCCATCAATGCAGCCTTGCACAGCGTCCATCTGCATGCTTGTCCAGTGTCATTTGCAGCCTTGCAGTCAGCAGCCTTGGTGTCATTTGCAGCCTTGCAGTCATTTGCAGCCTTGCAGTCAGCAGCCTTGGTGTCATTTGCAGCCTTATCAGTGTCCATTTGCAGCCTTGCAGCTTTGCCAGTGCCGATCTGAAGCTTTTCTGTGTCCTTTTGCAGCCTTGCCCAGGGTGCAGTTAAACTGCAGTGACATTTCAGTGTCACTGCAGTTTGAAAATGGCGCCGCCGGTGCCGAAATACACAGAGCCGGTCCTCAGCTCTTCTCGGCGGCTCTCGTTCACTTTCGGCTCCACTCGTAGTCCCGCCCGGGATGGGCGTGACTGTGAGCGGAGCTAGCCGAACCTAGCCGAGTACACTCGGCTAGGTTCGGGCGGTGCTCGAGTGAAGCCGAAAGTGGCCGAGAAGAGCCGAGGACCGGCTCTGTGTATTTCACCACAGGCGGCGCCATTTTCAAATTGCGGTCGGCGATCGCTCCGCTCAGTCAGCGGGGGATCACAGGGGATCGGCGTATAACATGCACCCGCGATTTGCCCCTGATTTTAAGGGGAAAAAAGTGTGTGTTATACGCCAATAAATACGGTAATTACAATTCTTGATATAATATTTCACAGCAGGGCCCGTTCCAGCGCCCACCAAGGGTAACTGTGATGACTTACAGTGTTGTGGCACCACCATCACCACCAAAGGCCTATCAGGAACCATGAATCATACCAAGACAGAAGTATAGTTAAATCACACTTGTTTAATAATAATAATAATAATAATAATATGGTAAACAGAGTAAGCATAGTCAAAACAAGCTAGAGTTCAGTAACCGGATCAGGTAGTCAGCCAGACATATGTCAGAGAGCCAGAGGTAAACGTAGTAGTACAGCAAGCAGGATTAGGAGCCAGAAGGAACGTCAGCTGAGCAAAGCTTCAACAGGAACGCAGGATAAAGTCTCTGTGATGTTGACAAAGGCGAAGGCACAGATCAAGTGAGCTGGATGACTTTAATCACTTCCCGCCCCGGCCTATAGCATAATGACGGCCGGGCAGTGGTTCAGTTATCCTGACTGGGCGTCATATGATGCCCTGCAGAATAACAGCCATCGCGTGCCCGTGGGGGCACGCATCGTGGCGATCGATGGTGCGGTGTGTCAGTCTGACACATCGCTACACTGATCTTGGTAAAGAGCCTCCGGCGGAGGCTCTTTACCACGTGATCAGCCGTGTCCAATCACGGCTGATCACAATGTAAACCGGAAGAGCCGTTGATCGGCTCTTCCTCACTCGCGTCTGACAAACGCGAGTAGAGGAGAGCCGATTGGGCCTCTCCTGACAGGGGGGGTCTGCGCTGATTGTTTATCAGCACAGCCCCCCCACGGGTGCCCACACTAGACCAACAGGGAAGCCGCTAGGACCACCAGGGAAGCTCCTAACATGTGGATGGCCAGGTACATCCCCCATGGCCATCCACATGTGAAAATCAATGATCAACATATGCCAATCAGTACCCACAAATGCTCTCTGTCACCAATCTTGTAATTGCACTCTGCAGGTGACATTTCTTGAAAAAGTAGCCACACTAATGCATAGCGCTCTCAGAGTTAGGACGTTGAGACAGAAGGGCGCCAACTCCAGTCTCAGAAGCATCAACTTCTAGGATAAAAGGCAACATAGGATCAGGATGTGCCAACACAGGAGCAGAAACAAAGGCAGCTTTGAGACTCTCAAAGGCCTTAATGGACTCCAGAGACCAACTCTGTGGGTTACCATCCTTTCTGATCATATCAGTCAGGGGCTTGACCAGAGATGAGAAGTTACAAATAAACTTCCGATAATAGTTGGCAAAGCCCAGGAAACACTGCACAGGATGTAAACCCAAGGGTCGGGGCCACTGTAGGACCGCCGAAAATTTCTCTGGGCCAATCAAAAAACCAGCAGTGGAAATGACATAGCCCAGGAATTTAACCTGTCACAATGGAACTTGCACTTCTCCAGTTTACAATAGAGATTGTTTTCTCTTAGTTTCTGAAGTACACGACAGACATCTGTGTGGTGGCTCTCCAGGGACTTGGAAAATATGAGGATATCATCGAGATAAACCACCACACATACAGTGGGGAAGGAAAGTATTCAGACCCCCTTAAATATTTCACTATTTGTTATATTGCAGCCATTTGCTAAAATCATTTAAGTTCATTTTTCCTCATTAATGTACACACAGCACCCCATATTGACAGAAAAACACAGAATTGTTGACATTTTTGCAGATTTATTAAAAAAGAAAGACTGATATATCACATGATCCTAAGTATTCAGACCCTTTGCTCAGTATTTAGTAGAAGCACCCTTTTGATCGAATACAGCCATGAGTCTTTTTGGGAAAGATGCAACAAGTTTTTCACACCTGGATTTGGGGATCCTCTGCCATTCCTCCTTGCAGATTCTCTGCAGTTCAGTCAGGTTGGATGGTAAACGTTGGTGGACAGCCATTTCTAGGTCTCTCCAGAGATGCTCAATTGGGTTTAAGTCAGGGCTCTGGCTGGGCCATTCAAGAACAGTCACGGAGTTGTTGTGAAGCCACTCTTCCATTATTTTAGCTGTGTGCTTAGGGTCATTGTCTTGTTGGAAGGTAAACCTTCGGCCCAGTCTGAAGTCCTGAGCACTCTGGAGAAGGTTTTTGTCCAGGATATCCCTGTACTTGGCCGCATTCATCTTTCTCTCGATTGCAACCAGTCGTCCTGTCCCTGCAGCTGAAAAACACCCCCACAGCATGATGCTGCCACCACCATACTTCACTGTTGGCACTGTATTGGAGAGGTGATGAGCAGTGCCTGGTTTTCTCCACACATACTGCTTAGAATTAAGGCCAAAAAGTTCTATCTTGGTCTCATCAGACCAGAGAATCTTATTTCTCACCATCTTGGAGTCCTTCAGGTGTTTTTTTTTAGCAAACTCCATGCGGGCTTTCATGTGTCTTGCACTGAGGAGAGGCTTCCGTCGGGCCACTTTGCCATAAAGCCCCGACTGGTGGAGGGCTGCAGTTATGGTTGACTTTCTACAACTTTCTCCCATCTGCATCTCTGGAGCTCAGCCACAGTGATCTTTGAGTTCTTCTTTACCTCTCTCACCAAGGCTCTTCTCCCCCGATAGTTCAGTTTGGCCGGGCGGCCAGATCTAGGAAGGGTTCTAGTCGTCCCAAACGGTTTCCATTTAAGGATTATGGAGGCCACTGTGCTCTTAGGAACCTTAAGTGCAGCAGAATTATTTTTGTAACCTTGGCCAGATCTGTGCCTTGCCACAATTCTGTCTCTGAACTCTTCAGGCAGTTCCTTTGACCTCATGATTTTCATTTGCTCTGACATGCACTGTGAGCTGTAAGGTCTTATATAGACAGGTGTGTGGCTTTCCTAATCAAGTCCAATCAGTATAATCAAACACAGCTGGACTCAAATGAAGGTGTAGAACCATCTCAAGGATGATCAGAAGAAATGGACAGCACCTGAGTTAAATATATGAGTGTCACAGCAAAGGGTCTGAATACTTAGGACCATGTGATATTTCAGTTTTTCTTTGTCAACAATCCTGTGATTTTTCTGTCAATATGGGGTGCTGTGTGTACATTAATGAGGAAAAAAATGAACTTAAATGATTTTAGCAAATGGCTACAATATAACAAAGAGTGACAAATTTAAGGGGGTCTGAATACTTTCCGTCCCCACTGTAACTGCAACAAATCTCGGAGGACATAGTTAATAAATTCGTGGAAAACTGCCGGGGCATTACAAAGGCCAAAAGGCATTACGAGGTACTCATAATGGCCTGTTCTGGTATTAAAAGCAGTTTTCCACTCGTCCCCCTCCTTAATCTGAACGAGATTGTATACCCCTCTCAAATCAAGCTTTGTGAAAACTGTTGCTCCCTTGAGGCGGTCACATAGCTCTGTAATCAACAGAATTGGGTAGGCATTCTTAATCTATAATCAATACAAGATCTCAGTTCACCGCTCTTCTTCTTCACAAAGAAGAAACCAGCACCAGCAGGAGACGAGGATTTGCGGATGAAACCTCGAGAAAGTGCATCTGCAACATATTCCTCCATGGCCTTATCCTTCAAGACTGACAAAGGGTTAACCCAGCCACGAGGGTGTATGGCACCAGGTTGAAGGTCAATTGCACAATCATACGGCCAGTGTGGAGGTAAACTACCGGCTTGACCTTTGTCAAAGACATTGCTAAAATCCCGGTACTCCTCCGGCAGGGAGGAGAGTGAAGAGGTGCACAGGACCTTGGCTACCTTCTGGAAGCATGTCTCACTGCCTTGTGGTGACCAGGAGAGAACATCAGCACGGAGCCAATTAAAAGAGGGGTTGTGCCTCTGTAACCACGGATAACCAATAACCAGTGGAAACCTAGGTGAGCAAATAACTTGGAATTGTATTATCTCATGGTGAAGAGCCCCTACGGCCATGGACAATGGAACCATCTCATGAGTCACATTGGAAGGCTGTAGAGGTCTCCCGTCAAGAGCCTCAATGGCAAGTGGAGTGTCACGCAGCTGCAGTGGAATCGAGTGCTGCGATACAAAGTCAGCATCAATGAACAGGCCTGCAGCCCCAGAGTCGATTAGAGCCTATATCTCGATGGATGGCTCAGCCCAAGAAAGGGTGACTGAAACTAGGGGCTTATCCTTCTGGATAACTGGATAACAACGCCACCTAAGGTCTGTCCATGACAGGACCTCAAGGTTCGGGCGTTCCTTGGACGGTTAGGTCAAGACTTCAAAAAGTGACCTGCCTGACCACAATAAAGGCACAATCTCTCCCTCCTCCTAAAGGCTCTCTTATCCGCAGAGAGACTCGTGAAGCCCAAGTGCATGGGTTCATCTTCACTGACCAACTTGGTACCAGGAGGCATGGGAGGTGAGGGAGGCACGGGTAGGACTGCAAAAGCTTGGAGGCAAATGTACAGGAGGCTTCTGCAAGCACTCCCTAAAAGAGAGTCTTTCTCTGAGTCTGGAGTCAATGAGGATGGCAGACGTGATCAACCTCTCCAGCTCAGTGGGTATATCTCGGGTTGCTATCTCATCCTTGATGGAATCTGAGAGACCATGAAAAAAAGCAGCCATGAGGGCCTCATTGTTCCACGCAACCTCTGCTACCAGAGTAGTGAGTAATGGCGTAGTTGGCAACAGTTCTCGTACTCTGTTTGATGGGCATGAGGCACTTGGCAACAGAAGCGGAGCATGCGGGAACGTCAAATATCCTTTTAAAGGAGGCCACAAAGTCAGGTTAACTCAAGACAATAGGCTTTTGTGTCTCCCATAGAGGGTTTGCCCAGGCCAAGGCTCTCTCAGAAAGCAAAGATATCATGAAACCTACTTTGCTTCTGTGCGTGGGAAATGCCTGGGGCAGCATCACAGAGTAAATCTCAACTTAGTTAAGAAGCCCTCTGCATTGAACTGGATCGCCCCCAAATCACTGGGGAAGCGGAGCGGAACCAAACATACCTCTTATAGAGGTAATACTCAAGGCGGGTGCCTGCACAGAGACTGGCGCAGCAGCAGGGATGGCCTGTAACACAGGTTGTACCAGAGCAGCCACAGTGGGAGTTTCCAGGTGAGCCGTGTGACTCAGGAGCGTTTGTAACGCTATGGCAAACTGATTCATGCAGTGATCTTGCTCATCCAATCTGGAAAAAATATTACCAAAAAGTGGATTGACTGTATCTTCTGAATTCATGGCCTTCGCTTACTATCAGGAACCATGAATCAGACCAAGACAGAAGTATAGTTAAATCGCACTTGTTTAATAATAATAAGGTAAACAGAGTAAGCATAGTCAAAACAAGCCAGAGTCAGCCAAGCAAATGCAAGAGAGCCAGAGGTAAACGTAGTAGTAGTACAGCAAGTAGGATCAGGAGCCAGAAGGAAAGTCAGCCAAGCAAGTGTTCAACAGGAATGCAGGAGAAAGTCTCTGTGATGTTGACAAAGGGGAAGGCAGAGATCAAGTGAGCTGCACGGCTTTAAGTAGGCATGTCAGGTACTCACCAAGGCCGGAATGCTGAGAGTGGCTTCCCTAGCAACTAGGTGCGAGATACCCCTGAAGGTGGTACAGAGGGAATCAGGCACGGAGAGGCACGGGTTGCCAGCAGGTGTGCAGGTCACCAAGGTCTCACTAGACGTGTAGAACCCGTGTAGCATGGACTGGTTGCTAAGCTGGAGAGAAGACTGGCAGAGACTCCAACACTTGACCTGGAACCAGGAACAGAGCTGAGGAGAAGCACAGGGTTAAGCAGAACAAGTCCATTAAGCAGGCCGAGGGTCAAACACCGGGAGACGTGGTAGCAAGCACAGTTTGAGGCAAGGCAAGTCCGTTGAGCAGGCAGAGGGTCAAACACCAGGTAATCGTAGTACAGGTTAAAGCAAGACAAGTCCGTTTAGCAGGCCAAGGGTCAACACTGGAGAGAGGATCAGTAGAAGAGTCGTAATCAAGCCGGGGGTCAAACACTGGAGCGAAGATAAGCAGAGAAGTCCTTAATCAAGCCGAGGGTCAAACACTGGAGAGGATAAGCAAAGTAGTCAAACGGTCCGGGTCACAACAGGCAGGAACAGGTATGCAGAGGATAAACGGGAACACTGGAAGCTGAGAAGACAAACCAGCAATGAGCACAAGGCATAGCTGCCTTTATATAGGCCCGCCAAGGGGACGTCCCACTGTACGTGCATGCGTTCATGTACCCACGTGGGCTAACCCGTTCGGATCACGCGCTCGTACCCGCCGATCGTGTGCCCGTACGTGCTGAAGTGGGGCTCTACTGCGCAGGTGCACCGGGACGCGCCGATACTGACAGGCTCTGACTGTGTTAACCCTCTGACAGTGCCCCCTCCCAAGGGGCAGCCTCCGGATGCCCAATCTGGGCAAGATTCCTGGTTGTCTTCTGTGAAAATTACGTACTAAACGAGGGGTGTGTAAGTTGCTGGATGGTTCCCAGGAGTTATCTTCTGGAGGGTATCCTTTCCATTTAACAAGATATTGGATCTGTCCCCCCCTTTTTCTACAGTCCATTATTGCCTCCACTTCATATTCCATTTCGCCTTCAATTTCAATTGGAGGAGGTGGTGGTTCCTGTCTTCCAGAAAAAGGGCTAGGGACCACTGGCTTCAATAAAGATGCATGGAATACCGGATGTATCTTGTATGTGACTGGAAGGGCTAATTCGAAAGCCACGGGGTTCACCACTTTCTTAATTTCAAAAGGGCCAATGAACCTTGGACCTAACTTGCGGGATGGACAGGGCAGTCTAAGGTTAATAGCAGATAGCCATACCTTGTCCCCAATCTTGAAATTTGGGTTTGGTCTTCTCCCTCTGTTATAGTACTTCTCGTAACTGTCTTGAGCCTTTTTCATGGTTTCCTGGATCTGTAAAAAATTGGTTTGGATAAAGTTAATCCGGTCTTGTACTGCAGGGGTTGACACTTCAGGAAAAGAATCTGGCAAGAAGGAGGGATGGAAGCCGTAATTAGCCCAAAAAGGTGTTTGGTTGATGGCGGAATGAGTGGAATTGTTGTAAGCAAATTCCGCACACGGAAGGAGGGTGGACCAGTTATCTTGGGAACTAGAGCAGAAACAACGGAGATATTGTTCCAGAGTTTGATTTGTTCTTTCTGTTTGACCGTTGCTTTGTGGATGGTATGCTGAGGAGAGCGAGGTCTTTATTTCAAGGGATCTGCAGAGGTCCTTCCAAAATTTTGAGGTAAATTGGATACCTCTGTCTGATACGATGTTGTGGGGAACACCATGAAGCCTCACGATTTCTTTGATAAAAATGTTTGCTGTAGCCAGAGCAGAAGGGGTGCCCATCATGGGCAGGAAGTGTGCCATCTTAGAGAGGCGGTCAACCACTACTAAGATGGTAGTGAATTTTTCAGAGGGGGGAAGTTCTACAATGAAGTCCATAGAGACCTCCTTCCATGGACGTTCAGGGACAGGCAAAGGTCTCAGGAGCCCCCAAGCCTTAGTGTTCGACCCTTTGTTACGTTGACACGTAATACAGGATTGGACATAGTTCTTACAGTCCTGACTCCAACCCGGCCACCAGTAGGAGCGATGAACTAATTCTGAGGTTTTCCGGATTCCAAAGTGCCCTGCCAATTTATGATCATGGAAGTTCTGTAATACTTGCAGTCTTACTGGAGAAGGAACAAATATTTTATTTTGGGCCCACAGTAAGCCATCCCTCTTCCTTAATGAGGGTACTTCAGGTTCTGTGCATTGGCTGGATGCCTCTTTAATGGCAGTCTTGAGATCAGGCTGGATAAGAAGGAAGTTATGTGGGGACAAGATAGTTCCAGGCTCAGTTGTCTCATTGACTTCTGGAAACATTCGGGAGAGTGCATCTGCTTTTCCGTTCTTGGAACCCGGTCGGTAGGAGATGTGAAAATTAAATCTGGAGAAAAATAATGCCCATCGGGCTTGTCGAGGTCGGAGTCGCTTGGCCGTTGGGAGATATTCCAGATTCCGATGATCAGTAAAGATCATTATGGGTTGGGACGCACCCTCCAGCAAGTACCTCCACTCCTCCAAAGCAAATTTTATAGCTAGTAGTTCTCGGTCACCGACGTCATAGTTTCTTTCAGGTGGGCTTAATTTGTGAGAAGCAAAGGCAACTGGATGAAGAAGGGCCTTTGGACCGCTTCGTTGGGACAGGATTGCACCTGTCGCTGATTCGGAGGCATCTACTTCTAGTACATATGATAAGGCTGGATCTGGGTGTTGTAGAATAGGAGCCGATGTAAAAAGATCTTTCAATTTATTAAAGGCTTCCTGTGCTTCTTGGGGCCATTGGAACTTAGCTTGCTGGCGGGTGAGTCGAGTAATGGGAGAAATGATTGAAGAGAATCCTCTAATGAACCTGCGGTAAAAATTGGCAAAGCCAACAAACCGCTGGATTCCCTTTTTATCTGAAGGAGCTGGCCACTCCTGGATGGTTCTAACCTTTTGTGGGTCCATTGCAACCCCTTCTGTGGAGATGATGAACCCAAGGAACTGGATGGTGGTCTTTTCAAATTCACATTTCTCCCCTTTTAAGAATAGGCCATGTTTCCTGAGAACCGAGAGTACCTTCTTTACATGGGTGCGATGTACTTTTAGTGAGGTGGAGAAAATCAAAATATCATCAAGATATACAATCACAAAGTTATCAAGGTACTCATGGAAAATGTCGTTGACTAGGTGTTGGAACGTGGCCGGGGCGTTGCAGAGTCCGAAAGGCATCACAAGATATTCAAAGTGCCCAAACCTGGATCTAAAGGCTGTTTTCCACTCATCCCCGGCACGTATCCGAACGAGATTGTATGCTCCCCGTAGGTCTAGTTTGGTAAACACTCGGGCAGTTCTGAAGCGCTGGAATAGTTCAGAGATGAGGGGCAACGGGTATCTGTTTTTCACAGTGATCTTATTAAGTTCTCTATAGTCCACACAGGGCCTTAAAGATCCATCCTTCTTCTCTACAAAGAAGATACCCGCCCCAGCTGGAGAAGAGGAAGGGCGGATGAACTTCTTCTCCAAGTTTTCGTCAATATAGGAACGAATCGCTTCTAACTCAGTCTCAGATAGTGGAAATATGCGACCAAAGGGAATCTCGGATCCAGGTAAAAGGTCAATGGGACAATCATAGGAGCGATGAGGTGGTAAGCTGTCGGCCTTTTTTTTATCAAAAATATCCAGAAATTCATGGTATACTGCAGGGACATGCTGAAGATTATCTGGTATTGACTGAAGGGTCAAACAAGAGGCCGGTGTGCTGGTGGTAGGCATGAAACAATGTTGAGAGCAGTACATAGATGAGAAGAGGATCTCTTTCTTGGACCAACTGATTTGAGGGTCATGAACTTGTAACCAGGGGAAACCCAGGATAACAGGGAACATAGGTGAACTGATGATGTTAAAGCAGAGGAATTCTTGGTGGCCAGAGTCTGTGGAGGTGAGAATAGGTTTGGTTTCTTGAGTAACAAGTCCCGAACATGGTAGGGATCCGTCGGCTAGACGTATCTGCAGAGGTTGCTTCTTATCTTGGAGGGGGATATGCAGGGTGTGAGCCAGAGATGCATCCAGGAAACAACTGCATGCTCCGGAGTCAATTATGGCCAGCAGCCGAGCCTCCTCTTCCGCCACCTGTAAAGAGACCGGAAGGACAAAGTGAGATTGGGTAGAGCCGGTAACTTGAAAGTTCACAGTGTACTGTCCCTGGCACTTACTGGGTCTCACGGGACAGTTGCGTAAAAAATGACCGGCCTCCCCACAATAAAGGCAAAGGTTGGCTTGGCGCCGGCGGAGTCTTTCATCAGGGGTGAGTGGAGCACGTACCAATCCCAACTGCATAGGTTCGTGGTCCGAGGAAGAGGAAGGTACGGCAGAAGGTGCTGGAACAGGAGGAATGCGAGGTAACATCCAGGTGGGTCGTGAGGACTGGAAGCGTTCAGAGCGGCGTTCACGCAGGCGTATGTCAAGCTTAATTGCTAATTGTATTAATTCTTCCAGGGAGGAAGGAGTATCCATCCGAGCTAATTCATCTTTTAAATTTTCTGATAGACCTTGGCGATACTGGTACTTTAAAGCGGCCTCATTCCAGTTGGTGTCCCCAGACCATTTCCGGAATTCAACGGTGTAGTCTTCCACTGGTCTCTTTCCCTGGGTCAGGGTGTGTAAGATGGATTCAGCTGTGGCAGTGCGTTGTGGGTCGTCATACAGCTGTGCCATAGCGTTGAAAAAGGTTTCTACTGTATCCAAAAGAGGGCTTTTCTGTTCTAAAAGGTTATGGGCCCAAGCTTGGGGTTCTTCTGACAAAAGCGAAATGAGAAACCCCACCTTTACAGCTTCAGAATGAAAAGTCCTGGGTTGAAGGGCCAAGTAAAGCTGACAAGCGTTTTGGAAGGCTCTGAATTTCTTTCGAATTCCGGAAAACCGTTCTGGAATGGGAACCCTAGGTTCAGGGATGGCCATCATGACTGGGTTGACTTGGTTTTGTGAAGAAGAAGTCCCACTGGATGGAGCTGACGGTGCTTCTGGGGGAGCTGAGGAAGTTGTTAGGTGTTGAAGGCGACCCTCAATTTGGAAATATCCATCCTGCAGTCTCTGGACAGCCTGTGTAAGGGCTGTAACCTGCTGGCAGAGGGCCTCGAGGGGAGAGCCGGCTCTGTCGGCCTCTGACATGGCTGGTTTGTACTGTCAAGTACTCACCAAGGCCGGAATGCTGAGAGCGGCTTCCCTAGCAACTAGGTGCGAGATACCCCTGAAGGTGGTACAGAGGGAATCAGGCACGCAGAGGCACGGGTTGCCAGCAGGTGTGCAGGTCACCAAGGTCTCACTAGACGTGTAGAACCCGTGTAGCATGGACTGGTTGCTAAGCTGGAGAGAAGACTAGCAGAGACTCCAACACTTGACCTGGAACCAGGAACAGAGCTTGGAGAAGCACAGGGTTAAGCAGAACAAGTCCGTTAAGCAGGCCGAGGGTCAAACACCGGGAGACGTGGTAGCAAGCACAGTTTGAGGCAAGGCAAGTCCGTTGAGCAGGCAGAGGGTCAAACACCAGGTAATCGTAGTACAGGTTAAAGCAAGACAAGTCCGTTTAGCAGGCCAAGGGTCAACACTGGAGAGAGGATCAGTAGAAGAGTCGTAATCAAGCTGGGGGTCAAACACTGGAGCGAAGATAAGCAGAGAAGTCCTTAATCAAGCCGAGGGTCAAACACTGGAGAGAGGATAAGCAAAGTAGTCAAACGGTCCGGGTCACAACAGGCAGGAACAGGTATGCAGAGGATAAACGGGAACACTGGAAGCTGAGAAGACAAACCAGCAATGAGCACAAGGCATAGCTGCCTTTATATAGGCCCGCCAAGGGGACGTCCCACTGTACGTGCATGCGTTCATGTACCCACGTGGGCTAACCCGTTCGGATCACACGCTCGTACCCGCCGATCGTGTGCCCGTACGTGCTGAAGTGGGGCTCTACTGCGCAGGTGCACCGGGACGCGCCGATACTGACAGGCTCTGACTGTGTTAACCCTCTGACAAGGCAGGTCTGACGAGCAGAATCAACAACAGCTGGTAACTGTGGAGAGAGATGGGAGCTGGCAATTAGTCGACAGCTGAGCGGCCAGCTCAGAGAAGGAAGGGCTGAGCCCAGCCCTGAAAAGGCCCAATTTTTCTGCCCCTGTTCAACAGGGGCATGTAATTACAATTCTTGATATAATATTTCACAGCAGGGCCCGTTACAGCGCTCACCAAGAGTAACCGTGAGGGCTTACAGTGTTCTGGTACCACCACCTAAGGCCCAAATTTCTGCAGAGTATATAGGGCAGGCCATATAGTATATACAGGCGGTTCCCTACTTTCAAACATCCGACTTACAAACGACTCCTACTTACAAATGGAGGGAGACAACAGGAAGTGAGAGGAAATCTACCCCTAGGAACGGAAATTCTCTCCTGTAAGAGTTAATATAGGAAAAAGGTGTCTCCACTGATGCTTTATTATCACCAATCCTTGTTTCCCTAAAAACCCCAAATTTTCAAAATCCAATTGTCATTGGGACAGAAAGTGAGGTGCAGCAAACAGACAGCAAAACAAATGTTACAGGGGTGATGATAACCCTTCCTTATGTTATCCAAAAAGCTTAAAAATAGATTTTTTGGCTGGAGCTACACTGAAAAAATGTACCTGTTCCAAATAACAAACAAACTTAAGAACAAACCTACAGTCCCTGTCTTGTTTGTACCGCCTGTATACTGCTGTTCAGAGTATATAGGGCCTGGGGGCCTCATGCCTTTTCTTTTTTTAATCTGGGTGCGGGGTTCCCCTTATTATCCATACAAGACCCAAAGGGCCTGGTAATGGGCTGGGGGGTTACCCATGCCGTTTTTCTCAATAATTTTCATCCATATCGCCGGGACCCGACATTACATTATAGCCGCAAGCAGTTTTAAATGACTTTTATTCCTTTAGAAATGTCATTTTGTGCAGGGACTGTTCTAAACATGGGAAACACACGCCACTTTACAGGCATATTATAGACACCCCCCAGGTACGATATTTAAAGGAATATTTCACTTTTATTTTTTCACTTTAAGCATCATTAAAATCACTGCTCCCGAAAAAATGGCCATTTTTAAAACTTTCTTTTGCATTGATACACGTCCCCTGGGGCATGACCCAGGTACCCAAACCCTTTTTAGGACAATAACTTGCATATTAGCCTTTAAAATTCGCACTTTTGATTTCTCACACTCGAGTCCCATAGACTTAAACGGTGTTCGAATGTAAACGCGAACTTTCGGTCCGTTCGCATGTTCTGGATGCGAACCAAACCGGAGGGTGTTCAGCTCATCCCTAATGAGTACCTTGTAATGCTTTTTGGCCTTTGTAACGCCCTGGCAATTTTCCAGGAATTTATTAACAATGTCCTGTGAGATTGTTGCAGTTATGTGTTGTGGTTTATCTCAATGATATTCTCATATTTTCCAAGTCCCTGGAGAGCCACCACACAGATGTCTGTCTTGTGCTTCAGAAACTAAGAGAGAACAATCTCTATTGTAAACTGGAGAAATGCGAGTTCCATCGTGAACAGGTTAAATTCCTGGGTTATGTCATTTCCACTGCTGGTTTTTCGATGGACCCAGAAAAACTTTTGTCCGTTCTACAGTGGCACCAAACCCATGAATTTATGTCCTCTCCAGCATTTCCTGGGCTTTGCCAACTATTATCGGAAGTTTATTCGTAACTTCTCGTCTCTGGTCAACCCCCTGACTGATATGACCAGAAAGGATAGTAACCCACAGAGTTGGTCTCCGGAGTCCATTAAGGCCTTTGAGAGTCTCAAGGCTGCCTTTGTTTTTGCTCCTGTGTTGGCACATCCTGATTCTACGTTACCTTTTATCCATGTGTAAAACCAACAAGAAAGACACAAATCTTGAACTTACAAAGTTCACATTAGGTAGAACTTGAAGGCAATATCAGACATGAGTATTTAGGAACTGTGTTTGATATTGCGTTCAGATGGGGTGAAGTCACCCCAGGAAAAGCCAAATTTGGAAGATGCACACAAATTTCCCAATGTCAACATGCCATCAAAATTTCTTCTGAGCATGCATGGCACTTTGTGCGTCGGAACAGGCCACACACGGTCGAAATTGACGCGATCAGATTTTGTTGTTGGAAAATTTTATAACCTGCTCTCAAACTTTGTGTGTCGGAAAATCCGATGGAAAATGTCCGATGGAGCCCACACACGGTCGGAATTTCCGACAACACGCTCCGATCGGACATTTTCCATCAGAAAATCTGACCGTGTGTACGGGGCATAAGAGTACTATGCATCCTTGTGGCTACTTTTCCAAGAAATGGTAATTTAATAGTGACTCCGCGCAGTGGAGATAGGTAAAAATTTGGTTTAGAACTGCTGCCCCCCAGAAGCAATCACCACCAAAGTGGTAAGAGCTGAGCTATAAAGAGGTTTCAGGTGTGGGTGTGGCGCTGTTCTGATTGAAAAATGTGCTCTGTGTTACCCTACTATGTTCACCTCTACAGGGTAAAAACATGTAGTTATGAGTATCTGTGACTCAAATAAAATAAATTAAAAATGAAAGTGAATTACAAACAAAACCAACCACTTAAAAAATTGGTGTGTTGGTTTGGAAATTCTTACCATGCATTAAAGTGTTTGGTGTAGCTACCATACATGGTTTACATTGCATACAGAAAAGTGATGGGGGGGGTAGAAAAGTGATGGGGGGGAGGGGGAGGAAGGGGAGGGAGAAGGATAGGGGTTGGGAAGAAAAAGGGGGGGGGATCCAGTGACAGCTGCTTAAAATAATCCTATTGCGATAATCAGCATTTTAGGTTTGAAATGTCAAATTAAAAGACAATAATGATTGAAAATAGTCCCATTAACGTGCACAAGTGAAAAGTAGTGCTGGCAGTTTAATCCTCAGTAAGCAGAAATATTCAGTGCAATCTTCTTAATCTTATTTTCATTGGTGACAGTGTTGTATAAATCTCGTGCTCTTAAAGTGCAGACACTCACCAACTCCTTTCACCCCTGCAGGGGTATCATGCAGTCACAGTCTATGCCACTGCGCGGCAGTTCCTGGCACTCTCAGGCTCGTGTTGGTATTTAACATAGAAGAGAAGGGATGCCCATAGCGTAAAAACGTTTTTTAAAAAGTTTTTATTATCCAAATTAATAGAGCGGTACTCACATATTAGCAGCTCCTATCAAACAAGAAAGTATCAAATCGAACCGTCAACAAGTCCTGTGTATCTAGGAGATGATGCAAGACGTAGTTTTAGGCCATGCCCTACGTGTTTTGTCATTGGACATCTACGGTAGCGTGACCCTTGCTACACCTCCCACCCTTATATACTGTGCAGTGTTCGTTCTGCACTTGCGCTTATGGGTCTATTGGCGGCCATTTTGCCTGAGCCTATTGCAGACCGAAGTCCGTTGGCAGCCATTTTGCCTGTGCTGATTGCGGACAGAAGTCCTTGCTTAAGCGGTTAGACTGCGGTTACGCAGATAAGGTCATGGATAGTGACACCACAAATACATTCTCCCCATCTGAAAAGGTGCCGCCGTTACTTCCTGGATGTAAACGTGAAATATTATTACATAAGCTTACTAGGAGCAGATTTACTTAAAGTCATGCACATTATAACCAGGTACTTTCCATGTTAACGGTTATACACAACAATATATATGGAAGATATATAAAAAATATACAAAAAAAAATATAAAATATATAGAAGATATGGAAAAAATATAGAAAAATATAGAAAAAATAATAAAATAAAAATTAATAAATATAGAAAAAATAAAATATAATGAAGGTAAAAAAATGAAAAATCCATTAAACTTTAAAAAACATACATAAAAACCCCTGCTTAAAACTTTACCTATTTCAGGGAATTACCTCGATCACATAAATTATGAGGCATCCGGCAAACCCAGATAGCTCCATGTATTTATATTTATATAGTGTAAAGGTGATTAGTTAAGGGGCTGGTATTTTATTTAAAATTATTGGTCCATATGGGTACCATACGGGAGGTAGGGGGGAAAATGACTGATATAAATATAGTAAGTCCATCAATAATACAGTTTTTTCTACAAAGTTACTTTGTGTACTCTGTAGATGTAGTGCAGTTCGTTCATGTTGGCATCTTTCACATTGATGATAGGCCATTAAGGGGTACGCTAGAGTTTATGTTACTAAACATTTGACAGATTATATTTGTTTTTATTTAATCAGGGTTCCTAACATAAAGAAGATAGTGTGTGTGGCTTTGCATTCCTTTAAGGCTATCTAAGGCTTCATATATTTATGTTGGGTATATTTCTTTAGTGAAGGAAGGGTATATGTGTGGGAACCAGGGTCATGCCTGATATGTGTATATGAAAACCAGATGTTCACATACACTGCAATTCTTAAGTTGTACTAGATACGATACATAATGGTGACAATATTGCCCCCTTTGGCCTTGTGCAGGAAGGGAGTCACAATAATTGCTCTGATCGGACAAAACAGAAATTGATGTTCAATTTTGTTCTACGAGGTATGTATAAGATGGAAGCAAGCCGGCCCCATATTCAAAATAAATACTAAATAAAAAATATATAATATATACTCTGCATATGGAATCAGGAATACGTAAGTATGTATAAGGTGGAAGTAGGCCTCCCCATATTAAAAATAAATAAATAAAAAAAATATATATACTATATATGGGGTCAAGAAAGTTGGGGTACATCCCATATGTCATAAAAATATATACAGTATACTAAACTTCCTGAAACAAAATATAATATATAATTAGGGTCAACTAGTACATACACAAACCCCACTGAGGGCATTAAGTGGGTCAGGTGTAACAATATTATAGGTCCACACCCTGGGACCATCATTTCTAATTTTTTATTAACTTAAAATAATACTTTCTATTTGGTTTGAATGGGGGAAAATGTGCTTGGTACAGGTTATGGTATACTTGTGGTACTAGAAGTTGGTAAGAAAACAATTCAGGTCGACGTCTATGTTCATTCCCATTGGTTGGAGGGTGTCTAACTGGAAGATCCACCTGGTTTCATTTTGTGAAATCTTAATTCTTTTGTTGTCACCTCTCCAGTGCTCCTTAATTTTGTCAATAGCATAAAAGACCCCCTACCTCCCGTATGGTACCCACGAGATTGGTGACAGAGAGCTGTTGGCAATCATTTTAGCCCTGAAAGAATGGAGACATCTCCTCGAAGGTACCACTGTGCCAGTTCCCATTCTTACTGACCATAAGAATCTCACATTCTTGTCTGAGGCTAAACACCTCTCTATCAGAAGGGTGTGATGGGCTCTTTTCTTGTCAAGTTTCAATTACATTGTCTCATTCTTACCTGGTACTAAGAATGTAAGGGCTGACGCCTTGTCACGACAATTTTCCTCCACTTCCAAGTTGGAGTCGGTTTTGGTTCCTGTGATTCCTCCTGATTGTATTCTCGCTACGGTCTCACTTCTCCTTTGGGTGACAAAATTCTTGCTGCTCAGGTCCATTCTACTCCTGAGAAACCTTGTGACTGCTGCTTTGTCCCACAGAGTCTCCGGACTGCCGTGCTCAAGACTTACCATTCTCCCAAGGCTGCTGGCCACCCTGGGAAGAATCAACTCTTTTGGGCAATTTCTCAACAATTCTGCTGGCCTAGTCTACGTGCTGATGTAACTGCTTTCAAAGCTGCCTGTTCCACGTGTGCTCAGAGTAAGACTCCCCGTCACCTTCCAGCGGGCCTCCTACAACCCATACCCAATAGAGAGAGGCCCTGGACACATCTGTCTATGGATTTTATTGTGGAGTTACCCAACTCCCAGGGAAACACAGTTATCCTTATGGTGGTTGACCGGTTCTCACATTGTATTCCACTTAAGATGTTGGCCACTTCTAAGGAACTGGCTTCCATTTTTACTCGGGAGATCTTTCGCTTACATGGACTACCCAAGGTGATTGTTTCAGACAGGGGTAGTCAGTTTGTGTCCCGGCTCTGGCGAGCCTTTTGTGCACAGTCGGGTATTCAGCTTGCTTTCTCCTCTGCATATCACCTGCAGTCTAATTGGGCCGCAGAATTAGCCAATCAGTCCTTGGAGCAATTCCTATGTTGCTATATTTCTGACCATCATACCAACTGGTCAGACCTATTACCATGGGCAAAGTTTGCTGACAACAGGGCCTTGAATTCTGCTTCCCGATTGTCCCCATTTATGGCAAATTATGGGTTCCATCCTTCCATGTTGTCTGACTTTTGTTCCGCAGAGTATTTCTGTATTAGGAGGAGCATCTCCGTGGTCTTCATTCCACTTGGGCACAAATCCAGGAGGCTTTGCAATGTTCTAATGATAGGTACAAACTCCATGCTGATCGCAGATGCCTGCCTGTGCCTTCCTACCAGGTTGGGGACAGGGTCTGGCTGTCATCTTGCAACCTCCGACTTCATGTTCCCTCACTGAAGTTCGCACCTCAGTTTATTGGGCCTTTCCGTATTCTTCACAGGATTAACCCAGTGGCTTATGCATTAGACCTTCCTTCTAATATGCATATTTCAAATGTATTTCATGTCTCCTTATTAAAATCTTTGGTCTGCAACTGCTTTACCACCTCGGTGCCACGTCCTCACCCTGTACAGGTTGAGAACCATGAGGAGTATGAAGTACAGTCCATTGTTGACTCCTGTAGGATCCTTTGGCGCATACAGTACCTGGTTTATTGGAAAGGGTACGATCCAGAGGAATGCTCTTGGGTCTCATTCCCGGACGTACATGCCCCTGTCCTCCTCTGTGATTTCCATAGACATTTTCCCCTCAAGCCTGGTGGTCCTCTGAGGGGGAGGGGTCGTTGAGGAGTGGGTACTGTCAGGGCTGGGCTCAGCCCTTCCTTCTCTGAGCTGGCTGCTCAGCTGTCGGCTAATTGCCAGCTCCTATCTCTTCACAGTTACTCAGCTGTTGATGATATCCTGCTCGTCAGTCCTGCCTACTTAAGCCATCCAGTCCAGAGGAGCTCTGCCTTCACCTTGGTCAACATCACAGAAACTTTCTCCTGTGATCCTGTTCAAGACTTGCTTTGCTGACATCCCTTCTTTCTCCAGATCCTGCTTGCTGTTCCACTACATTGATCCCTGACTTCTGGCTTCACTGACTATCTGTTCCAGTTTCTGAACTTTGGCTATGTTTTGACTACTTTTGTTCTTTTTACTTTTAATATTAAACAAGCTTGAATTAACTGTACTTCTGTCTCGGCCTGATTTCATGGTTTATGACAGTAGGCGAAGGCCATGAATTCAGAAGATGCAGTCAATCCACTTGTTGATACTATTTTTTCCAGATTGGATGAACTGGATCAACGCATGGATCAGTTTGCCATGCGGCTCAGGAGCGTAACAAACACTCCTGAGCCGCATGGCTCACCTGGAATCTCCCACTGTGGCCACCCTGGCACAACCTATGTTGCAGGCTGACCCTGCTGCTGCTCCAGTCTCCTACATATATATACACTGCATTCTAGTCTAGCCAAGCCTATACCTGAATACAGGCCATTCCTGGTGTACATTTTCAATGACACTTTCAGGCAGGCAGGCAGGTGATACAGTGATCTGCAGTGCATAAAGATATATATACAGTCTCCTACATATATATCCACTGCATTCTTGTCTAGCCAAGCCTATACCTGACTGCAGGCCATTCCTGGTATAATTTTTCTAGTAAACTTGAGGCGGTATTTTGCTAATCAAATTTTACATCATGTCTGGAAGGCCACCAAGGAAAGGCAGATGCTCATAGGCTGCTAAAAGAGGGCAAACAGTCTCTGTGTCTACAGCCAACAGTGCTGGTCATGGACACGGTGCATCCTCAATACGTGGCCGCGGGGCACGCTTGTCCTTTTTTTCGACAGCTGGCCGTGTTGAGCCACAACATGCAGAAGATTTGGTAGAGTGGATCACAAAGCCGTCCTCATCCTCTGTCACCCAGGCTAAGACAAGTTTGGCTGCCAATGCAGCTACCAAAGTGGCCTATTCCATCGGCTCAATGGCATCAGTCACTCCTTCCTTATCCCCACCATCATGTCCTGAGGAGTCCCCCGAACTGTTCGACCACAGTGTCCAGTACATGCTGCAGGAGGATGTGCAGCGTTTTGAAGGCTCGGATGATGGTACCCAGGTTGAGGATGAAGGCAGTAACATGAGCCCAGAGAGAGGGGGTGCCCAAGAAGGGTTTAACTGGGTTTATATGATTAACTGTAAACAAGACGCCTAGTGCGCAAAACCCATGCTCTCTAATAGATACGGGAAGCTGCCAATATATAAGAGTATACTCACAAAACTCAAAGCGAATCTAAAATGAATAAATATGTGGCACTACCTCATCTAAAATTATGATGACAAATAAAAATATGTACTAGAGGTGATCCAAAATCAAATAACAATAGGCTGAAAAATCTACGAAATATAAAAAATAATATAACAAAATATATGCACAATAATAATAAATCCCGGGACTTCACTATAAAAAGTGCATCAGTGCATGAATTAACAATAAAGTCGTGAAGAAATCAGATCAATAGTGATATCATAAATGCATGTGCAAAATCATAATAACGTGACCTCATAGGTAAAAGTGCATAGTGCATAGATGCCAAAAATAAATGAAAAAATCACAGAAAGGCTTCATCCAATGAAATAATAGTGACAACTACAATGATAAACACAAAAAAACAATGTGTAAACTCCTAATAATGCCATACACTGTGTGTATAATCAGAATTCCAAAAAAGAGACAAGTAGCTCTAGGTGATAATCCGGAAAAAAATCCCCAAAGTGATAAGTACAAGTGCAAAAAATCAGTGTAAATGAAAGTATAAATGTGCAAAAAATATTGATAATGAATAGATCAGAATAAATAGACTAAATAAAAAAACAAACAAATGTCCAAGCAAAACACGGAGTGTAATGCAATAAATTAATAGCGTGCATTTCCCGGTATCAGTAAGGTACAGATCTTCTAAAAATGATAACCAAGGTGCAAGTGGCAGTCTTTTAAATATGATGGAAAAAAGTGCAAGTGCAGTGGATGGAATTCTACAACGGCCAGTGTCCAAAAAACAATCCACTCCAGTCCCAGGGTGCACTGAACATTTCCCCCAGCCTCTCACCTGAAGTTGTGGCCCCTCAATGGGCCGAATCGAGTGTGTGCCCACAGGTAGTGAAGCAGTGAAAAGGAGACAGGCTTCTGGTTGTTGTATCAACCTCCCGGGACAAGGATAAAACTGGCCACAGCTCAACTCTCCCCTGCACTTCAATGGGTATCCTCACAAGTCCTCTGATGGATCATAGTAAACAGAAGGGATGGCTCCATAGTGTAATATGTAAGGGTTTTTTTCACAAAAACAGCAGTAACTTACACAGAGAATCGTGCGTTCCACAGTAAGCAGAGGCTTCCGGGTTTGGCCGTACCCAGAAGCAGCGGCACCTGGCTCCTCCCTCACACGTTGCATCACACCACACATGACTTTATCAAAGGGTCAAGGAGTCAGGTGTCACGTAGCCAGTAATATAGTAACGAGCGCTGCCAGCGCAGCGGCAGATCATTAAAGCAATTGCATAGATATTGCAGACAAAATACGACATCTCTGAGGGCATTCCCCAGGCCTTGTTTATATCTGTTTGTAGCCCTCAAATGCCGCTTACTGCGATAGCCAGCTATAAATGAGGGTGGTGGCAAGTTTTTTGAGATCACCTTGGTGTGTGTAATGGTCCAGCAACGCACCAGCACCTTTGCAGCCATTGTGCTATTTGCTGGGTGTCTGGTGTGCCCTGTACCTTTAAGAAGGGATGGGCTGCCCTTCAGTCCACCTGCCCTCATTTATCCATCAGAATGCATGTGCCTCCACTGTGGGGACACTCATATTTTAGTGTTAGGACCACAGATATCAGGGTGCCGTGACGAGGCTCTGTGGCTTACGCATGCGTTTGCAAATGCGTGCGGACTAAACCCCTGTTTTTAACGCATACTGTTAGACAGGTTAATTTGGTTGTCTGCGAGCTGGTGGTAAGTATCAATGGTCCACTTGAGAGAACAGGCAAATTTGTGGACTCGATGATCAAAGATATGGTAACAAAACTACGGTCTTTCGTCGTGATAGCAGAGACATACTCTCTATTCTATCTCATTTCTCCTTGTCATCAAACGCCCTTTTGGTGGGAATAGATGTCGAAAGCTTATATACATCGATTCCCCACCACTGGGGTATCCAAGCATCAAAAACCTTTCTGGACATCCATTTCCCCCTATTGGGAGCCCATAATGAGTTCATCATTGATACACTAGAATTCATGCTAAATAAAAAATGTTTTCAATTTCTTGGAAGATTTTACCAACAGGTGAGAGGCACCAGTATGGGTGCCCCATGGGCCCCTTCATATGCGTGTCTCCACCTCGGCCTTTGGGAGGAGGAGGAAGTTTATAAATCCTCAATGTACCTTGACCACTGTACTTTGTGGTCAAGGTACATCGATGATATACTCATGGTTTGGGAGGGCACAGCGGAACAACTTGAGGAATTTATGTCCCAACTTAATAATAACGAAAGGAATATTCATTTAACTTATTCCTATTCTGCTGATGCCCTCTCCTTCCTTGACTTAAAAATCACTAGATGCGGAGATAGGATAGCGACTAGTACGTTCCGAAAGGAAACAGCAGCCAACACCCTCCTCTTGGCACAGAGCCATCATCCGAAGTCCCTAATAAAAGGGATACCAACGGGACAATTTTTAAGGATCAGGAGAAATTGTTCAGAGGAAGAACAATTTCTATCTGAAGCACATGAGATGTACAACAGGTTCAGAAAAAGAGGATACTCACACAATTGCCTTAAAAAAGCTAAAAATAATGCATTAGAAAGAAAATGTGAGGATCTCCTAATTACACAGAAAAACACTCAAGGACCTGAAAAATTAGAAAATGATTTCCCGAGAATCATCACTAGGTTCGGTGCACAATGGACAAAAGTCCAAGAGATTCTCAACAAACATTGGCACATCCTTAAATCAGCACCCCTAATTACAGATCTAATTAGCCCCAAACCACTACTTACAGCTAAAAGGGCACAGAACTTGGGCGATTTTTTGGTCCACTCAGAATACACCAGAACCATCAATAAAAACTGGCTTACTGAAAGAAGACCCCCCCCTGGCATGCACGCATGTGGACATTGTAACATATGCAAATATGTGGATCACACTGATGAGTTCGCCAACCCGAGAGGAGGTAGGCATTATCAAATCAAACAATTTATTAACTGTTCAACGACACGCGTCATATATATGCTCACGTGCCCTTGCAATAAAAACTACATAGGAAAGACTAAACGCCAACTCCGAACCCGGATTGGTGAGCACATCAATGGTATTCGGAATAAGAAAAAGAATAAAGAAGACGATCGACCTATTCCAGTACATTTTGCCAAATTCCATGACAGCAATCCAAAGGGCCTCAAAGTTAAGGGGATCTATGTGCTGAATTTACCCCCTAGAAGAGGGGACTTTGACACTATTCTCCTTCAAAAGGAAAAAATGTGGACGTACTACTTAGACTCCTTAGTCCCTAAGGGGTTAAACACAGAATGTAGTTTCCAACCTTTCCTAGAACAATGATACCCTGTCCGCAAAATCCTAGGACAAATTTTCAATATAGCCATCTCCATAAATAATCAACCTCTTCACTCTCTCTACTGCCAATCTTTTTAAGTCACTTTATTACAGCCTCTTTCAATCGATATCCCCATTTGTTTTATCTTTGTGCTTGATATGCACGTCTTTTCCCTTTGCTGAATGTCTTTCATGTGAGTGGTCCGGATGGTGACATCTAGTGGATAGAAATAGGAACTGCATCCCTTAATAGCTATTTAAACCCTTCACCACTGACCCCTCCTCGCTCTGAGGAAACCAGCGTCCATTGGCTGGTGAAACGCGTCAGCGGTGTGACGTCAGCACGTCACTGGGAGCCACGCGCTATTCGACCTGGCAACTCGATCTGGCAATTCGACCTGTATTATTCGATCCGGCCCATTCCTGCACAACTCAACAGCTGATGCTTGTCTCCTCCACTAACATCTCTCCATACTGAGACACCTGCCCCACGGCGGCTTCATCAACAAACGGTTCCTTCATCTTGGCATTTACCCGCTTATCACAGCGGCACCTATCCATGTAGAGACCTAGGAACTGCGGATTGAGGACTTACTGCAAACCTGGCGACAGAGCTACTGAGGCTGGTGAGATCCTTCCATTTCATTCAGCATCTTTATAAAACGTATGTCAGTATTGTTTGCACCTCCTATACCTGTCTCCATGGACATATACTCTGCTGTTTGAACTGCACAATTTATATCTACCTGCTGGAACCGGGACATGATCTGATCTGCCATCCAAACAGCTGCTATACATACATTGTTTGTGCAATATTTGGGCATCGCTAACTCCTCATGAGATCGATTTACCTATGTTGAACCATAGTATACTTCATTAATAGCCAGACCGTCCATCCACCCACATCTCTGCTATTGATATATGATCCGCCCCTACTATACAGGACTTTGCAAAATACTTTTTTGCCAATTGCTACATATGATTGGTACTTTAATAGGGCAGCATTACTAATTTCTCATTATATCATTTAGCTTACTATACCCTATTAACTATTTAGAGATGTGTATGATGTGTATGAGTGGATGTGAAGCCGCGGCTCCCATATGTTTTTAATCACCCCTTGTGACAACGTTGTCCCATTTTAACTGGTTGTGGTAACCGTCAGTCTAAATTGCTGTTTTTTTTTCACTTTCTTTTGTATTTAATTTGGTATATTATTAGGTAATTAATAAAGCTGATTTGTATCAACATCAGTGTTCCTTGCTGACCCTCTTTTAGAGAACTCTTTCTCTTATGTTTTTGGTATATGATATATAGGGCATCCTGGAACTGCATGCAGACCTTTGCCTGCATTATTGTCTGATACTTATCCATTAAAACGACCATTTAAATAATTAACTTATTGGTTGATCCAGGCAACAATCCTTTTTCTTTTGGTGGTAAGTAGGCTTGGAATTTTTTCCTGGGCATTCCCCAGGCCTTGTTTATATCCGTTTAGATCATACAAAATAGCATAGAAATATTAAGGATAATAAAAACATGATCAATAATAAATCTCAGAAATGTGTATGGAAAAATACTAAAATAATGTAAGGTTAAAATATAAACTAAATATCATGCTCCATCTAGTGGTGGATCAATAATACCATTTGATAAGAATAAAAGTGAAAAAAATCAGAACGCCATCTAGTGGTAGATCAGGAGAAGGTCATCCCAGTCTTCTAAAATGACAATGTTTACTAAAAAAAGAAATACAGATGCCATCTAATGATAAATAAAAGGAAGCTGAACTTCATTTAGGTACAACTAAAAACATATAAATTAAAAATCAGCAATGTCTGCTAGCCAGTAAAAACATGCCACTCCCCTAGGGCACATATAATAGTCACAGCTAAATGATGACCAATGGTGGAAATCTACGTAGGTAACACACACACAGAAACAGAATAAAGGATAAAATATTAATTTAAATAAGTAAAAATGATGGCAAAAATGCTATCCTACTAGATAAAATGCCTATTATAACTGGACAAGATGCACCTAATACCAAAGTAGTGTAAGAAGCATCCTCTACCAAATGGTAAAAGTGACCACAACCATATATCTACAGTACCATCATAATTAAAAATTGGAAATAAAACAATTAAGATCAAATTCTATGTTGTGTCCTAGTGGCGATAAAGTACGTAGTTCATAGATCCATCTTGATTCAGCTTGACTAATCTTGACAATTTTGTTATCTCCCCTCCAATGTGGTTTGTATTTTTCTATGTCACATATTTTTAATGACGAGGGATCGCTGTTGTGGTATTTAGCAAAGTGTCTGGACAGACTGTGCTTGTCAAAACTCTTTTTGATGTTTTGCACATGTTCCCTCAGCCTCTTCCATGGTCCTCCCAATATATTGAATTCGGCAGGGACATTCCAATAAATAAACAACTCCTTCACTACGGCATGATATAAAATGTTCTATTGGATAGCTCTGTAGTGTCACAGTTGAAGTCAAATTCATTTTTTTCTTTTTATTTTCTTTCGTATGTCCACATGCATAGCAATTTTTGCATGGATAGTATCCCTTTCCCTCGAAGAAAGAAAACTTATTTTTAATCGGGGGATCCAGAGCATTTTTTGTCAGCCGGTCTCTTAAAGTTGGAGCTCTTCTGTACACAAATTGTGGTCTCTCAGGAAGGACAGTGCTCAGATGTCGATCTGTCCTAATAATGTCCCAATGTTTTTTAAAAATCCTCTCGATTTGTTTATATTGGACATTAAAATCCATAATGATAGGTATACTGTCTTGATGAACTGTATTTTTGTTGCTATCCTGTATTAATACATCTCTATCAAGTGATGCAACATCACATATTTTTTCTTTAATAAATTCAGCCTGGTATCCCTTTTTAACAAATCTCTCTCCAATCATTTTCGCTTGTTCGAGGAACGCTTCTTTTGTAGTGCAATTCCGCCTTAGTCTGATCAGCAGACCCTTGGGTTTGTTATCTAGCCATAGGGAGTGATGACAGCTGTCAAGGGGTAGATAGCTATTCCTGTCAACAGTTTTGAAATAAGTCTGAGTCACCACTTTATTTCCTTCTTTCCTCATTTCTAAGTCTAAAAAGTTGATTTTCTCATCACTTATTTCCCAAGTGAGTTTTATGTTTCTATTATTGGTATTCAGGTTGAAGCAAAAATCCAACAGGCTTTCTCTATTCCCACTCCAAATTACTACAATATCATCTATATATTGTTTGAATAGTAATAGCTGGTATGGTGTATCATTATAGAGTACTTCCTCTTCCCTTTCCGACATATACAAATTGGCAGCGCTGGGTGCATACTTCTCACCCATTGCGATTCCGCAGATTTGCTTATAATAATTATTATTATGCCAAAAGTAGTTGGAGTCTAGACTGTATCTTAAGCAGTCTAGAAGGAATCTCCTCTGTTTGCATTTTAAATCGCTCAGACTTCTCAGGGCCCATTTGGTTGCTTGTACAGCCTCATCATGATTAATAATCGTATACAGAGATGCGACGTCAGCCTTTGCCAGATAGATCGGCCCATCTGTCAAAGTGATATCATTCAGGAGTTGGATAAGGTGTTTCGTATCTCTTAAATAAGATCTTGTCTTTTTTACTACTGGTTGTAGGAACCAATCAATATATTCCCCAATTTGCGCGCCCACCGATTTGATCCCATTTACTATGGGCCTACCCGGGGGTTTTTGTTTATCTTTATGGATCTTGGGTAACGTATAGATGACAGGTACCCTACATGTTTTAGGCTGTAAGTATATAGTTTATTTTTTATTCAGTAAGCCTTTTTCAGATCCCTTCTGTATGACTTTAGCCAATTCTTTTTTTCATCTCATCGTCGGATTGCTTGGTAGTATCTGATATGTCCCAGTATCATTCAATTGGCGATTGAGTTCTTCATTATAGTCGGCTTTTGATTGGATAATGATTGCACCTCCCTTATCGGCCTGTCTTATTACGATATCTTTTCATACTTCTAATTTCTTAATCCCACTTTTTATCATTCCAGCAATATGTGAAGTGCTTGGAGCATACTTGCGGATGTAGGACTTTGAAGATACTACAGATGGCCTTTGCAGGGCTTTAAAATTGCAGGGGGAGATTAACCACACAATTTTAATTCAACAACGATATACCAGCAGGACGGCATTGAAAATAGAAACTGCTGCAACAATATTCCAATCAGGGGCGTACCCGAGTCTGTGAACAATAAAGGTCTTGCATCTGCGGTAACATCCATCTTCAATCAACGCCTTCATAAACCTAAAGATGTACACATTGCATTAGACCAGGTTCATCACACTTCTGGCCCTTGAAATCCCGACCTCCTTTGTGAGAGATACTTTGTGTAGAGTTCACTTTTACAAGGTTAAGGAAGAAATCATGCCAGCATTTAGGACACCATCCTGTTTGACGTCACGCCGGTCATGCTTCATTCTGACCTCTCCATGAGACGAGGATTGAACTCAACTACTACAGGATTGCCATATCAAATACTCCTGGGGCTTTCCCTTTCAACTACAAGTCCATCACGAAAGTAAATCTGCTGTATTCCGCACTCTCTGTGATCTCCTGAATTTACTTGGAACTTTTGAACTGCCTCAGGTCTCTCTCCCAGATTGGACTTTTGTTCCTACAGCTCCTAGCCTCACTTTTTTCCCCCAATGGCAACCACAGAGTAAGAAGAAAATACCACAATCTACTCCTCAAATAGATCCGGATGACTGATTAATATCTGTGCACTACTTTGAGCTCTATTTGCCTTTGTACCAGATGTCTGCCGTCTACTTATAACTGCACCTTAGTTTTCCTCAAAGTTCCCTTTGGTGATTTTTCATAGTACAATCTTGCAGGACTTTTCCTGTGTTTGTGAGTGGTAAGACTTATGTCTAACCCTCTTTTTTGGGTTCAGTTTTCTAGATTTAATGTTTGACATACTATATCTCACTGTGAAATGGGGACCGTGAGTCTCCATGGCTGCACTAAATCTTAATGATAAGGGTATAGCCCTGATCTATGAGGCTAGTTTAACCTCTATTCATTTTCTCGATCTTAAGATAATGGTGGTTGACCAACATCTAGAATTTAAGACTTACTTCAAGCCTATGGACCAAAATGGATACATTCCGGTTGATAGCTGCCATCAGACACAATGGCTTAAGTCAGTTCCTCATAGACAGTTTCTGTGGTTACGCAGGAACTGTACAAGGATTACTGATTTCTTTTCCCAGTCCCAAGTCCTTAAGGGCAGATTTTTAGAAAAGGTTTACCGATCTGCTGACTTTGACGTTGAGATTAGTAGGGTATCTCAAATGAACATAAAATCTCTTTTGATGGAACATCCTAAAGTTGCTTTGGACAATAAGTTTAGGTGGTCCTTTTTTACCACTTACTCTGTTCAATCCAGACAGATTAGAGAGATTTTTAAGAAACATTGGAAAATTCTTCAGAATGATAGATATTTGGGTCCAGCTATCCCAGAACAAGTGGGTGTGATATTTAGATGGGCACGGTCAATACAGGGACAAATTGCACCTAATGTGATCGATCCCACCAAAATAGTCTCTTTTTTTCCGTTTATCATTTTTTATTGATTTTACAAAGGAAATACAAAGTACTATTTCGAGATTGTACGTCGTGCAACGACGTTTGATTAAACATATGTGATATAAACATATAAACATAAGTCCACAAACAGTGTTTAAATGTAAGCAGTAGTAAACATGCATTGGTGAGAGTATTAATGAGTACATTCAGTCCATTCCGCTGGAGGGGCACCCCATGTGGGATCTTTAGTGCCCCTGAAGCGGAGAGGCCTTTCCGCACATTCAAACATGTTCACCGTACTTATCTATTAAGAACTTTTTGATTTGAATGGAAATGTCTCCCAGTAGAGTTGCAAATATTGCTCGGTCAAGAAAGTGAAATCTAAGGTGTTGTGCTACTATGTGGGGTGTGCAGTTTTAGTCCAATCAGTCCATGGTTGCCAGTTTTTGTGTGCTTTTGCTGCATGGCCTGTGTGTTCTGCAGTTGTTATCTCATAGCTGCAGTGCAGGGCCACTGTGTCTACAACTTGGGTTAATGTCGGGGGATTGTCAGATTTCCATTGTCTAGCAATATTGAGTCTTGCCGCCAGTAGAATATGTGTGATTATTAGTCTGAATGTAGGGTGTATTTCTTCTATATTTAAGTTTAAGATTGCAAGTGCCGGTTGTGGATGGATCTTGGTGCGGGTTACTTGTGATAGTAAGTGGAAAACATTTTCCCAGTATTTCTTAAGGGCAGAACATGACCAGAATACATGAAATAGGTCACCTGAGGAGGATTTGCATCTCCAACAAGTGTTGGGAATTTGTGGGTTAAAGGATGTTATTTTAGCTGGTGTCATGTACCAACGCAGGGATATCTTCTGGGTCAATTCCCAGAGGGCCGCGCATTTGGTGGCTGTATATATGGACTTGAGGGCATGGTGCCATTGATCATTTGAGTAGGTGTACGCAAGATCAATGTCCCACCTGTGATGTGGTTTCAGTTTTGAGAAGATGCATTTTTGGTGTAGGATGTTGTAAAAGTAAGAGATTCCTTTTGTTTTCGTGGTAGGGTTGGTGAGGTAGTCCCAGGTTTTAGGTTGGATACAATATAGAGGGATGGGGATAGTTTTCAAACAGTGGTGTATGCGGAGGTAGGTATAGTATTCAATCGAAGGCAGAGTGTATTCTGATTGTAGTTGGGGGAATGGTTTGATGTGGTTATCATGCAATAACTCGTGTAGATAATGGATGCCATTGAGGTTCCATGTTGATAATGAGAGTTCAGGCATTAGGTGCAGCAAGGCGTTTAAGGGGATATGGGATTGCATCTTCGTGGGGGTAGATGGCAAGAGGGTTGACATTTTCTTCCACGCTTGAGCCGTGGCCTTCATAGTTGGTGATATAGCTGTTGGGATTATGGTGCCTAGCGGTATGCTAAGTATCCATGTTGTTAGGTTAGAGTGGGTGAGTGAAGCCTTCTCTATTTGTCCCCATTGTGTTGACGGATGGGTTTGAAACCAGGAGGGAAGTTGGGCTAGGATGGTTGCCACGTGATAATCCTCAAAATCTATGGAACCCGTACCGCCCGCTAGTTTGTGTTTAGTCAGAATGGAGTGGGCACATCTTGGTTTTTTGTCTTTCCATAGAAATTTGTTAAAGATTGTACGAAGAGATCTAAAGAAGGAGACAGGTAGAGGGATGGGTAGAGCCCTGAAATGGTACAAGATTTGGGGGAGGCATATCATCTTGAATGCTGCAAGTCTACCTGTCCATGAAATTTCGTGTTTTGATATTTGTTGTGATGTCGCTTGAATGTGTTGAAGAAGGGGCAAGAAGTTGTATTGGTATATGTGTTTGGTTTTCCGTGGTAATTGGATGCCTAGGTAGGTAATGTCAGTGTCGGCCCACGCAAATGGGTATTGTAGCTGTAAAAGATTTTTCGTGGTAGCGTCAATATTAACGTCTAATATAAAGGACTTAGTCGTATTCACTTTATAGTACGATACCGAGCTGAACCAGTTTAGCAGTTTTTGCACTTCACCCAGGGAAGCAGTCGGATTGGAAAGGATGAGAATCACATCGTCGGAAAAGAGACTGATTTTATGGTGGGAGTCTCTTTTTTTTCAACAATGTAAGGGTTATTATCCTTGCCGGAAGTGCAATGTGTGCCTCCATAACATTGGAGAAAGACGTAAAACAGACACATTCACCTCAACTGTTACAGTACACATCTACCCTATGAGAAATTTCTTCACTTGTGCCACAAAATGTATCATTTATTTGTTGACCCGTCCCTGCAAAAAGCAGTACGTGGGTCGCACATTAGGACATTCTCAACAAGTGTTAATGAACATCTGGCCAGTATTAAAAATGGACAAATCAATCATAGTGTACCCTGTCACTATTTAAAGTTTCACAATAAAGATCCTACTGGAACACATTTTCAGATCATTGATAAGTTTGTTCCACTCTCCCCGTCTTTGCGGCGTCTCTCGTCTCGAAACGTACTGGATATATGAGCTTAAGTCCTACTCACCATTCAGAATGAACGTGGAGTGGGACATTAACTCTTTTATCAATCAAGCTTAATTTTTCTTTTGGGTCTTTCTTCATATTTTGTTTATATGTTGTTAAGCCCCACACGTTTATTTGTCTTCTTCACAATGTCTACATCAACGTTTATATTGTATTTAATTTTCCCTATTCTATGTGGCAAACCAACTTTTATTGCTTTATACATTGATTTCTTTACCCATAATTGTTTTGCTATCTTCTATTTATGCCTGTTTGTGAATTATATGGCATTTTCAGTGCTTTGTTCTTTTTTGGCCGCCTTGACATTATCATGACTGTCCAGTGGGGGCGCATCGGTCGCGCTGTGTTAAGGCGGACCCTGCGTGGCTGACTTTGCCCTTACTCACTTGTTTAGACTGTTGGGAATTTGACATTGCCGGTCGCGTTATTGCTGTCAACAAGTATGTCAGCTGATCCTTCCTCTGTCTCCTTTCGACACGTGACTTGGCTGGTTCCGGCAGCCGTGATTACTTCCAGCCACGTGACCAGCAATATCAGGTGGTGATCACATGCTCAGAGGATCTCCTTCTTAATGTGACTAGATTGGTTCTGGTGGGTGGCCGTGACCACTTCTGGCCATGTGAGCAACAACATTCAGTTGCGAACACGTTCCCAGATGATCTCCCTCTTTTTGGTCCTTTTGGACAGATGACTGGGCAGTGTGTTGATTGGCTAACGCTGATCATACATAAGATTGTGATAGGTTTATGTGTGAATTCCTTTTTTTGTATTTTATTTTGGTCATGTAATTTTTGATTTCCGGGGCCAGGATTGGTCCAATGTGAAAGTGGAAACTCCTGCGCTGTCGGGGGGGGGGGGGCTACGCTAAAAGGACACTGCTGCAACACCTAAGTACTGATCCAAGGCAGGACAAATGAGACAAAAGTGGGGGAAGATGGTAGTTGCGCTGCGATGAAGGGGGGGGGTGCACTGCACTGCACTGCATCCCCACCATGTTCTTTTAGTATGTAGGATCCATTCATGCATTGGCCCGTTTCTGCTTTTTTAGTTTACTTTGCCACTTTAGTCATCTTTGTAGCTCCCCCCCTTCATCACAGCGCAACTACCATCTTCCCCCACAGGATTGGTCCAAGTTTGTCACGTGGCCACATATACCTGTTTTTCGCAGGCTTTACAACGAGGTGTTTGCCTCCTGTTAGCCAAAATTAGCATATAATTCTGGGTTCCCAACCCCATGTGATCAGTGTTCTCCTTTATCATTGGTTCCCATATTGAGGCTTGGAGTCCATACGGTCAGGTGACTGTTCTTTCTTCAATCACTAGCCTCAGAATTGCTGAGGTCTAATTGGTCCTCAACTATTGGTCTTTTGGGACAAAACACGTCGGGCTTGGCTTACCGCTCTCCACATTGCCCTGAATTTTACTCTGTGAACACAGTTTTTACTCTTATTGCTGTATGCCGGTTTTTAGAAATAAAAAAACCCAATTTTTTTGACCTACACCATATGGAAGCATTTTTTCTTTACATAACCATCTGGATGAGAGTTGCCTTGTGGTCCAGCCAGTCTTTCCACACCTAAGGTCCAGCCCTGGTGTTCCTTCCATCAGAGGTTCAGTTAGGTGGTTGGAGGTCCTGGATCCCTTGGAATTTCGTTTACCTGCCGATTTCGGCACCCTTGCGTTTATGACTCATTGTCACTGACATTCGAGTACACCTGTTCCGGTAAGACCCCTTTCACACCGAGCCGCCCATAGCGTCAGCAGTAAAACACCGCTATTTTTAGTGGCATTTTACCTTCAGATTTGCGGCGCATTTTGGCCGCTAGCGGGGTGCTTTTACCTCCGCTCGAGGCCGAGAAAGGGTTAAAACCGCCCGCAATGCACCGCAATATCGGCGTTTTGCCGGTGGTATTGCAGCGCTGCCACAATGATTTCAATGGGGAGCAGTGGTAAACACACCGCTCCAAAGAAGCTGCTGGCAGGACTTTTCCTGATGTCCTGCCAGTGCACCGCTCCAGTGTGAAAGCCCTCGGGCTTTCACACTGGAGACAATGGAGCAGCTGTTTGAGGGCGGATTGCAGGCGCTATTTTTAATGCTATAGCACCTGCAAAACGCCCTCGGTGTGAAAGGGGTCTAAGAGTATATATACTTCTCTTTTTGGTTGAAGATGTACCATCCTTGATGCTTCCAATGCCGGACAGTGCTTATTCCATCTTTGATTCATCATCATTTGGTGGTTGACGCATACGGCCTTTTTTTAAAGACTTCCACTTATATTGGACTTTTTCACATTTCCATTTATGTCACTTTTGCATATTTGATTTTTGAATTTTTTCACTTACTGTATATATCAATATGTGTGTTCACTTGTTAGCACTACAATACCTACCATCCACGTTTCATATGTTTGTCACATTGTTTATGTAGCGGATTTTCTCTTTTTACGTAAAGTTTGCTTAGTAACCTCCATATTGACATATCTCAGTGATGATCTCATACTGTATACCTTGGTTATTGGTCTCTTTTTAATGGTCTCATTATGCCGATTTACCGTTATTACCTGTGGGGACATTCTTGTTATTCCACACCCCCTTCCCTTCCCACCCCTTTCCTTCCTTTTTATTATCCTCCCTACCATGTCTTTCTTTCCCTACCCCTCCTTCCCTTACCCTTCATTTCCTCTTTCCTCCCCCTCTCATTGATCTCAAGCCCCACTGTTCTGATTGTAGGAGACCTGTCTTGTTGCCTAATGTATAATTTCATTATTGTGATCTGCACCTTGTTTTGTATTTTATTTTTGAGCTATAATGGTGTGCCTGAACTGGGGGTTGCCCCATGGGCCTATCACAATCCCCCACCTAGGCTATTCAGTGCTGCTGAACATGCACTGTTATGTTAATAATGTACTGATGTGTTTTTGGTTATCTTTCCCCATTATATTTGACATGATATTGCCATCTAGTGGTGCCTCCAGCTGTGTTTTTTTTTATTATGCTGTTCCAATTTTGATTGAGATGTTTAGTTTATATACAGGAGGCACCCCATGACCCTCTTCTTCTAAACTTTTCTGTACATCTCCTTTAGTCCTCTTTCTTACCTCTTATCCTTCTGTTTCCTTCTTTTAATTGTTTTTAGGCTCCTGAAAGACTTATTTTTTATTCCACTTCCATTGCATGATGGCAGATAAATATTTTATGACTCTGTGATCAAGATTTCTGTAAATGCTTATTTTCCCTAAATAAAAAAATGTTCTTGGAAAAAAAATGTTTTATGAATCTGGCCTCCTTTTACTGTCAGGGGTTTAATGTGCTGGAGAAAAGTCTTATATCATTTTCATGAGGCCAAAACTAAAATTTTACTGTTACAGGAAACTAGGGATGAGCCGAACACCCCCCTGTTTGGTTCGCAGCAGAACATGTGAACAGGCAAAAAATTTGTTCGAACACGCGAACACCGTTAAAGTCTATGGGACACGAACATGAATAATCAATAGTGCTAATTTTAAAGGCTTATATGCAAGTCATTGTCATAAAAAGTGTTTGGGGACCTGGGTCCTGCCACAGGTGACATGTATCAATGCAAAAAGAAGTTTTTAAACAGCCGTTGTTTCGGTAGCAGTGATTTTATTGATGCTTAAAGTGAAACAATAAAAGTGAAATATTGCTTTTTATACCTGGGGGGTGTCTATAGTATGCCTGCAAAGTGGCGCATGTTTCCTGTGTTTACAACAGTCCCTGCACATAATGACATTTCTAAAGGAAAAAAGTAATTTAAAAGTACTCGTGGCTATTCATGAATTGTCGGGTCTCTGCAACGCACATAAAAGTCATTGAAAAAAATGGCATGAGATTCCCCCACAGTCCATTACCAAGCCCTTTGGGTCTGGTATGAATATTAAGGGGAACCCCGCGCCAATTTTTTTTTAAAAAATGGCGTGGGGGTTCCCCTCAAAATCCATACCAGACCCTTATCCGTGCACACAACAGGAAAAGAGGGGGGGACGAGAGAGTGCCCCCCCTCCTGAACCATACCAGGCCACATGTCCTCAACATGGGAAGAATGTCCCCATATTGATGGGGACAAGGGCCTCATCCCCACAATCCTTGCCCGGTGGTTGTGGGGGTCTACGGGCAGGGGGCTTATTGGAATCTGGAAGCCCCCTTTAACAAGGGGACCCCTAGATCCCGGCCCCCCTGTGTGAATTGGTAATGGGATACAAGTACCCCTACCATTTCATAAAAAATGTCAAAAATGTTAAAAAAGACAATAGCTGTTTTTTGACAATCCCTGTCACAGAACAGAAGCGTCACACTGCGGAAGCCTCCCATTGAGGCGGATTGTCTGGAGGATAAAGCGGGGAAGAAGAAGCCAGAGGAAGATGCTGGATGAGAAGACCAGAGGAAGAAGTAGAACCCGGAGAAAGAAGCAGAGAAAGAAGTGGGGGAAGAACAAGATGGAGGAAGAAAACCGAAGGAAGACCAGAAGAAGATGGAAGAAGAAGCGGGGAAAGAAGAAGACATTAATAAAGGAATTGTCAAAAACTGGCTATTGTCTTTTTTAACATTTTTGACACTTTTTTGTGAAATGGTAGGGGTACATTTGTACCCCATTACCAATTCACACAGGGGGGGGCCGGGGTCTGGGGGTCCCCTTTTAATGGGGGCTTCCAGATTCCGATTAGACCCCCGCCCGCAGACCCCCACAACCCTTGCCCTTATCCCCAACAACATGGGGACATCCTCCCCATGTTGAGAGCATGTGGCCTGGTATGGTTCAGGAGGGGTGCTCTCTCTTGTCCCCCCTCTTTTCCTATGGCCTGCCAGGTTGCGTGCTTGGATAAGGGTCTGGTATGGATTTTTAGGGGGGGCGTCCACACATTTTTTTTTCATTTTGGCACGAGGTTCCCCTTAAAATCCATACCAGACCTGAAGGGCCTGGTAATGGACTGTGGGGGAAGCCCATGTCGTTTCAGAGACCCGACAATTCATTAATAGCCATGAGTACTTTTAAATGACTTTTTTTCCTTGCGCCACTTTACAGGCATACTATAGACACCCCCCAGGTACAAAATTTAAAGGAATATTTCACTTTTATTGTCTCACTTTAAGCATTATTAAAATCACTGCTCCCAAAAAAACTGCCGTTTTAAAACATTTTTTTGCATTGATACATGTCCCCTGGGGCAGGACCCAGGTCCCCAAACACTTTTTATAACAATAACTTGCATATAAGCCTTTAAAATTTGTATGCACTATCAATGGCCTGAAACCTGGCACCTGGCAAATGCCCTGGCCCTGATGGCTACCCCCCTCCTGAGTTTATAAGGTATTTGCTCTACTTCTAGCCCTAGGCAAAAGCCTTTAATACTATTGACGAAACTCACCTTCCATCCTCACAATTATAAGCTAATAACATTTCTATTATCCCCAAAACTGGTAACAATCTCTTCCTAATGTTGACTTAAAATTTTTCGCTAAGATGCTGGCTAATCATTTTTCACCAGTCTTACTTAGTATTATCCACAGTGATCAGGTGGGTTTTGTCCCTGGTTGAGAGGCTAGGGACAACACCAATAGGACCCTCCATCTTATCTCTTATGTTAGAAAACACCAACTAAAGGCCTGTCTGCTTTCTGTCAAAGCTGAAAAGGCCTTTGACAGAGTGAGTTGGGAGTTCCTACACTTGTCCCTCCAGCAAATAGGTCTAGGCTGCAATTTTATCAACAAAATACTCTCTCTTTATTCTCATCCCTCTGCATCCATACTGGTGAATGGTCCCTTTTCTGATTCATTTTCCATATCCATACCAGATAGGGCTGCCCTCTGTCCCCTCTACTTTTTGTCATCACAAATTAGGCCATTAGACAGAACCCTTCCATCACTGGTATACAAACCCTGACATTGCATCATAAACTTTCTTTGTATGTGGACAATCTTCTCCTCTATATTCAACAACCCCATATCTATATTCCTTCTTTCTTACAGGAATTTCACACATTCAGAATATTCAGTTAATTTAAATTAAATATGTCTACAACTGAAGCATAGCATTGAACATCTCCCTTTCTCCTCCAACATTGACCCAGCTCCGCTCAAACTTCCCATTCCAGTGGAAGCAAAAGGCATCTCTTACATGGGTATAGTGGTCCCAGCTAATCCCTTGGATCCTTACGTACTTACCTTCTGCCCTCTTTTAATGAAAGTCTACAAGGCATCGGAATCTTGTAGTTTCTCCCCTAAACCCTGATTTGGCAGGATCAACGCTTAAAGATGGACATTCTCCCAAAATTACTTTACCACTTTCAGATGGTCCCCATATCTCTTCTTAAATCCTTTTTCTATACTTTACACACCCTTTCCATTAGATTTATATGGAATTGTGGATTTTCCCATCTATGCTATAAACTCTTACTAATGGTGTACTAAATCTCAAGCCAGAGTTGGTCTCCTCGATTTCGAACTGTATCATTCAGCGGCCCTTCTTTCTCATATGTTGGAATGGTCCCCTATTTGCAAGCTCTACCTTGGAGTCTTATTTTTTGTTTTTCAAGTCTTTATTTAGTGCATTGTGCAATACAATTTATTAACCCACAACAATATTCCCAGTCTAAATATCTGTAATTATGTCACAGTGGTTGTGTGGCACTAACGATCCTAGAGAGGTAAAGATAATTAATAATGAAAATAAAAAAATAAATAAAAAATACAAGGCATCCTAGAATATTAGGACCAGTTATCTCTATTGGACTATGATATATTACCTCATATAGGAGTCCACTAGAATCAAACCTCATCACACATCGGAGAGTGATTTTCTATTTTATTTCTTTCTTTTCCCCAATTTTTTTAAATGTAATTTAAAGGAACACACAAACCAAGCATGAAGTTTCACTCTCTTCTCTATCATCCCACCTCCTCCCCAGAAAGACTGCGAGGGGTCTCACATGTCAATTGATGTCAGGATCTCAACGAGGATACTCATCGATAGTCATCCACATATTGTAGTGTACACAAAAAGGCCATCAATGGCAACCAGGTTTCCCTAAACGGGTCCTCTCTACAATAGAGAGACGCTGTCATGTTTTCCATTGTTCTGATTTAATCTATTTTGGAAAACCATTGTTTAAAAGTTGGTATAGCTGGACGCTTCCATATGTCAGGGCTGCATGCCCGGGCGGCATTCAACAGGTGCGCTGCCAAAGAATTTTTATTCCGACATAAAGGCATCGAGTTTAGCTAAAAAAGATATCCCATGCGGTCCGAGCCTAGATCAAGAGATGTTAATTATTTCATCACGTTCCCCACCTCCTTCCAAGATTGATTAGGCAACAGACACTGCCAGAAGATATGTAAGAATGTGCAGGGTTCTTTGCTACAGTGCCAACAAAACTTGGAAACTGGAGGATAACATTTATTAAGTAGGGACGGGACCCTATACCATCTAGATAAAAGCTTATAGCCCTGTTCCTGAAAACAGTTTGAAATACATGATTTGTGGGCCAAAGAGATAATCCTGGTGATTTAGCTGACCTGAGAACAAAATTTGCAAATCTGACTCCCATTGGTGGATATATGAGGGGATGTAGCCTTCCGAGGGAACAATAAGCTATTTATATAAGACTGACAGCAAGTGCAGTACATACTTGCCATCTGCCCCTTAGAGGGGGTTTTGTGAGGGATGAAATGTCTTGGTTTGACAGCCAGCCATTGGGGGTGACAAAATGCATACACCTTGTCCTACCCACTCTTGCCAACCCTCGTATCTGTTTATTGTCTGAGCCGGGCAAAAAAATCAGGATTCTAAATCACTGGTGTCATTGTGGATGGATAGTGAGAGAGACCTTTTAGGGAAAATGTATGAGTAATAACTTCAACTGTGGTGCCAATCATAGGATGAGACTTTAGCCTCGGATAGTATTTTGGTGCGACCCAAGGAAGGACAGATAGAGTGATCGGTGTAGCTTGTTCAATTTGTGCCCATAGTTTAGTCTGGTAAGATATGCACCATGTTTCCACCCTGGATAGGCGTAAAGGCATATGATAACAGATTAGGTAGACCAATGCCACCCTGCTGTTTAGGTAAAATAAGCAGAGTGTTGAAGTCTAGCCACTTTATTACTCCAGATGAATTTGGACAACGTAGTCCGGAGTGAACGAAAAAAAAATTGCGTACGTTTTATTGGTATCGCCTGCATTGGATATAGGATCTGATAAAGCATTGACATCTTAAATGCATTGCATCTGCCAAAACCATGTAAGAGTAAGTGTCTACCACAGTTGAAGATATATTTTGGACAATAACGTACAAAGTATAACGTCATATAATGAAGCTGTATCTGGGGTAAGTTTGACACCCAGGTACTTTGTATAATCGGTAAAGACATTGTAACTTAGTAATACATTCCCTAGAGAGAGAGAGAAATACTCATGGCTTCTGATTTAGCATAATTTATGGAGAAGTTGGACAGGTACTCGTAGTGGGCAAAGAGTTGAAGTAATCTAGATAAAGAAGACTCCGGCTCTGTAATAAAGAACAAAAGGTCATCTGCATTGGCAGCAATCTTATGTTCTGTATCTGAGACCTGTAGCCCCTGGATTATAGAGTCCGACCCGACCATTAGGGATGAGCCGAACACCCCCCGGTTCGGTTCACATTTAGAACATGCGAATGGAACGAAAGTTTGCGCGAACATTCGAACACGGTTAAAGTCTATGGGACTCGAACATGAGAAATCAAAAGTGTGAATATTAAAGGCTAATATGAAAGTTATTGTCCTAAAAAGGGTTTGGGGACCCGGGTCCTGCATCAATGAAAAAGAGAGTTTTAAAAACTACAGTTTTTCCGGGAGAAGTGATTTTAATGATGCTTAAAGTGAAAAAATAAAAGTGAAATATTCCTTTAAATATCGTACCTGGGGGGTGTCTATAGTGTGCCTGTAAAGTGGCGCGTATTTCCCGTGTTTAGAACAGTCCCTGCACAAAATGACATTTCTAAAGAAATAAAAGTCATTTGGGGGGGCGGGTCCAGCAGCAGACCGAGGAGGATGTGTGGACACAGAGCTCCACAGATTCGATTGCAATCCACTGCCATCCTGGCTGCTAACATCTTGGATGAGCCACCAAATTTATCCTAGAAGCCACTGAACATCCCCTGACTTCGTCCCTGCCTGTATTGAGAGGCCCGGACGGTCGATAGGGGCTTCCCCCGGTCCGCTCTACACTGTCCAGGTCCACCACCATCGTGCAACCTACAGAGCCTCCCACGCTGCCCTGCCGACCCACGGATGATCCCTGTAACAGCCCCGGTTTGAGGTGAGGTGCTCGGCAAGCTGTTTATCCCCCCATCCAACCTGCGGCTGGCTCTTCAGCACAGGGTCCCGCCGCCATCTTGCAGCCTACAAAACCTCCACCATCCCTGGCCTAAAATTCCGTAAGCGGCGGGGGAAGCGGAGGCCCATCTAGACGCCCCTGGCCTGCATCTAGGGGGACAGTCACAGGACTGTGTGCCCGCAGAGGTCCGCCTGGGTGTCCCTGCCGGGTGATCGTGTACATTAAAGATCCCGTTGCCATACTGCGGCCTGCAGGCCCCCCAGCATCCCCCGGCCTGGAGTTCTGAGGTCCACAGATCACCCTTCTCCAGCTGTGATAAAACCCCTGAAGTCAGCAGAGGAATTGTGTGCAGTCAGCGGCCTGCCTGGGGCCCCCTGACAGCCAGCCTTCTGCACCAGCATCACACAGCCTCCCTGAGGCCTTGGATGTCAGCCTACAGCTTCTCACATGGGTACAGTACTCCATAGGGGCCATCCACATAACCTGTGCAGAAATACTTGAGCCCAAGAAGCAAGTTTACTTTCTACACCATCTTCTGTTACTGGCCTTGCAGCTTACCCTCTACTGTACCTTCAGCAGGCTCTTAAAGGAACATACCCCTCCCCTCCCGAGACTCTAGCTATCTCTATTGCACCCTTAATACGCAAAATAGGGGGGTGCGACTAGCACCGAGGGTAAACATGTTTTAGACCCACTCCAGTCCCCGCTCCTTTTCTAAGGGATCCTGCACCGCATCGAAAGTTTCCACAGCCACAGGATTATTATTATCAGCTGCCCCCGGAAACCTCCGGGCACTACATGGGCAAAGTAGGATTTCAGAAGAACATATACCAAGGTTTTATCCCGCCATCGACAACAAGGTCTGCACAAAATATGGAGCGATTTCTATACAGGCTGCAATGCCCGGCCTTGAGTGCGCCCACAGATCCAACAGATGCCGCGGATCTCCTGGCCTCCACACCAGGTATTTTTTCACATTGGCAATACACCCCAACAGACAAACCCAGCCAAAACGGTCACAGTGACAGTCTTGGACTTGAAACTACAAACACTTTTATAAGACTTAACAGGCAATATAGCTAAAGAGGTTGGGAAGATTGCTCAGGAGCTCAGGGGGGAGATTGATCAGCTTGGAGAGCGCACTGCCACTCTGGAAACTAAATTTGACGAGACTGTACAATATATGCATGCACTGGAGGAATAAAATGCATTTCTTAACCACTTCAGCCCCGGAAGGATTTACCCCCTTCCTGACCAGAGCACTTTTTGCGATTCGGCACTGCATCGCTTTAACTGACAATTGCACGGTCATGCGATGTGGCTCCCAAACAAAATTGACGTCCTTTTTTTTCCACAAATAGAGCTTTCTTTTGGTGGTACTTAATCACTTCTGCGATTTTTATTTTTTGCGCTATAAACAAAATAAGAGCGACAATTTTGAACAAAACGCATTATTTTTTACATTTTGCTATAATAAATATCCACCAAAAATATATAAAAAAACATTTTTTTTCCTCAGTTTAGGCCGATACGTATTCTTCTACATATTTTTTGTAAGAAAATTGCAATAAGCGTTTATTGATTGGTTTGCGCAAAAGTTATAGCGTTTACTAAATAGGGGATAGTTTTGTGGCATTTTTATTAATAATTTTTTTTTACTAGTAATGGTGGCGATCAGCGATTTTTATTGTGACTGCGACGTTATGGTGGACACATCGGACATTTTTGACACATTTTTGGGACCATTGTCATTTATACAGCGATCAGTGTGATTAAAAATGCACTGATTACTGTGTAAATGACACTGGCAGTGAAGGGGTTAACCACTAGGGGGCGGGGAGGGGTTAATCAGTACTAGGGGAGTGTTTTCTAACTGTAGGGGGGAGTGGCTGTATGTGTCACTAGACTGATCACTGCTCCCGATGACAGGGAGCAGTGATCAGTGACACTTGTCACTAGGCAGAACGGGGAGATGCTGTTTACAGGACGTACAGGTACGTCCTTTTGCCCAGCCGTGCCATTCTGCCGACGTATATCGTCGTGAGCCGGTCGGGAAGCGGTTAAACACACAGTTTCCCAAATACAACTCCAACAAGAAGACTTAGAGAACAGAGAAAATACTGGAACCTGGGCAGATGGTGTCCGTTTCTCCGTCACAGAAGGCCTCACACCTCCTCCTTCTACATAGAGCATATTACACTCCAAGAAGACTGTATAGGTTTGGGAGTAGGCCAGACGACAGATGCCCCAGGTGCTATAGGTCAGGAGATCTTATACACATGGTTTGGAGATGTCCAAAATTGGTAAGATATTGGTCGGAAGTGGTCGGGACAATAAACCGTAGATTCAAGGTAAACTTGGAATTAGACGCTAAGGTGTGTGTGCTGGGGCTAGTGGGAGCTAACATAGGAAACACCAGCACAACCACTGCCATAGTAAGATGTCTATACCAAGCGAGAAAGCGAGAAAGCTAATAGCACAATCCAACAAAACCCCCAACTATAGGGGAATGGCTTAAAACAATGGACTCTTTGGTCTGGACAGAAAGGACAGTATACACTAAAAAAGGAACTACAGTAAATTTCTTGGTATATGGAAGCTCTGGCTCCAGGAGCTGAACATTCGACACCTACTTTGAATTAATTACCCTGGAACCCCTCACGAGGGCGGGGGCGAATAATGCCTCAGACCAGTTAACACTGGGTGTAGGAATAGGCCTCACTGGGGCTTAGACAGTTGTAGTACGCCGTAAGCCCTAGTGTTAACGAATTTAATCTTTGAGCTGTTTATAAGGGAAGGGAGGGGGGTGGTAAGGTGGGTAGTAGATAAAGTGTGGGTGGGAAGAGTAGGGATGGAAAGGGTGAAGGAAAAGAGGGGGGAAAAAAAAATAAATAGCACATTGTAAGCTAATACTATTTACATATTTATCACTGTTTGTATTTACCACAGCGCACAGCAGAAATGCGAGGTACCTAGCTCTATTTTTTATTTGCCTTTGTAATTTGTTTCATCGTTTTTGCTATTTGCACCTCAAATACAATATGCTATGAAAAGTATGTAACTATTTTATATTGCTACTAATAAAAAGATTGGAAATTCAGAGAACAGAGAATGTCGTTCAAACGTAAGGATCCGTGGAGTTCCTGAGACAGTCAATGATAAAGAGCTACGGGTATATCTACTTAATCTTTCTGTCATGCTGCCTCCGCACATACCTGATATCGATTGGCGCCTAGATAGGGCCCATAGATCTTTGGCTCCCAAACCTCCTCCTGGATATAATCCGAGAGACATAGTAGTTAACTTTCACTATTATGAAAGTAAGGAAGCTTTAACAGCAGCTACACGCAACAAAAATCGCATTGACTTCAAGGGCTCCAAAATCCAGATCTTCAGTGATCTCTCCCCCATCACTCTGGCAAAAAGACGCAATCTTCGTCCAAACACGGCACACCTCCAACTGCATCAAGACCCCTATAGATGGGGTTTCCCATTTCGGCTCTCAGCATCCAAAGATGGCACACAATATTCCATCAGAGATCTCCACGAATGTGAAGCCTTCATTCGAAATTTGGGCCTGCCACCTGTTCCAGAAGAAGAATTCCAGCTTCCCCCACCTGTCCAGGGCTCCAAGCCCCTTCAGGCCCCCGCAGCAATTTGGACCCCGGTACGTCGGAGACAACAGAAGGCTTTCTCTAAACCACAACGCTCCAATCAACCTAGACCCCCCACCTGAGGCCCCAAAGCTCACCTGCATTACACCTCCATGTTTCTGTTTCCCAGATACCCAGGATCTCAGTTGATTTCTTCAGGTATCTGCGGGGAGTGTTCTCCCCTACTTCCCTTCCATCCTCTGTTATGCTCAGTAAGCCCAGTTTGTTACAATTTTTTTTTTCCCTACACATAGGTTTTTCCATTTTGGAAGGCTTCTGTTCTCCTTTTAGCCCTCATCGTGGTTCCAATCAGTGGTATTATGTTCTGAACAATGTTAACTGTTAAATGTCCGAGGCCAGCTATTACTTAGAGGAGTGGGCCTCAGGCCGCCGCTCTAGCTGACCGTCATGTCCATCTACATGTCCAAGGTCTCCCGCCTTGGTCCCCTGAAGGTTTTTTTTCCTTCAGGCTATCAAAACACATGTTTCAAATTTTTTTGTTTTTTTATTTTTCTTTTTTTACGCTTTCTTCTTGCTAAACCTCTCAAATTTTTAATAGGTCCTTTTTTGACCTGTTTTTGTTCTTTTGTTCTGCAGCAGGTTATATACTCACTACACATTGTCTTGATGTTCAAAAATGCTGATGTGTATACATATCTTCGAGTCCTCCTTGGGTTGGAACATCTCTTACCCATGAGTTAGGTTAAAATATCATCTGCTTATCACTCTATGCTTGAAATATGGCTTTAAAGATAGTTTCTTGTAATGTCAAGGGCTTGAATTCCTTACGAAAATGCTGGCTGGCTTTGAAGGAATTCAAATCCTCTGGAGCTGATGGTGATGGTTCAGGAGGCACATTTCCGCCCAGGGGGCTCCTTTAAATTTGCTTCCAAACTATTTCCCACAGTATACTTTAAATGGCCTCAGATCCATCTGGAAAGGCTGGAGTGGCCATACTAATTAAGCGTTCTTGTCCTATAAGGATCCTAGCCTCAACTCTAGACCCCCGGGGTCGGTATGTCCTCCTGAAGTGTACCCACCTAAATACCTCCTTCACCTTAGCTAATATTTATGCACCCAATACGGGACAGGTTGTTTTTCTCGCCAGAGTTCTTGATTGGCTGCGTTCTTTTTCTCAGCCTTTCACGATCGTGGGCGGAGATTTCAACATTTGTATGTCTCCTAGTAGGGATAGATATGCTCTATTTCAACAAACCCTGCCTTCCCAAGTCCTTAAATTGTCTACCTCCTTTCGCAAATTAATTCGCTCTAACAATCTTTTGATGCGTGGAGAGTAAAGCACCCTACTCAGCGTACCTTTTTCTCCCCTCCACATAAGTTGTATTCTCGATTGGACCATTTTCTAATATCCGCCCCCTTGCTACCCAACATAGTCTCTTCGGAGATAGATCCTATTACATGGTCTAATCATGCCCCCATCACCCTGAGTATGATGCTCAACACCGCATCACCCAAAACTTGTCATTGGAGGCTCAACGAATCTCTTCTGTGGCATGTCGAAACTAAAGATAGGCTTCTTAAGAAATTAGAGGAGTTTTTCCATTTAAATGTAGGCTCAGAGTGTGATTATAGAAGAGTGTGAGACGGTTATTAAAAAAGCCTCTAGGGGTAACCTAGAATGGTATGGGGTGGGGGGGGGGGGTAGTGAGGGTGGATTTTTTTGGGAGGATGGGGGATGGGGTGGGGGGGGGCAAGGGATATAGGAAGAGGAATAGATTTAGTAGGAGAATTTATGGTACACGAAAACACAAGGAGGTATATCGTACAGTGGAATATAGGATGACACATTGGGCACTGAAAAAAACAAAATATAAATGGCACAATGAAATATAGGATAATACACTGGGTATCGATAAATATAGATAGAATATTAATGTTTTACAGGAAGAAAATAGTGTTTTTTTGTAATCACGGGGAAGATAAATTTTTTGACACAGAGGGGAATAATGATAAATATAAAAGGTTGTTTTTTTTTTTTGTTTGTTTTTTTTTCCTCTAACAGCACTAATAGATTCCCTATGGATAACTGAGTATTCCTCCTTGGAATTATTAGGATCAAGCTTTTGTTGCTACCTCTTGGTTTCTTTTGATAGATGTTATATAAAAAATCAATGGTATTAAATATTGGATCATGGAATGCCCGAGGGCTGGGTACCTCTGCCAAAAGAGCAGTTGTATTTGATACGTTGGATATTTTTAAAGTAGGAATTGCCTGTCTGAAGGAGACACACCTGACTCAAGACACTAAATCTCAGGTGAGAAACAAGAGATTTCTGTGCCAATTCCACTCCGTGCATACCTCCTACTCCAGAGGGGTGTCAGTGTTAATTGGGAGAGGGGTGGCTTTTACCTGCAGACTGTGCAAAATAGATGGGGAGGGTCGGTATATTTTTCTGCACTGTATGATAGAAAATCAGGAATACGTGCTAGCAAATGTTTATATCCCTCCACCGTTTAAATTAGATGTCCTGTATGATTTATTAGAGTTTATAGTAGATAAGAATAATATACCAATTATAGCAGTTGGGGATTTTAATGTGGTAATAAATAAAAAGATTGATAGATTTCCCCCAGGTAACCAGGGACAGACGCCACAGGGAAATCGTATGAACCATTTCCTTCAGGAAGCCGGTTTATTGGATCTATGGAGAATACGGAACCCTGTGGCGTTACAATTCTCATGCTACTCGGGTTCCTATTCTACACTTTCAAGAATAGATCTTGCATTGGGTAATGAGCTAGTCTCCCAAACAATTAAAGATAACTTACCAACCTAGGGGTATATCAGATCACTCGCTGTTGATGACTTCGATAAGTATAAAAAATAAGAAGGTTGATAGGTTATGGAAAATGAACCCAATGTGGTTTGGAATAATAGAAGATCAGAACGGGATAATAGCCAAGGTAAATGAGTTTATAAGGTTTAACGCGGACACCACAACAAGAGGAATGATGTGGGATGCACTGAAGGCTTATTTGAGGGGTGTATTTATACAACAAGTTTCTAAAATTAAAAAATCTTCACGGGATTGGGAGGACAAGGTCAGGAAAGAGGTAATGACAGCAGAAAGAGAGTATGTGAAGGATCCAACCCCGGACAAACAAAATAGATGGGAAAATAAACAACAAATATATAAGGATGCAATGACTAGGAAGTCAGAACACAAAAGATTATTTCAAAATCAAATAGTATACGGGGAGGGGGAAAGGGTTGGGAAAATGTTGGCCCATTTAGTTAGATCTGGATCCTCGCCCTCCATAATACCCGCTATTAGGATAATGAGTGGTGAAATCTCGTCTCAGGTAGATGAGATTGTAGATACATTTAAAAATTATTATAAAGAATTGTATACATCTAGGGGGGCCGTGGAGGGAGAGGAGTTCGATATATTTTTTGGGGACATTGAGATGCCCTCCCTTACAGAGTCTGATAGTAAGGCACTAGAAGCCCCGATAACTCTGGAGGAAATCAAATTAGCTGTAACAGAAATGAAAAATCAGAAATCCCCTGGCCCTGATGGTCTCCCTGTTGAAACTTATAAAAATTATGGGATGGTGTTACTCCCGGAGCTTCTTAAAGTGTTTGAGTGGGTAAAGAAGGAGGGGGAGCTTCCCATATCAATGACAGAACCCACGATAATAGTGCTGCACAAAGAAGGGAAATACCCTTTAGATCCCGGGTCCTACAGACCTATCTCCCTACTATGCTCAGATGTGAAAATCCTATCAAAGATTTTGGCTACTAGATTAAAGAAAATAATCCATAATCTAGTCCATTCTGACCAGACAGGTTTTATACCCCATAGATCAACTAGTAGGAATATTAGAAGGCTATTTCTGAACCTGCAGATACCAACTGAAAATACTGGCTCAAGGGCTGTGATGATGCTAGATGTGGTAAAAGCGTTTGACAGTCTTGAATGAGAGTATATATGGCGAGTAATGAAGGAGTTCGGATTCGGGCCTTCCTACATTAGCTCGGTTAAAATTCTCTATAACAACCCCAGGGCAAAGGTCAGAGTGAATAATGTTCTTTCGGATGGATTCCGACTTGAAAGGGGCTCTAGGCAAGGGTGCCCCCTGTCTCCTCTGATCTTTGCCCTGGCAATGGAACCAGTAGCCCTTGCAGTAAGGCAGGACAGGATCATGGAAGGGTTCAGGAGAAGGGACAGAGAAGAACGAATTGCTTTATATGCGGATGATGTCCTCATTTTTCTGGGGGATACAGAGAGATCGCTTAGACAGGTGATGGACATCTTCTCGAGGTTTGGAAAACTTTTAGGTCTTACCATAAATTGGGGAAAATCGGCACTGTTACCGTTAGACCCCATTAGAAAAAGTTCCTGTTTGGAAAGTATCCAAGTAAAAATTGTAGAGAAAACAATATACCTGGGTATCTATATAACAAATGACCCAAATGATTATATAAATAACAATTTAGTCCCTCTACTATCCAAATTTAAGAATAAGAGTGATATATGAAAGGGACTTCCTTTATCAGTAGTAGGTAGATGCAACCTGATCAAAATGCTGTGGTTACCCCAGTTATTATATCTGATGCATAATTCACCAATTTGGATACAAAGGAAATGGTTTAAAAAATAGATACACTACTAAGAGCTCTTATATGGAAAGGGGGACAACCTAGAATAAGCCTTCAGACCTTACAACTGCCAACTCAGGAGGGGGGTCTGGCAGTACTGCATCTGCGTAGTTATTTTTTAGCAGCCCAATTACAACATCTGGTACCAGACACCGATCCCAAAGGGAATAAAAGTGGGGGACTGATGACTGTAGAGGCACCACATAAGACACTAGTGGAGGTCTTGGAGGCGAATTATTTTGCCTATAGACCCCCTACGGTGAAGCTAATAATTAGAGTGTGGAAATCTATAAAGGATCTGAGGGGAATGGGGGTTATGGTTAAAGGTGCCCCGCTCTGGGATAACAAGAACCTACAAGAAGTAAGATCAATGGGGAAAATAAAGATATGGGAAAGAAAGGGGATAGTTAGACTGGATCAACTATATAATGGTAGTTCCCTAAAAACGTTTACAGCACTAAAAGAGGATTTTGATATACCAGATAGCTCATACTATAGCTATTTGCAAATCAAACACGCTCTAAAAGCTCAGTTTGGGGAACAAGGCCCGGTGTGGAGTACCTCCCCCATATATGAAAGATTAAGTAGGACCGGAGGCCCTAAGGGATCCATAGCGGAATTCTACCCACAGATATGCAGAAATAGTATTATAAGTTCAGAAAACCTTAAGTGCAGAAGTAAGTGGGAAAAAGATTTGGGTAGAATTGCGGATGACCAATGGAAAAAGATATTGGAGGGGGGGAACCAAGTCTTAGTTTCGCCCGCCCAGAAGATGTCATACCTAATGCTCTTACAAAGAACATACTATACACCTAAAAAACTGTTTGAATGGGGGCGGAGGGGGGATGCTAAATGCCCTAGGTGCCAAAATACTGGGGACTTGATCCACATGGTCTGGAAATGTCCAAAACTTTATCGGTATTGGACGGAAATATTAGATATCATAAATAAGATCTTCAAGTTACCACTAAAAATGGACCCAAAACTCTATCCTGGGAGTGGGGGAAAGGTTGGGGAACATTAAAAATAAAGTAGTACTAAGGTGCCTATTTCAGGCAAAGAAATTAATAGCGCAGAGGTGGCAGGCAGAAAAACCCCCCTCCAAAAACTACTGGTTTAAAACGGTAATGGAAACAATATGGAGGGAAAAGGTAGTATATGCAAGGAGAGGAAATTTAAATGAATTTAAAAAAATTTGGATGCCTTGGTTAGAAGAAGTGGGTTATCCCATGTAAATTGTATGTAGGAAGAGCTAAGGTAATGGTTGTACGATATTAAGCAAATAGGAAGGTGGGGTAGGAATAAGGAGGTAATAGGGGGGAGGGTAGGATGGGGTATAGAGGGGGGTGGGTGGGGGGCAAAAAGGGGGAAATTGGAATGTAATGGGTTTTTTTTTATTATTATATATATAAAAGGCTTTGTATAAGGTGTATTTAATAATTGTTGTAAAAAGAAAACAAAACACATTTTATATATTTTGGAAAATCGAATAAAGATTATTTAAAATTAAAAAAAAATGTAGGCTCAGTCTCAGTTATCATTGGTAATCTCAGTCACTTAAATATCTGGGGGTTCAAATCACTGCCTCTTACGACTCTCTGTATCGGGCCAACTTCCCTCCCCTGTTTTCAGAAATTAATCGTCTGCTGACTCACTGGACCACCCTACCCTATCCCTCCTGGGGCATATTAATGTTCTTAAAATGTCCATTCTCCCTAAATTATTATATCTGTTTGAAACGCTACCGGTGGCAGTCCCACTGACGCAGCTGAAATGCCTTCAAAGAGGTCCCTCCGCTTTATTTGGAATAATGCCTCCCACAGGATGGCAGGGTCGGTGGTCCTAGCTTGGAAGAGTAGGGGGGGGCTGGGTGGCCCAGACTTCATCAAATATTATTATGCCTCACACCTGAGAATTCTTGCCTCCAGGACCTCCCGGAAGGCCCCAAATAGGTAGGCAGAAATAGAAATGAGTGTCACGGCCCTGGTCCACACTTGCTATATGCTTTGGCCTTCTTCCGCCCTTCATATGCCCCAATTACGGAAAATCTGTTTAGCCCCAATGCTGTTCACATTGTCTATATGGAAAAGATGTTCTGAGCGTTACTCCCTGTCTTCATCGTGCCCACCACTCTTGAATATCCTATTCAACCCAGGACCCAGGCAGGAATTTTCCAACTACGACATTTTGTTAACCCAGTGACACAACATTTATTGACTTTTCCTGACTTGCAAAGAATGCATCAAATTCCCCAAAAGCTCTTACATTCATACCTACAGATTAGACACTTTTTCTCCACTAGATCCCCTCCTTTGACTTTGGAAAAGCCAACAGACTTTGAGGCCCTATGCGCTAAAGGTCCTTATGAGCCCCAAATGATCTCTACCATCTTCAAAATGTTGCACGAGGCTGTTCCTATGACGGTTAACAACCACCACTACATGAGGAAATGGTCTCAGATCTTGCAACATGACATCTCCTTGCTGGACTGGGGGAGCATCTGGGAGCACACTTCCAAGATTTCTCGATGTGTGACCCACAAGGAAACTGCATACAAAGTCCTGATGCACTGGTATAGGACCCCAGATATTTTGCATGCCCGCAATCGATCAATCTCAAAACAGTGTTGGAGATATAATAGTGCTGTGGGCTCTCATTACCATATCTTTTGGGAATGCCCCCCTGTTCACCAATTTTGGCTCAGAGTTCAGAATTTGCTAGAAACACTAGTTGGCGGCTCCGTTCCTTTAACGCCCATGCACTAGGTCTCCCTTTCCCTAGTGTCTCTAAGGCTCTGCGCAGACTGATGTCTTTCATTTTACTGGCTGCCAAACGGGTCATCCCTAGGCTATGGTTATCCACCTCACCCCCAACTCTCCCACAACTGCTCACTACTGTGGCTGACATACGCAGAATGGAACATGACTGGCTGTAGTGGAGGGCACGGAGCAGAAATTTTCTAAAACATAGTCAACATGGGATGATTCTATATATGATTCTGAAGGCAATGAACCTAGTTAGTTAATCTCAGTTGCGTTCATATGCTTGTGTGATTATACGCTAAATACATATATAAAGAAACGTGATTTTGCGCTAACCATACAAAAAATAAAAAAATTGTGCTGCTGCTCGTGTTAGTCCATAAATACATGGGACCCAAAAAATAAATAGTAAATAGTGTAACCAGCGCGCATCATATCTTAGTGTGTATTAAATATAAGTGATCCCGATAGTTATGACTACTATTGGTATGCCACACTTAAAGCCATTTCAATCCGGCCAAAAACTCATGAAAAACGTTATTACTATAGACATATATTTAAAAAATCGTGAAATTGACTTATTTTTCTATATTAGGAACATTCAAATCCTATACTCACACCACGTGTTCAACAGTGAAACAAAACATGTGTTATTAATTACAATGTTACTTATGAAAATCAATCCGCAACAATGTAGTGAGCACCCTGAAACATATGTTGCTAGTAACAATGTTACTTGTGACTATCAATTCGCAACAATGTGGTGAACACCATACATATTCAAATTAGTGCTAAAAATGTTTATCAGTGGGACACTTATTCCCCTTGAACATCTTAGATGTAGAAACAATGATCAGTCCTTGATGGAAATATGCTAGGTTGATATTAGCACCAATCTTCTTTATAGAAAGAGACACACCGATATTCCTCCTTTTCACAAATATGGTAAAAAAGGCTGCTTACCGGATCAGATGGATCTCAGGTTAGTGAGATCAGATGAGCATGTTGCATTAGCCTGCCGGCCTTAGATTATCACCTGGGCGTTTTCCTGGGAGATTTCCTCAGCCACTGTGCTCCAATTCACAGGCAGATCTGGGCGTTTTCCTGGGAGATTTCCTCAGCCACTGCGCTCCAATACACAGGCAGATCTATCCTCACTGATACAATGTATCCGGTTTCAAAATATTAGTTCATCCATACAGAAGATACACCTCAGTGGGAATAAAACGAAAAGGGCTCCATAGTGCAAATGTGTTTTATAGATTTATTCAAAATCTCTTTCACAGTCACTTTAAAACAATTCTTTCCACTGCAAATGTTCACAGCAACACTCCACTGCACATCAGGAACTACAAATCAAAAAATCTCCCAAGTATACACCAAACGGAACTCAGATAAAAAATGGGAACCAGATAAAAATTAGCTAAAAATCAGCATACATGCAGAGCGGGAGCAAACTGGCTAACTGCATGGAGAAAGACCAGACAAACGTGATGGCGTCACAGCCTCTAGCTCCACCCGACGCGTTTCCCCTAAACAGGCTTCCACTGGGAACGGAGACATGACTGAGTGCTGACACATCACGTTTTTATACTCATATGGCAGGAGACACAGGAAGTGACATTCCCACATCCCCTTCCTGTGGTCACTTGATATAAAGTTATTTTTTCTTCAAAGACTGCTCTTTAAATATCAAAACTAACTACTTTTCTTCACCACTATATAGGGAAGAAAGAAATTAGCTCAAAAACAAGAAAAATTTTGAAAAATTTAAAAAATTTATTTAAAAAAATTTTAATTTTTTTTTTTTTTTATTAGAAAAATATTTTTCTTTCATATGTATAATTGGGCGTTCCTGATTTGCACTTCCATTTATTATACATATATCAACCTTTAAATGACATATATTACTATTAATCATCCTCTAGTTCACTTTTAATCAGCTCCTCTGTATGGTTATGCAGCAGTCTAACCAGAAAAATACAAAGGAACTTCACATAAGGAACCAGAAATTCTCTCCTAGCAGAGGATTAATATAAAACTTTTCATATACCCCTGACATTATCTTCAATAAAAACATGTAACAAATACAAAGGATCAATACAGATTCTCAAAAAATTATTTTTAAAAATTCTCAAAAAATTATTTTTAGAAACTAGGAAGACTATCACCCATTATCTATTATCAATGTAGCAATTGATATCCCACTCCACGTTGAGTCCTAGGGGTCTATAACATTGGAGGTCATATATCCATCTGGTTTCACGGCGAGAGATGGACCTTCTCATATTGCTTCCCCTCCAATGGTTGGTATATTTTTCTATTGCTATTACTTTCAAAAGTGCTGTATTCCTGTTGTGATGTATTCTAAAGTGTTTTGAAACACTATGTCCTACAAAACCCCTCCTGATATTTCCTAAATGTTCCCCTATTCTGAAGTTGAGGGCCCGGGTGGTCCGCCCCACGTATTGTAACCCGCAGGGGCAAATTAGCAAGTAGACCACCCCTACTGTGCTACATGTGATAAAATCCTTGATGTCATATATTTTAGTAGTTACATTAGAGGAGAAAGTTGAGGTTCTAATCGTCTGGGAGGTTTTGCATACCTTACACCTCCTACAGGGAAAAAACCCTTTTAGATTCCCGAACATACTTATCTTAGGGGGACAATCTATGGCACTTGGTGCCAATTTATCTTTCAGTGTTTGGTTTTTCCTGAATATAATATTAGGTCTGGCAGGAAGGATAGGGCCCAGAATTTCATCTCCCCTTAAAATATTCCAATGTTTTTTCATAACTTTGTTGACCCACCTGTACTGTGATGAAAAAGTGGTGATGAAGGCCCACTCAAAATCTTTATTTATGCCTTCCTTCACATTGGTTTTAGGTTTCAGGAGTTGTTCTCTCTCAATATTGGCTATTTTAACCAGCTCGTCTTCCAATATATCGGACCTATATCCCTTATCTTCAAAACGCTTTTTTAAGACCCCTGCTTGATCTCGATAATCTTCAATCCGGGAACAATTTCTTCTCACCCTCTGAAATTGGCCCTTAGGTATAGCTTTCAGCCAATTTGGGTGGTGGCAGCTCCCAATAGGAATGTAACCATTCCTATCGGTTGTTTTAAAAAACGTTTTAGTGAGTAATCGTCCCTCATTTTTAGTGATCGTAAGATCCAAAAAGTTGACTGAAGTTATACTATATTCATACGTGAAATTGATGCCCCATTTGGTGGAATTAACTTTTGCAATAAAAAATTTCAATGACTCTGCGCCCCCCTTCCACAGAAAGAAGGCGTCATCAATAAACCTTCGCCAGAAAAGTAGCTGGGGACATTCCCACGAAAATATATGGTCATTTTCCCACAGCGCCATAAATAAATTGGCGAGGCTGGGGGCAAATTTAGCCCCCATAGCCACGCCTGTGCGCTGTAGGAAATATTGGCCATTATAATAAAAGAAATTATGTTCCATTGCAAATTTTAATAGCTTTAGAACAAAGTCTCTCGTTGACTCTTTAATGGAATCATCCTTACCGATAAAATATCTGGCTGCCAAATATCCTAAATCATGTCTTATGTTGGTATAAAGTGAAGAGACATCTGCAGTCACTAATAGGGTGTCATCATCTACTCTTAATTGTGACATTTCATTAATAATTTGTGACAAATCCTTCAAAAAGGCTGGAGTTTTAGTTAAAAGGGGTTGTAGAAAAAAATCTACAAATTTACCTACTCTGGAAGTGAGGGAGTCTATACCACTCACTATTGGTCTGCCTGGTGGTTGCACTGGGTTCTTATGTATTTTTGGTAAGTAATAAATAATCGCCATTTTAGGTGCCAGTGGTATCAAAAACTCCATCTCTTTTTTGCTGATGACCGCTTTTTTGAAGCCATCCTGAATTATCACATTCAGTTGCTTCCTATATCCCACCGTGGGGTCACGCCTCAGGATAGTATAGGTCTCCCTGTCAGATAGCAAATGATCCATTTCCTCCAGATACTCTTGTTTCACTGTTGAACACGTGGTGTGAGTATACGATTTAAATGTTCCTAATATAGAAAAATAAGTCAATTTCACGATTTTTTAAATATATGTCTATAGTAATAGCGTTTTTCATGAGTTTTTGGCCGGATTGAAATGGCTTTAAGTGTGGCATACCAATAGTAGTCATAACTATCGGGATCACTTATATTTAATACACACTAAGATATGATGTGCGCTGGTTACACTATTTACTATTTATTTTTTGGGGTCTTTTGTATTTATGGACTAACACGAGCAGCAGCACAATTTTTTTTATTTTTTGTATGGTTAGCGCAAAATCACGTTTCTTTATATATATCTTTTTCTAAATACAATTTTTTTTGCAGCTTTCCAATATCTATCTCTATTATAAAGGGAAGGAGATAGAAATTTATTGGTGTGGGTATAGTAAAATATACACATTCCCTTGAGGATAGAAAATGGATATCTTTAAATATCATAAGAGTAGAAGAATTGATCCAGAAGTAGTCTTTGATCAGACTGCACCTGAGACTGATAACATGAGAGGGATCTTTATGAGACTAAAAAATGTCCTAATTGCTGAGTTGCATGCTTCTTGGGATATTGTTTTCTTGGAGAGATACCTTAAAGAGAAGATGATTCCTAGAAGCCTTAGGTGGCATGTTTACCTTGATAAGGGAGACCAGGAACCCCAGGAGTGGTTCCTTTATTTTAATGGTGTAGGATTAGCTTTTCTGGATTTTTTGGTATCCAAAAAACGCAAAAAAGCCACCAAGTTGCAACAGGAAATAAGCAAAATTAAAGAAAAACTCTCACCATATAATAAAGAGGGTTTGTATCATATTTATATAAAGGAACTCAGAGAGATTTTAATTGAGGAGGAAGAGGAACAGAGGATAAAAAAGAGGAAGAAATATTTAAGGGACGTTGAGGATTACAAAACAAATAACGTCTTTAAATGGCAGGAGCTATACAGAGAGAGTGAAACGGGAGACATAGATAATATGGAAAATATGGAATCCAGTAATGGGACACAAGGCCCCCCCCCAGAGAATAAAAAAGAGGGAAGGGGATTAGGACCCCCACTACAACGGGGAGAAGGAGGAAGAGGGGGGAAGGAGCGCCCCTTTAAGTCCAAAAAATCAAATAGGGCCCCCCTAAAAACCAATATCAACAGTCACCCGTGAATCATTACCAAAAGAACAGAGATAAACTACAGGCTTCAGGCCCCATGAGAGAGAGTAGAGGTAATAGACCACCTTATACCCCTCTAGATAATCGCAACCAATATCCCCAGAGAAGAGCCAATATGGACTATATGGGGAGGTATGAGGATCCCTCAGCCATGAGACCATATGGAGATGAGCAGCAGGGGGGAACATGGGAGTCCCCCAACCCATCCTGGAGATATGGGGCTCCGGTTGAAAACCGATACTACCCCCTTAGGGAGCGATATGAGAGCTACAGAGAGGAGGAATCACCCAGAGGCAGTTATGGGGGTTACGGAAATTTCCATCCAGACCCTTTTGGGACACTACCTAATGTAGCTCCACTTAGGAACAAACCAGAAAGTTTTTTAGGAAAACACCCAGGCAAAAAAGGAAGACAAAAAGAGGATGTAGGGGAGGAAAACAGAACACCCAAAAAAAGAAAGAGGTAGAGAATGGGGAGATCTTTAATTTAAGCGGTATAGAATTAACAGATACAGAGAAGAAGACATTGAATTTGGGTCTAAAATTTGCTCCTAAGCAGAGTAAGTAAATTTCAAATGTTTATAGACCTTCAAAAATATGTGAGAAAACTAAACATAAAACGTCATTTTCTAACTAATCCCATCATACGAAATTCAGGGTCACAGCTGAATAGGGTACCAAGGAAGACAGGCCTGAGAAATGCGTCTCTTTTTAATCCTCCAGAGAAACCAGCTCCCAGTATAACAGTGTTTAAAAACCTGATAATGCAAGATTTACAAAAGGCACAATTCAGGAATAATAACAAAATGAGATCGATAGGGGTATAAAAACATTGTGCGAAAAAAAAGAACTAATAATACGCCCCGCGGATAAAGGGGGGGGGGATTGTCCTTCTTAAGGCTCGATTCACACTAGCGCGTTTTTTGATGCATTTTGCAGAAATGCACGGGAATTTTTTAACATGGGTTCCTATGGAACATGTTCACATCAATGCTTTTTTGTTTCTTTGCGTTTTTGGAAAGGGTCGGGGACTTTTTTTCATGCAAAATGCAGCGTTTTGCATGTAATGGATTTCAATGGACAAGCATCAAAAACGCAAGTGCACCGTTTTTGCAGCGTTTTTGATGCGTTTTTGGTGCGTTTTTGGTGCGTTTTTGCCGTTTTTTATTTTATTTTATTTTTTTTTAATTTTTTTTACATTTTTTTTTAGACTGTAATAAAAAATGTTAAAAAAAAAAAAAAAAACCGCAAAACGCAAATCGCGGCAAAAACGCGGCAAAAACGCGGCAAGCATGAAAAAAAACCCTCCAAAAACGCTCAAAAGCAACATGCATAGGTGTGAATCGAGCCTTAGGCTCCATTCACACTAGCGCGTTTTTTAATGCATTTTGCATTTTGCAGAAATGCACGGGAATTTTTTAACATGGGTTCCTATGGAACATGTTCACATCAATGCCTTTTTGTTTTTCTGCATTTTTGGAAAGGGTCAGGGACTTTTTTTCATGCAAAATGCAGCGTTTTGCATGTAATAGAATTCAATGGACAAGCATCAAAAACGCAAGTGCACTGTTTTTGCAGCGTTTTTGATGCGTTTTTGGTGCGTTTTTGATGCGTTTTTGATGCGTTTTTGCCGTTTTTTTTTTAAGACTGTAAAAAAAAATGTAAAAAAAAAAAAAAAAAGAACGCAAAACGCGAATCGCGGCAAAATCGCGGCAAAAACGCGGCTCAAAAACGTGGCAAGCATGAAAAAAAAAACTCCAAAAACGCTCAAAAGCAACATGCATAGGTGTGAATCGAGCCTCAGGCACACCTTTCCAAAAATGCAGAGAAACAAAAAGGCATTGATGTGAACATGTTCCATAGGAACCCATGTTAAAAAATTCCCGTGCATTTCAGCAAAATGCAAAATGCATCAAAAAACGCGCTAGTGTGAATGGAGCCTAAGAAACAAGAGTATCTGGAGGAAATGGATCATTTGCTATCTGACAGGGAGACCTATACTATCCTGAGGCGTGACCCCACGGTGGGATATAGGAAGCAACTGAATGTGATAATTCAGGATGGCTTCAAAAAAGGGGTCATCAGCAAAAAAAAGATGGAGTTTTTGATACCACTGGCACCTAAAATGGCGATTATTTATTACTTACCAAAAATACATAAGAACCCAGTGCGACCACCAGGCAGACCAATAGTGAGTGGTATAGACTCCCTCACTTCCAGAGTAGGTAAATTTGTAGATTTTTTTCTACAACCGCTTGTAACTAAAACTCCAGCCTTTTTGAAGGATTTGTCACAAATTATTAATGAAATGTCACAATTAAGAGTAGATGATGATACCCTATTAGTGACTGCAGATGTCTCTTCACTTTATACCAACATAAGACATGATTTAGGATATTTGGCAGCCAGATATTTTATCGGTAAGGATGATTCCATTAAAGAGTCAACAAGAGACTTTGTTCTAAAGCTATTAAAATTTGCAATGGAACATAATTTCTTTTATTATAATGGCCAATATTTCCGAAAGCGCACAGGCGTGGCTATGGGGGCTAAATTTGCCCCCAGCCTCGCCAATTTATTTATGGCGCTGTAGGAAAATGACCATATATTTGCGTGGGAATGTCCCCAGCTACTTTTCTGGCGAAGGTTTATTGATGACGCCTTCTTTCTGTGGAAGGGGGGCGCAGAGTCATTGAAATTTTTTATGGCAAAAGTTAATTCCACCAAATGGGGCATCAATTTCACGTATGAATATAGTATAACTTCAGTCAACTTTTTGGATCTTACGATCACTAAAAATGAGGGACGATTACTCACTAAAACGTTTTTTAAAACAACCGATAGGAATGGTTACATTCCTATTGGGAGCTGCCACCACCCAAATTGGCTGAAAGCTATACCTAAGGGCCAATTTCAGAGGGTGAGAAGAAATTGTTCCCGGATTGAAGATTATCGAGATCAAGCAGGGGTCTTAAAAAAGCGTTTTGAAGATAAGGGATATAGGTCCGATATATTGGAAGACGAGCTGGTTAAAATAGCCAATATTGAGAGAGAACAACTCCTGAAACCTAAAACCAATGTGAAGGAAGGCATAAATAAAGATTTTGAGTGGGCCTTCATCACCACTTTTTCATCACAGTACAGGTGGGTCAACAAAGTTATGAAAAAACATTGGAATATTTTAAGGGGAGATGAAATTCTGGGCCCTATCCTTCCTGCCAGACCTAATATTATATTCAGGAAAAACCAAACACTGAAAGATAAATTGGCACCAAGTGCCATAGATTGTCCCCCTAAGATAAGTATGTTCAGGAATCTAAAAGGGTTTTTTCCCTGTAGGAGGTGTAAGGTATGCAAAACCTCCCAGACGATTAGAACCTCAACTTTCTCCTCTAATGTAACTACTAAAATATATGACATCAAGGATTTTATCACATGTAGCACAGTAGGGGTGGTCTACTTGCTAATTTGCCCCTGCGGGTTACAATACGTGGGGCGGACCACCCGGGCCCTCAACATCAGAATAGGGGAACATTTAGGAAATATCAGGAGGGGTTTTGTAGGACATAGTGTTTCAAAACACTTTAGAATACATCAGAACAGGAATACAGCACTTTTGAAAGTAAAAGCAATAGAAAAATATACCCCCCATTGGAGGGGAAGCAATATGAGAAGGTCCATCTCTCGCCGTGAAACCAGATGGATATATGACCTCCAATGTTATAGACCCCTAGGACTCAACGTGGAGTGGGATATCAATTGCTACATTTATAATAGATAATGGGTGATAGTCTTCCTAGTTTCTAAAAATAATTTTTTGAAAATTTTTAAAAATAATTTTTTGAGAATCTGTATTGATCCTTTGTATTTGTTATATGTTTTTATTGAAGATAATGTCAGGGGTATATGAAAAGTTTTATATTAATCCTCTGCTAGGAGAGAATTTCTGGTTCCTTATGTGAAGTTCCTTTGTATTTTTCTGGTTAGACTGCTGCATAACCATACAGAGGAGCTGATTAATAGTGAACTAGAGGATGATTAATAGTAATATATGTCATTTAAAGGTTGATATATGTATAATAAATGGAAGTGCGAATCAGGAACGCCCAATTATACATATGAAAGAAAAATATTTTTCTAATTAAAAAAAAAAAAAAAAATTAAAATTTTTTTAAATAAATTTTTTAAATTTTTCAAAATTTTTCTTGTTTTTGAGCTAATTTCTTTCTTCCCTATATAGTGGTGAAGAAAAGTAGTTAGTTTTGATATTTAAAGAGCAGTCTTTGAAGAAAAAATAACTTTATATCAAGTGACCACAGGAAGGGGATGTGGGAATGTCACTTCCTGTGTCTCCTGCCATATGAGTATAAAAACGCGATGTGTCAGCACTCAGTCATGTCTCCATTCCCAGTGGAAGCCTGTTTAGGGGAAACGCATCGGGTGGAGCTAGAGGCTGTGACGCCATCACGTTTGTCTGGTCTTTCTCCATGCAGTTAGCTGGTTTGCTCCCGCTCTGCATGTATGCTGATTTTTAGCTAATTTTTATCTGGTTCCCATTTTTTATCTGAGTTCCATTTGGTGTATACTTGGGAGATTTTTTGATTTGTAGTTCCTGATGTGCAGTGGAGTGTTGCTGTGAACATTTGCAGTGGAAAGAATTGTTTTAAAGTGACTGTGAAAGAGATTTTGAATAAATCTATAAAAACACATTTGCACTATGGAGCCCTTTTCGTTTTATTCCCACTGAGGTGTATCTTCTGTATGGATGAACTAATATTTTGAAACCGGATACATTGTATCAGTGAGGATAGATCTGCCTGTGTATTGGAGCGCAGTGGCTGAGGAAATCTCCCAGGAAAACGCTCAGATCTGCCTGTGAATTGGAGTACAGTGGCTGAGGAAATCTCCCAGGAAAACGCCCAGGTGATAATCTAAGGCCGGAAGGCTAATGCAACATGCTCATCTGATCTCACTAACCTGAGATCCATCTGATCCGGTAAGCAGACTTTTTTACCATATTTGTGAAAAGGAGGAATATCGGTGTGTCTCTTTCTATAAGGCTCGATTCACACCTATGCATGTTGCTTTTGAGCGTTTTTGGAGGTTTTTTTTTCATGCTTGCCACGTTTTTGAGCCGCGTTTTTGCCGCGATTTTGCCGCGATTTGCGTTTTGCGTTTTTTTTTATTTATTTTTTTTACATTTTTTTTTACATTTTTTTTTTACAGTCTTAAAAAAAATTAAAAAAAAAAAAAAAAACGGCAAAAACGCATCAAAAACGCACCAAAAACGCATCAAAAACGCTGCAATAACGGTGCACTTGCGTTTTTGATGCTTGTCCATTGAAATCCATTACATGCAAAACGCTGCATTTTGCATGAAAAAAAGTCCCCGACCCTTTCCAAAAATGCAGAGAAACAAAAAGGCATTGATGTGAACATGTTCCATAGGAACCCATGTTAAAAAATTCCCGTGCATTTCTGCAAAATGCAAAATGCATCAAAAAACGCGCTAGTGTGAATGGAGCCTAAAGAAGATTGGTGCTAATATCAACCTAGCATATTTCCATCAAGGACTGATCATTGTTTCTACATCTAAGATGTTCAAGGGGAATAAGTGTCCCACTGATAAACATTTTTAGCACTAATTTGGATATGTATAGTGTTCACCACATTGTTGCGAATTAATAGTCACAAGTAACATTGTTACTAGCAACATATGTTTCAGGGTGCTCACTACATTGTTGCGGATTGATTTTCATAAGTAGGGATGAGCCGAACACCCCCCGGTTCGGTTCGCACCAGAACCTGCGAACGGACCGAAAGTTCGCATGAACGTTAGAACCCCATTGACGTCTATGGGACTCGAACGTTCGAAATCAAAAGTGCTCATTTTAAAGGCTAATTTGCATGGTATTGTCCTAAAAAGGGTTTGGGGACCCGGGTCCTACCCCAGGGGACATGTATCAATGCAAAAAAAACTTTTAAAAACGGCCGTTTTTTCGGGAGCAGTGATTTTAATGATGCTTAAAGTAAAAAGAAAAAAGTGAAATATTCCTGTCTCCTTCCGTTTGCAAGTAGGAGTCGTTTGTAAGTTAGATGTTTGAAAGTAGGGTCCTGCCCTATATACTCAGCAGAAATTTGGGCCTTAGGTGTTGCTGTGGCCACAACACTGTAAGCCCTCACAGGGCCCTGCTGTGAAATATTAGATCAAGAATTGTAATTACATGCCCCTGTTGAACAGGAGCTGAAAAATTAGGCCTTAGGCACTGGTGCTGGTGCCACAACACTGCAACCCCTCACAGACACTCTAGTTGGAACGCAGGAACGAGCCCTGCTGCAAAGTATTACATCAAAAATTGTAATTACACGCCCCTGTTAAACAGGGGCTGAAAAATTGTGCCTTAGGCACTGGTGGTGGCGCCCAGAACCAAAAATGTTCTTACAAGCTATCAGCGTGATGATTGAGGAGGAAGAGGATAATTACTCAGGGATAGTCACTCAGCATCAGCATAGGCAGTCTTTGAAGGGATCTGAGATTTCAAAAAAAATTATTCAGTTACATCAGCATCAGGTGCTTGGTAGCTGGTGGTGATCCAAGACTGATTCATTTTTATGAAGGTCAGTCGATCGACCGAGTCGGTGGACAGACGCACCCTGTGATCGGTTACCACGCCCCCAGCAGCACTGAATGTGCGTTCCGAAAGAACGCTGGATGCAGGACAGGCCAGTAGCTCAATTGCATACTGTGCAAGCTCTGGCCAGTGATCCATCCTCAAGACCCAGTAACCCAGAGGATTTTCGGTGGGAAAGGTGTCCAAGTCTGATCTTGCCCCTAGGTATTCCTGCACCATGTAAAACAGACTCTGGCGATGGTTGCTGGAACCGATCATACCTTGGGGCTGCGGACCAAAAAATTGTCTGAACGCATCGGTCAGACGGCCACCTTCTCCACCACTCCTTCTTTGACTGACCGAAGCCTCAGCAACACGTTGTCCAGAAACAGGAGTTTGTAACCTCCCAGTCTCTGGGAACGCATTGCACAGACCTTTCTGCAAGGCCTCCCGAAGATGTTTCATCCTCTGCTCCCTCTGTGATGGCAAGATAAGGTCCGCAACCTTACCCTTGTAACATGGATCAAGGAGGGTTGCCAGCCAGTATTGGTCCTTCTCCTTGATACCACGAATACGAGGATCCTTACGCAGGCTTTGCAGGATCAGGGAGGCCATGCAGCGTAGGTTTGCTGAAGCATTCGGTCCGGAGTCCTCTGGGTCACTAAGGAAGACAACGTCCGCAGCCACCTCCTCCCAGCCACGTACAAGTCCATGTGTTTCTTGGGACTGATCCCTTAAAGACTGCTGCTGATGCTGAGTGCCAGGCTCCACCTCCATACTGACACAATCTTCCTCCTCCTCCTCCTCCTCCTCCTCCTCCTCTTCCTGTGTGATCGGCGGGCACGCAGGAACACTGTCTGGATAAAGGGGGCCTTGAGAGCTAAGGAAGTCCTGCCCCTGTTCTGCCTCAAGTGCCCTGTCCATTATTCCACGCAGCGTGTGCTCCAACAGGTGGACAAGGGGGACAGTGTCACTGATGCATGCACTGTCACTGCTCACCATCCTCGTGGCCTCCTCGAATGGTGACAGGACAGTGCATGCATCCCTGATCATGGCCCACTGGCGTGGGAAAAAAAAAAACAAGCTCCCCTGACCCTGTCCTGGTGCCATAGTCGCACAGGTACTCATTGATGGCCCTCTGCTGCGTGTGCAGCCGCTGCAGCATGGCCAACGTTGAGTTCCACCTGGTGGGCATGTCACAGATTAGGCGGTTCTTGGGCAGGTTAAACTCCTTTTTTGGAGGTCCGTCAGCCGAGCACTGGCATTATATGACTGGCGGAAATGCACACAGACTTTCCTGGCCTGCCTCAGGACATCCTGTAAGCCCGGGTACCTGCCCAAGAACCGCTGCACCACCAAGTTAAGGACGTGAGCCAAACAGGGCACATGGGTCATTTGTCCCTGTCGGAGGGCAGAGAGGAGGTTGGTGCCATTGTTGCAAACCACCATTCCTGCCTTAAGTTGGCGTGGCGTCAACCACCTCTGAACCTGCCCCTGCAGAGCTGACAGAACCTCTGCCCCAGTGTGGCTCCTGTCCCCCAAGCACACCAGCTCAAGCACCGCATGGCATCTTTTGGCCTGCGTACTTGCGTAGCCCCTTGAACGACTACGGAGCACCGCTGGTTCCGAGGAAGAGGCCATGGAGGAGGAAGAAGAGGAGGGGGTGGAGGAGAGAGGTGTGTCACAATCATTAGCATTTTGGAGGCGTGGTGGCGGAACAACCTCCAACACTACTGCACCTTGTCCTGCATCCTTCCCAGCTGCCAGCAGAGTCACCCAATGCGCCGTGAAACTTGGGTAACGTCCCTGTCCATGCCTGCTGGACCATGAGTCAGCGGTAATATGCACCTTACCGCTGACCGCCCTGTCCAGCGATGCATGGACATTGCCTTCCACATGCCGGTAGGGAGCTGGAATCGCCTTCCGTGAGAAAAAGTGGCGTTTGGGTACCTGCCACTGAGGAACCGCACATTCCACAAACTTAGGGAAGGGGGCAGAGTCTACCAACTGAAAAGGCAGCAGTTGAAGTGCTAGCAATTTTGCCAAGCTAGCATTCAACCGCTGGGCATGTGGATGGCTGGGAGCAAACTTCTTTCGGAGGTGCAGCAGCTGGGGCAGGGAAATTTGCCTGGTACAATCTGACGTCGGTGTGCCAAAAGCAGATTGCCCACAAGTACTTGGCTGTGACACACCTAATTCTACACCTTCATTCCTCTAACTGCAGGTCTCAGAGAGGACTGGAGGTCTAGTGGGGTTTGAAATCTCAGCTGATGAGGAGCAAGGAGAGATCCTCTTTGTTCTTTGGTGTGGGTCTTTTAGATACGCTTGCCAACGAACTGCATGGCAGGTCTACATATGTCTGGTCAAGCATGTGGTACCCAAGCGGGAGATGTTTTGGCCACGTGAGATACGCTTGAGACATATGTTGCAAATAGCAGCGGTGCGATCTGATGCACTCGTCTCAAAAAAGGCCCACACCAAAGAACTTTTTGAATAACGCGCAGAGACTGCAGCGCCCTGCACATGTGGAGCTTTGGGGTGTGATGCAGTCAAGGTGCTGCCCTTAGGCTGGCCCCTGGAGGGCATCCTGCCTCGTTGGTGATGTGCCGCCTCCTCCTCCTCCTCCTCCTCTCTCCTATCAGGCACCCACGTTGAGTCAGTGACCTCATCATCCCCTCCCTTCTCATCACTGGAGCAAACCTGGCAGTATGCTGCAGCAGGGGGAGCATGACTGCCAGATTGCTGTCCTTCTTGGGCACCCCCTCTGTCCGTGCTCATGTTACTGCCTTCATCGAGCTCAGTATCATCATCAGAGCCTTCCAAACGCTGGGCATCCTCCTGGAGCATGTACCCAACACTGTGGTCAAACAGTTCGATGGACTCCTCATGAGGACATGGTGGAGCTAGGGAAGGAGTCACTGATGACATTGAGCCGAGGGAAGAGGCCGCTGCTTTGCCAGACAAAGCACCCTGGGCATGGGTGAGAGAGGATGAGGAGGATGAGGACGGCTTGGTCATCCACTCGACCAAGTCTTCCGCATGTTGCGGCTCAACACGGCCAGCTGCTGAAAAAAAGGCCAAGCGTGTCCCATGGCCACGTGCTGATGAGGATGCACCGTCTCCACGACCAGCACTAGACACAGAGCCTACTTGCCCTCTCTTATTGGCTTGTGACTGTCTGCCTCTCCTTCTTGGCCTTCCAGACATACTAATGGCCTGTAGCTGCACTAAGCTGGTATATATATATATATATATATATATATATATATATATATATATATATATATATGTGTATGTATGTATGTACTGATACTGCAGCTAGCAAAATCAACTGCTTGCCTGTAGTATGAGAACACCACCAACCTTCTACAGGTAGCTTTAGCTGAACACTGTGACGTGGACGCACCCCACTAACTTGTAGGCTTAGCTGAACACTCTGAGCAGGATGCACTGCACTAACTGTAAATAGTCTAGCTGCCTGACCGTGGTAGTAATAGGATCAAAAGAACACCAGTAATTTTCTTCAGGTAGCTTTATATACTGTAACAAGACAAGGCTGCCTGTCAGTAGGAAGATAACAGGAACGGATCTAGCTGAACACTGTGAGCAGGACGCACTGTACTAAATGTAAACAGTCTAGCTGCCTGACCGTGGTACTAATAGGATCAAAAGAACACCAGTAATTTTCTTTAGGTAGCTGTTAATACTGTAACAAGACAAGCCTGCCTGTCAGTAGGAAGATAACAGGAATGGATCTAGCTGAACACTGTGATCAGGACGCACTGCACTAAATGTAAATAGTCTAGAAGATAACAGGAACGGATCTAGCTAAACTGAATACAGTGTATATATATATATATATATATATATATATATATATATATATATATATATATGCAACACCTGGGATGCATATATATACACAATACACTGTAAGTGCAGCTAACTGACTGACTGTTCTGCCTAATCTATCTAACTCAAATCAAATGACACTGTCTCTCTCTCTGTCTATCTCTTTCAACGCCGGAACACACACTACACAGGGCCTCCGTGCAGGCGGCCTTATATAGTGTGGGGCGTGTACTAAATCCCCTGAGCCATAATTGGCCAAAGCCTCCTTGGCTTTGGCCAATTAGGGCTCTCTGTTCAGGCGGCGCTGTGATTGGCCAAGCATGCGGGTCATAGTGCATGCTTGGCCAATCATCAGCAAGCAATGCACTGCGATGCCGCAGTGAATTATGGGCCGTGACGCGCCACACGAATTTGGCGCGAACGGCCCATATCGTTCGCAATTCGGCGAACGACCGAACAGCCGATGTTCGAGTCGAACATGGGTTCGACTCGAACACGAAGCTCATCCCTATTCATAAGTAACATTGTAATTAATAACACATGTTTTGTTTCACTGTTGAACACGTGGTGTGAGTATAGGATTTAAATGTTCCTAATATAGAAAAATAAGTCAATTTCACGATTTTTTAAATATATGTCTATAGTAATAACGTTTTTCATGAGTTTTTGGCCGGATTGAAATGGCTTTAAGTGTGGCATACCAATAGTAGTCATAACTATCAGGATCACTTATATTTAATACACACTAAGATATGATGCGCGCTGGTTACACTATTTACTATACGCTAAATACATACCCTTATATATAGTTCTTGATGTGGGGTTATACAGTAGGTTTTTATTGTTTCTGCAACTTCTTCACGGATAGGGTAGGAAGATGTTGCAGTTTTTTTCTTTATGGTTTTGAATTCCTCTCCTCCAATCAAGTCTACAGTTTAATCACAACGCTATACCTTTATTTGTGCAATTAATGTGTACCTTGTAATTTTCAAAGACAGTATATACCTGCATTACTTCAAAAGGTAAATGTTTTACATGTATCTTCTTTTGTATGATTTGCAAAAACTTATAAATAAACAATTAAAACAAAAAAGTCAGTTAAAACTGCTTGCGGCTGTAATGTAATGTCGGGTCCCGGCAATATGGATGAAAATTATTGAGAAAAATGGCATGGGTAACCCCCAGCCCATTACCAGGCCATTTGGGTCTTGTATGGATATTAAGGGGAACCCCACACACAAATTAAAAAAAGAAAAGGTGTGGGGCCCCCAGGCCCTATATACTCGAAACAGCAGTATACAGGCAGTCCAAACAAGACAGGGACTGTAGGTTTGTAATTAAGTTGAATCTGTTTGTAATTTGGAACAGGTACATTTTTTAAATGTATCTCCAGCCAAAAAATCAATTTTTAAGCTTTTTGGATAACATAGGGAAGGGTTATCATGGTCCCTGTAACATTTGTTTTGCTGTCTGTGCCCCTGTTCAGAAGATTTTGCGTCACTTTCTAAATTTTCGAAAATTTGGGTTTTTTAGAGAAACAAGGATTGGTGATAAAGCATCAGTGGAGACACCTTTTTCCCATATTAACTCTTACAGGAGAGAATTTCCCTTCCTAGGGGTAGATTTCCTCTCACTTCCTGTTGTCTCCCTCCGTTTTGTAAGTAGGAGTCGTTTGTAAGTCAGATGTTTGAAAGTAGAGGACCGCCTGTATATACTATACGGCCTGCCCTATATACTCTGCAGAAATTTGGGCCTTAGGTGTTGGTGGTACCAGAACACTGTAAGCCCTCACAGTTACTCTTGGTGGGCGCTGGAACAGGCCCTGCTGTGAAATATTATATCAAGAATTGTAATTATATGCCCCAGTTGAACAGGGTCAGAAAAACTGGGAATTTTAATTATATGCCCCTGTTGAACAGGGTCAGAAAAACTGGGCCTTTGGTGGTGGGGTGGTGGTGTTGCCACAACACTGTAAGCCCTCACAGTTACTCTTGGTGGGTGCAGTAATGGGCCCTGCTGCGAAATATTACAACAAAAATTATAATTACATGCCCCTGTCAAACAGGAGCAAAGAAATTGGGTCTTAGGCAGTGGTGGTGGTGCCACAACACTGTAACCCCTCACAGATTCTGTTGTTGAGCATAGGAATGAGCCCTGCTGTGAAATATTAGATCAAAAATTGTAATTATGTGCCCCTGTTAAACAGGTGCAGAAAAATTGGGCCTTAAGCGGCGGTGGTGACACAACACTGTAAAGCCTCACAGATACTCTAGTTGAGCGCAGGAACAGGCCCTGCTGTGAAATATCACAGAAAAAATTGTAATTACGCGCCCCTGTTAAACAGGGGCAGAAAATGTGGGCTTTAGGCACTGATTCTGGTGCCACAACACTGCAATCCTTCACAGATACTCTAGTTGAGTGCAGGAACGTGCCCTGCTGCGAAATATTACAGCAAAACTTGTAATTACGCGCCACTGTTATACAGGAGCAAAAAAATTGGGCCTTAGTGGTGGTGGTGGTGCCACAACAATGCAACCCCTCACAGATACTCTAGCTGAGCGCAGGAACGAGCCCTGCTGCAAAATATTACAGCAAAAATTGTAATCACACGCCCCTGTTAAACAGGGGCAGAAAAATTGGGCTTTAGGCACTGGTGATGGGGCCCAGAACCAAAATATTCTTAGAAGCTATCAACATGAACATTGAGGAGGAATAGGATAGTCACTCAGCATAACAGGATAGTCACTCAGCATCAGCATAGGCAGTCTTCAAGGGATCTCACATTCATAAAAAAATAATCGGTTACATCAGCATCAGGTGCTTGGTAGCTGGTAATCCAAGACTGATTCATTTTTATGAAGGTGAGCTGATCAACCAAGTCTGTGGACAGGCACACTCTGTGATCGGTTAAAAAGCCTCCAGCAGCACTGAATGTGCGTTCAGATAGAACACTGGATGCAGGACAGGCCAGTAGCTCAATTGCATACTATGCAAGCTTTGGCTAGTGATCCATCCTCAAGACCCAGTAACCCAGTGGATTTTCGGTTGGAAAGGTCTTCAAGTCTGATCTTGCCCCAAGGTATTCCTGCACCATGTAAATCAGATGCCGGCGATGGTTGCTGAAACCGATCAGACCTTGGGGCTGTGGACTAAAAAATTGTCTGAACACATCGGTCAGATGGCCACCTTCTCCACCACTCCTTCTGTGACTGACTGAAGCCTCAGCAACACGTTGTCCAGGAGGACCAGGGAATTGTAACCTCCCAGGCTCTGGAAACGCATTGCACAAACCTTTCTGCAAGGCCTCCTGAAGATGTTTCATCCTCTGCTCCCTCTGCGAAGGCTGGATAAGTTCCGCAACCTTACCCTTGTAACGTGGATCAAGAAGGGTTGCCAGCCAGTACTGATTCCTCTCCTTGATACCACGAATCCGAGGGTTCTTTCGCAGGCTTTGCAGGATCAGGGAGGCCATGCAGCGTAGGTTTGCTGAGACATTCAGTCCGGAGTCCTCTGGGTCACTAAGGATGACATGATCTGCAGCCACCTCCTCCCAGCCACATACAAGTCCATGGGTTTCTGGGGACTGAAAACGATCCCTTGAAGACTGCTGCTGATGCTGAGTGCCAGGCTCCACCTCCATACTGACACAATCCTCCTCCTCCTCCTCCTCTTCCTGTGTGATAGGCGGGCCTGCAGGAATACTGTCTGGATAAAGGGGGGCCTTGAGAGGTAAGGAAGTCCTCCTCTTCCTCCCTCTGTTCTGCCTCAAGTGCCCTGTCCATTATTCCACGCAGTGTGTGCTCCAACAGGAAGACAAGAGGGACAGTATTACTGATGCATGCACTGTCACTGCTCACCATCCTTGTGGCATCCTCAAATGGTGACAGGACAGTGCATTCATCCTTGATCATTACCACTGGTGTGGCGAAAAAAAGCCAAGCTCCCCTGACCCTGTCCTGGTGCTATACTCGCACAGGTACTCATTGATGGCCCTATGCTGCGTGTGCAGCCGCTGCAGTATTGCCAACACTGAGTTCCACCTGGTGGGCATGTCACAGATGAGGAGGTTCTTGGGCAGGTTGCATTCCTTTTGAAGGTCAGCCAGCCAAGCACTGGCATTATATGACCAGCAGAAATGCCCACAGACTTTCTTGGCCTGCCTCAGGAGATCCTGTAAGCCTGGGTACCACAAGAACCCCTGTACCACCAAATTAAGAAAGTGATCCAAACAGGGAACATGGGTCAAGTGTCCCAACTCAAGCACCACATGGCATCGTTTTACCTGAGTGCATGCGTAGCCCCTAGAATGCCTACGGAGCAACGCTGGTTCAGAGGACAAATCTACACAGGAAGAGGCCATAGAGGACGAAGAAGAGGAGGGGTGGAGGAGAGAGGTGTGGCAGAATCACCACTACCAGCATTTTGGAGGCGTGGCGGCTGAACAAGCTCCAACATTACTGCACCCTGTCCTGCATCCTTCCCAGCTGCCAGCAGGGTTACCCAGTGCGACGTGAAAGAAAGGTAACGTCCCTGTCCATGCCTGCTGGACCATGAGTCAGCGGTAATATGCACCTTACCGCTGACCGCCCTGTCTAACAAGGCCAAGACATTAAAATAAAAATAAGCGCAGAGCAATGATAAAAACTATAAACTGATAATGATTCCAAATGAATCCAAGTTAAATAAGTATCAAATGTCCATTAATGTAATCCCAATAAGTGTAGAATTCCAATATTAAATTTGATCCTGTGTAAATTCATCCAAAGAACACTGAGTGCGCTTACCAGATGCTGTGGACCTCTGCGAGCAGAGGTCAAACTCACATATATCCCCACGGGGATGATGATAATTCCCAGGTGGTGTCTCTGAAGGGTTAAATAAAACCTGGAGAATCAGCTGTTCAAGGGGGATAAATCCGCTGTCCAACAGGAAGATATCAGAGATGCAGGACCAGGTCAGCGGTAGTGAGCATCAGATGTAAGGGAAAAACTTGGGCACCACATGCTTGACCAGACATATGTTGAGCTCCCATGCGTTCCATTGGCAACAGTACTTAAAAGACCCACAGCAAAGAACAAGGCGGACCTCTCCTTGCTCCTCATCAGCTGGGATCTCCAACCCCACTATACCTTCAGTCCTCTCAGAGACCTACACTGAGAGGAATGAAGGTGAAGGATTGGGTATCCCAAGCACTTGTGGGCAATCTGCTAGCAGTACACCTAAATCCGATTGTAGCAGGCAAATTTCCCTACCTCAGTTGCTAAACCGGCGAAAGAAATTCGGTCCCAGCCATCCACATGCTCAGCAGCTGAATGCTAGTTTGGCTAAATTGCTAGCACTCCAACTACTGCCTTTTCAGCTGGTAGACTCTGCCCCCTTTCGAGAATTTGTGGAATGTGTGGTACCTCAGTAGCAGGTTCTCAAATGTCATTTTTTTTCTAGGAATGCCATTCCGGCTCTCTACCGGCATGTGGAAGGCAATGTCTTGGCCTCAGCGCAAACAATTATAAACGTTAATATGCAAGCTGAACACTAAAGGTAATCATATGTGCCTAAAACCGTAAAATAAAAATAAAAATAAGTGCAGCGCAATGATAAAAACTATAAACTGATAATGATTTCCAATGAATCCAAGTTAAATAAGTATCAGTTTATAGTTTTTATCATTGCGCTGCACTTATTTTTATTTTTATTTTACGGTTTTAGGCACATATGATTACCTTTAGTGTTCAGCTTGCATATTAACGTTTATAATTGTTTGCGCTGAGGCCAAGACATTGCCTTCCACATGCCGGTAGAGAGCCGGAATGGCATTCCTAGAAAAAAAATGACATTTGAGAACCTGCTACTGAGGTACCACACATTCCACAAATTCTCGAAAGGGGGCAGAGTCTACCAGCTGAAAAGGCAGTAGTTGGAGTGCTAGCAATTTAGCCAAACTAGCATTCAGCTGCTGAGCATGTGGATGGCTGGGACCGAATTTCTTTCGCCGGTTTAGCAACTGAGGTAGGGAAATTTGCCTGCTACAATCGGATTTAGGTGTACTGCTAGCAGATTGCCCACAAGTGCTTGGGATACCTAATCCTTCACCTTCATTCCTCTCAGTGTAGGTCTCTGAGAGGACTGAAGGTATAGTGGGGTTGGAGATCCCAGCTGATGAGGAGCAAGGAGAGGTCCGCCTTGTTCTTTGCTGTGGGTCTTTTAAGTACTGTTGCCAATGGAACGCATGGGAGCTCAACATATGTCTGGTCAAGCATGTGGTGCCCAAGCGGCTGCTGTTTTGGCCACGCTTGATACGCTTCAGACATATGTTGCAAACAGCAAAGGTGCAATCTGTCTCACGTCTCAAAAAAGGCCCACACCAAAGAACTTTTGAAAAAACATGCGGAGTCAGCAGCGCCCTGCACATGCAGAGCTCTGCGGTGTGATGCAGTCGGTTGGCTGTCCTTAAGCTGGCCCCCGGAGGGCATCCTGCCTCATTGGAGATGTGCCTTCTCCTCCTCCCCCTCTCTTCTATCAGGCATCCACGTAGAGTTAGTGACCTCATAATCCCCTTTCTCCTCACCACTGGAGCAAACCTGGCAGTATGCTACAGCTGGGGGAACATGACTGCCAGTTTCTTGTCCTTCTTGGGCACCCCCTCTCTCTGGGCTCACATTACTGCCTTCATCCTAAACCTGGGTATCATCATCGGAGCCTTCAAAACTCCTCCTGCAGTGTCACGTACCTTACAGTGGATCCCGAAATGATGAGGGTGGCCTCTTGCACGGTTCCGTTCCATTAACCTTGGAGGTGGGTACAAGGAGTGCAAGGGCATTGAAAGGGTGCAGGTGCCTGCAGGCAGGAGGCTGGAACTTGGAGACTACAGGAACCTCTGCTGAGGAGATGTGGAAACTGATTACCAGACTTTTTCAGGGGGAGCCAGATCAGGATCAACTGCAGAGTCAGGAACAGGCAGGAGTCGGCAACAGGCTGGCAGTGGGGTACCGAATCAGAAGGCAAAACTGTAGTCAGGAACAGGCAGAGGTTGGCAACAGACTGGCAGGGGGGTACAGAATCAGAAGGCAGAGCCGTAATCATAAGTCCAAGCCAAGGTCAGTATTGCATATAGAGGCAGGTTCAGCAGGCAGGGGAGATCCAAGAGAATGGTCAGAAGATAGCCGGGTTCTCAGGAACAAGGTCAATCAGGCAGAGTAACAACAGGAACACAGGGACAAGCTGAAGACGATCCAGCACTGATGCTCGGCAGACTCTCTGTTTATATAGGGTGCTGTGTGCCAGGATTCACGACAGCATACGTGCGTGCACGAATGCGTGCATGCACATTAGCGCATTAGCGTCTTAGCGCATTAGCGCATGCTCGTTGGCACTCACGGGTGCGTGTTAGTGCGCGCACGTTTTTGCATGGAGATGCCATTGGGCATGCTCACTCTGGATCTCATTTGTCTCTGGCTATGGTTCCGTGCATGCACATTAGCAGAACGAGGGTTGGCAGCTGCTGGACGGAGACAGGTGCTTGCTGTGTGAGTTCTCTGACATGTAGCATGTACCTGATACTGTGGTTGAACAGTTCGGGGGACTCCTCAGGACATGATGGTGGGGCTAGGGAAGGAGTGACTGATGTATAAAACAAATAATTCTGCGCTACCCAAACAGCAAGCAGCTAACACAGCCAATAGGATATAAGCAAAAAACAAAAAAACAAAAATAGTGTAGCGCTAATATAAAAAACAACCATGTGTTGTATAATATGAAGAACATTATATTCCTCAAATGTACATTTGACAAAGGAGGACATAAAAAGTAAAAAACGGAAAAGTCCTAACAGTCCTCAGGGAATATGTCTGGCAAAATGATGGTAGTCCTCAATATGTATGTGACTTCATGTTGCACACATCCATAGACAAAGAAAAGGATGATTCGAAGGTGCACCCCCACCAACAATAAGAAGGCTTACCGGAACCTTTGGACCCAATGAAACCTACGTTTGATTGGTTCAAACAAGCTTTAGTCATCAACGGCTGCTGAACTTCGGTGGAAGATGGAAAGAGATCCAAAGGTGGTATATGGAACCATATGAGCCTCAGGGGTGATATCTTTCTTGAATTTTCTCAGCACTGTGCTCATGAAGAAATGTTCACTTGAACTCACTTAGTTACACGAGCCAGGAAGTACGCATGCGTGCCTGTATTTCAATATATACACCAGGAATGGCCTACAGTGAGATCTAGCTACACAGGATACAGTGTATATCTATCTATCTATCTATCTATCTATCTATCTATATATATATATATATATATATATATATATATATATATATATATATATATATATATATCTATATATACAAAGCCGGGATGTACTAAATACACTGCAGCTAACTGAATCAACTGCCTGCCTGAAGTAAATTTGAAACAGTACACCAGGTACGGTCTGCAGTGAGATCTAGCTAAACTTGATACAGTGGATATATATATATATTTACCAGTCTGACTGATATATATATATATATATATATATATATATATATATATATATATATATATATATATATATATATATATATATATATATATATATATATATATATATATATATATATATATATATATATATATATATATATTAAATACACTGCAGCTAGCTGAATCAACTGCCTGCCTGAAGTATATTAGAAACAGTACACCATGAATGGTCTGCAGTGAGATCTAGCTAAACTGGATACAGTGGATATATATATATATATATATATATATATACCAGTCTGACTGTGTGTGTGTATATATATATATATATATATATATATATATATATATATATATATATATATATTAAATACACTGCAGCTAGCTGAATCAACTGCCTGCCTGAAGTATATTAGAAACAGTACACCATGAATGGTCTGCAGTGAGATCTAGCTAAACTGGATACAGTGGATATATATATATATATATATATATACCAGTCTGACTGTGTGTGTGTATATATATATATATATATATATATATATATATATATATATATATATATATATATTAAATACACTGCAGCTAACTGAATCAACTGCCCTGCCTGAAGTATATTAGAAACAGTACAGCAGGAACGGTCTGCAGTGAGATCTAGCTAACTGAATAAACTGCCTGCTCAAAGTAAATGAAATGACACTCTCTCTCTCTATCTCTCCGCTAGCAACACACTACACAAGGCCGACGTGCAGGCGGCCTTATATAGTGTGGGGCGTGGACATAACCCGCTGAGCCATAATTGGCCAAAGGCACTCTGCTTTTGGCCAATTATGGCTCTCTTTGCTTACAGCGCTGTGATTGGCCAAAACATGGGGGTTATAGTGCATGCTTGGCCAATTATCAGCCAGCAATGCACTGCGAAGACGCAGTGCATTATGGGGCATGACGCGCCACTCGAATTTGGCGCGAACACCCCATGATGTTCGATCTTCATCGAACGATCGAAAAGCCCATGCTCGAGTCGAACTCATGTTTGACTCGAAGCTCATCCCTACTGACCATGCAGAGGAATGGTCCTAGAGTTAAAATGAACATCAACGGGGAAAGGGGCATCTCTGTTTTCTCCCATTGGACAGGGAAAAATACTCTGAAAGGTTTTTGTTTAACTGGCCAGCCGCAGTAGGACATGTACTCTATATAATGCCTGAATCCAGGACTACATATGTGCTCCCAGACCAATATGCTGTAGGGTGGACCGTAAAAATTACCAATCCACCTGATCAAAGGCCTTATTCGCATCTGTTGATAAAAGGAACATGGGTCGGGATCCCAATCAGGCAGAATAAATCAAATCAATTGCCCTTGTCGTGTTGTTCCTGGCCTCTCTCTGGGGGACAAAGCCCACCTGGTCATCGTCAACCAATTGAGAAATATGTGTCAGTAGCCTATTTTCTAAAATATTTGAGAACAGTTTTAGGTCCACGTTTAATAGGGCTATAGGCTGGTAATTCTCGCATTGTATAAAGTCTTTATCCAGCTTTGGAATAACTGTGATGTGTGCCCTTAAGGTGCCCACTGGCAGCCCATGTTCAGGCGAGGTAGAATTGTAGCCCCTTTTGAAATAAAGGAAGAGAGCGTCTCGAAAGGTTTTATAGTAGTTAACAGCTAACCCGTCTAGGCCTGTGGCCTTTCCAGATTTAGAAGTGTCTAGTGCCATATCTAATCCCTTTTTTGTTATAAGAGCTTCCATGTTCTCACTGACCTTCATAGAAATAGAAGGCACGCCTGAAGAAGATAAGAACGTGGAAATCAGATCTGCATGGACAGGGCACAGAGTTTTAGGGCTATGAAAGTTATAAAGACTAAGATACAAACTGTGTAATTCCTGAGCAATAGCATCTGAATCTGACACCATAGTGCCCGATTGTCAGAAACCATGAATCAGACTGAGACAAAAGTACAGTTAAATCACACTTGTCAATCACAGAGTTTAAGAATCAAAATGGATAGTCAGACAAGCCAAAACATCAGGGTGCCAGAAGGAATGTCAGCCAAGCAAGTCTTTAACAGGAACACAGGAGAGCATCTCTAGAGATGTGACCAGAGCGAAGGCAGAGATCATCTGGAACTGACGGCTTAAGTAGGCAGGACAGACGAGCAGGATCATCAATAGGTGATTCACTGTGGAGATATAGGAGCTGGCAATTAGCCGACAGCTGAGCGGCCAGCTCATAGACCTGACACCGATGAAACAGTAATTTGAGTGATTAAAGGTTTCAATTGTGACCCTTTCAAAGCCCTAGCTAGAAGAGTTCCAGGTTTGTTCCCATACACATATATAGACTGTTTAGAGCAATGCAGTTTCTACTGATCTTCCATATACATCAGTTGGTTGAATTGCTGTCATAAAGAGAATAATTCTTTCTGTGATTGAAGGGCGAGAGTTCTTTTGTGAATAACCTCTGTTTAATCCTTGCATATAAAACCGCAATTTCGGAGAAATTTCTTGAATTTTTCTATGAATTTTAAGGGGAACTGCCCAAAAAAATAATTGGTGTGGGCCCCCCCAAAATCCATACCAGACCCTTATCAGTGCATGCAGCCTGAAAAACAGGAAGGGGGGCGAGCGCCCCCCCCCGAAGAACCATATCAGGCCAAATATATATTGTAATATTGGGGGTTATTTAGCTATACTAAACTGCCTGCACGTCACTAACTAACCTGCCTAATCTAGCTCAAGTTCTCTCAATCTCCTGCATGTATCACAATATATATGGCCGCCGCGTAAGCAGCCTTATATACAGTAGTGTGGGGCACCCTGCCTTTGGCCAATCATGACTCTCACAGCAGATCGAACTGTAATTAGCCAAAGCATGCAGGTCAGGTGATCAGCCAAAGCATGCAGGTCAGGTGCATGCTTTGGCCAATCAGCAGCCATCAATGCACTGCGAACTTGCAGGGCATTAGGGGGCACTCCACAGCGCTCAAATTTACAGCGATTTATGTTCGATTTGTTTGCGAACAAATGAACACCCAATGTTTAAGTTTACGGATTGCCTTAGGCTATGTTTCCACTATTGCGTCCCCAAAGTCGCGCGCTTTACACTGCGATTGTGCGTTGCGATTTGTGGTGCGTTTTGTTGCGACTTTAATTACGACTTTGTGCGACTTGGATGTTCTGCGATTTAGTCCTAGTGATGTAATTCCTTATCCTGCTTATTTATTTCCCCTTCCTCTTTGGTTGTCTCGTGTTGTATGTTTGTTAGCAAACATGTTGGCTATGCAGTATGTTGGGTCAGCGGTCATTTTGGCTGCTGTAGCAGCATTTATAGATCAAGAAGAGGAGGATAACCGGAGGAGGAGAAGGCATCGCTTTTGGATACATCCCATCATTGCCCAAAGGGAAGTGAGAGGCCAGTTTGGGGTCCTTTACAATGACCTCCGGGCTCATGAAGAAAAATTTTTCAACTATACAAGGATGTCAATTAGAAGGTGAGAACATTTTTTGATGTCAACTTGCAAATGCTGCCAGATATATTTCAGAAAATGTGTATATGCCTGGTCATTATGACTCTTTTTAGTATTTTTAGATTTGAATAGCTCGAAGTGTTAACTAGAACCTGATCAAATTGTTTGAAAAATGGAACTCCATTTGTAAATGTTTGATTTTTACATGGTCAGTGTAGATACTAGCCATATTTTTTCTCTTTACAGTTTTGATGAATTGTTGGCTTTGCTCTCTAGTCATCTAGAGTGCCAAAACACCAGTTTCAGAAGGAGTATTCCATCTGCTGAAAGACTCATAATAACATTGAGGTAAATGTTCATACCTACTGTTTCTTCTTCTTAACTTCTATGTGGCTTTTGGAGATCCACATCATTCTTTCATCATCTTTACATGAAGTCCAAAAATAACTACTAGCATGTAATTGTGCGTAAGCTTGTTTTTAAAATCTTAACTCTGCCTCTACATCACCTGTGTCTTTCTCCTGCTCCTCTTCTTCCTTCTTCACTTCCTCAGGCACCTCCTTCCTAGCTCTTTTTTTTTGGTTTATTGATGTAGCTTAGTGTCAATATGTATCATTATGCTAAAATGTATGTACTTTTCCATTTTAGGTACCTGGCAACTGGACATTCCTTTTCCAGTTTGCATTACGAGTTTTTTGTTGGCAAAACTACTGTCAGCAATATTGTCCACGATACCTGCCGAGACATCTGGAATGTCCTTAGTGATTTGGTTCTGAAGAAGCCCACTTCCGAAGATTGGTGCAAGAAAGCGGAACTTTTCTGGGATCGTTGCAATTTCCCAAATTGTCTAGGGGCAATTGACGGCAAACATATGAGGGTAGTGATGCCCATTGGCAGTGGAACAAAATACTATAATTACAAAAAATATTTTTCTTTTGTCTTACTTGCAGTGTCTGATGCCAATTATTGTTTCAGCTATATAGACATTGGATCATATGGCAGCAGCTCAGACTCCAGTATTTTCCAAAGATCTTCCTTTGGAAGAATGTTGCGGGAAAATGGTCTGGACCTGCCACAGGACTGTCCGTTGCCAGGAACAAATGGGCCGCCAATGCCATTTGTGTTTGTTGGGGATGAGGCCTTTGCTCTCAGTGAGCATCTATTAAGGCCTTATTCAAATCGGTGTTTGAGTGAAGAGAAGCGAATCTTCAATTACCGCTTAACAAGGGCAAGACGAGTGGTAGAATGTTCTTTTGGCATTTTAGCCAACAAGTGGCGTTTGCTCCATACCCCCATTAATTTAAAAATGGAGAATGCAATATCTGCAGTAAAAGCAGCATGTGTTCTTCATAATTTTGTTAGAATTCGTGATGGCTATCTTTTTGAAGATTCCCTCATGCACGATCTGGAAGGTGCACAATGGAGTGCCAGTAGGGGCACCACCAATGGTGCCAGTGTGCGTGAGGGATTCTCATCTTATTTTCTGTCTGCTGCTGGTTCTGTCCCCTGGCAGCAGGATGCCATAGCATAATGTATGTCATGCATTTTCTGTGAATATTATTTTGATGTATGTTATGTTTCAGTGCATCCAAAAGCATAATAACAGGTAGTTTCCTCAAATTAGAAAAAAGGATAAGCCGAAAATGCACAATGTAAACAAAATAATTTTTATTTTCTTTTTTTTTGTGCAGGGAAGCACACAAAATTTTTTGGTTATGTGTTTGGGTGAACTACACCATTTTGTTTATTTTTTACCAAGCACAACAAATAGTGAAATAATAAACTATTTCTCTCTGAAAAACACGTAAATAAAATTATTTCAAAAATATAAAAAAATATCTGAATCTTTTTTACAAGACAACTCTTTTTGCAATAAGGCAAAAATAAAGAAATACGTTCCATGAACTTAAAATTACAACAGTTGTTGTTTTGGCCTCCTCAACCAAACAAAAAATAGAGAACAAGTCTTAAACACACCTCAATAATAATAGTAAATTTCAATTGCTCGTATATTTTGTTTTCAGTGGTCCCGGAAACTGAACTATTGGTTGGTCCAGGGAAATCCACTGATGGACCAGGGTAATATTTCCTTTCCAGAAAAGGCGGAACATGACTGGGTGTAGGCTGCCTAAGTTGGTGAGTGGTTGGGGGGCCAAGGGTAGAGGTAGTGGGGTCAGGAATTGGATGCAACATGCGTGGCCTTAAGGGATTCAGCATATTACCATACTGGTCACAGTATGGACGGTTTATTGGTGGAGCATACTGTGTACTTGGAAAGTGAGTGTATTGTTGATAAGGGGGATATTGGGGAAGGGGGGGTTGCATATATGCTGAGGATGTTGTTGGCCCCTCACCCACAAATGATTGAGCAGTTGACATTAAAGCCATCCTGAGTGCATATTTTTTCTCAGGGGGTACCTGTTTACATATGCCTAAAATTACAGTGAGAAATGCTGTGTCTTCACACTGGTTTTCAGCCATTTTAGTGGACATCTGACTGACTACATCTAAAATTTTATCCATGGGTTTCCCAGGCCAGGCACTGACCCTTGAAGACCTTCGCAAAGGCCTAGAGACATTGCTAGGTCCTGGTTCTGCATCCTCCTCATTCATTGAGTTTGATGTTGACCTTGATTCATCTACGAACAGTTCCTTGTCAACATTGTCTTGGAATTGTTCTTGCTCCTCCTCCTCCGCAGCTTCCTCTGCCTCATCTTCTGCTGCCAAACCCTGTGTGCTGTCTTCCCAGCTTGCTTGGGTTCTGAAATACAAATCACATATTTTTAAAGTAAGCATTACTATTTGATATGTAGAATTCGTAACATATGCCTGCTGATAACTTACTCTCGCATTTCCAACACTGGTTTCAAAAATTCAAGATCCCCGGCATGGGCATATGGGGCTAATCTTTTAGAGCCGGAACCACTCCTTCCTTCTTTTAATTTGCGTAAGTACCGGTTGTAGCAGTCTTTGAGACTTCTCCATCGAGTTTGTAACGAGTGCACTACAAAATATAAAGCAAAGTATACATTTTAAAAAAAAACTTTAGTCACTGCCTATAGGTCATTCATTTGCTAGGCTGCATAATTGATATGGATGGTGTTAAAACAACCGCTACATATATTACCCATGACACCTACATAATTTGACATGTGCTGGAGGATGTTGACAGGGCCATCTTTAATATTATTTAATATTATTAGGACCGTGGACAAAAATTATTTGCTGGCCCACACACACAGATTTACTTTCCTGCAGCCACAGGTAACAGGAAAGTAACTATATAAATGACACCATCAACACAGATAGTGTTGACATGGGATTACCTCCTGCCAAACCATTGTGATCTCCTGCCAGGAGAAGCGGTCCCCACCAAGAAAAAACAGTGCACACAACCATTGGTTACAGAAAGTGTTAAGCAGCATATATCAACCACTTACTTTTTGTAGAACGTTCTGTGGCTGAGAAAGAGTCCCATGTCTCATAATATATGCGAGCCACCTCCAACCATGCTCTCTCCTTCTTTGCATGATCTTTGTAACCTGGATCTCTGAGGTCATATATTGCCGGACGTTGTCTGACAAGCCGAATAATTTCCTCATTGTCATGCACTTGTCGCTTATTTTTTTTAGCCCTAGGCATGCTTCCTGCTGTCTTCCACACTCACATACATCGATATAGGAAGTGATGTATTTGGGAGGAGCAGAGATCATGTGCTTCCGTAGACTTCCGTGGAAGTCGCAACAAAGTGTCAAACATGTACATACGACTTCATTGCGACTTAATACCTTTCTATGGAGAACAAGTCGCACCGAAGACGGAACAAAGTAATGCAAGAAGCTTTTTTTGAGTCGCTGCGACTTGAGTCGCACCAATTAGAACGGGGACCATTGAAATACATGGGTTTTGACTTGTCATGCGACTTGACATGTGTCAAGTCGCAAAATAAGTCGCACTAGTGGAAACAGAGCCTTAAGCATGGTTGGAGTTTCTAGAGACATTCATCTTATTACCGTCTCAGTGATCCTCCACGGTCTCCAGTCAGTCATCTGCCCAGCTCATTCACACCCTGCCGGCAACCTGTGCTTCTTTGGGCACCTACTGTTCCACTTTCAGAGATATACTGCACTTAGCCACAAGGCTCTACATATTGGCCTCGGATGAGGTACGTGACTGAATAGAAGAAATGCTAGCCCTGGACTTTTTCGAAAAAACACAAGGCCCTCTTGTTTTTTTGGATCGACTTTTCCATCTCAGATGCCATTCATGCATTTTTACAGAGACCAGCAGATGCTCCCACACTTACCCCCAGAGATGGCTGAAGGCGAGAACACACAACCGAGTCATAGCTTCTGCTTGTGAGGGTTTTTTTTCTTTTTGTATACCACCCCATTATGCAGTTCGATATTGCTTAGGTATCTTAATGCCATGTACACACGACCGGACTTTTCGACAGCAAAGGTCCGACGGAATGAATCCTCTGGACAATTCGATCATATGTGGGCTTCATCGGACCTTTGCTGTCGAAAAATCAGATGGACTTTGGAAATAGAACATGTTTCAAATTTTTCTGACGGACTCGAGTCCGGTCGAAAAATCAGTTTGTCTGTATGTTAGTCCGACAGACGAACAACAACGCAAGGGCAGCTATTGGCTACAGGATATGAACTTCCCTATTCTAGTCTGGTCATACGTCATCACGTTCTAATCAGTCGGACTTTGGTGTGATCGTGTGTAGGCAAGTCTGTTGCGTCGGAACTCCGTCGAAAGTCCGTCAAAAAATCCTTCGGAGTTCAGTCCGTCGAAAGTCCGCTCATGTGTACACGGCATAAGTCATATCTTCCAGGATCCTTCATCTTCTTTCTCTTTTCTCTCTCCAACTTTATGCTCCCTCCTCCTTAGATTTCTGTATCTCTTTTCTATTCTCTACTAGCATGAATCTACAATGTCTTGATTAGGGATGGTCTTTATGTTCGGGTGGAACATGAGTTCAACTCGAACATTGGCTGTTCGCCGAACAGCGAACAATTTGGGGTGTTCGCAGCAAATTCGAAAGCCGCAGAACACCTTTTAAAAGTCTATGGGAGAAATCAAAAGTGCTAATTTTAAAGGCTTATATGCATGGTATTGTCATAAAAAGTGTTTGGGGACCTGGGTCCTGCCCCAGGGGACATGTATCAATGCAAAAAAAAGTTTTAAAAACGGTTGTTTTTTCGGGAGCAGTGATTTTAATAAAGCTTAAAGTGAAACAATAAAAGTGAAATATTCCTTTAAATTTCGTACCTGGGGCATCTCTATAGTATGCCTGTAAAGTGGCGCTTTTTTCCCATGTTTAGAATAGTTTGACAGCAAAATTACATTTCTAAAGGGAAAAAAGTCATGAAGTAACAGCGGTGTCGACTATAGTGAATTGTCTATGGGAGAAATCAAAAGTGCTAATTTTAAGGGTTAATATGCAAGGTATTGTCATAAAAAGTGTTTGGGGGACCTGGCTCCTGCCCCAGGGGACATGTATCAATGCAAAAAAAAGTTTAAGAAACTGCAGTTTTTTCGGGAGCAGTAATTTTAATAATGCTTAAAGTGAAACAATAAAAGTGTAATATCCCTTTTTAAAATTCATACCTGGGGGGGGTGCCTATAGTATGCCTGTAAAGGGGTGCATGTTTCCTGTATTTAGAACAGTCTGACAGCAAAATGACATTTGTAAAGGAAAAAAAGTCATTTAAAACTACTCGTAGCTATAATTAATTGTCAGTCCGACAATACACATAAAAGTTCATTGACAAAAACAGCATGGAATTTCCCCACAGGGGAACCCCAAACCAAAATTAAAAAAAAAAAAAATGTGTGTGGGGGTCCCCCTAAATTCCATACCAGACCCTTCAGATCTGGTATGGATTTTAAGGGGAACCCCACGCCAAAATTAAAAAAAAAAATGGTGTGGGGTCCCCCTAAAAATCCATACCATGGGAGATATAGATGGCTTAGGAAATGTATTTCGTGGATGGGGGGGCGGGGGAGGGAGGGTTGCATAGGAGTAGGAGAGGAGAAGTGAATGGGTAAGAAGTATGGGATGAAGCGAATGGTAGTAGCTGGAGTTAGATGGGTAATGGTCATGGTTAGCCCCCAGGGGGTTCACCCAGGTAGGTGGTGGGGAAGTGGGAGAGGGGTTGGAGGGGGGAGGGGAGTGAGATGGGGGAGTAGGGGAGATGGGAGGGGTAGTTTGTTTAAAAAATGAACACAGAAAATCTACACACCTGTGGAAAACACCTGGGCTGGAACCAGGGATTCACATTTAGATATACACATAGACACAATGGCAGGAAACTGGCTCTTAAAATTATCTGGGTAAAACACACATGTTTAAAGCTCACGTTTATATTAAGTTAGTATCATTATGGTTCTTTGGTTTTCACGTGTGGTACGCATAGTGCAAAACACACTTAATAGTAACTAAATTAAGTCCTAGTAGGAGGTTTTGTATGGGTTATTTGCCGCTTTTTCACTATATTGCTTTAAATAATGTTGGATGCAGGCTGAAATGGTGAAAGTCGGATCCTGGAATGTTAGAGGACTGGGGACTCCCCTCAAAAAGCTGGCAGTGCTCTCTGTGTTGGAGAACTACGGGGTAGACTTGATTTGTCTGCAGGAAACCCACCTCACCAAGGATACAATACAATCTCTACAGATGCATAAATTTCAACACCAATATCATGCGGTGTACTTTTCTTATAGTAGAGGGGTGAGTATCCTGGTGAGAACGGGGGTTAAATTTTCCTGCAGGCAAACCAGGATTGATGAAATGGGTCGATACATCTTTTTATTTTGCTCTATCAATAATGCTATGTATGTACTGGCAAACATATATATCCCTCCCCCTTTTAATTTAGATGTCATGCTTAAACTGAATGAATTCCTGATAGATAAAAAAAAAAGTTCCTATCATAGTAATGGGAGATTTTAATGAGGTTCTAGACAGAAAGTTGGACCGTTTCCCGAGGAGAACCCTTTTGGAGTATACCGCCAAGAGCCGTCTAAGTCAGTTTATGGACGAAGTGGGGCTGGTAGACCTATGGTGGGTACGGAACCTGGGGGTGCTTCAATACTCATGCAGCTCACCGTCACACTCGACCCTCTCGAGGATAGACATGGCCCTGGGGAATGATAGAACACTCCAGCTAGTAGGAAAAATTTTGTATGGGCCAAGAGGGGTCTCAGACCATTCTCCCATGGTAGTCTCACTGAAGGTAGGGGAATATAGCCCCCGGAAGGAATGGAGAATAAGCCCGCATTGGTTTGAGGTAATCAGGAAGGAGAATGGAATTCTACCTGCATTGAGGGAATTTGTAGGTTTCAACCAGGGAACAGTGACACCAGTTGTACTCTGGGATGCTTGCAAAGCGTTCCTTAGGGGGGTTTTAATAGAGCAGATGGCCAAATATAATAAAGAAGATAGGCGGGAGGTAGAGAACTCATTGAAGGATGTAATGGAGGCTGAAAACAACTTTATTAGAGATCCAACCCCTGAAAAAGAAAAGATCTGGCAAGAGAAACAATGGGGGTATAAACAGATTACTATGCAGAAGGCTGAGACCAGGCGGCTTCTCCAGTGCCAGGTATCTTTGGTCGAGGGTGAGAGAGTGGGAAGAGTGTTAGCACAGTTGGTGAAATCCAATAAGGCCCCATCAACGGTCCTTGCTATTAGAGCGCAGAATGGAGAAATCCTTTCAAGCTCTCCAAAAATAGTGCAAACTTTTAGAGACTACTATAAAAAGCTGTACACTTCTCAGAAAAAAAATAAAGAAATAGCGATGGAGGACTTTTTGGGGAAGCTGTCAGTCCCGTTCCTATCGCAAGAGGAAAGGGATCTGTTGGAATCCCCAATAACAATTACAGAATTACAACAAGCGATTAGAAGCATGGCGTCTTAAGTCGCCTGGCCCCAATGGAATACCAATCGAGGCCTATAGGCATCTTGGGGAGGTGCTAGTCCCTGAACTACTGAAGGCTTTGGGGGAAGCGGAGGAGGGGGGGCGTCTGCCTGCATCAATGCTAGAAGCAACAATCATAGTCCTGCAGAAAGAGGGGAAAGATCCCCTTGACATGGCTGCTTATAGGCCAATTTCCCTAATTTGTACAGATGCTAAAATCCTGGCCAAGGTTTTGGCTGCCAGATTGAGCAGAGTCATACATAAACTAATTCATGAGGACCAGGCGGGTTTTATGGCCAATAGGTCTACAAGCCTAAACATCAGAAGGGCTTTCCTGAACCTACAGTCTCCTATGGAAAATGAGAGCTCAAGAGCCTTGTTGACCCTAGATATTTCCAAAGCTTTCGATAGTGTGGAGTGGGATTACATGTGGTATGTGCTGGGAAAGTTTGGTTTTGGTCCATCCTTTATTGGATGGGTTAAGATGCTTTATAATAGTCCTAAGGCAAGAGTAAAAATAAATAATGAGTTTTCAAACTGGTTTGTGCTAGAGAGGGGGACAAGACAGGGGTGTCCACTATCCCCTCTGCTTTTTGCTTTGGTAATGGAGCCCCTGGCTATGGCCATCAGAGTGAGCCATGAGATAAAAGGGTTCCAGAGGGGGTCGATTGAGGAAAGAATCGCGCTATACACAGACGACATCCTGTTATTTTTAGACGATTGTAAGAGATCAGTGGCAGGCGCAATGAGAATAGTCGAGGAATTCGGTAAATTCTCCGGTCTGGAAATAAACTGGGAGAAATCCGAGCTTTTACCGCTTGACCCCCTAGGAGTACCAACTATACCTGGACTCCCCTAGGTGGCAATCGTGGAAGCACTAAAGTACTTGGGAATTGTCCCAACGAAAGACCCCAACCAATATATTAGTAAGAACTTAGTACCTCTTCTGGCCAAATTTAAACAAAAAACAAGCATTTGGAGACGCCTTCCCTTATCAGTAGCAGGAAGATGTAGCCTGATAAAAATGATCTGGACGCCTCAACTGCTGTACGTCATGCATAACTCCCCATGGATGGAGTAGTAAGAGCTGGTTTAGGAAAATAGAGGCTATATTTAGGGATTTGATAGGGAAAGGTGGGCAAGCTAGGTTACGGTTGCAAGTTCTCCAGCTTCCTACTAAGGAGGGGGGGTTTGCTCTTCCCCATCCGGAGCGTTATTTCCTCGCATCACAACTACAGCACTTAATGGGTTGTGGAATCCCAGAGGGTGGCACTCCGAATGGCAGGTTCATTTTGTTAAGTGCTCGGCATAATACGTTTATCGAGACATTAGAGGCAGATATGTTTTACCATGAATTCCCGACAATTAGGTTGCTAATTAAGCTATGGAAATCTGTTAAGAAATTAATGGGGTATGAGGGATTTACAGATTACACCCCTATCTGGAATAACCGGAATCTGCAGGAAATTCTAAAAATTGGAAAGAGTAGGGGGTGGGAGGCTGGTGGTAATAAAAAGCTAAGACAGCTCTACTCAGGTAACACTCTTAAAGAATTTCCCAAGCTGATCAGGGAATTTAAGATCCCTCAGAGCTCCTTGTTCCTTTACCGGCAGATAGAACATGCTCTCAGGGTCCAATTTGGTGATCAGCCTCCGAGATGGGTGGAAATGCCCTTTGCTCATCAGTTACTACAAGTAGAACCCACTAGGGGGCTAATAACTAAAATCTATGACCAACTAAGTAACTCAGAGAACAGACGGGAAATACTTCAGAAGGTAAGAGTTAAATGGGAAGAAGAACTAGGGGCAATTTCTAAGGAACAATGGAGGAGAATATTTGAGATGGCACCTCAGGTGTCAGTAACCCCCTCACAGAAGATTTCTCATTTGATGCTGCTCAATAGGGCCTATTATACTCCAAAACGGCTCTTTAGGTTCGGTAGAAGGCCTTATGATAATTGCCCTAGGTGCCAGGAGTCTGGGGATCTCATCCATTTGCTCTGGAGATGTCCCAAGCTGTACCGATACTGGGAGGGAGTGGCTAGCAGTTTGGGAGATATCTACTGCACGTCAGTAAAGAGGGAGGCGGTGGAATGTATTCTGGGATATAGAAGGGTAGAGGGGGAGAGGAGGTGTACTACTCAGGCAATCCTGAGAGGTTTATTTCAGGCTCGAAAAATGATAATGCTAAGGTGGCAATCAAAGGAGCCCCCGACAGTGAATGATTGGATAGATACACTCGGTGCCTCCATTGGCAGGGAGAGATTGGAGTATATAAAAAGGGGGAATCTTCAGGCATTCGACAAAATGTGGAAGCCATGGGTGGATAAGGTGGCCTGCTTAAGGGGAAATTTTGGAGTTTAATAGACTAGATTAATAGCCCAGATATATATGCACTAGAGAAATACAGAACCGGTTGGTTACACAAAGTAATTTAGGGTTATCAGTGTTTTGATCTAAGTAGGTAACAATAGTAAACATTAAATTCTGTGTTTGGGTTGGATTTTGTATAGGAAGGGTATGGGGGAGGAGGGGGGTGGGAGTAGGGGAATGGGAAGGGGTGGGGGTTATCACAAATATGTAATAGTTCACTAGTGGCCCTAATAGGGGGCTATGGGTGTGGGGACCCCATTAGCCCAGCTTCATATATGTGGTTTTCTCCTAGATTTCTTTGATGGGTAGTGTTCTTTATATTTCTTTGCCATCTGTTCTGTTCCACGCCGGGCCGCGAGTGTAGACGCCAACCAGGGTATCCCGGGGTGGGAGAAATAGGATTTATAAAACCTGGTTATTTAAGCAGCTGAGAATAGGCGGGCTAAGAAATCCCTTAACAGGGTACTTAATAAAGCTGTATATAATTGTTTGTCTTATATTTAATAAAAGTAAGGAGAAAAAAAAATAATAAAAGAAAAGTAAAGAAAATCACAATGATGTGAATCTAAGTTGGTGACAATAAATGAATATTACGCTGATTAGGCCAGTTGGCAGTGCTCACTGATGTGGAAAAAAGAAAAAAAAAATCCATACCAGACCCTTATCCGAGCACGCAACCTTGCAGGCCACAGGAAAAGAGGGGGAGATGAGAGAGCATCCCCCCCTCCTGAACCGTACCAGGCCCTGGCACAAAAAAGTGTCAAAAAGGTTAAAAAACACAAGAGACGGTTTTTGACAAGTCCTTTATTAATGTCTTCTCCTTTCATTTTCTTTCCCTTCTCCCCATCAACATGGGGACAAGGTGCTTTGGGGGGCAGTCTCTCGTCCCCCCAATCTTTTCCTGCAGCCTGCCAGGTTGCATGCTCGGAAAAGAGTCTGGTATGGATTTTTGGGGGGGCCCACGGCATTTTTTTTTAAATTTTGGCACGGGGTTTCCCTTAAAATCCATACCAGACCTGAAGGGTCTGGTATGAATTTTGAGGGGGACCCCCACGCCATTTAAAAAAAAAAATTCATTAATATCTATACCAGACCTGAAGGGCCTGGTATGGAATTTAGGGGGACCCCATGCCATTTGTTTTTTAATTTGGGCACGGGGTTCCCCTTAATATCCAAACCAGACCTGAAGGGCCTGGTATGGATTTTAGGGGGACCCCCACCCATTTTTTTTTTCATTTTGGTTCGGGGTCCCCCTGTGGGGAAATTCCATGCCATTTTTATCAATGAACTTTTATGTGTATTGTCGGGCCGACAATTCATTATAGCCGCGAGTAGTTTTAAATTACTGTTTTTACTTTAGAAATTAGATTTTGCTGTCAGACTGTTCTAAATACGGGAAACATGCACCCCTTTACAGGCATACTATAGACACCCCCCAGGTACAAAATTTAAAGGAATATTACACTTTTATTGTTTCACTTTAAGCATTGTTAAAATCACTGCTGCAGAAAAAACGGCTGTTTTTAAAACTTTTTTTTGCACTGATACATGTCCCCTGGGGCAGGACCCAGGTCCCCAAACACTTTTTTTATGACAATAACTTGCATATTAACCCTTAAAATTAGCACTTTTGATTTCTCCCATAGACAATTCACTATAGCCAACACCAAAATTACTTCATGACTTTTTTTTCCCTTTAGAAATGTCATTTTGCTCTCGGACTGTTCTAAACATGGGAAAAAAACGCCACTTTACAGGCATACTATAGACACCCCCCAGGTATGAATTTTAAAGGAATATTTCACTTTTATTGTTTTAAGCTTTATTAAAATCACTGCTCCCGAAAAAATGTCAGTTTTTTAAAAACTTTTTTTTGCACTGATACATGTCCCCTGGGGCAGGACAAACACTTTTTATGACAATAACTTGCATATAAGCCTTTAAAATGAGCACTTTTGATTATTCATGTTCGAGTCCCATGGACTTTAATGGTGTTCATGTGTTCAAATAAATTTTTTGCCTGTTCGCATGTTCTGGATGCGAACCAAACCGGGGGGGGGGGTGTTCGGCTCATCCCTAGTCATGATATATTAATTTGTGTGTTTTTGCTGCCTTGGGCCCACGCTCCCGTTATAACCTATGTGCAATCATCTTTTTGTCTTCATTACGGGACAATGGGTTTGGGTAATATATATTGTTTTGTCACATATTTTATATACTGCTTGATTGTGTATTGTCTAAGTATACTCACCTATTGTATTTTTGCCCTTGAGACCTCATTTTCATACATGTTTATGTGGCTATGTTTTCTTATGAATTTCTATATCTTTTTTTATACCTCTGTCTTTTTTGAAAATCAATAAAAAGATATTTGCCTTTAAAATTTATTTTTCTATGCACAGAAAAATAAATAAATTCACCATTTGAGCAATATAGGTCTGTTTACCCACAAGATAAGGTTCATGTGATCACCGCATAAGATCTCACATAGTGATCACAAAATCAGAAACCATGAAGACTGGTTGCTGATCTGTAGTAACAACTGGCAGCTATCAGTAATAGTGTAGTCCTAGCACTAAGAGCATAGGAGGGTAATTGATCTAAAGACTGTGGTCTCAAACTGTAGTGCATGTGCTTTATTGCTGAATGCCATATTTATTTTGTGTTCTAGTTTATAATCCTTTTTTGCAGTCTAGTGATAAATCCTGGAATTTCTTTTTTCTAATTTGCATAGCTCTTTATTTCTAGACGATATTTCATAAAGACAGAATTATGTACAAGTTTAGTAGGAAAGAACACCAATGTCCTCTGAATACTGCTTTATAAGATTGCCTTAGAACAGAGAGCTGACTTTTTAGGTGAAACTAGGGAAATAAAAATACCCCCTCAAAAGGTTGGTGGGACTTTAACGGCAACAGAGTAGTAAAAAACAATTTTATTTGGTACAAAAATACAGAATACAAAATAAAGAAATTGAAATATACATAAAGTAATATATAACAAAAAAAGGCTAAGAAAATATACTGGTATGCAATAGTAAAGATACTAGTGCGGGGACCTACGTATTTCGGGACTGAACAGAAGGCCCCTTCATCAGGGGCAACTTGTGGGAAGAGTCACACTACATAATAGAATCCAGATTTAAGATTTTTTTTTCTTAAATCTGGAAGACCGCACTAGTATCTTTACTATTGCATACCAGTATATCTTCTTAGCCTTTTTTTGTTATATATTACTTTATGTATATTTCTATTTCTTTATTTTGTATTCTGTATTTTTGTACTAAATAAAATAGTTTTTTACTACTCTGTTGCCGTTAAAGTCCCACCAACCTTTTGAGGGAGTATTTTTATTTCTCTGTCCCAGGGATGGTGGCAACTTCTATGACCTAGTTGGATGGTTTCCCCTTTTCATTTTTTAGGTGAAACTAAAATGAATAAACTAACATAAAATAAAAAAGTTCTAATATGACTTTTTTTTCAACCATAGTTTTTTATTGATTTTCATAATGTACAGTATAAGGTAGGTTACAGTGAGTACAGCATGTTAGATATACAAAGTGATAACAAAAGATAGAAGGTCAAGGGTTAAACAATGCCTGAAATATGCAGGCTTCTCATGGAATAGTAGTAAATGGCCTCAACAGGAGGTAGAACCTGTCACCCCATCTGGGTACTCTCTGTGAGCAGGTTCTTGGTGGAACGACAGTACGCGGACTGCCTCTGACTGCCTCTGACCCAGATGAGGGTCTCTGGAGTTCTATCTCGTAAGTGCATATGTATAATGGTATAATGGTATTAACTAAGAAACAAAAAAAAACAAAAAAAAACTCTTACTATTGATGTAATGCAACACATATAGTATAACTATGGGTTATAGTAGGTAACAGTAATAGTAAACATTGTATTAACTAAGAGGAGCAAGACAGGTAAACAGGGTTACATCAATCGGATGCTGATGGGATAGGGGTGTCAGTTGTGTGGGAGATCGTTCATAGGGGGTTAGCATTTAGGGTGTTTAAGCCAAAGGTCCCAGTTTGTTTGGAAGCTAGGAATTTGGAGGTAGACCATAGCGTATTTAGGATGGAGCAGTCCCACCATATGTGGAGTGGGGTACCCAGGGATCCACAGTTTCTCCAGCACAGATTGCTTGTAGTTGGGTATATGTGGGCAAGTTTGATTGGTGTGAGGTACCAGTTGTGGTATATTTTTTGGACTGTTTCCCAATGAAGTAGGCATTTTGAGAATTTGAAGTGAGCGATGCCATTGTTGGGAAGTGTAGGTGCGTTGTAGTAAGTGTTTCCATTTTAGCACCATGGGGGATTTAAATGTTGGGCAGGTTTCGGTGAGGAGTTTGTAGCAAAATGAAATTCCTCGTTGGTGGGATGAGGTAAGATTGAAAAATGTCAGCATGTGCAATGTAAGTAGGCTTTTTCGACCACTGTATTTTAGAGAGAATCGATCGTGTTCTAAGGTATTTGAAGAAGTCTTTATGATCTATGTGAAAGGTGGTTTGGAGAGTATGGAACAATTTGAGAATGGAACCCTGGTAGAGGATTCCAATATTGGGGATGCACATGGCTGTCCATTCAGAGACATTGATGTCAGGGGTGAGGATGCGGTAGAGCTGTCAGTGGTATATGCTGGAGCAGGGTTGGTGGGATACCCTTGGAGGTTTGTATGGTGGCCTTCCATACCCGGATGGTGGCATTAATTGTGTCCAGGAATGAGTGGGGTTTGTGATGTTGCAGTAGGAGGGCACACAGGATCAGTTTGGAGTGGGAGGTGAGTGCTGCTTGCTCTATTTGTAACCATGTGGTTCGTTGAGCAGTGTTCCACCAGGTTTTGGCCTGGTCAAGTATAGTCGCTTTATAGTAGGCCGCTAAGTCCGGCGCTCCCATCCCACCAGCAGTAACCGGTTTGCAGAGAGCGGTGCTTTTGAGTCAAGAACGTTTGCCGCCCCATATGAATGTGTTAATTATGGTTTACAATTGTACTATTTGTTGTCTAAGGAAGGGTATGGGGAGGGTTCGTAATATATATAGGACATGGGGTAGAAAGAACATTTTAGCAAGGGCGATTCTGCCTGCCCAGGAGGCAGTTGTAAGTTTGAGGTCTTGTACTGTTATTTGTAGTTTGGCAGTGAGATCACTAAGGTTGAGATAACGTATGTTTGATGAGGGTGTGGTCAGTTGTATGCCCAAGTATTTAAGGGTGGAGTTAGGGAAGGAGGTGCAGTTGGTAACAGCTTGTTTGACTTGTTGGTCCAGTCCTATGCCTAGCATGCTGGATTTGGAAAAGTAAATTTTATAGAGAGAAATTTAGCTGAATATATCCAGGGTGTTGTGTAGTCCGGTTAGGGAGATGATAATATCATCCGCGCATAGGCCAATTTTGTGTGTTTCTTGTGCCACTTCTATTCCTGAGATAAGCGGGTTGTTTCTAATTGATTGGGCAAGGGGTTCCATGACAAGGGCGAATATCAGAGGTGAGAGTGGGCATCCCTGACGTGTCCCATTGGAGATATAGAAAGGGTCTGAGAGTAGCCCGGAAGTCAGTACTCTAGCGCTGGGGGAGGTGTAGAGGGCGAGTATTGCCTGTAGAATGGTCCCGGTAAAGCCAAATTTATGGAGGACAGCAGTTAGGTAAGACCAATCCACTCTATTAAACGCCTTCTCTGCGTCAAGGGAGAGGAGCAGAGAAGGCATTTTATGATGTTCCACCCATTGTATCAGGTTGATGAATCTGCGAGTGCCGTCCGAGGCCTGCCTGCCAGCCACAAAACCCACCTGGTCTATATGAATTAGTTGTGCTTTGATGTCAGATAGTCGTGTGGCCAGGAGTTTGGCAAATAGCTTGGTATCAGTGTTTAGTAGGGAAATGGGTCTGTAGCTGGCAGGCTGGTCAGTCGGTTTACCCGGTTTTGGGATGGTGACAATGGTAGCTTGGAGGGATTCTGGTGGAATGCAGCCTGTGTTTGTGATAGAATTGAAAGAGTGGCATAGGTAGGGGGTAAAGAGATCAGAGAACATTTTATAATATTCATTATTAAACCCGTCAGGGCCTGGGGCCTTTTGCAGTGGCATGACATTGATGGCTGCTGCAACTTCCAATGGGGAGAACGGGGAGGAAAGCTGGAGGATTTGTTCTTGTGAGAGAGTGGGGAGGTGAAGGTTGGTGAGGAAATCATCTATATCAGAGGTAGAGGGAGGTAAGGCCGAGCTAGTGCTGGTGAGATTATATAATTTGGAGTAATAAGAACCAAATTGGTCCACAATGTCTTTAGGGGTGATATGTTTTGTACCATGGTGGTCTGTAAGGAACGGGATTTTAGATTGTGTTATTTTGCGTTTTGAGTTGTTTAGCTAGGTATGCCCCAGGTTTGTTGTGATGAGAATATGTTTGTAAGCGGAGGCGTTTGAGGTGATAGTCGAAGTTAGTGTGGAGGTGATCACTGAGGGCTTGTCTAGCTGCTTGCAGTTCAGAGGTGAGCAGAAGGGAGGGTTGGGGATTATTAGCTCGTTTGAGAGTACGTATTTTATCCAGGAAGTTTGTTTGTGATGGAATTATATTGTTTCTTTTCGTGGACGCCTAACTTGAATGCCCACAAGGCCTCTAATGTAGGCCTTGTGGGCATTCCATAGTACGGTGGGGTTATCCACTGATCCTTCATTTGTGGTGAAATATTGTTGGAACTCAGAATCTGTTTTTGGTAGATCTGGCGTGCAATAATAGAGGTGTTCAGTAGGGATGAGCTTCGAGTTCGAGTCGAACTCATGTTCGACTCGAACAACGGCTGTTCGCCAGTTAGCCGCACAGCGAACAATTTGGGGTGTTCGCGGCAAATTCGAAAGCCGCAGAACACCCTTTAAAAGTCTATGGGAGAAATAAAAGTGCTAATTTTAAAGGCTTATATGCATGGTATTGTCATAAAAAGTGTTTGGGGACCTGGGTCCTGCCCCAGGGGACATGGATCAATGCAAAAAAAAGTTTTAAAAATGGCCGTTTTTTCAGGGGGCAGTGATTTTAATAATGCTTTGAGTGAAACAATAAAAGTGTAATATTCCTTTAAATTTTGTACCTGGGGGGTGTCTATAGTATGCCTGTAAAGGGGCGCATGTTTCCCGTGTTTAGAACAGTCTGACAGCAAAATGACATTTCAAAGGAAAAAAAAGTAATTTAAAACTACTCGCGGCTATTAATGAATTTCACACAGGGGGGAGGGCCGGGATCTGGGGGTCCCCTTGTTAAAGGGGGCTTCCAGATTCCGATAAGCCCCCCGCCCGCAGACCCCCACAACCACCGGGCAAGGGTTGTGGGGATGGAGCCCTTGTCCCCATCAACATGGGGACAAGGTGTTTTGGGGGGCTACCATGTTGAGGGCATGTGGCCTGGTACAGTTCAGGAGGGGGGGCACTCTCTTGCCCCCCTCTTTTCCTGCGGCCTGCCAGGTTGCGTGCTCGGATAAAGGTCTGGTAGGGATTTTTGGGGGGACCCCACGCCAATTTTTTTTTAAATTTTGGCGCGGGGTTCCCCTTAAAATCCATACCAGACCTGAGGGGTCTGGTATAGATTTTGAGGGGGACCCCACGCCATATTTTTTTTTAAATTTTGGCCGGGGTTCCCCTTAATATCCATACCAGACCTGAAAGGCCTGGTATGGAATTTAGGGGGACCCCCACGTCATTTTTTTTTAAAATTTTGGTCGGGGTTCCCCTATGGTGAATTCCCACGCCGTGTTTATCAATGAACTTTTATGTGTCTTGTCAGACCGGCAATTCATTAATATCCGTGAGTAGTTTTAAATGACTTTTTTTCCTTTTGAAATGTCATTTTGCTGTCAGACTGTTCTAAACACGGGAAACATGCGCCCTTTTACAGGCATACTATAGACACCCCCCAGGTACTAAATGTAAAGGAATATTACACTTTTATTGTTTCACTCAAAGCATTATTAAAATCACTGCTCTGGAAAAAACCGGCCATTTTTAAAACTTTTTTTGCATTGATCCACATGTCCCCAAACACTTTTTGATCCACAGGACCCAGGTCCCCAAACACTTTTTATGACAATAACTTGCATATAAGCCTTTAAAATAAGCACTTTTGATTATTCATGTTCGTGTCCCATAGACTTTAACGGTGTTCGCGTGTTCGAGGGAATTTTTTGCCTGGTCGCAAGTTCTGGTGCGAACCGAACAGGGGGGCGTTCGGCTCACGCAAAAGGCCTAAACTCCCCTTACAAAATAAGTTTATTGTGGAAAGAAGCTTTAGCACACACCTCTGACATATTATGTGTGCAGGAAACCCATTTTGCATCCATCAAACCCACTTCCTGTTCCCATAAACAATAGCCTCACTGTTACTTCGCCAACGCCACCAAGAAAAAAGCAGGTGTTATGCTTGCCGTATGCTCCACAGTCTCATTCCAACCAATCCACACAGACATAGACCCAGATGGCAGATTCATAATCTTAAATGCCACTATCAATAACCAAACCATCACCATTGCTAACATCTACTCCCCCAATACAAATCAACACCGCTTCTACAAATCACTATTGAAAAAGCTGGAACCCTTCAAACAAGGACCCCTGATCATTTACGGAGACTTCAACCAAATTGTTGATGCCTCGCTAGACACCTCCAACCCTGCCCGCAAACGCTCCACCTCTCTCGCCTCCCTGCTACAATAGGAAGATCTGTATGATCCCTGGAGGTGCCATCATGGCACCGAAAGAGATTATACCTTTTTTTCAAACACGCAACAAACCTATTCTCAGATCTCTTTTTGACTGACAAGCATACCCTGCAAATGGTCCAAGATACTAAAATTGGCCTCATCACGTGGTCCGACCATGCACCCATATCAATGAGGCTGTTCCCAGCACTAACAAACAAAAACAATACTATCTGGAGGCTGAACACTAGGGATAATGGATGTGAAGGTGATCGACATATCAGGAGGAGGATAGCCAGTGGAGGTAGGGGAAGAAGTGGGCTGTACCCTGTTAGTGGGTATGTATGGGGGCGGTTATGAGGGGGTAGACCTGTAAGAGGGAGTCACAGTGGTTAAACTGAGTTAATACTCTAACGGTAGACAAATATACCGTATATACTCGAGTATAAGTTGTCCCGAGTATAAGTCGAGACCCCTAATTTACCACAAAAAACTGGGAAAAATGTATTGACCCGAGTATAAGTCGAGGGTGAGAAATGGCAGAGGGTCAACAATGCCCATCTGCAGCTGCATGCCTCCCTGTGTCCTGTGCAGCCTACCTGTACCCTGTACATGTGTCCTGTACATGTGTGTGTGTCCTGTACATGTCCTGTGTCCTGTACATGTCCTGTGTGCATGTGTCCTGTGTGCATGTGCAGCCTACCTGTGTCCTGTGTCCCTGTGTGCATGTGTCCTGTGTGCATGTGCAGCCTACCTGTGTTCTGTGCAGCCTCCCTGTGGCGATCTCCATCCTCCCTGTGGCGATCTCCATCCTCAAACGGCGGCCGGCGTGTGATGATAGTGTTCGGCGGCCATTCCACAGTTCAAAAGCCGCGCCTCCTCCTCGTCTGTGATAGGCTGACCGCTGACTGCCTATCACGGACATTCTCTCATTCTCATACCACGGACGAGGATGAGAGAATGTCCGTGATAGGCTGTACACTGACAGCTGTTCAGCCTATCACAGATGGGCAGGAGGCACGGCTTTTGAAAGCTGCAATAGCCGGCGAACAGTATCATTACACGCCGGCCGCCGTCTGCCTGCATGACACGCTGATCATGCAGACAGACGGCAGGGACTCGAGTATAAGTCGAAGGGACACTTTCAGCCCAAAAAAAAGGGCTGAAAAATTCGACTTATACTCGAGTATATACGGTACCTATGAAACAGTAGATAAAACCTGTAAGAAACAATGGTAAGTTATGAACTTAGAATGGTACAAACAAAAAAGAAAAAAAAGAAAAACAAAAGACGCAGCAAAGTGTCTTTCAAGTGCTTGGCACTTTTTTTCCTCTGGGGAAAAGAGTACAGAGTGTACATAGTGGTACGCTCATCAGGGACAGAGATGAGGTGAAGTAGTGCAGGCTAAATTGCACAAAAATTTTTCCAGGGGGCACTTGCTGGAGTAAGGTAGGTATTCTTTATCTGCGGGCGGAAGCAGGAGCATGGCGCCTGGGACCTGAAGTAGACGATGTTGGTGGGGGCCGCTGAGGCATTGGTTCAGGTGGCAGAGTGGTGATCAGGCCCCAGTTGAGCATGCGCTTGATACTATCTTTGGGATTGAAAATGGTGGTACTCTGGTTCTGGTGCGTGACTACCAGCTTGGTAGGAAAGCCCCATTTGTATATGATGTTGTTTTTCCTGAGGGTTGTGGTGGTTTGCGAGAACTCTCTTCTTTTTTGAGCAGTGGCAGCCGAGATGTCAGCTTAAATTGACACAGAGGAGTAAGGATCAGGAAGTGGAGAGGTGGATCTGGCAGCCCCCATGATCTTTTCTTTTATTTGGAAAAAATGGATGCATGCGAAGACATCCCTAGGCACAGATGCAGGGAGGTGGTTGGGTTTGACGAGTTGATGTGCTCGGTCAATGATCATGTCATTTTGGCGCAGTTGAGGTATAAGTGTGAGGAATAGTTGTTGTATGTAGGGGATCAGATCTGGGGGTTTAACCGACTCTGGTACCCCTCTAAATTTAATGTTATTCCTCCTCGAATGATCTTCTAAATCCACGACTTTGGCTTGCAGATATTGAATTTCCTCACTGTGGTGATCATGGGCATCCGCCATTCTGTTATAGGCCACAGTGTGCTCAGTGAGCTGTTTTTCAATATCATCTGTGCGGTCTTCTACTTGATCAATTCTAGAGTGAAGTATAGAGATCGATGATCCTAATTCGTTACGGATGTCATGTTGTAGTGATAACAGCATGAGCTTGAGTGTATGCTCAGAGGCTGGCTGGTCAGATGCAGGCAGTGCAGCTAGGGAGTCAGTGTGTGGCAGATCAGGGCCTGTAGTGGCTGGGGTATCCCAGTGCTGCTTCTTAAGCAGAGGAGCTTGGTGGGTGAGAGGGCTGGAGATTGTGCAGCTCTCTTACCTCTGTCAGCGGGCGAGGGCTGAGAGGATTCTTCTGTGGGGATTGAGCTGTCCATCTCGTCAGTGCTGTGTTCTAGAGAGCTCCCAGACTCAGTCAGGGAACTGTGTGGTGTCGCGCCGGCGCCATCTTGGGTCGTCAGCATATCTGCTCTCTTGAAGTAGTCTGTGAGGCGGCGGGCTGATGTAGGCCAGTTTGTCCACTCCTGAACATACCGATCGAGTACCTGATGGTTCCGCTCCTCTCCAGTAAAGCAGAGAGGGGGGATGAGCTAATATTACGTGCGGGATGTTGCTGTCTGTCCTTTGGCTGAGCGGAGCTGAGGGATTAAGCTGCCATCTCAGTCCGCGGCTAGCCACGCCCCCCCAATATGACTTTTATTTGAGGATATACATTGATCATTTCTCTTAAATGTTGTATTGGCTTGGTGTCATATAGTGAGTAGTGTCTAATAAGTTGAGATAATTAGTAAAGTAGTATTAAGGGGTAGATTCACTATAAATAGAAGGTCTACTTGCTTGTAGGAAAGTAATAAAAAAAAAAAACAAGAATAAATGAAGTTTAAAACCAAGAATAAAAAAGTATTATAGTTTCAGTCATTAGATGTGGTGGCCACAATAGTTTCCATTTTTTTTTTTTTTTTTTTTTTGTTTACAAACTTTTTTTGTGGTATTTGAGCAATTACACAGAGAGTGATATTGATATAAAAATAAAATAAAAATTCCATACAAGAAGCAAGCTACAGGTTTTTTTGGTAAGCATCTCTCTACATAGTATTAAAATAACAAATTACAACCGAGGCCATCCCTGACACATTGCTTCTGAACATGTTCCTTCATATCCATCTTTTGGGACCAGGTCCTATCTTACATTTTTGAAGTTACCCTACTAAAGCTACCTAAGGACCCGCTGCTACTCATCTTTGGTCACTAGGACCCTCAACTACTGCCATGGTCTCAAACTACAAACACGAATACCAGTGGAGTCTCCAAAAAACCCCCCTCCCACAAAGACTGGTCTTTGATCTGTCTCCTACTTGCACGGAGGATCATATTGAAACACAGGACTTCATCACATTCTCCTACTACCGCTCAAATCAAACGAGAGCTCCTTCTCCTACTATTTAAAGACCGACTCAACACCGACTTCAAACATGGAAAATACAGCTCTCACTTCTTTTCCAGGTGGCAAACCTTCATGCTCTCAGCACTCTCTCCAGAAGAACTAGCCGACCTCGATCAATATACGTTCTCATATTACAGCAACTCTACCTTCAAATCCAGGGGACATGGACTCCCCCAATGGAAAACCCACAACCAGTGGTCTTTAGCTCCATCTAGACACGACCTGCAACACGAGTTTCTCCACAGGTTAATTACCCGACAGCTCCATCTATCTCTACCAACAGTACGAAGAAACCCACCTCAAACTGCCCCCACTTTGGTCATGGTGCCCCCCTCTTTTCTCACTTTAAGAACAAAGTCACATTACCTATTATACCTCCCTCTCCTCTACTCCCCCCCAACCACCCCTCCCACCTCCTGTTGTTCCCCTTTGCTTCATCCGGCAAACCCTGGGTTTTACTGTAAACAGATATTGTAAACAGATCCATCCAGGTATCTCCTTTTGATGAAAACTATTGCCCGGTTGTGTTATGTACATCTCCTTTACAGTAGTTATCCCACTCTGGTATGTATGTCTACAACCCCTAGATTGTTACCTTGCTCACCAAAAAATATTCTGTAAAATGTTCTTACAAATGTTTTTATCAATATTTTCGGTTTTTATATTTCAATAAAAACTTTTGAAAAAAAAAAAAAAAGAAATTATAACATTAACAGAAAAAAAGACCAAGAATAACAAAGTGTGGATAGAGCAAAACAATATTACATCTGCATATAGGGTGGCTTGGCATCTTACCGAAAACTATGCTATCAAATTTGTTAAGAGAGTGGGAATACTGATAGGAAGCTCAATTCTTATGAGCGGTTCTAACACAGTTGGCAGAGCTAGATAGGGAGGAGTCTTGACCATGGTGGTTACCTAATAGGCTGACCAAGGGTCCCATTTGCAGTCAAAAATGTGCATGGCGTCCATAAGAGTATGATGTACCCTCTCCATTAGTTTAATAGACTCCATTTGGAGAAGCACCTGGGACCATGGAACTGATGGGGACCGCCAGTTAAGAGCTATAGCCCAGTGAATAGCGCTAAATAGTGTGAGTCAATTTTTGACAAGGGGGTGAGACCTCTGGGAGATCCGCAAACAAGATACACATCTGGTAGGTCAATGTTATAGGTGTGCCTGTTATCTGCAACACCTTCATAGAGGTCTGTTGCCATAGAGACCATAGAGCTGTACAGCTCCAAAATGTATGAAGGAGTGTACCCCTTTCACCGCATCCCTTAAAGCATGTTTCTGAGATAGATGGGTAAATTCTATGTATCTTAACCACTTGCTTACTGGGCACTTAAACCCCCCTCCTGCCCAGACCAATTTTGAGCTTCCAGCGCTGTCGCACTTTGAATGACAATTGCGCGGTCATACAACACTGTACCCAAATGAAATTTTTATCATTTTTTTCCCACAAATAGAGCTTTCTTTTGGTGGTATTTAATCACAGCTGGGGTTTTTATTTTTTGCTAAACAAACAAAAAAAGATGGAAAATTTTGAAAAAAAAAAAAATCATGTTTAATAGTTTGTTATAAAATTTTGCAAACAGGTAATTTTTCTCCTTCATTGATATGCACTGATGAGGCGGCACTGGTGGGCACTGATAGGCTGCACTGATGGGCACGGATAGGCACAGATAAGGCGGCACTGATAGGCACAGTTAAGGCGGCACTGATAGGCACAGTTAAGGCGGCACTGATAGGCACAGTTAAGGCGGCACTGATGGGGACAGTTAAGGCGGTACTGATGGGCACAGATAAGGCGGCACTGATGGCCACAGATGGGCGGCACGGATAGGTGGCACAGATAGGTGGCACAGATAGGTGGCACAGATAGGTGGCACTGATAGGTGGCACTGATGGGGGGCACTGATGGGGGGCACTGATGGGTGGCACTGATGGGCAGTGATGGGTGGCACTGATGGGCAGTGATGGGTGGCACTGATGGGCACTTATGGGCACTGGTAGGTGACACTGATGGGCACTGATAGGTTGCACTGATGTGGGTGCTGATGGGTGGCACTAATGTGGGTGCTGATGGGTGGCACTGATGTGGGTGCTGATGGGTGACACTGTGGGCACTGATGGGTGGCACTGTGGGCACTGATGGGTGGCACTGTGGGCACTGATGGGTGGCGCTGATTGATGGCACTGTGGGCACTGATGGGTTAATATGGTGGGCACTGGTAGGCAGCACTGCTGCCTATTGCTTTTTGTTGTAAGATCGCCGTGATCGGGACTGATGTCCCGATCACGGCCGCCGGTGATCGGGTTTTTTTTTCCTCCTCACGCTGTCAGCTCTGTTTACATCACATGATCAGCTGTCATTGGCTGACAGCTGATCATGTGGTAAGGGGTTGGGACCAACCCCTTACTCTGATCTGTGATCAGGCGAGTCTCATAGACTCGCTGATCACCGAGCGCGCCGCGCGCGCCCTGCAGGGGGCGCGCAGGCCGCTCGTGCACGGGACGACGTCAATGGACGTAGTCCCGGCAATTCAGATCCGCGCTGTTGCCGTCATTTGGCAATGGCCCGGATCTGAAGCAGTTAACTGGGGTGTAGTAACACCCGGTATGAAGCTTAATCACAGTCTCGAGAAAAAAAAAAACATTTTGGGACTTTAAATGAGGCATAAGACCAGTATAGTCAATTGCCTCCACCCCTATTAATATAGCAAAAAGAGAAAGGTTGGGACTAGGGATGAGCTTCGAGTTCGAGTCGAACTCATGTTCGACTCGAACATCGGCTGTTCGCAAGTTCGCCGAACAGCGAACAATTTGGGGTGTTCGCAGCAAATTCGAATGCCGCGGAACACCCTTTAAAAGTCTATGGGAGAAATCAAAAGTGCTAATTTTAAAGGCTTATACGCAAGTTATTGTCATAAAAAGTGTTTGGGGACCTGGGTCCTACCCCAGGGGACATGGATCAATGCAAAAAAAGTTGGCTGTGCGCAGTTTATCTTCGGTGCTCACGACTATATGTCACATCCATAGTCATTGTGTAAGTATAGGGAGAGGTTTCAGCTGTATTATCCTCTGCCTATATAATATTTATATATTTTTAACTAACCTCTTTATTTTGAGAGTGTTTATTTATCTTCATTTTTTAGACATTCTCCTTGCATCTTCTCCTGATGAATGCATATAATTCCATGAAACACATTAAGCTTTTAGATGCTACATTCAGATGTTTACAATGCACTTTCAGATGCTACATTCAGATGTGTAGAACATTGATTCTTAATCTATTCTTACTAATGTTTGGATGGCTTCTGCCTACATTAATTATGTTGGGTTCTATTATATATGAGAACATGGATTGATGAATTTTGCATATTGCAAGCCCTGTACCATTACCATGTTTATTCACTTGTAAATATAGGAACTTATTTGTTGTTATTAATTTTATACTTGTATGCGTACCATGAATATGTGCATTGTTATGTGGAATAAATACATTGTTATCAGTACACAGTGTCCTTGTTGCTTTCCTGCTGCATGCTTCATTTAAAGTCCCAACTAGGGATAAGCCGAACACCCCCCTGTTCAGTTCGCACCAGAACATACGAACAGGAAAAAAGTTTGTTCGAACACCGTTAAAGTCTATGGGACATGAACATGAATAATCAAAAGTGCTCATTTTAAAGGCTTACATGCATGGTATTGTCATAAAAAGTGTTTGGGGACCTGGGTCCTGCCCCAGGGGACATGGATCAATGCAAAAAAAGTTTTAAAAACGGCCGTTTTTTCAGGAGCAGTGATTTTAATAACGCTTAAAGTCAAACAATAAAAGTGTAATATTCCTTTAAATGTCGTAGCTGGGGGGTGTCTATAGTATGCCTGCAAAGGGGCGCATGTTTCCTGTGTTTAGAACAGTCTGACAGCAAAATGACACTTCAAAAAAAAAGTCGTTAAAAACTACTTGCGGCTATTGCATTGCCGGTCCAACAATACACATAGAAGTTCATGGATAAAAACGGCATGAGAATTCCCCACAGTGGAACCCCTAACCAAAATTTTAAAAAAATGATGTGGTGGACCCCCTAAATTCCATACCAGGCCCTTCAGGTCTGGTATGGTTTTTAAGGGGAACCCCGCGCCAAAATTAAAAAAAAAAAACGGCGTGGGGTCCCCCCAAAAATCCATACCGGACCCTTATCCGAGCACGCAACCTGGCAGGCCGCAGGAAAAGAGGGGGGACGAGAGAGCAGCCCCCCCTACTGAACCGTACCAGGCCACATGCCCTCAACATTGGGAGGGTGCTTTGGGGTAGCCCCAAAAACACCTTGTCCCCATTTTGATGAGGACAAGGGCCTCATCCCCACAACCCTGGCCAGTGGTTGTGGGGGTCTGCGGGCGGGGGGCTTATCGGAATCTGGACATGACAGGAGAAGAAGAAGAAGAAGAAGAGACAAAGATGAAGAAGAGAAGAAGATGAAGAGAAGAGCGGGAGCCTCCCCCATGCCATGGGTACGGAGCGGTCCGAGGAGAAGAAGATAGAAGACACCGCGGAGGAGATGCTGGATGAGAACACCGGAGGAAGAACCAGAAGAGCCAGGAGAAGAAGAAGATGAAGGAAGATAGAAGAAATAAGAAGCATTTAAATAAAGGAATTGTCAAAAACTGTCTCTTGTCATTTTTAACATTTTTGACAGTTTTTTAGTGAAATGGTAGGGGTACTTTTGTACCCCCTTACCATTTCACACAGGGGGGGCCGGGATCTGGGGTCCCCTTGTTAAAGGGGGCTTCCAGATTCCGATAAGCCCCCCACCCGCAGACCCCCACAACCACCGGCCAGGGTTGTGGGGATGAGGCCCTTGTCCTCATCAACATGGGGACAGGGTGTTTTGGGGGCTACCCCAAAGCACCCTCCCAATGTTGAGGGCATGTGGCCTGGTACGGTTCAGGAAGGGGGGCGTTCTCTCGTCCCCCCCTCTTTTCCTGCGGCCTGGCAGGTTGCGTGCTAAGATAAGGGTCTGGTATGGATTTTTGGGGGGACCCCACGTCATTTTTTTTAAAATTTTGGGTCGGGGTTCCCCTGTGGGGAATTTCCATGCCATTTTTATCAATGAACTTCTATGTGTATTGTCGGACCGGCAATGCAATAGCCGCGAGTAGTTTTAAATAACTTTTTTCTTTGAAATGTCATTTTGCTGTCAGACTGTTCTAAACACGGGAAACATGCGCCCCTTTACAGGCATACTATAGACACCCCCCAGCTATGAAATTTAAAGGGATATTACACTTTTATTGTTTGACTTTAAGCATTATTAAAATCACTGCTCCTGAAAAAACGGCCGTTTTTAAAACTTATTTTTGCATTGATCCATGTCCCCTGGGGCAGGACCCAGGTCCCCAAACACTTTTTTTTATGACAATACCATGCATATAAGCCTTTAAAATTAGCACTTTTGATTATTCATGTTCGTGTCCCATAGACTTTAACGGTGTTCGCGTGTTCAAACAAACTTTTTTCCTGTTCGCATGTTCTGGTGTAAACCGAACAGGGGGGTGTTCGGCTCATCCCTAGTTGGGACTTTAAATGAAGCAGGAAAGCAACAAGGACACTGTGTACTGATAACAATGTATTTATTCCACATAACAATGCACATACTCATGGTACACATACAAGTATAAAATTAATTACAACAAATAAGTTCCTATATTTACAAGTGAATAAACATGGTAATGGTACAGGGCTTGCAATATGCAAAATTCATCAATCCATGTTCTCATATATAATAGAACCCAACATAATTAATGTAGGCAGAAGCCATCCAAATATTAGTAAGAATAGATTAAGAATCCATGTTCTACACATCTGAAAGTGCATTGTAAACATCTAAATGTAGCATCTAAAAGCTTAATGTGTTTCATGGAATTATATGCATTCATCAGGAGAAGATGCAAGGAGAATGTCTAAAAAATGAAGATAAATAAACACTCTCAAAATAAAGAGGTTAGTTAAAAATATATAAATATTATATAGGCAGAGGATAATACAGCTGAAACCTCTCCCTATACTTACACAATGACTATGGATGTGACATATAGTCGTGAGCACCGAAGATAAACTGCGCACAGCGTCTCTCCCGGGAGCGGAGGCGGTATAAACCGCAAAGATATACAGAACAGATGTACCCAGGAATGAAATCCCCATGGAACAGCGGACGGCATGTTGTACATAAGTAGGGGCATCTGGGAGCAAACATAAAAAAGAAAATTTGGGTAGTGCTAAGTGGTAAATTAATATTGTATTAAATGTACTAGGGATCCAGTGAGTGAGAGAGTAAAAGACCAGTATTGGTGGAGAGTCTGAGCCTAGATATACAAACAAAGTGCAAAAAGTATGTATAATGTGAAAGATAGGTCCAACCAATAAGGGACAGATATAAATGTGTATGAACAAACTAATTCACCAAAAGAAATACAACAGGGGAAAAGGGAGAAAAGGGGGAACTATCACAGGAGTTACCTTGTGTTGCAGCATCAAACATAATGCAAAGAGTGAATGGTATACCTAGAGCCAAGAGCTGAACAAACAGCCCAACCCCACTGAAGGGAAAATATATACTGCATGGTGATTGCCTTTCACCACCAACACCACACGCAAGTGATTAGAGGGTGGGCGTTAACCCCTGAATGGAAAAACCATTCGGCAGTTACATTACCCTCATGTAAACGCTGATGTAAATGCCAACAGCACTGGCACCAAAACATCAACAGGTCAATGTTGCATGTCCAGTGTGGTGTTGATGCACAGTCCACCTCAACCTCTAAAAACTATGAGGGAAGGGGGACTCCCAGTGCACATCACAGCTCCCAGGATAGAGAAAACCACAGTGAACCATGGTGTCCACAAAGATAGTCCATCAGATGGCACTGAGGTGTAAAGGATATGGAAAATGTGTATTAATGTAGGGAATATTGAATGCATGATCAACACCCTATCCTATATCATAGCCCAATTAGTTACAAGGGAAAGGAAAGTGGAAATTGTAACACATAAGTGTCTGTGTCAGATTTTGCTCTCCATGCATGCATGCTTCCATCCCTATTCTATTGAGAAAGAAAAAGAAAAAAAAAACACAGTCTCTTTAATGGCAACAGAGCGTGTACACTTATGCATGTTGGAGACCATGTCAATCCAATCTTCTGCAGAGTGCTCTTGGCATTTTCCACCTCCTAGCCCAGCATTGCCATGAACTTTGCAGTAGTATGATGGTCATTTAGATGTTGGTAAAGGATTGAAATGTTCCCCCTATCTCTAGACCGCTCTTTACATAGATTTTTAAATGGTATCCTGGCCTCATCCCTATCCTGAGTAAGGATGTCTGTAAAGAAGTGGCGAATCTGTAAATATTTTTAAAATTCAGAGCTGGGGAAGGCATAAGTTTGTTGAAGGCGTTCAAAAGAGCAAAATGAAGTGCCCTGTAGCAAAGTCACCAGGCCATGTGTAGTCAAACTGGCAAATTCTAGACCTGCGTTGAAAGATATAGAGAACTTAGGGTCACCTAAAAAGGAGGCCAATCTGGGAGGTCTAGAGAGAAGCCCGAACCTTTCTTTATAGAGTGTCCAAAGGTAAAGGGACTGGCTCATGATTCCGTTTAGTGGTGCAATAACTCAAGGGCTGACAGCGTGACCATAGGAGGCCCGGAAGGTAAAATGGCATTATCAAAATCCTTTCGAATTGGAGCCATGGTATGTGAGCTGGGGGAGTGTGCCATTGTGGTAATTGTATCAGCTCTGCTGCCAGAAAGTATTTCCAGAGGTCCGGACAACCCAGGCCACTCCTGGCTTGGGCCCTATACATCAGTAAACAGCCCAAATGAGGCTTCTTATTCTGCCAAATAAATCTGAGCAATTCGGCCTGTATCACCTCTATTGTTGAACGAGGTACATATAGTGGTAGAGATCTAAAAAAGAAAAGCAATTTTGGTAGGATAGACATTTTCACAGCTTGTAATCATCCCAAAAAGGAAATTTGATATGAAGACCATTGGGTGAGCAACGTTTTAATGTTGGAAAAAGCCTGTGGGTAATTATGTTTATACATTAGTTTTAGAGAAGGGGCCAAAGCGAATCCCTAGATACTGCAGGGTACCCATGCTCCAAGAGAACTCAAATCTGTCTTTGATGGAAGTCAGTAAAGGTTGTGGAATATTAATCGGCATGGCAATGCATTTAGATGGGTTCACTCCTAAACCTGAGTTTTTGGAATGTGTCTAAGGTGGTGAGAAGTTGGGCAGGGAGATTAAGTGGTCAATTAGGAACAAAAGGGCATTGAAACGTTGGAACGTATGTCTTTCAATTTCTGGCGTTTTTTAGTGGTGGCTAGTGGTGCACAGTCATTTTGGAACAGGAGGTAGCCATCCCCAAACTGTTCCCACAAAGTTGGGAGCACGAAATTGTCCAAAATGTCTTGGTATGCTGATGTCTTAAAATTTCCCTTCACTGGAACTAAGGGGCCATGCCCAAACCCAGGGAAACAAACCCACACCATAATCCTCCTCCACCAAATGGTTTGGAGGGTTGGCCCAATACTTTTGGCAATATAGTGTGGATGAGCAAGTTAGGGGTAGAGGAATTCGACTGGACTGCCTAGAGTCCTGACCTCAACCCCATAGAATACCTTTGGGATGAATTAGAGCAGAAACTGTGAGCCAGGCCTTCTTGTCCATCATCAGTGCCTAACCACACAAATGCGCTTCTGGAGGAATGGTCAAACATTCCCATAGACACACTCCTAAACCTTGTGGACAGCCTTCCTAGAAGAGTTGAAGCTGTTATAGCTGCAAAGGGTGGGCCAACTCAATATTGAACCCTACGGTCTAAGACTGGGATGCCATTAAAGTTCATGTGCGTGTAAAGGCAGGTGTCCCAATACTTTTGGCTATAGTGTATATACCATAGTTTGTAGATGCTATAACTTATAACATGTAGCAGAATACATTTTGGCCTAAAATTATAAATAAATTTAATTTCATTGCATGTTTTATAACAGAAGTAGAAAATATTGCTTTTTTTGTTTAATTTTTGTATATCAAAAAAATAAAAAACTCAGTGGCAATCAAATATCAACAAAAGACATCTCTATTTGTGTGAAAAAAATGATAAATTTCAGTACAGTGTTATATGAACAAGCAATTGCCAGTTAAAGTATCACAGTACTGAATAGCATAAAATGCCCTGGTCATGAAGGGAGTAAAACCTTCCGAGGTCAAGTGGTTAACTTTAACTTTACCTTACGCTTTTACTTTACCATAACATTTTCAGGATAAACATATGTTTATCATAATATCCTACACATATTTCTACCAAAAGAGAATGTTTGCATAAGGCTTCCAAAGGGGTTACTTTTCCACCTGGATAAAATATTTCTGCAGTTTTTTGGTCAAACAAAACACCCAGACTAGCAAGATCTATCCTCAAATGCACTAAATCTGCTGAAGTATTGAGACAGCCAGATATTGTTCTTTATTATAATGCTGTAGGGTTGTCCAGACATCAAAACATAAGAAATAAAATATGAGTGCCATTCAAAATATTTTTGGCATGCAGGAATTTGGTGCATTTGGAGGTTCTTCAGAAATTATATTCCCTCTAACATATCATACATTAGATGAATGGAACTCTCTTAATAGTTCTGGATCTTGTCTTCAAGTCCTTACCCACTAATACCTCTAATGCCGCGTACACACGGTCGGACTTTTCAGCTACAAAAGTCCGACAGCCCGTCCGACAGACTTTTGACAGACTTTCAACTGACTTTTGGCGGACTTTCAACAGACTTTCTAAAGACCGGACTTGCCTACACACGATCACACAAAAGTCCGACGGATTCATACGCGATGACGTACACCGGACTAAAATAAGGAAGTTGATAGCCAGTAGCCAATAGCTGCCCTAGCGTCATTTTTTGTCCGTCGGACTAGCATACAGACGAGCGGATTTCTGGGTCCGGCGGAGTTACGACGTAAATATTTGAAGCATGTTCCAAATCTAAAGTCCGTCAGATTTGTGGCTGGAAAAGTCCGTTGAAAGTCCGGGGAAGCCCACACACGATCGGATTGTCCGCCGGACTTGGTCCGTAGGCGTCGGTCGGACTTTTGTAGCCGAAAAGTCTGACCGTGTGTACACGGCATAAGAGGTTATCCATGATTCAACCCAGGTGAGTCTCTGGCCTTTATCTGCTCTATGGTTTAGATTTGCTGTTTAAATTTAGATTTACATTTGATTTAGAGAGATTTGCTGTTTAAGGTTCTCGGCCCAGGAAAAGCTTCAGATTCTAAATAATTAAAGACTTTGGTTTAGGCAGTTGCCTATTGACTACTTTTTTTTTGTTACAAAACCTCTGCCACCCGTGAGATCCTTAAACTCACTGCCCCCCTTGGAGACCCGCTGTGTGCCGAAAACAAAGCCCGAGCATACACTGTCGGTGATGTATGAATTACTTTTACACTTATCCTCAGTGGTCAAACTTTATCACAATACAGAGTGGGAGAAGGAAACTCAGATGAACACTTTCTTCCCATCAAACAAACAAGCTTCTCCCACTATCTTACACCTCCTCCATTAACACAAGAACATAAGAATCTTGTTATAAACTAATAACCCAGTAGTACAGAGTCCATACTAAACTTTAAAAGATATACCTACAAACATCAGATCTCTGCTGGGAGGCAATAATCAGAGAGGTAGATTCTTTTTTTCATCAAACAAGGTTTTATTAAGCAAAGGTGGTGCATATAAATACATAGTAATACTATCATATATATATATATACATAAAATGCGTATTAAACAAGTAAAGTATACATTTTGATATAATCAATATTAGAAGTAATATATGCTAATGTAGAAGTAAAAGTATACAACCATGAGATACTTATCATTACAATGTCTGATATTATCTCCCTCCCTCCCTCCCCCCCCGTTGAACATATTTGGTTTTATTTTGTTTTATTTTAGTACACGTGGTGTATATACGTATAATATGACGTTCTCATGTGTGTTACATACCTTTAAGTCTATAGGGGATGTATTGTGTACAGTACAGACATGACCATTTTGGGAGAACAACATGGACCATGGTGCCTTTCCATTTATACTTTCTCTGTATGTGCCTGAGATATGTTTTTAGTTACAAAGATCCAAGTGTTGTATTACTGAGCAAGTTTATAATTAAGTACACGTTTCAGGTTCTTGCAACCATCGATCCCAAATTTTGTTGTAATTCGTCGGACAACCTCTATTGATGTAAATATGTTTTTTGTATGGCAAGGTTGCATTAACTTCTATTTTCCATTCCACCACACTGGGGGGGGGGGGGGGGGGTGGTCTCATCCACTTTCTTGCAATAATTTTTCTGACAGAGAATAGAGTTTCATGTAGGAATACTTTAGTAAATTTGTCAACTGTATCTGGAAATATCCCTAGGAGACATTGTTTTGGTTCTAATGCTATTGGGGAGCCCATGGTGTCCTGTAGAAATGTTATGACCTGTTTCCATAGTTGTTGAATCTTGGAGCATGTCCATATTAAATGAAAGAACGTGCCTGTTTCTTGGCCACACAGGGGGCACAGAGTAGACTGATTACGCTTATATCTGGCTACTCGAATTGGGGTAAGGTATGTTCTATGTGTTATGTAGATCTGAGAGAGTCTGTCTGAGAGTTTTGGAGATACTGCTTTGCATGTTTCAAGGGCTTCCTCCCACTCCTCGTCCTCCATCAGGCCCACCTCTCTCTCCCAGCGAGGCTTCAAAGCAAATGCTATTTTTGACGAAGTGGGAGTTAGAAGCATATTATAAAATGTGGATATCAGTCCACGTGGGTCTGTACTTTTAACAATAGCCATAACGGGATGAAGAGTGTGTGAAGCCTCAGCCTGTGAAAACTGCGTTTGGGTTGCATGTCTTACTTGCAGGTATCTGAAAAACATGAAGTTTGGAAGAGAAAATTCCTCTTTGAGTATGTTATATGTTTTGAGGGTTCCATTGTTCAGCAGATGATGTATATAGTAAACTCCCCTGGACTCCCACAACTCCGAGTCCGGTATGTTTATAAATTCTGACATATCTCTATTGTGCCATATCGGTGTATGGTCGTGCAGTCTTGGTATTCCTAATTTGGTGGAGGCAAGGTCCCAAACACGTCTGTAATGGTATAACAGGGACTTCTTGTCTCCCCCCATTTCAGTATTCCTGGATCCCGCCGATATTGCGTAAAGGGAATCGCCTGTAAGTTGCACTCTTTTGGAGCAGAGGAGGGTCAGGAAGCGTACGTTATCTGTCTTGTCTATGTGAAATAGCTGTGATAATTGTGATGCAATGTAATAAAAGTTCAGATCCGGTGAGGCCATTCCCCCCATGTCTGTCGGGTTTTTAAGCGCTGACCATGCAATTTTATGTCTGCTAGTCCCCCACACAAAGGGTTTGAGTAGAGCTTCAAGAGACTTAAAGTGTTTTAATGGGAGATAGATTGGTGTATGCCACAATATGTAAAGGATTTTTGGGAGAAGGACCATTTTTATCAGGCTTATGCGACCCCATACTCCTAGTACTCCTAGTGGTAGACGGGCCCAAGTACGTATTTTGGTTTTGACTAATGAAAAAAGGGGTTCAATGTTGAGGGAAATATAATCAGCCGGATCTCTGGATATCTGAATTCCTAGGTATTTGATTGTATCTGCTCTTTTTAGTGGGGTCTCAGACCATGATTCAGGTGGTGGGAAACTGTCTATAGGTAGTATCTGGGACTTTTCCCAATTCATCTTTAAACCGGAAAACGTTCCGAAGTGTTCGATCAACTGCAATGCTTTTTGAAGTGAGGGGCCTGAGTCAGCGAGATATAATAGGGTGTCGTCTGCGTATAAGCTAATTTTTTCGGTTAAGGTTCCCATTTGCAGACCCACGATCTCGGGGTTTGCACGGATAGACACAGCCAGAGGCTCTGCAGCTAGGGCATAGAGAAGTGGGGAGAGAGGGCAGCCCTGTCTCGTGCCTCGGCTGAGGTCAAACTCTTGAGACAGCCATCCGTTCGCCACCACTCTAGCTGTGGGATCTTGATAAAGTAGTTTGATCCACTTAAGGAATCTGGGGCCAAAGCCATATCTTCCCAAGCATTGCCATAAGTATCCCCACTCCACAGAGTCAAACGCCTTGGCCGTGTCAAGCGTCACAATCACCCGAGATCCTACATTTTCATGTGTGGCCTGCAAATTTATAAACAATTTCCGCAGGCTGAACGAGGTGTTGCCACCAGGCATGAACCCTGCCTGGTCTGAGTGGATCAGAGAGAGAATAACTTCATTAAGTCGGAGGGAGAGTACCTTGGCTAATATCTTGATATCTACTTGTAATAATGAAATTGGGCGGTAGGATTCGGGGTATCCTGGATCTTTTCCCGGTTTGGGTATGAGGACTATTGTTGCCTCTCTCATAGAAGCGGGAAGTGTAAATGTCTCGAATAAGTGGTTATATAAAGTTAGAAGTTTTGGGATCAAAAATTCGCTGAATTGAGAGTAGAATTCTATGTGTAGGCCGTCCGAGCCCGGGGATTTGGACCTGGCAAATCCAGCAATAGCCATCGCTATTTCTTCCTCAGTGAGTGGTGCCTCAAGGAGGTTAACCTGGTCTTCTGTTAACTGGGGAAGTGCCGTTTCCTCCAAAAAGGAGTTCATTGGGCCCTTATCCTCAGGACTTTTTGAGGTGTAGAGGTCAATAAAAAATCCTCTAAACATAGAGGTCACTGTGAGGGGATTAGTAATAAATTGACCGCCAGGACCATGTAAAGATATTACCACTGGGGGTCTATCTTCATTATGTACCAGGTACGCTAGGAGCTTACCAGCCTTTTCCCCGTGCTCAAACAGCTTTTGTTTAGCAAAGAACATTTTGTGTCTTTCCTTCCCATATTGGAATTGGGCTACTACTCTGGCCTGACGTTTAAGTGAGTCTGCATTTGCGGGAGAGGGATCATCTATATAATTTTGTTCAGATTGGGATAGTTCCGTTACCGCTCTATCAAGCTCCCTAGAAGACTCTGTTTTAATTCTGTTAATGCGGGTTGAGAGTATCATGCGAACATGAGATTTAAAAGAATCCCAGATTGTTGTCATGAAAGCTGAATGGTCATTGTTCCTGAAGAACAGCTTCCATTCATTCATAAGTTCATCATCCTCAGGGAGTAGTGAGAGCCAGAATGGGTTTAATCGCCAATTCCGTTTTGGTTTGTCAGTGGGCACGCTTAGTGTAATCCAGTATGGGCTATGGTCGGATAACAACCTGGGAGAGAAAACTGTCTCTAGTAGTCGAGGTGTAAGATTTTGTGATAGCAATATCATGTCAATTCTAGACATAGAGTTGTGGGAAGAAGAGAATGATTGTTTGTGTGGGTATTTGTGTCTCCAAGAATCCACAAGGTGAAAGGGGGAAATTAGCTTGGCAAATTTGGTTTCTCTGTTGGTGATTGGATGTGGATTCGAGGGTTGAAGTCTATCTATCGAGGGGTTTAGTGTAGTGTTAAAATCCCCCAGCCAGACCGCCTGGACTGTGGGGTGTTTGGTCATGAATGTAAACCCCTCTAAGATTATGGGTATGGAGAATGGGGGGGGGACATAAAAAGCCAGGATAAGAAAAGGTTCCCCATATAACTTAACATATAAAAAGACGTATCGTCCCTGCGGGTCCGTGGAAACCTCTATAAGTTCAAATTGTACCGATTTGGCCACCAAAACTGATACTCCACGTGCGTGTGATGTGTAGGTCGAATGAAATGCCCATCCGACTCAAGGTCGGCGAAGAGTCATTTGCAATCTCCCCTCCACATGAGTCTCCACCAAGACTAATATGTCAGCGTGTTGTTTTTTGAGGAACGTGAGGGCTGCCGAGCGTTTTATCTTTTCACGCAAGCCCCGCACGTTCCAGGTAAGAAATTTTAAAGTCCCCATGCGTTCCCTTCTATACAGCAACGTATTTCAGCCATCATGTATGCGTCTAGTTTTTGGTTAGTCTTTCCATATGTCTGTATTGTATATTTAGTGTACACTTTACTAGATGTAGCATAATTTTTAATATCTGTAGCAACAGTGCCAAACTTTTGTTGGTATATCGTCTGGTTAAAACACATACAAATTTGTTCAACGGTTGAACTATTCCCCCGACCCACCCCCCACCCCGCCTTACAATCTACCCAACTGTTGCAGGCATAATCCCCGAACCAACTGAAGATCCCCAACAAGAAAATAAAAAACTAGAAAACGATAACGGAATATACTCCGTGTTGGAGAAACGGTAAATAATTGTTCATTGCAGTGGCCCCCAATCTCGCTAACATATTCTCTGGTGTTGAGTGGGGTAAAGTCTCGCTGCACTTTGCACTTAAGGGGCGGGACTGTGTCCTCTCTGGGGCTCCGTCCTCTCAAAAACATAATGAGCCACATAATATGTCAGGGGAAAACAAGTTGAAATAAAAAATGTGGGTAAGGGAGAAATTAGTTTGTTGACTGTTTAGTCTGGACTTGACTCTCGTAGTAGGGGTATGACTCACAGTTCCATGGCGGGTCTTTCATCTGGCTTACTGAGCAAATGAATGGGCTAGTGTGAAGAGCATTAAATCTAGCATTTTTATCTGCATATGTGCACTTCAATGCCCAGCGCATATCTGTTGGGTTCTGATCCGGTCTGCAATAAGTGTCAGGCGTCATATGCTGTGTTGTTTGTGGTAAGTGGTAGCAAAAAGTGTACTTACAGCGGTGTCAGTCTGCTCTCTCCGGTGCCCCCTGGCGTTCTAGCCAGGATATCACCTCCTCGGGGTCCTCAAAGAAGTGAACTCTGCCATCCCGCTCCACCCGGAGCCGGGCCGGAAATAGCATAGCATATTTAATTTGCTTTAATCGCAGCCTACGTTTGGCCTCTGTAAACCCTTGTCTGCGACGCTGTACTTCTGTCGAAAAGTCAGGGAATATTGGGATTTTACTGTTCCCTAACTGAATGTTGCCTTTTTCTCGTGCCATTCTCAGGGCCGCATCCCGATCCTTATAGTTGAGGAGCTTGGCTATAAAGGTGCGCGGGGGTGCTCCCTGCGGAGGTGGTCTAGCAGGCATTCGGTGGGCCCTTTCCACAGTTAGCATTGGGGAGAAAGCCTCTCTGCCATAGTGTGTGATGAGCAGCTGCTCCAGAAATGTGGTGGGATCCTTACCCTCGGCGCCTTCAGGGAGGCCGATTAATCGCAGGTTGCATCTCCTCAGTCTGTTCTCCATTTCGTCCTGCTTGGAGAACAGTTGCTGAATTTGGCGCTGCATACGTTCTGTCCCCTCTTGCAGGGGCGGGATAGCGTCTTCCACATTGCTGATTCGGTTTTCTGTAGTTTTAACCCGGTCCCGGAGTTTATGTAGATCTTGCCGGATGAGAGATATATCTACCTTTACCTCCTCTATCTGAGCTGTTAGTGAGGTTCTGCAGAATGTGATTGCCTCGAGAAGCCGGTCCGTGTCTACCGACGCATGTTCCTCTTCGGGTTTCTCCGCAGTGCCACTTTCTTCCATCTCCTCTCCCTCCTGCTGGCGGTACTGAGCTAGTTTCGCCGCCGTCGCTGCTTTCTGAGCCTTTGTGGGAGACATCGTGGCTGGATTTCTCAGCAGTCACGAGAGGGAAGCTATTGGGCTCGTTTAGAGGGATCTGCGGGCACAGGATGAGGCAAAAGCAGTAGTAATGGGTGGATTTTCTCAGTAGCTTGTCCTATTCCACTGTCAGGTCACGTCCCCAGGGGAAGCCGCTTTTAAAGAGGGATAATAGGGCCACAGTCCCTGTCTATAGCACAGTGAGAGGAGGCAGGTGTACCAAGATGGCCGCCGGTCAGCACAGGCCGCAATCCAGGCCGGATGAGAGCGTCAGTCTCCCTGGGTCTAAAATGGACAAACAGGCCAAAAGCAGGGGGGATGAGTACAGTCCGGCTCCCCTATGGAGCAGTCCAGCAGCCAGGTACCTGTATTGTAGAGCTGGTTTTAGGCAGGGCCGAGATCGAGGAGGAGCAAGATGGCCGCGGCCTCCGGTTGTAGGCCGAAGCCGCGGTCTTGATTATTTTTCACCGCCGAGCGGGAGATCGTCGCTCCGTTCAGGCCGCCGTGCGTCCTATTTCTCCGGGAGTCAAGCCCAGGTGTCCCAGGTGTCTCAGGGGGTCAATCCAGCAGGTTGATTAGTGTGAGAAGTCCAGGATTAATATCTTAAAAGGAGTAATGGACGGAGCTCTGAGTCCACACGTCCTGCTCCATGCTGTGTCAGGCCACGCCCCAGAGAGGTAGATTCTTACATATTTTTTGGAAATGTCCTAAACGTACTCAGTTTTGGAGAAGAGTCAGTGCGCAAATATCCCACATCTTTTATGCCCACTTTCCAGATGATTCTTTGGCCTATTTATCCATAATGCACCTCCAGACATAAAAAGCTTATAGGAAGAGTCTTTTTCTGCACCTCCTTAATGCAGCCAAAGGCCTTAGCCTTTGGAAGAAACTCTAACCGCTGACCATTGCTGACTGCATTAGAAGGGTCAAAATACCATCACAGAGACTAAATGTTGGTGTTTCTCCTGGAAGGCAATATATGATAAATGTCAGGGATATGTACATCTTGGATAAACCACCAAAACAAATGTTCCACAGTTTCTTCCCAACCAAATAACATTTGAGCTACGTACACAGATCGGAATTTTCGTCGGAAAAGCCTTGGATGGTTTTTCTGACAGAATTCTGCTCAAGCTTGTCTTGCATACACACGGTCACACCAAATTCCGACCGTCAAGAACGTGGTGACATACAACACGTTTGACAGCACTATAAAAGGGAAGTTCAATACCCAATGCACCACCCTTTGGGCTCCTTCTGCTAATCTCGTGTTTATCTCGTGTTAGTAGAAGTTTGGTGAGAGACAATTGGTGCTTTTCAGCCTCGTGCTTTTCAGATCGTTACTGCTCTTCAGTTTGTGCTTGTGGGTTTGTATCTGTTTTTCAGTGCATGTAGTCAGTTCATATCTGTTTTTCAGTGCGTTCTTGTCCGCTCGTTTCTGATTTTGAGCTCACTCTTCACAGGCCTTTCTGTTCCTCAGTGGGTTTTGTTAGTTCGTTCTGACCAGCCGACCGTTTTGTTGCGGTTACGTACTCATCGTAGAGTTCATGCTGTGCGGGGGCTTGGTGTTGGGGTTCTTGCTTTGACCCATGCCCAGTCCATGAACAGGGCGGGGAGGAGTTCATGGACGAAGAATTGGTTACTCCAGCATAACCAATTCTGTCATATAAATAAAAGAAAGAGAAAGAGAAAAACTGCTGCGCCAGCCAATAAAAGTGAAAATTGAATATAATGATGAGCAGCCAACACCACCAATTAGACTAATTGTGACAATAAAAAAGAAAACAAAAAGTGTAGCGCTATATTGTATCCATTAGCAACATCCAAAATGTGCTAGAGTGACAAACGGTGTATATCAAGGATTATATTAGACCTCATACAAAAGTACAGTAAACAAGTGAGAAACCTGATGTTCCACAGAGAGCATCTGTTCATATATCTACTATACTCTGTCGGTCAATACCATCAAACTGTATCGGGGTGACAAACAGTGTGTATCAAACATAGAGTATATATTTAACCGTATGTGAGAGGACAATCTATCAATGAGGAATCCAATATTCCAAAGAACACCTCTGTAGACATATCCTCTATGATAACACAATATAAATCAAATGTGCATCACACAAATTAAACCCAAAACTTAAAAATCAAACATAAGCGTGTATGGGTAAGGGTAAATGAAAAGTCTCTGAAGTGCGGACAGTTCATATAATCAGATGGAGACTTCTTGAAGCATAGGTATCTATCTTAAAATGACATTTGTTGTTGCTGGATTCCTCCAGTGATCAGCCTGGTGTGAGAATAATATAAAATGCCCTTACCGGACGCGGTGGACTCACAAGCCGTACAGCGGTGAGTCATACGAGCTTGAACCGTGTACCACGGTAGGGTTATGGTTGTTCCTGGTCCACACTCAGATGATCCTGATAGAAAACTCCAATCGTGCCCGGTCTCCTGGTCCGTCCTCCAGCACTCACTTGGGACTTGAATAATTTCAGATAAGGACAATAGGAGAAAGAAGGCTCCACATAGTGTGAATTCCGTTTTGTCAAAAGGTTTAATTGTATCAAAGTTTCCAACATAAAAAATTCCAGATAAAAGCAAAATTCTTAAAAACCTAAAAAATGTAATTGAGCGCAGTAGATAGATGGTTTGAGGTAGCGTCCTACACCCGACGCGTTTCGTCTGAGAAGACATCAACTGGGGTACAGCTCACCTCTCGTCTACTGCGCTATTAAATAGAACATGCTCAAAATTACATTGGGGACACCTGTGCGGCGTGACTTCCGGGTTTGCATCACGTGGGGATGTTTTTAGTCAGCTGACCATCTGTCTAACCTATCACTAGATGGCTTTCAGATCCAAACCAAACCTCAGCTTGGATCATCCATGTAGCCAATTGGAGTCAAACAATGTAAACATGTAATCACCGCGCTCACGTGTCACAACGTTATGACGCGGAGCGCAGTGCAAATCCCCTAACTAGCTGGCTATATGTGGACGTGTGCGTCACCGCGTATCCACGTGGTGACGTCATACGCCAAAACATCCCTCTCATTAGAGAGCATTACAACTAGTGAAGGAGGACAGCTCATCGCGCAGGCGCAACAGCGCGAGATGTCTTACCCACCGGAGACTATCAGAGATTGGTGTTATAAATAGACACCAAATGGAGCTGTTTCCTTCCTCCATTGGCCGCTCATATTGTTCCTTGTGTTTACCAGGATCGTCAAGCGCAGATCGAATAGATTGCTTAACATCCTAAAAACAATACAATCATTGCGGCATAAGAGTAATCTAAATGCTCGGACCAATGGAATCATCGAGGGGAATTTATAAAGTTGAACCATAACAGTCACGACACATATGTTACCCCCTATTAACAATCATCCATCCTCCATGGAATAATACAGTCATCTTAAAAAATGTAAAAAACATATCTCTAAAAATACGTATAGATCTAGAAAAATGTATAATCACATAAAATTAGCAATTACAATCCCCCTTGTGTATTGGCCGTAACCATAGAGCCCTATATCAGGAACGTGTGTCAAAAGGAAAAAAAAAACATAAAAAATATATATATTTTCCTCTGCCACACAGAGATCAATTCAATATTAGCTAATTATGATCAGAGAAGGGAGGAAGGGAAAAAAACGAGTCAGATAGCCGTTATTGAAGAAGTTAGTTGTTATAGGTATATCTAGAGCCCATGTAGTAGAGATAGCAGAATCTAGTCCCCAAAAGGGTACCTACAGACAATCCAAAAAAATTTAAAAAATATCTAAGTCAGCAAATCAGAAAAGGGGGGGCATGCTAGGGGTCTTTAAGACTGATTAATAAACGCATTGATGTCCCACTCGATGTTTAAACCGTGGGGTACATAGCATTTAATTTGGTGTATCCACCAGGTTTCAAGTTTCGAGACTCCCCTTATGTTAGATTCCCCTCTCCAATGCGGAATAAACCGATCTATGACCTGGAAAGTGGTCCCTGCTGGATTACGGTCATGATGTGATGCATAATGTTTTGAAACACTATGATTGGTTTTTCCTTTTTTAATTGCTGTAATGTGTTCTTTTACCCTAGTGGTGAAATTCCGTATTGTCCGACCAATATATTGTTTTTTGCACGGGCATGTGATGAGATATACAATATATGGAGTTTTGCATGTAGCAAATTGTTTCATTTTGTATTCTTTGCCTGTAGTGGTGGAATTGAAAGTTTCTATTTTCCGTGCCTGACAAACATTCCATTTGCACACTGTACATCTTCTGCAAGGATAAAATCCCTTAATGTCCTGAAAGAATGATATCTTATTTGGGGGATCTATCACATTTGGTGCGATTTGTCCTTTAATTGATGGAACACCCCTAAAAATAGTCGCAGCCTGTTCAGGTAGCACTGGGCCCAAAATAGTGTCACTCTTCAGTATTTTCCAATGTTTTTTAATGATGTCTCTAACTTGTTTGTATTGAGTAGAGAAATTCGTAAGGAAAGACCACTTATGTTTAGAATCTCTGTGTTTTGTAGGTTTTTCTGATTGGGCGACTAATAAAGCGGCCCGATCAATTTGGGCTACCTGTTGGATCTCCTTAGTGATAAGGGATTCATCATAACCTTTTTCACAGAAACGTGTTTTTAAAATTTCAGCTTGCAGGAAATAATCCGAAAGGTGAGAACAATTTCTCCTTATTCTCACCAGCTGACTTTTCGGAATGGATTTGAGCCATACCTCATGGTGACAGCTATCGGTCGGAATGTATCCATTCCGATCCGTAGCCTTGAAAAGTGTTTTAGTTTCCAGATGTCCATTATTGGAAGTGATCTCTAGATCCAAAAAATGGATTCTGGACGGGCTGGTTTCGTAAGTCAAATGGATACCTCTCTGGTTTCTATCTACTGCGCTCAATTACATTTTTTAGGTTTTTAAGAATTTTGCTTTTATCTGGAATTTTTTATGCTGGAAATTCTGTCATATGCCTTTGTTGCGGGAGATCCAGGAGAATAACCCTGATAATTTCAGGAATTTTCTCCGGATGACGGACCCCGTTTTTTACCATCTGTTGGCTTTGCTGTCCCCTTATATTATGAAGCAGGACACCTGCATGCGGCAAGCCATCACTCCCGAGCAGAGGCTAGTCACCACGTTGCGGTACTTGGCGACAGGGAGAAGTCTACAGGACCAAGTTCTCGACAGGCATCTCCCCCCAGGCTCTGGGGATCATTATTCCAGAGACCTGTTCTGCCATCATTCAGGTCCCACAGAAGGACTATATTAGGGTAAGTTTTCTCCTTTAACATCATATTTTGTGTATTTCATATATGCTAATGTTTTGTATTTCTTTCATCATTCCCTAATTACCATAATTGTAATATGCTGTGAATGTCCCCTTTGTGCCAATGCATGCTGTAATGTAAGCTTTTAATGCTCCTTTTTTGGCCTACATGCATATTTGCCGTCACTAACCTCCCCAGCGTGCTATCCTGGGCCCATATACACCTAGCCTAGTCACTTAACAATGTATTTTGTCAGCTCCATTGTAGTGCTTTACCCTAAACACCCCCTAAAATGTGTCCAAATGTTATTGTTGTCCTTAAATTCAGATAGAGTGCCAGAGCCTTTTTTTGGGGGTCATTTATAACCCCCCCCCTAAAATTTTCCCAATGGGCCATCAGAGGGGGTGAGGAATCTGATAAGTGGACCTTATCTTTTTGTCTTTAAATATTTCTTAAAATAAATGTTATACTGATGTTGGTCAAGAATGTTTGTGTCTAATCTGCTTGCAATGTTATGTGCAAAAGTACAAATATTTTTTTTTCTTTTTTGACACCACAGTTTCCTTCAACGGATGTATAAACGGCTGCTCAGTGTCCTCTCCTTACATTACACTGAATCAAGTTTGCAATGCAAACACATCTGGACAACCATGTCCTAAACTTCTTTTAATACAAATTAGCATGACCAAATGTAGTTAACCCTGTATCTGCCAAAAACATTGTATTTAGTTGGCAAACGAACAATGTTTACTGGGTCCGATTACTGTGCCCACGAACATGAAAGTAGCCATTTAAAACTGTACAACAGTAAAGAAAAGCCCATGGAGCAGCATTCAAGTAATAATAATAATAGGGACACACGACAACTACTTACTTTTTAGAAGCAGTTTCTTGATCCTTCTGTACTGATCCTGCTCCCTCAATTTCAGGTCTGGCCAGCGTTTCCTCAATTGTTCCTGGGATCGTTGTACCCCAAAATTCCTGTGCAGACTACTTTAGACATGATCTTGCCTTTCTCACATTTGGGTTTAGGTAAGGTCCATACTTCCCTTCATAGTCTGCCCACTTCAAGCTGTCCACCATCTCCACCATCTCTACAAAGGCCATATTTGAGGCCTTAAATCTACTGTGGGATCGTGACATTTCTGGCTCCGGGCTTTCCTCCTTGTTTCTGCTATTACACACCTGCTGTGTCTCCGTCATGTTCCTCTCCCACTGCCACGAAAGAGAAGGGGCAGGGAATATTCTAGAAAGAACATCAGGGGCGGACTTTCACACATGCACAGTGTATATAAAGCTAACACACGTGTGTCGTACCTACGTTCTGTGTGCAGGGGAAGGAGGACCGGAAGCGCCAAACGCTCTAGCGAAGGTAACATTTTAACTTGAGATATCAGTGGCCTATACTGATTCGAGATTGAGGCCTATATTGGGATAAGATTAGGAGAGTTTAGCCAGATATTAGTGTTTTTGTCTTGTGTTTTGTCTTGCAGCAAATATGAAACAATTCAAAGACTCTGAATTCATGGGCCAGTTCATAGACAGATACAGGGATATGAGAAATTTGTGGGAGGTTAAAAACCCCTTATATCGAAATAAACCAGCTAGGAAGGCATCACTGGAGAAACTGCTGCAATTTGTGAAGACGCAGGTCCCTGACGCAGACATCGAGTTTGTGGATAAGAAAATTAGTAGCTTGAGAAGCACGTATAGGAAGGAGAAAATAGATAGGGGTAAGTGGCGCTACCTATGCCGGGGTACTTGTTTGGGTTTATTAATCCGTGCTCGTGTATGCAGAGCGGTAAAAAACACTCGACAAAAAATGTTTTGAATGTGTATATCAACCTATTAAAATTAATGAACCGTGCTGATGTGTACAGGCCAATAAAAATCTCTTGTATATAACTAAAGTGTAACTGAACCATCCACATTTAAGTAAAATAAAATAAAATAGAAGCCCCCACCTATTGCATGGAGAGGGATCTTAATAATAGAAATCCCTCCTGCAAGTGGTATAGTGAACAATCTACAAATGCCAGTAGTTAAATGATATAAATAAATACGTGCAAATAGTGTCCACCAAGTAAATAAAATATATCAAGTATATCACATAGATCCAAAGTCCGTGTTAAACCACACTCCCATCCATAATACAAATTGAACGGATAGGGGATATAAATCTTGAAATCAGTTCATCATATGTTGTAAAAATTATAAAAATAGAAAAAATGTGATATCTGAAGAAAAAATAATAAATAAAGTTCCAACATAATCAAAGTTCTTGTGTATAGTGACTTTCGTGAGAAAAACAGCTGATATCCAGTGACTTGCGGTGCTCCCCCTCAAGGGTCCCCACTCACCAGCTCCTTACACCCCTGCAGGGGTAATAGGCATGTAGTACCAGGCAGTAGAATGGCGTCTTAGGTTCCAGTAGAGCTGTCCCCGGGTGCTTCCGCTCCAGATATGATGTACCCGTCATTGGTCTAAGCCATCCAAGCCATGGGACTTGTGACTATGGAAACATTGCTGGAGACATTGCTCTGGAGACATTGCTGGAACTTTACAGCAGAGGAGCATATGGATGTTTTATGTTGGGGACATCGCAACATCAGAGAAGGATTAACACCATTGGGCTGAGGACCGCTTCCCGGGTTCATCATCGCTGGATTGTGTCTGCATGCCTTTCACCCCTGCAGGGGTTGGGCAGTCCGGTCACACGTAGTTGGGTACTGACAAGCTTCTCCGGACCATCCAGCTTCACATTGACATTTTCCACAGTCACAAGTCCCATGGCCTGGATGGCTTAGACCAATGACGGGTACATCATATCTGGAGCGGAAGCACCCGGGGACAGCTCTACTGGAACCTAAGACGCCATTCTACTGCCTGGTACTACATGCCTATTACCCCTGCAGGGGTGTAAGGAGCTGGTGAGTAGGGATGAGCTTCGAGTTCGAGTCGAACTCATGTTCGACTCGAACATTGGCTGTTCGCAAGTTCGCCGAACAGCGAAACAATTTGGGGTGTTCGCGGCAAATTCGAATGCCGCGGAACACCCTTTAAAAGTCTATGGGAGAAATCAAAAGTGCTAATTTTAAAGGCTAATATGCAAGTTATTGTCATAAAAAGTGTTTGGGGACCTGGGTCCTGCCCCAGGGGACATGGATCAATGCAAAAAAAAAGTTTTAAAAACGGCTGTTTTTTCAGGAGCAGTGATTTTAATAACGCTTAAAGTCAAACAATAAAAGTGTAATATCCCTTTAAATTTTGTACCTGGGGGGTGTCTATAGTATGCCTGTAAAGGGGCGCATGTTTCCTGTGTTTAGAACAGTCTGACAGCAAAATGACATTTTGAAGGAAAAAACTCATTTAAAACTACCCGCGGCTATTGCATTGCCGACAATACACATAGAAGTTCATTGATAAAAACGGCATGGGAATTCCCCAAAGGGGAACGCCGAACAAAAATTTAAAAAAAAAATGACGTGGGAGTCCCCCTAAATTCCATACCAGGCCCTTCAGGTCTGATATGGATATTAAGGGGAACCCCGGCCAAATTTTTTTTAAAAAAATGACGTGGGGTTCCCCCTAAATTCCATACCAGACCCTTCAGGTCTGGTATGGATTTTAAGGTGAACCCCGTGCCAAAAATCCATACCAAACCCTTATCCGAGCACGCAACCTGGCAGGCCGCAGGAAAAGAGGGGGGACGAGAGTGCAGCCCCCCCCTCCTGAACCATACCAGGCCACATGCCCTCAACATTGGGAGCGTGCTTTGGGGTAGCCCCCCAAAACACCTTGTCCCCATGTTGATGAGGACAAGGGCCTCATCCCCACAACCCTGACCGGTGGTTGTGGGGGTCTGCGGGCGGGGGGCTTATCGGAATCTGGAAGCCCCCTTTAACAAGGGGACCCCCAGATCCCGCCCCCCCTGTATAAAATGGTAAGGGGGTACTTACCCCTACCATTTCACTAAAAAACTGTCAAAAATGTTAAAAATGACAAGAGACAGTTTTTGACAATTCCTTTATTTAAATACTTCTTCTTTCTTCTATCTTCCTTCATCTTCTATTTCTTCTGGTTCTTCCGACTCTTCTGGTTCTTCCTCCGGCGTTCTCGTCCAGCATCTCCTCCGTGGCATCTTCTATCTTCCTCTCCTCGGGCCGCTCCGCACCCATGGCATGGGGGGAGGCTCCCGCTCTTCTCTTCTTCTTTTCCACTCTTCTTCTCTACTTCTCTTCTTCATTTTCTTCTCCGGGCCGCTCCGCACCCATGCTGGCATGGAGGGAGGCTCCCGCTGTGTGACGGCGCTCCTCGTCTGACAGTTCTTAAATAACGGGGGCGGGGCCACCCGGTGACCCCGCCCCCCTCTGACGCACGGGACATGACGGGACTTCCCTGTGGCATTCCCCGTGACGTCACAGGGAAGTCCCGTCAAGTCACCGTGCATCAGAGGGGGGCGGGGTCACCGGGTGGCCCCGCCCCCCATTATTTAAGAACCGCCAGACGAGGAGATGAGGCGGAGGAGTTGCTGGACGAGAACGCTGGAGGAAGAACCAGAAGAGCCAGAAGAACCAGAAGAACCAGAAGATGAATGAAGATAGAAGATAGAAGAAGCATTTAAATAAAGGAATTGTCAAAAACTGTCTCTTGTCATTTTTAAAATTTTTGACAGTTTTTTAGTGAAATGGTAGGGGTAAGTACCCCCTTACCATTTCACACAGGGGGGGCCGGGATCTGGGGGTCCCCTTGTTAAAGGGGGCTTCCAGATTCTGATAAGCCCCCCGCCCGCAGAACCCCACAACCACCGGCCAGGGTTGTGGGGATGAGGCCCTTGTCCTCATCAACATGGGGACAAGGTGTTTTGGGGGGCTACCCCAAAGCACCCTCCCAATGTTGAGAGCATGTGGCCTGGTACGGTTCAGGAGGGGGGGGGCGCACTCTCGTCCCCCCTCTTTTCCTGCGGCCTGCCAGGAAAAGAGGGGGGACGTGTGGGGACCCCACGCCGTTTTTTTTTTATTTTTGGCGCGGGGATCCCCTTAAAATCCATTCCAGACCTGAAGGGTCTGGTATGGAATTTAGGGGGACACCCCACGTCATTTTTTTTTTTAAATTTTGGCCGGGGTTCCCCTTTGGGGAATTCCCATGCCATTTTTATCAATGAACTTCTATGTGTATTGTCGGCAACGCAATAGCCGCGGGTAGTTTTAAATGAGTTTTTTCCTTCAAAATGTCATTTTGCTGTCAGACTTTTCTAAACACAAGAAACATGCGCCCCTTTACAGGCATACTATAGACACCCCCCAGGTACAAAATTTAAAGGGATATTACACTTTTACTGTTTGACTTTAAGCATTATTAAAATCACTGCTCCTGAAAAAACGGCCGTTTTTAAAACTTTTTTTTGCATTGATCCATGTCCCCTGGGGCAGGACCCAGGTCCCCAAACACTTTTTATGACAATAACTTGCATATTAGTCTTTAAAATTAGCACTTTTGATTATTCATGTTCGTGTCCCATAGACTTTAACGGTGTTCGCGTGTTCGAACAAACTTTTTTCCTGTTCGCATGTTCTGGTGCGAACCGAACAGGGGGGTGTTCGGCTCATCCCTACTGGTGAGTGGGGACCCTTGAGGGGGAGCACCGCAAGTCACTGGATATCAGCTGTTTTTCTCACGAAAGTCACTATACACAAGAACTTTGATTATGTTGGAACTTTATTTATTATTTTTTCAGATTTTCACATTTTTTCTATTTTTATAATTTTTACAACATATGATGAACTGATTTCAAGATTTATATCCCCTATCCGTTCAATTTGTATTATGGATGGGAGTGTGTTTTAACACGGACTTTGGATCTTTGTGATATACTTGATATATTTTATTTTCTTGGTGGACACTATTTGCACGTATTTATTTATATCATTTAAGTACTGGCATTTGTAGATTGTTCACTATACCACTTGCAGGAGGGATTTCTATTATTAAGATCCCTCTCCATGAAATAGGTGGGGGCTTCTATTTTATTTTATTTTACTTAAATGTGGATGGTTCAGTTACACTTTAGTTATATACAAGAGATTTTTATTGGCCTGTACACATCAGCACGGTTCATTAATTTTAATAGGTTGATATACACATTCAAAACATTTTTTGTCGAGTGGTTTTTACCGCTCTGCATACACGAGCATGGATTATTAAATCCTAACAGGTACCCCGGCATAGGTAGCGCCACTTACCCCTATCTATTTTCTCTTTACCAATATACCTCACCCTTTTGGGGGTGTGTTTAAGGGGAGGCTGCAGACCGTAGTCAGTGAGCGCGGAAACCCTCTTTTATTTACGTATAGGAAGGAGCTCAATAAGGTCCATTCCCTAGACGACGTCTTTCTGAGACGAAACATACGTCGGAAGGTTGATGCGCTGACGTCATTGCTGTGTGTCTCCTCTCGGGCAGGTGTTCGCTGGCCGGCCAGCTGCTGACATTTTAATCCATGGTTTTACATTTTGCTATCTGCGTAAGAGCAATACTTTATTTAATAAACTGTTCATACTTACTGATTTGCACTATGGAGAGCCGTGTTTTTATTCTTTTTGGGTCCTCCCTGCTGCCTGTACACTGATCTTTCAGATGGAGCTACCCTGATGTGCCTGTCTGCCTGGTTATTATGGTATCCTCTCTCCATATTGTTGATCCTAATAGGACGCCATTACGATAGTGTGCCTTAATATATAAGCTGTTTCCCAGCTTGTTGCTGGTAAGCATTCAATTTATCTGGTGGCGGATTCTTTCTCTCGTGGTGTTATTGGAAGGATTTACCCATTTCATTGCACTTTATGGGACTTTTTTTGAATTCACATTTGGACTTTATTATTTTATTGACTTATTTTTTTTTCTTCATACACAGTTATGTTTGTGTTTTTTCTTTTTTTTTGCTTAATAAATATTTATTGAAGAATAATAACAGAAATATAAAAAGACAGAATAAACACGTAGCATATGATAGACAATCTTATAAACGAAACAGATAAGTTTCAAAGAGCAAAAAAACTCGTCATTAAGCAATAATCAGAGAAGTGCCATTGTAAGTGCAAAAAGGATTGAAAAAACAGGTATAGCCAAAGATTAAACAGAGGCTTAAGACATATATGAACTTAAAAATCAATCTAGAAATTAAGATTGTAGCTAAATAAGGCAAGTAATTGAAAGAAAAAAAGTACAGAATTAAAGGGAAAACAAGGAGAGAGATAGAAAGATGATGAAAGAGAGGTCGAAAGGAAGAATAGGGGGTAGGGATGGGAGAGGGATTGAAGGATGGGATCAGGAGGGGGTTGGCATGCATGTCGTCATATTTTAAGATATTAAGGTATTAATACCATTTGGAATGATATTATGTGAAAGGAGGATAGTTCACAATCTGAAAAAGAGGAATTAAGGAGGTAAGCTCATATGGGTTGTGTTATAATTTCTTTGTAGTGGGAGGAGAATGTGAACTGATTTTAATGCTTATTACCTTGCGGCCCAACTTTTACAAATTTTTCATATTGATAAAGTAGATGGGGATAGATTTCCACCATCTCTTTGTCCAAAATGGATTCGGCCGACTCTAGACCCCCTTGTAGCCATAACGGGCAGAGGAGGAGACGAGGGCCTAAAGAATGATCAAAGATCACTCTTATATCAGTATAGAAGGGTGTGGGGGATGGCCTCTGACAGTTTACACATCATGTCACCTCATAGCTGCACTCACCTTTGGCATAATACGTCCTTACTAGAGTTTAACCACCTACAGGAAATAGAGTGTGGAGTTCAAGGGGAATAGTTTATCTGTCTCAAATCACTCATAATGGGAAATGAAAGTCTTTCGATAGTTTAAAAACTGAATTCGTACTGCCAAATCAAATGTTTTACAGATATATACAATTATGACATGCCTTTAGTGCGCAGTTTCCCTTAGATGATCTAGTCTTGAATGATAACCCTTTACTGGCGGCCGTAAAATGCCCTGACCCTAAGAAATTGATTTCTCAGTTCTACACCATGCTAACACTCCCACAGGCAACTACATCAGCATATGCATTGAAGACCAGGTGGGAGGGAGAGGTGGGCCCTATGGAGGATGCTGAGTGGAGCGATGCTCTTGACACGTGTAAACTAGTGTCTCCTAAATTATCGGACCGTTTAACACAAATTTTTATAACACACAGAGCATATCTCACACCCCTTATGCCCCGTATACACGGTCGGATTTTCCGACGGAAAATGTGCGATCGGAGCATGTTGTCGGAAATTCCGACCGTGTGTGGGCTCCATTGGACATTTTCCATCGGATTTTCCGACATACAAAGTTTGAGAGCAGGCTATAACATTTTCCGACAACAAAATCCGATTGCGTCAATTCCGACCGTGTGTGTACAATTCCGACGCACAAAGTGCCACGCATGCTCAGAAGAAATTCCGAGACGGAACAGCTTGGTCTGGTAAAATTAGCATTCGCAATGGATACAGCACTTTCGTCACGCTGCAATGTAAAAAATGGTTTAATACAGCGCACTCTCTTCTTCTTTATAATGTGAGAAGAATGAAGTCGTTTTGCTGCTCATATTCACACAGACTTCTCACAAACTTCTTTCTTTATTATTTATCGTGATTCCCTCAATATATTTTGATTTGTCACACCTGACCAAATGTCTTTTTTGCTGTTTTTTATTTTTTTTATTTCAAGGCTGTTTTTTTTTGGGGGGGGGGGGTTGTATTTTTTTCAAGGCTGATCTTTGTTTTATTTTATTTTTAGTTTTATTCCATAATATTTTTGTGTGTGTTTTGTGTGTCAAGCTACCACAACACCATTATTATCTTGTATTATTTAATCTCAAGGAGATTGCTTGGTGTTGGTGTCCCTTGTTAATTTCACATTGTATTTTTGAAATGTACCTGAATCCTCACAAACAAACTGTCCTTTTTTAACCACTAGCCTACCGCCCACCGTCATATGACGGCCGGACGGTAAGCCTATTGTTCTGAGTGGGCGTCATATGACGTCCGCCGTTTAAACAGGGCATGCGCGCGATCGTGAGCGCACAGCCCTGTACTGTCGGTGGCGGCGTGTCACCGAGACACCGCTCGTCACCGACAGGGGTGAACAGCTACTGGGCATGGCTGTTTACCACATGATCGGCCGTGATGAAGTCACGACCGATCACTAATGGTACATCCCGCATTGCACGGCGTATGCGCGCGATCGTGAGCGCGCTGCGCGTGCACGTCGGTGGCGGCGTGTTCCCCGGGAACACTGCTCGTCACCAACGATAGTTTACAGCCATTGGCCAGTACTGTGTACCACGTGATCGGCTGTGATCCATTCACAGCCGATCACTAAGTGTAAACAAAGAGCTGTTACTAGCCCTTCTCTCCTCACACACCGTTTCCAGTGTGAGGAGAGAAGAGCCAGGAGCAGTGAGTTACAGATCTTTGTATTTGTAGTGTCTGCACCAACACCACTTCTGTCCCATCGCCCCCCCCCAATTGTCATCTGTCACCCAACAGTCACCCCATAAAAAGTGCACCTGTCACATAGAGACTGCCATTAGTGACCATCAGCGGTGCCCTGTCACCCACCAGTGACCGTGCCCTGTCACCCGTCACCCATCAGTGACCTGCCCTGTCACCCGTCACCCACCAGTGACCTGCCCTGTCACCCGTCACCCACCAGTGACCTGCCCTGTCACCCGTCACCCACCAGTGACCGTGCCCTGTCACCCGTCACCCACCAGTGACCATCAGCGGTGCACCCGTCACCCATCAGTGACCGCCGCCTGTCAACAATCTGTGACTATCACCTGTCACCGTCCGTGGCCTGTCACCCATCAGTGACCGTGCCCTCTCACCCGTCACCCATCAGTGACTGTGCCCTGTCACCCATCAATGACCATCAGCGGTGCACCTGTCACCCATCAGTGACCGTCGCCTGTCAACTATCTGTGACCATCGCCCATCACACCATCACATCTCAGTGAACGTCACCTGCCACCCATCGCACAGCCCATCAGTGACCGTCACCTGCCACCCATCTGTCACCCGTCACACAGCTACCCGCCACACAGCCATGTCCAAAAGAGGATATACAAGTGAGGAGGCGTTCCAGATCCTCTCTATGAGTCCCATTCTGATTCCGAATCAAATTCGGCATTTGAGCCGATCGAGAGTAGCAATGGTTCAGATGAAGAATGGGTCCCTCCTAAAAGGGCACGACACTCGGGAACCCAGGAAGCCGCCAGCAACCGGGATTATATTCCCAGTACCAGCTCTGCCGCCAGAAATAGGCCCCAGGAAGAAAGGCCCAGTACCAGTGCTGCCGCCAGCAATAGGCCCCAGGAACAAAGGCCCAGTACCAGTGCTGCCACCAGAGATGGGGCCCCGCGCACAAATGCCCAGTACCAGTGCTGCCACATCACACCTGAGTTCCAGCACAGGAAATTCAACTCCCCCAACTACTGGAGTGTCACGTCCCCCAAGAGCCAGGGCCGCTACCTATATGCCAGATGGTCTTGCCAACCCAACATGGCTGCCTTCCAACTCGGGATCACCAAATATTCCCCCTTTCACAGCACAGCCAGGTGTGCAGGCCAACACCCAAAATTTTACAGAGATCAATTTTTTTCACCTGTTTTTGCCCGACACTTTGCTGCAGTTCATTGTGGACCAGACAAATTTGTAGTGGAGAGATTTGAATATGGAGGAGTTCAAATTGTTTTTGGGCCTCACCCTAAATATGGGGCTTACAAAAAAAAATGAAGGACATACCTATTGGTCCACCCACCCCATCCACCATATGCCCATGTATTCTGCCGCTATGTGCAGGTCCCGATATGAGATGATTATGAGATTCTTTCATTTTAACGACAACACCCAGTGCCCTCCCCACGATCATCCAAATTCCGATAAGCTATACAAGATTCGTCCACTAATAAATTCATTTTCCCAACGATTTGCAGAACTTTATGTCCCCGAGAAGAATATATGTGTGGATGAGTCCCTGGTACCATTTTCAGGCCGGCTAGGAATAAAACAGTATATTCCTAGCAAAAAGGCCAAATATGGAGTCAAATTTTACAAGCTGTGTGAGAGAGCCACGGGATATCTATATGCATTCCGCATATATGAGGGAAGAGATTCCCAGCTCCAGCCCCCTGAGTGCCCGGCCTACATGGGCACAACTGGAAAAATCGTATGGGATCTGGCTTACCCACTTCTAAAAAAAGGCTATCATACATACCTGGACAACTTTTATACCAGCCTGCCCCTTTTCAGACACCTATATATTGAAAAAACCCTGGCCTGCGGAACTTCAAGAAAAAGTAGGAAGGGCTTCCCACAATCCATTGTGAACAAAAGGCTGAAAAAGGGGGAAAGAGCAACACTGAGATGTAATGAAGTGCTGGCCTTGAGGTGGAAGGATAACAGGAACGTGCACATGATGTCCACCATTCATGACGACACTGCAGTTGTAGTTCAGCGAAGACGAGGTCCCATTGAAAAACCGACATGTGTCCAAGACTATAATCTCTACATGGGGGGGGGTGGATTTCAATGACCAAATGATTCAGCCCTATTTGTCAATAAGGAGGTCCCGATTCTGGTATAAGAAGGTAGCAATATATCTAATCCATTTGGCCATTTACAATTCCTACATAATCTACACAAAATCCACAGAAAGCCCTGCCTCCTTCCTAAAATTCATAGAAGAAGTAGTCACGTCCCTCATCTATCCACAAAGACCCCTCCCAGAATTACCTCGTTCTGATGCTGTTAGCCGACTTCATGAACGCCACTTCCCGTACAACATTCCACCATCGGAAGCAGGCCGAAGACGGCAAAAAAAATGTTGTGTGTGCAGCAGAAGAGGTTTTCGAAAAGATACCAGCTACCATTGTCCCCAGTGTCCCTCCCAACCTGGCCTTTGCATTGGTGAATGCTTCGAACTGTATCATACATCCCCAAGTTATTAGCCCATATTTTCCCCATTTTCGCTGATCATTTTCCATGCTTCCCCAAATAACCATGCCACTGCCTTCAATGTGAACTGACCCTGGCCTGCTTTTTGACTATGCCTCTGCCTACCGTTTGGACTGCTTCCACATGAACTGACCCTGGCCTGTTTTGACTATGCCTCTGCCCACCGTTTGGACTGCTTGCTCGTGAACTGACCCTGGCCTGTTTTGTGACTACTCTTCTGCCTACCGCTTGGACTGCTTGCACGTTAACTGACCCTGGCCTGTTTTATGGACTATGTTTTTGCCTACCGCTTGGACTGATCTGTTGCCCTGCTACTATAGTACACAGGGGTCTCACATATGTGAGGGGCTCCAGAATAGTTTTTCCGGATGGAGATAACAATTTTTTTTGTTTTTCTCCCGGTTTTGTAATTTCCGGATTAGGGTCTGGAGTCCGGAGGCTTCATAGAGATTTGGGTGGGTCGAAGCCTCTACCCCTGTGCCCCTGTGCACAGGTCTTACCCAATTGCGGCCCTCAGCCTTCTGCTGACTTACTGCCAACATGCCTTTGCCTGCCGCATGAACGGACCACACATCTGCCTGCTACCTGGACTATGCAAATAATTCGCTGTAGCAAGAGGCAGTATGTTTATGAAGGGCTGGAGAGCGGTACAATAATGTGTGTCTGCAGGTAACAGTGTGTACCAGGACCAATATTATGGCTGTGCTGGCTGTCTCTGCCTGGACAATTCCTATGGACTGTGCTGTACCGACTATAGACAATATTCCTGCCTGCTGCCTGGATAGTTATTGCTGTCGCTAAGCACATCCCTGACTGCTGCCTGGACCAGTGCTCTCTTCTGTGGACACTACTAAAAGCACAGGTAATACTTTTTTTTTATCCTTTCCGCAATAGAATTTATTTTGGATTGTAATTCTTGGTATGTACATGCTATGTGTTAGAAATATGAAGGGCCTTCAAAAATGATAGGTTGCCAGGAAATTATCTATGTAATGTATGCTCCTAGAACGCCTGATGGTGCTACTTGGATGTTGGGCCACTGTATGTGGCCAAGCTGTGTAAAAGTCTCACACATGTGGTATCCCCATACTCAGGGGGAGTAGCAGAATGTATTTTGGGGTGTCATTTTTGCTATGTGTTGGAAATATCTTATAAATGGACAACTTTGTGTAAAAAAAATGCGTTTTTTTATTTTTTTTCCACATTTTCCAAAAACTTCTGGAAAAAAAATAACCGTTCAAAAGACTCATTATGCCTCATAGATTATACGTTGGGGTGTTTGCTTTCCAAAATGGGGTCATTTTGTGGGTAATTCCTTTGTCCTGGTGCTCCAGGGCCTTCAAAAGTGTAATAGGTGGTTGAGAAATGAGATGTGCAATTTATGCTCGTAGATCGCCTGATGGTGCTACTTCAATGTTGGGCCTTTGTATGTGGCCATGCTGTGTAAAAGTCCCACACATGTGGTATTGCCATACTCGGGAGGAGTAGCAGAATGTATTTTTATGTATTTTGGGGTGTCATTTTTGCTATGTATTTGCTATGTGTTGGAAATATCTTATAAATGGACAACTTTGTGGGAAAAAAATGCGTTTTCATTTTTTTTCCACATTTTCCAAAAACATCTGGTAAAAAAATAACTGTTCAAAAGACTCATTATGCCTCATAGATTATACATTGGGGTGTTTGCTTTCCAAAATGGGGTCATTTTGTGGGCAATTCCTTTGTCCTGGTGATCCAGGGCCTTCAAAAGTGTAATAGGTGGTTGAGAAATGAGATGTGCAATTTATGCTCGTAGATCGCCTGATGGTGCGACTTCAATGTTGGGCCTTTGTATGTGGCCAGGCTGTGTAAAAGTCCCACACATGTGGTATCCCCATACTCGGTAAGAGTAGCAGAATGTATTTTGGGGTGTAATTTGTTGTATGCATATGCTCTGTGAGAGAAATAAAAGAATTGTGGGAAAAAATTACACCTTTAAAAAAACTCACTATGCTACTTACTTAATACCTTGGAATGTCTACTTTCTAAAAAGGGGTCATTTGGGGGGTATTTGTACTTTTCTGACTTGTTAGTACCTCAAGAAATGAGATTCACCTGATGTACTGAAGGCCTGATCAGATGTTTTCAATTTTCAGTGATTGGCACCATAGTTTGTAGACTCTATAACTTTCACAAAGACCAAATAATATACACTAATTTGGGTTGTTTTTACCAAAGATATATAGCAGTATAAATTGTGGCCAAAATTTATGAAGAAAAATTACTAATTTGCTAAATTTTATGACAAAAACAAAGAAAAAGGCAATTTTTCACAAAATTTACGGTCTTTTTTTATTTATAGCACAAAAAATAAAAAACCCATTAGTGATTAAATACCACCAAAAGAAAGCTCTATTTGTGTGAAAAAAGGACACAAATTTCATTTGGGTACAGTGTTGCATGACTGAGTAATAGTCATTCAAAGTGTGAGAGCACCGAAAGCTGAAAATTGGTCTGGGCAGGAAGGGGGTTTAAGTGCCCTGTATTGAGGTGGTTAAGGAAAACACACATAGGCGAGTATAATTGAAACAAAAAATCCTTTATTAAGGGCTCAGAACTAAACAAAGAGGGAGGCAACGCTGGAGAAACATCATAAATTGGCGAAGCCTTGGACCCCCAGGGCAGACATCAATTCTTTTACAGCAAAATTGGTGGCCTGAGGAGTCCTTATCTAAGGGAGTACAGTCTGGTCCAGAAGTCCCAGAGATCATGAAAGAAGCAGATGACATCTATGTCCCCAGGCTGTGGTACTACAAGAGGCTGCATCTTTTGCCAGACCAGACTGGACCCAGGGTCATCACTCTCTGGTCTTCTTTCCACGCTTCCTTCCCGGCTGTGGCTCTGGTGTAGGAGATGTGGCAGGAGGAGGAGTAGGACCTGAAGGAGGAGGAGGAGGAGGAGTAGTAGGACCTGGAGGAGGAGGAGGAGTAGTAGGACCTGGAGGAGGAGGAGAAGGAGGACTATGTGTGAGGTTACAAATGTGGGTAGCACATGTTATTTGGCCCCTCAACCCCTTATTGAGAGCTTCCAAAATTAAGGACTCACACAGGAGTCATTGGCCCTCCTCCATCTGCAGCATTTTGCAGGCAGTTATGCCAGCAAAGTCCTCCTCCACACTGTGGGGACTTCTCCGGGCCTCTGTAGCCTTCCAAATGAGGCCTATGACAGCCTCCTCCAGGTTACTCCTCTTCCTGCCACTTTGTCTTTGAAGGTGTAGGAGGGACCTGGATATCAGGCAGCCTGCTTGGCCCAGCCACCTCCTGGCTGAGACTTCCCTGTGTATGAAAAAGGGACATGGTTGTAGTTTTTGCATCATCAATCACAATCATAAATTAATACACCAAACTAACATCTAGTTAACATCATTGATTGGACAACCATGAAGATTTAGAGGAATGCTATACCTGGCTCAAGCTGGGCTCCTCCACATGTTGCTGCCTGGAAGGCCCAGGTTGGGCTTCAGAAGCCTCAGCTAGGGGGGAAGGAAGCCTGGAAGGAAGATTGGAGAGTGCTGGCCTGGGTTCAGTCTGACCTGCCAGAAAATGCAGCCTGTCATAGTACCACAGCCTGGGGACATAAATGTCATCTGCAGCTCCTGATCTCTGGGAATCCTGGACCTTCTTGTGCTCCCTTAGATAAGTGCTCCTCAGGCCACCAATTAGGATCTTCAAATAGGTGATGTCTGCCGTGGGGATCACCGTATTCACAAATTCCAGTAATTGATCCAGTGCTGCTTTCCTCTTTGTTTGGTTCTTATATTCAGGGTGATTTATCTCCCATAGACAGGGCAGCTCCCTGAACATATCAATGAAGATTGGCATAAAGTCCTTATCTTTCAAGATATCCATTTTCACTGCAAGACACAACACAAGATAAACCCTAATGTCAGCGTAAAGTCTTCTAAACTTGTGCAAATACAGGCCTCAATCTAGAAGAAGTATAGGCCCAATGTTAAATCTTACCTTCGCAATCATGATCAGCGCCTCCGTTACTCCTTCCTCTGCTCACAGATTGTACGTACTATGCACGCGTGTTACGCTTTATAGACACTGTGCATGTGTGAAACTCCACCCACCCCTGACGTTCTTTTATAGTCTATTCCCCGCCCTTTCTCGTTCGTCGCAGTGGGGAAGAGCACATGGCGGAGTCAGAGCAGGTGTCTGATAATTACACCAACGAGGAGGAGGAGGAGGAGGAAAGCCCGGAGGCAGAAACATCCCGATCCAGAAGGAGACGATTTAAGGCATCAAATATGTCCTTTGGGGAGATGTTGGAGATGGTCGACATCCTGAAGAAGGCCGACTATGACGGGAAGTATGGACCTTACCCCAACCCCAATGTCCGAAAGGCCAAGATCATGGCGAAAGTGGTCAAAAGTCTGCACCGGAATTTTGGGGTACGTTGATCGAAAGATCAGCTCAGGAAGCGGTGGTCGGACCTAAAATTAAGAGAGCATGAGCAGTACAGAAAGATCCGGAGAGTGCTGCAAAAAAGTAAGTAGTTGTGCTGTGTTCCTAGTCTTTTTGTGTTTATTACGTTCGTGCTGCTCCATGTGCTTTTCTTAACTTATCCAGTTTAAAATGTCAACTTTCATGTTCATGGGCACATTATTCGTTCATATCAAACATTTTTCTTTCGGCCTATAAAACACCATTGTTTTGGCCACATGCATTTGCCCACGTTTTTTAGGGCCTACTTGTGTGAAACTAATTTGGTTGTGTAGATGGGTTTGTTACTAGAATGAAATGCAAACTAGATTCGGTGTAAGGAGAGGACACTCAGCAGCTGTTTACACATCTGGACGCTGGAGCACTAGTGTGGGACACAAGAACACCCTTTTTATTAGTGGGCCACACAGGTGCTCCAGTGTATACTATAGGGGTGTCTTCATCTGTGAAGCTTGCACAAAACAGGTAAGTATTGAAGCTTCACAAAGGACAAGAAAAATGCAATCTTGGAACTCTGCCAAAACAGACAATTGTACCCCACTTCCAAGCAATGTTTCATATTTATAGTTCTGACATCAAATATCTGTGTGCTAAGTAGACCTATTTTTTTTTACATAGGGGAGAAAAGACTTGGACACCCCTCATCCGAGGAGACCAGAGACCCCCCACCTCTGGAAGAAGGGGAAATCCACCCAGAACAAGCACAGCAGGAGAGTGTCTGCGACCACAGGCTCAGGTAAGAGATGGATGCCGGCATATTTATAATACATGGTGTTTTTTGTTTCTATCTTTTTAGGTGATCGTGATGTTGTGGATCCAGATCCTTTCACCTTGGAAAGATCATGGGGTGTAATAGGGACTTGTAAAACATCAAGAAAAACATCAATGATGTTATTCAAAAAATGAAGAACATCATTGATGTTTTAGGGAGAGTTTAAAACCCCTCAAAATCCCTTTGTTTTTTTGTGTGCTAAAATTTTTTGAAATTTTTTGACAAATTTGAGAAAAGCCAAATTTTGAAGATGCACACAGTGTGTCAACATGTGCTATCTGCCATCACGGGAGATCAATAGGCACGTTTTGGGGGTGCTACCCCTTCCTCAATAATCAAGTAGCTGTGAGGAAGGGGTTGCACCCCCAAAACACGTCCCTTGATCCCCCGTGATGGCAGGTAGCACATGTTGACATTCATTAATTTGTGTGCATCTTCAAAATTTGGCTTTTCCTGGGGTGACTTCACCCCATCTGAACGCAATATCAAACACAGTTTGTAAATACTCGTGTCTGATATTGCCTTCAAGTTCTACCAAATGTGAACTTTGTAAGTTCAAGATTTGTGTCTTTCTTGTTGGTTTTAAACATGCCTGTTTTATCTTAAATGGACATTTATACTTTTTCTAATGTGACCCCAAAAATTGTTATACAACAAACATGTTGGTTTGTTTTAAAAAACCTTTTCTAAATGCACATGTGATTGTGCTGGTATTAAAAAGATTGTTAATCAAGAATGTGTGGATTATTGTTATAATGCTCCAACACTTTTGTGGTGCTCTAATTGGTGTTTTCAGTGACAATGGGTGTTATTTCCTAAGGTAAAATCCACTTTGCACTACAAGTGCAGTTTCAAGTGCACTTGTAGTGCAAAGTGTCTTTGCCTTTGGTAAATAACACCCACCAGTGCTTTGTAAGGTTACACAATCACGCCATTTTCAGGATTGATCACATTTCTGTCAGGGTCAGCTAAAACAAACACAAGCAGTAAATGTCACGAAAGATTTGAGTAGTTATTTGTCTTTTTTATTTGAAAAAGGTTTCAGACATTGTCTGGCATATTGATAGACCCCCTACCCGCAAAGAATTCAAGGTATCTTAGATGGACATCATGGGCACTCAGGGGGGGCAAGCCAGGACAGCCACTTTCAAGCACCGTCAGGGTTGTTTCATTTTGAAGTCCAGCCTCAGGCCCAACTGAGCCAGCATAGTTGGCAGAATGTTGCCGTAAAAAGTTGTGTAGAACACAGCACACCAGGATAATATGATTCAGTTTGTACTCCGCCATGTGTATGGGTGTAAGAAATAGGCGGAACCGGCTGGCCATGATTCCAAACGTGTTCTCCACCACTCTTCTGGCTCTGGCTGGTAATTAAAAACCCTCTGGTCCGGGGTGAGGGTCCTCATCAGGAATGGCCGCATAAGATGGTCCCCCAGCGCAAACGCTTCATCAGCAACCAAGACGAATGGGAGTCCTTCCACATTGTCTTCTGGAGGTGGCAAGTCCAAGCTGTCATTTTGGAGATGCCTGTAGAACTCTGTCTGGGCGATGACTCCACCATCGGACATCCGGCCATTCTTCCCCATGTCCACATACAGGAACTCATAAGTAGCCGACACCACCGCCAACATCACAATACTATTGAACCCCTTATAATTATAATAGTATGACCCTGAGTTGGGTGGTGGGACGATGTGGACGTGTTTCCCATCAATTGCCCCTCCGCAGTTAGGAAAGTCCCACCGCTGGGCAAAGTGGGAGGCCACAGTCTGCCATTCCTGTGGCGTGGAAGGAAACTGTGGAGTCAAACAAACAAAAAAAAATTAGTCATTTTGCACATAATCGGGGAAAGCAGATTAGACACAAAAATTCTTGGCCAACATCAAGATAACATTTATTTGAGGGAGTTTTTAAAGACCAAAGTATAAGGTACACCTATCAGATCCCCCCACCTCTCATGGGCCATTTCTAACATTATGGGGGGGAGCTCTTGGACAGGTAACCCTCTCCACTTCATTTAGAGATGAATGCCCAAATAATGGGTATTACTTTGAACAGTCCCTCCTTAGTTACACTATTGGCAGCCCACTGGACAGGTAAGAAGTGTCATAATACAAAGATATAAATACACACTGTACACATTTGAGCACATTTGGACATTCTGCTATTACTGATCAAGATAATAATAGGATACAAAAACTTTAAACAGTACCATTTGAAAGTATACAGGCAGGCCCTTGCACTACATGCTTTGGGGAATTCATCCATACATCTGACCACAAAAGAGATAGGTATAGTGTGTATGGGTTTGGCAAAGTCAGCAGATAGATGATTGAGGATAGATAGAGAATTGTTATCAGATGACTTAGCAGTTGGGGGGGAGGGAGGGTTAAAAATGATTTGGGGACACCCAAAAAAAAGCCTCTGGCACTCTGCCTGAATTTAAAGCACAAATCACATTTATAAACATTTTAGGGGGTATTTAGGGTAAAGCACTACTATGGAGCTGACAAAATACATTGTTAAGTGACTACATGAGGTGAATATAGGGGCAGGAGACCATGCTGGGGAGGTAAGTAAAGGCAAATATGTATGAAGGAGAAAAAAAATAATTACATAAAAATCCAGCATGCATGAGGACAAAGGGGACATTCATAGCATATTACAATCATGGTGTCAGGTCACCTGTATCCAGGATACAGATGTACCCCGTTGGGGTCAAGAGTGCACTGCTATGATAGCGGACCCTAAGGCTGACTGCTGCAGATGGAACTCGGGGTGGTTCAGGAAGGCAGGTCCCCTGGAGCACCAACACGGATCCCACAGTGAGTTAGAGCATAGATTCCCCAGGGCGCGGAGTCTAAGAGCCAGTAGGTGTTCACCAGAGCCTCTAGTGGTGAGGATGGACTGGGCTGCAACTGGCTCCAGGTCGCAGCCCCCAGGGTCTCCCAGCTCACGCTCATGGTAGGTTACAGGAGGATGGAGAGGAAACAGAAGCCCAGGACAGCAAGGAATAGTAAGGAGGTAGCCAAATGTCAGGGCGACTAGCAGACAAGGATAACAGAGAACACGCCAAAAGTCAGGGTCACAGGCAAAAGAAAAAAGGAAAAGGGGAGGGTTATCAACTACTCCTCAATATTATCCGGTGTTCTCATATAGGAAAATTTGGCCATAAGCTGGCCTTATCCTGTTAGGGATTCAACCGGTTACACCTTCCAAATCTGGTGTCTCCAACCATCGATAAATTATTGGAGACTACCAAATTTAGTTGTCCTCTGAGTTAAACAATAAATACAGAAACAAAAAAATGAAGAGAATTCACAAAGCAACTCTTCTGTGAGGACAAACCCGTGATTTTAAATATTAATCATTTATTATGACTATCCAAAAATTATTGCAAAAAGTACAAATACAAAAATACACATTTATCCCCAAAACCAATACATGTTAAAAAAGACCTAAGGTCTCAGGAGAACACCGGTGGCCACCATTTCCCAATTACACCTCACATTTCTCTTACTCTCACACACATATACACATACAGATCTCAGTCGGTTACCAGATGGATTACGCTTGTTGATATAAAACTTCCAAAAAACTGGAAATGTATCAAGCATGTGTAACTGGATCGGACAGTGATGGGATACAATTGATCATAGTATTTTCTCCCAGAACACGGTTGTAAGATATTACTATTGCGGTGCGAGAGTTCCTTGTGGTTTCCGTAGCGCTAACTTGTAACAGAGGCAGCTTCTATATATGAATGTGTGCACACAATGGTTAGTGTTCACCACAGGGTGAAACAAAGTGTCAGGTTAAGTGTATCACTTTGATGATATAAACAGAGAGAGACACTGACTTTTTAACAACAGGAGCGGAATACCGTGCAGTTCATCATATCAAATAGCAGAGGGAAGCTTACAGTTACCGGCGTCTAGAGAAATGTGAGGTGTAATTGGGAAATGTTGGCCACCAGTGTTCTCCTGAGACCTTAGGTCTTTTTTAACATGTATTGGTTTTGGGGATAAATGTGTATTTTTGTATTTGTACTTTTTGCAATAATTTTTGGATAGTCATAATAAATGATTAATATTTAAAATCACTGGTTTGTCCTCACAGAAGAGTTGCTTTGTGAATTCTCTTAATTTTTTTTGTTTCAGGGTCACGGGCAAACAGGGATAGTCGAGAATGCGCCAAAGGTCAGGGTCACAAGCAAACAGGAATAATCGGGAACACGCCAAGATCGGTAACAGAGACAGAGACAAACTTAGAGCACACGGCAAACAGAAAGCCAAACACACAATATTGCACGGCAAGGCAGGCTTGGAGAATACGGTGTTAAATAGTGGTTCCTGTTGAGGCTAGGGTGGAGCCACACAGAGGGAAGATTACTTAAGCATGCAGGTGTGAGAGTACGAGCCTCAAGGCTGATACACAGACCAGGTAAGAGACAGACAGGTCATGAATGTATTACTGCAAGGTCATGACAGTACCCCCCCTCTTACGAGGCTTCCCCCTCCCCCGCTTTTGACCAGGCTTGGAGGGGAACGTCAAATGGAACTTCCTCAGAAGACGAGGTGCGAAGACTTCAGATGCAGAAATCCAAGATCTCTCCTCAGGACCGAAACCTTTCCAATCCACGAGATATTGAAGGACACCTTTATAGAAGCGAGAATCCAAAATTTGACTAACCTCGTACTCCTAATCATCTTCAGAGACTGGAGCCAAGGTAGGGAGAGGTCGAGAGAACTTATTGAAAACTAAAGGTTTCAGAAGGGATACATGAAAGGAGTTTGAGATCCTGAGGCTTTTAGGGATCTGGAGTTTAAAACAAACAGGATTCAGCTTAGAAATTATATTGTAAGGACCAATGAATCTCGGGGCAAACTTGAGAGAAGGAACCCGGAATCTAAAGTTCCTGGTAGAAAGCCAGACTTTGTCTCCTGGCTGTAGAGAAGGCGGCTTACGCCTGCGATGGTCAGCAAAACTTTTGAACTTGTTGACAGCTTTCTGGAGGGAATCATGAACATCAGCCCACAAGGAATTGAATGATTCCTGAACAGTAGCCAAAGCTGGGATGTCAAAAGAACAGGTCATAGGAAAAGGGAGCTGAGGATGTCTTCCATAAACAATGACAAAGGGTGTCTTCTGAGAACTGACGTTGACATGATTGTTGTGGGAGAACTCTGCCCACGGGAGTAATGAGACCCAATCATCGTGATGAGCTGAGACCAAGGTACGGAGAAAGACCTCCAACTCCTGATTAACCCTTTCAGTCTGGCCATTGGATTGGGGATGGTAAGAAGAAGTAAAATCCAAGGTAATGTTGAGGGATCTGCAAAAGGCTCTCCAAAAGCGAGAAGTAAACTGAACACCCCTGTCTGAAATTACATGGGAAGGGACACCATGAAGACGGAAAATCTCTCGTACGAAAATGGGAACCAAGGCAGGAGCAGAAGTGAGACCAGGAAGAGGAACAAAATGGGCCATCTTGGAGAATCGATCAATTACCACCCAAATGACCGTATTCTTCTCAGAAGGTGGAAGATCGGTGATGAAGTCCATGGCTATATGAGACCAGGGCTCCTTGCGAATGGGCAAGGGCATGAGAAGACCAGCAGGAGCCTGCGTGGAGGACTTAGACTGGGCACAGACATGACAAGCCTTAACATAGTCTTTGACATCTGAACGGAGAGTAGGCCACCAGTAGTGGTGACTGATGAGGAGGAAGGATCGAAGAAACCCAGCATGACCTGCCACCTTGGAGTCATGTCCCCAATGAAGGATCTTAGCTCTTAGCTCAGTGGGGATGAAGGTCCTGCCAGGAGGAATTTTTGACTTAAGGGTGGTTGAATGGGCAAGGATGCATGAAGTAGGGATAATCGGCTCAGGTTCAATGGTAGGCTCCTCATCATGAATGTCAAAAGATCTAGAGAGTGCATCAGCCCGACTGTTGCAGGAACCAGGTTTGAATGTAATGGTGAAGTTAAAACGGGAAAAGAAGAGACTCCACCTGGCTTGTCTGGGATTCAATCGTTTGGCATTCTGTAAGTACTGCAGATTTTTATGGTCAGTGAAAATTGTTATGGAATGTGGGGAACCCTCCAAGAGATGACGCCACTGCTCCAACGCCAATTTAATCGCAAGAAGTTCCTGATCACCAATAGCGTAATTCTTCTCCGCCTGAGAAAATTTTCTGGAGAAAAATGCACACGGTAGACGTTTTTCCCATAGGATTGAAGAAGCGCAGCTCCCACCCCAGTTGAGGAAGCATCCACTTCAATAAAAAATGGATCCCTCGGGTCAGGTCGCCTCAACAAAGGTCCAGAAATGAAGGCCTGTTTCAAATCATGAAAGGCAGAGACAGCTTCGGGGGACCACTCCTTGGCATTAGCACCCTTTTTGGTCAAGGCGATAATTGGCGCAGCAATAGAGGAGTAATTCCTAATGAACTGCCTGTAATAATTAGTGAACCCAAGAAAGCGCTGCGTGGCCTTGAGGCCGGCAGGAAGAGGCCAGTTGGTAATGGCTGAGACCTTCCCAGGATCAATACGAAGACTGAAGTTAGAGACGAAGCATCCCAGAAACAGGACTTCAGATCATTCAAAAGAACATTTCTCCAGCTTGGCGTACAGATTATTTTCTCGAAGGCGCTGAAGTACAATCTGGACATGGTCTCTGTGAACCGACAGACTATCCGAAAAGATGAGAATGTCATCCAGGTAGATGACAACAAATTGGTAAAGCAGATCCCTGAAGATTTCGTTAATAAAGTTTTGGAACACCGCTGAGGCATTACACAAACCAAAGAGCATGACCAAGTACTCGTAATGCCCATCTCTAGTGTTAAACGCAGTTTTCCATCATCCCCTTCCCGTATTCGGATCAAATTGTATGCACCCCTGAGATCCAACTTGGTAAAAATGGATGCACCTTTCAACCTGTCAAATAGTTCCGATATTAGGGGTAGAGGGTATCAATTTTTGATCGTTACTGCGTTTAGGCCTCAGTAGTCAATGCAGGGTCTTAGGGTACCATCCTTTTTGGCAACAAAAAAGAACCCTGCTCCTGCAGGCGATGAGGATTTCCGGATGAATCCTTTTTCTAGATTTTCTGCAACATACTCAGACATGGCCTGGGTCTCTGGGATGGACAGAGGGTAGGTACGACCCCTGGGTAGAGCTGCACCGGGAACAAGGTCAATGGCACAGTCAAAGGACCTGTGAGGAGGAAGCACCTCAGCTGACTTTTTACAGAACACATCCCAGAAATCGCTATATGCAGCGGGAAGGGCAGAGGATACTGAGGTGGTAGCCATGGGAAGTCTCCCCTTAGGGGCAACCTTGAGTAGGCAGGAAGAGAAACAGGAGGGACCCCAAGCCAGGATCTGCCCAGAAGTCCAGTCAATGTGTGGAGAGTGGAGCTGCAACCAAGGAAGCCCCAATACGATAGGGGTTGAGACCTTAGGAAGGATAAGAAAGGATATCCACTCCTGGTGGAGTATCCCTACTGACATCTTAACAGGAGGGGTCTGGAAGCGGATAGGTCCCCCTGGAAGAACAGTGCCATCAATCGCCGAGACCGCCAATGGAGTGGTAAAGGGGTAAAAGGGTAAGGTTCATGGAAGATGCAGTTCTCCAGTCCATAAAGTTGCCAGCGGCTCCTGAATCCAGATAAGCCAAGGCCGAGTGGGAGGAGACGCCAACATGAAGAAACACCGAAAGAAGGAGACGAGAAGATGACTTTTCTGGGTCCAATACTCCGCCTTCCAGATGTATTACCTGAGCTTTTCCTGGCCGAAATGAGAATGTGTCACAAAAATTACCTTTGCCCCCACAGCAGAGACACAGGCCCAGAGTTCTGCGCCTAGCACGTACCTCAGGGGATGGCCTGGTCTGGCCCAGCTACATGGGTTCCTTAGTTGGCAGGAGATGCTCCACAGGACGAAAAGAGGGGAGTTCGGGCTGACTAAGGACCAAGGAGTGCTGGCGTCGCTTTTCTAGGGTCCTTTCCTGAAAACGAATATCTATCTGGTTACACAGGGAGATAACTTCGTCCAGATCAGTGGGGATGGTTCTTCCTGCTAATTCATCCTTCACTCTATCAGAAAGGCCATGCAGATAGGTTGCGACTAAGGCCTCATTGTTCCAGCTCAGCTCAGCCGTCAGTATGCGGAAACGAAGAGCATACTGTCCCATAGAAGCAGACTCTTGGCGGAGACGTAAGAGGGCACTGGCCGCTGAAGAGACATGACCTGGTTCCTCAAAAATATTCCGGAAGAGTTTCAGAAAATTAGAGAGGCTGGAAACCACTGGGTCTTTCCTCTCCCACATAGGGGCAGCCCAAGCTAAAGCCTCGCCGGACAGGAGAGAAATAATATAGGCTAACTTTGCCCGATCAGACTTGAAGTTTTGGGGTTGGAGTTCGAAATGAATAGTACACTGGCTAAGGAACCTTCTGCAGGCCTTGGAATCCCCAAAGTAACGGGACGGAGCAGGTAAGTGCAAAGGGTTAGCGGCTGCGACTGTAAGCGGAGCTGATACGGCAGCCGATTGCGGTTGTGGAACCGGGGAGCCTAAGGAGGCTTGAAGTTGTTCAAAGTGGGAAGCCAAATCCTGAAGGAATCGCATCACCTGGGTCTGATTAGATTCCTGAGTCTCGAGTCTGTGGACTATGCCCTGCAGCTGATCATCGGCAGGTAGCGGCACATCAGACGTGTCCATGGCCGTGCAAACTGTCAGGTCACCTGTATCCAGGTGACAGATGTACCCCGTTGGGGTCAGGAGTGCACCGCTATGATAGTGGACCCTAAGGCTGACTGCTGCAGATGGAACTCGGGGTGGTTCAGGAAGGCAGGTCCCCTGGAGCACCAACACGGATCCCACAGTGAGTTAGAGCATAGATTCCCCAGAGCGCAGAGTCTAAGAGCCAGTAGGTGTTCACCAGAGCCTCTAGTGGTGAGGATGGACTGGGCTGCAACTGGCTCCAGGTCGCAGCCCCCAGGGTCTCCCAGCTCACGCTCACGGTAGGCTACAGGAGGATGGAGAGGAAACAGCAGCCCAGGACAGCAAGGAATAGTAAGGAGGTAGCCAAATGTCGGGGCGACTAGCAGACAAGGATAACAGAGAACACGCCAAAAGTCAGGGTCACAGGCAAACAGGGATAGTCGAGAACGCGCCAAAGGTCAGGGTCACAAGCAGACAGGAATAGTCGGGAACACGCCAAGATCGGTAACACGCCAAGATCGGTAACAGAGACAGAGACAAACTTAGAGCACATGGCAAACAGGAAGCCAAACACACAATATTGCACGGCAAGGCAGGCTTGGAGAATACGGTGTTAAATAGTGGTTCCTGTTGAGGCTAGGGTGGAGCCACACAGAGGGAAGATTACTTAAGCATGCAGGTGTGAGAGTACAAGCCTCAAGGCTGATACACAGACCAGGTAAGAGACAGACAGGTCATGAATGTATTACTGCAAGGTCATGACACATGGTAATTAGGGAATTAGGAACGAAATACAATATATTATCAAACATTGAATACAATAAAATGTGATGTTAAAGGATAAAAATCTTACCTTAATATACTCCTTCTGCAGGACCTGGAAAATGGCAGAACAGGTCTCTTGGATAATGATCCCCAGAGCCTGGGGGGAGATGCCTGTCAAGAACTTCAAGTCCTGCAGGCTTCTCCCCATCGCCAAGTACAGCAGGGTGGCGACGAGCCTCTGCTCCGGAGTGATGGCTTGCCTCATGCAGGTATCCTGCCTACTAATATAAGGGGTCAGCAAAGCCAACAATCGGTGAAATACGGGGCCTGTCATCCGGAGAAAGTTCCTGAAATCATCAGGATTATTCTCACGGATCTCACGGAGCAAAGGCATATGACAGAACTGGTCACGCTGGAGCAACCAATTCTTGGTCCATGAACTCCTCCCCACCCTGTTCATGGACTGGACTTGTGTCAAGGTAAAGACCCCAACACCAAGCCCCCACACAGCACAAACTCTACGAGGAGTACGTATACGCAACATGGCTAGAAAACGGTCGGCTGCTCAGAACGAAGTAACAGAACGCACTGAAGAACAGCAAGGCCTGTGAAGAACGAACAAGAACACAATGACAGAGTCACGCGTAGCTTGCTGCATGCACTGAAGAGCAGATACAAACCCACAAGTACAAACTGAACAGCAGAAAACGATCTGAAAACCACCAGTCTGAAAAAGCGCGAATCGTCTCTCACCAAACTTTTACTAACACGAGATTACCAAAAGGAGCCCAAAGGGCGCTTGGTTCTGAACTGGCCTTTTCTAGTCTCGTCGTATGTGGTGTACGTCACCGCGTTCTTGGCGATCGGAAATTCCGACAACTTTGTGCGACCGTGTGTATGCAAAACAAGTTTGAGCCAACATCCGTCGGAAAAAATCCATGCATTTTGTTGTCGGAATGTCTGATCAATGTCCGATTGTGTGTACGGGGCATTAGAGTTTCCAAATACAAAAGCAATCAATCTGCTAATTGCCAAATTTGTAGTTAGGCAGTGGGTACTTATTTTCATCTATTGTGGCAATGCCCTAAAATTCAAGCCTTCTGGGCACAGGTGGTACAATTCCTACACGATAAAATGGGCTCCCCCATCACACTCCAGCCAAAGCCATGTCTCCTCGGAATTTTTCCGGATCCAGAACTTGATAAATTCATTAAAATATTTTTACACGAAACGCTTTTTTCTGCTCGTAAAGTCATAGCCAGGATCTGGATGAGACCTACTCCACCGGAATATATACAATGGCTGATAGAAATCAATAATGTTCTGCCATACAAGAAACTAATGTATTCTAATAGGGGGTGTTCATCCATGATAAGATTTGGGACAGGTGGCTAAAAACACCCAAAACATGTGTATGACCAAAAATTAGGCATTTTGGGCTCTATAGATCCCCCCTTCACTTATTCAATTTAATATGGTTGACCCAAAATCTTTACTGTTTATTTCCCCCTTCTGCAATCTAACTGTGAAATGGATATACTAAATGTTGATGAAGTCGATCTCACCCTAATTCGAATATTATATTCGAATATTATATAGATTTAACCTATTGTATATGATACCGATAGTATTGTCTTGTATCAATATTCATATCTGTAAGGGATCCAGTTGTCTACTTACAATTAATCTCATTTATTAACCTTGATGACTGTCATGACGACCTATTGTATACAATCTTTTCTTTTTGTACAATAAAAAGATTTTACCAATAAAAAAAAAGAAAAGAATTTAAAAATAATCACAAAAACAGGAGATTTTGATTAAAAAAAAAAGATGACTGTAAAAAATAATTCTAAACATTATTATTGCGATCTGGCCTTAAAAACAAAAAAGATTATTCAGGAGATCACGAGAAATAATAAAGAAATCAGTTTGTCAGAATTCTGTGTGGATATCAGCAGCAAAACAAATTCATTATTCTAGCATTATAAAGAACAAAAGAATGCACTGCATTAAAAGATCCAATAATTTGCAGCGTGGCGAATGTGCTATCTCCATTATGAACGCTTTTACCAGACCGAGCGCTTCCGTCTTGTACTTGACTCTGAGCATGCGTACTTTTTTTCGCGTCGGAATTGCATACAGACGAACGGCGTTTCCGATAGAAACTTTTTCCGTCTGAAAAATAGAGAACCTGCTCTCAATCTTTTGCTGGCGGAAATGCCGCCAGCAAAAGTCCGATGGAGCATACACATGGTCACAATTTACGACCAAAAGCTCTCATCGGACTTTTGCTGGCGGAATTTCCAATCGTGTGTACGGGGCATTAGCAAATTTTTTTTTGTTTTTTTGCTTTTATGTTATTGCTTAGTTACTCCACATTTTCATAGTTTTTCCATGATGATTACATCCGCCTCATTTAGGGCAAGGTTACAGGATCTATAGCTGTGAATAATCTGTGAGTTATTTGATTGTTGTTAGTATTTTCCAATCTCACTTGTTGCTATTTGTCATGCACATGGTTTCCTTATTTCCTCTCCTTAGTTGTCCTCTATACCCCTCCTTACTTTTTTACCTTCCACCCCTGAAAAATTGTTTTTGTTAAACAGTGACTGCACAAGTCATTTGTACTTCATAATAGTGACTGATTACTCTCAGCCATACTTTTCATGATGCAGAAATAAAAGATATATAAAAATATCAGAAAGTTCAAGTTTATGAAGACTTAGTTGGACCAGTGATAGATACCTTACAACAACAGTCTGCCTTTATTGTAATTTTTGAGATCATGCAGAACTTTTTGGAAGGAACAAGTTATGCATTATCTTATTATACAAACAAAATGATTCAATACCAATTGACTGAGGTAGTTTAACTTCAGCTTTAATCAGATTAGAAGCACAATAATTTGCAGAGCATGTTAATACACAGTTTTAAATGAAAGAAAATGTACCTACAGTGCCTTGAAAAAGTATTCATACCCCTTGAAATTTTCCACATTTTCTCATGTTACAACCAAAAACGTAAATGTATTTTAGTGAGATTTTATGTGATAGACCAACACAAAGTGGCACATAATTGTGAAGTGGAAGGAAAATGATAAATGGTTTTCAAACTTTTTTGCAAATAAATAGCTGAAAAGTGTGGCGTGCATTTGTATTCAGCCCCCTTTACTCTGATACCCCTAACTAAAATCTAGTGAAACCAATTGCCTTCAGCAGTCACCTAATTAGTAAATAGAGTCCACCTGTGTGTAATTTAATCTCAGTATACATACAGCTGTTCTGTGAAGTCCACAGAGGTTTGTTAGAGAACCTTAGTGAGCAAACAGCATCATGAAGACCAAGGAATACACCAGACAGGTCAGGGATAAAGTTGTGGAGAAGTTTAAAGCAGGGTTAGGTTATGAAAAAAAATATCCTAAGCTTTAAACATCTCACAGACCACAGTTCAATACATCATTCGAAAATGGAAAGAGTATGGCACAAATGCAAACCTACCAAGACATGGCCGACGACCTAAACTCACAGGCCGGGCAAGGAGAGCATTAATCAGAGAAGCAGCCAAGAGGCACATGGTAACTCTGGAGGAGCTGCAGAGATCCACAACTCAGGTAGGAGAATGTGTCCAAAGGACAACTATTATTTGTGTACTCCACAAATCTGGCCTTTATGAAAGAGTGGCAAGAAGAAAGCCATTGTTGAAAGAAAGCCATAAGAAGTCCTGTTTGCAATTTGTGAGAAGCCATGAGGGGGTCACAGCAAACATGTGGAAGTAGGTGCTCTGGTCAGATGAGACTAAAAATGAACTTCTTGGCCTAAAAGCAAAACACTATGTGTGGTGGAAAACTAACACTGCACATCACCCTGAACACACCATCCCTCACTTTGAAATATGGTGGTGGTAGCATCATATTGTGGGGATGCTTTTCTTCAGCAGGGACAGGGAAGCTGGTAAGAGTTGATGGGAAGATGGATGGAGCCAAATACAGGGTAATCTTAGAAGAAAACCTGTTAGAGTCTGCGAAAAATTGGAGACTGGAGCAGAGGTTCACCTTTTAGCAGGACAACGACCCTAAACATACAGCCAGAGCTACAATGGAATGGTTTACATCAAAGCATATTAATGTGTTAGAATGGCCCAGTTAATGTCCAGATTTAATTCCAAGTGAGAATCTGTGGCAAGACTTGAAAATTGCTGTTCACAGATGCTCTCCATCCAATCTGACAGAGCTTGAGCTATTTTGCAAAGAAGAATGGGCAAAAATGTCACTCTCTAGATGTGCAAAGCTGGTAGAGACATCCCCAAGAGAGAAATGCAGCTGTAATTGCATAGAAAGGTAGTTCTACAAAGCATTGACTCAGGGGGGCTGAATACAAATGCATGCCACACTTTTCAGACATTTATTTGTAAGACAAATTTAAAACAATTTATCATTTTCCTTCCACGTCACAATTATGTGCCACTTTGTGTTGGGCTATCACATAAAATCTCAATAAAACACATTCACGTTTTTGGTTGTAACATGACAAAATATTGAAAATTTGAAGGGGTATGAATACTTTTTCAAGACACTATAGTAGGGAGTAAGTTTGGATTTTTCTATACAGAATCTATCATGGTCTATTTCAGCAGATACAAAGCACCCTGCTCCTGATAATCTTGCTGCCTTCCTCAATAAATTCACCCGATCTCAGTCAATTCATTTCTTGCGAATAGTTTTCTGAAATATCCAGTGGATGTAGTTAGAGATTGATCAGAAGCAGATACTTTTTACTTACTAAAGTGGGTCATGTTTGGAGATCCTGCAAAGGACTCTAGGATGAGAAATTTGCCTGCAACATGCCCGCAGAATGTATCTGCTAGGTATTTCATTCTAGCAGCCTATGAGACAAGTCTCCTTTGTGAGTGCATAATATGTTTTTAATAAAATATTGGTATTAAAATATGTTACACTACTGTATGTCCAACTTTCACTTTAATTCCTAAATACTGTTATATGCGTTTAATTAATTCAGTTAATGGCAATAGGAATAAGAACTTTGAAGGTATTGTGAAGTGTTTCTGACTGCAGAATGAGGATCTGGAACTGAAGAAATATAACACTGTTGAAATTAGCTGAAGCTAATGATCAAGCGTGTTTGAGTCTCTGTGCAAAGGGAAGGAGAGATTGAGCTTTTCAGGAAATACATGAATGATCCAAACAGTGGTAAGACTATCATTATGAGAACTTCTACAAAGTAAATTATTATGTTGGGACGTGCTGACTGGTTACAACCTTGGAGTGTGTGTTAATTACATTTAGAATGCATTTGCAACTGCTGCAAAGTAAACATACAAGAAGTAAAAAATATATTTGGATTGCAGATATAAAAACTAAGCATTTTATCTTTAAACATTTTATATATTTAAGCGTGTCTTTGCACTGGTTATTAGAAAGGTGAACTATGTAAGGGAAACTCCAGTTATTTATTCTTTTTATTATATATGAATACTGAAGCAACAGTATTGGGCCATAGCTCCATCAGATACAAATGATATTTTATTTATTTTTATTTTTTTTCTCCCTTTATCTTGCTCTCTCTCCCTTGCTCACCCTCTCCTTGTTTGTTTTTTTTTTCTCTCTCCTACATTAGGGGGAAGACTGCTATATGATGTAATAAGTGGTTATGCTTGGGGAAATAGGAGTAGAGGAAGATATATTTTTTTGGCTGGGCGGTATAGCGGTAATATATTATGTGACTATAGCCGGGGGAGTAGAGTTGGGAGCGGAGCATCTCAGCCAGGTCAAGCCAACTCCCCATATAGGCCAGCACCCACGTGAACCGCAGCTCGGAGGTGGGTGCTCTCATTAGGGGGTTTAGTTAGGGGGTGGGGTTTTTTTTTTCCCTTTCTCTTTGGGGGTTTGTCCTTTCGTTCCCAGGGGAGATGGACGGGGTGCGAGTGACTACACTAAACGTGAAAGGACTGAATGTCCCGGAGAAACGGAGGATGCTCCTTAATGATCTGAAGTGAACATGCACAGATGTGGCATTTGTACAGGAAACACATTTTAAGGCGGGTAGACTCCCTTTTCTTCAGAACAGATTTTTTCCATGTGTATATCATGCTTGTAATCAAGAAGCAAAATCAAAAGGTATCGCCATTTTGATTTCCAGTCGAGTATCCTGGTCTCTTATAAATGTTTGGATCTAAATGGTCGTTATCTTTTTCTTAAAGGATACCTCGATGGCATTAAGGTGACACTGGCCACTGTATACGCACCAAATCTAAACCAAGACTCTTTTTTGAACAAAGTTCTACCAAAGCTAGCAGAATTTGCAGAAGGTAAACTGATCCTGGGGGGGACTTTAATATCCCTCTGGACCCTAGAATAGACACTTCCATAGGGACTTCATCGGTTCCAGGCAGTGTCAAAAAGCGTATTCTGAGGAAACTTTACGAATTGCAACTGGTAGATGCCTGGCGAATCATTCAGGCAGGGGGAAAAGATTATACTTTTTTTTCTAACCCACATCAAGTGTATTCTCGAATAGATTTATTTTTGGTTCCACATTATTTACTTTCCTCAGTACGGGATGTTTCCATTGGAAATATAACGTGGTCAGATCATGCCCCGGTGACTCTCTGCCTCTCTCTGTCAGGCTCAGCTGGCTCCCCGGAGTGGAGCTGGTGTCTTAATGAGAGTTTGCTACAAAATCCTGAAATTTAGGATGATGTGGCAAAAGAACCTACAGCATACTTTTTCAGATGAACGACATGCCGGGGAGCGACCCGGGCATGGTATGGGAGGCACATAAGGCAGTAATACGGGAGATTTTGATCAAACATGGTTCCCGTTTGAAGAAAGCACGAGAAGTACAGATAACAAAATTACTGGAAGATATACAGGTCCTTGAATTACAACATAAGAGAACACAGGAGCCCTCTGTGGGGAATGATCTGGCTCATTTGAGGCGACAAATAACAGACCTCCTACGTTTTAAAGCTAAAGCAGCGATACAGTCTGGAAGGAAGGTGACATATGAACTGGGAGATAAATGCAGTAAATTGTTGGCAGGGAAGCTTAAGGAGAGGAGTTCGACAACATATATAGCTCACATAAAAGGAAGGGATGGTCAACTAATTGCGCTGCCAAAAGATATTGCTAAGATGTTTGGAGAATTCTATTCGTCTTTATATAATTTGACACCACCATCCTCTTCTCCTTCTGTTCTGGAAGAATACCTTTCCTCATCATGTCTTGCTCGACTTCCCTCTCCGGTACGTAGTAGCTTAGAAGCCCCTATTACTATAGAGGAGTTGATGACGGTGATAAAAACGGTCAAATCTGGGAAGGCACCAGGCCCAGATGGATTTACCTTACAGTACTATAAAAACTATCTTTCTGTGCTGGGTGCGCACATGATAAAGATGTTTAATACGCTGGGCCAGACGACCACACTGCCCCCAGATGCACTTCTGGCGTATATTTCCGTTATTCCAAAGGAGGGGAAAGATCCGTCAGAATGTGGAAGTTACCGTCCAATTTCGCTATTAAATGTAGATTTAAAGCTTTTTACTAAATTACTAGCCTCCCGTATTCAACCTCTGCTTACTCAGTTAATCCATCTGGATCAAGTAGGGTTTATCCCCTCTCGTGAAGCAAGAGACAATACTATCAAGGTACTTAACTTGATCCATCACGCTAATAAGACAAATACCCTGTGCATCTTTCTGAGCACCGATGCAGAAAAAGCGTTCGATAGAGTAAACTGGAATTTTATGTTTTTGGTCCTGAGGCACATGGGACTAGGAGACCGTATGCTGCATTGGATTGCTAAGGTCTATACTGCTCCACAGGCATCGGTTAAAATAAATAGAGTATTCTCAAAACCTTTTAGGATCTCAAATGGAACACGGCAGGGATGCCCTCTGTCGCCCCTGTTGTTTGCGCTTTCGCTGGAGCCATTGTTGAACAAAATTCGGCAAAATCCAGATATCTTGGGGCTACAGATAGGAGATCACAATTACAAAGTCTCAGCCTATGCAGATGATCTGTTGTTCTCTATGTCTAATCCACACATTTCATTGCTTAATCTTATGAAGGAGTTTGAAGGCTATGGAGCTCTCTCAAATTTAAAAATAAATTTTACTAAATCGGAAGCTATGGAAGTGGCACTTCCTCAATTAGTGCGTGGTATTATACAACCTAATTTTAAATTCAAATGGGTGACTTCAGCGTTAAGGTACTTGGGTACATATATACCTGTCAGGAGCCAGGGAGCGTCTCCACTCGCCGGGCTCCGGTGCGCATGCGCGGGGGATTGGCGCTTTACCGCACACCCATCCGCCGCCTGATGGTGCGGCGCGCGCGGGTGCACGGCGGACCTCGTGTGCGCGGCGTCGCCCATGCAGGTGCCTGGTAGCGCGCCGGGCAGGGAGACTATATCTGACGGCTCCAGCGCCCAGTCGGGTTGCTGGTTTGTCGTCAGCTCTCCCTGCCTGTGTACTGAACCTTGGCTTGTCTAAACTACTACTCTTCCAGATTGCCCTAATAACTACCTGCCTGATCTGTGTACCAAACCCTGGACTGTTTAACCACTACTCTGCTGGACTGTCCTAATTACCTGCCTGATCTGTGTACCAAACCCTGGCCTGTTTAACCACTTCTCTGCTGGACTGTCCTAATTACCTGCCTGATCTGTGTACCAAACCCTGGCCTGTTTAACCACTACTCTGCTGGACTGTCCTAATTACCTGCCTGATCTGTGTACCAAACCTTGGCCTGTTTAACCACTACACGCTGGACTACCTGATACCTTGATTACTATCTGCTAGATACCTAACCTCTGCTAAATTATTCCAGTCCTGCCTCTGCCTTACTCCGCCCTGATCTCCGGTCTCTCCTGCGGATCCCAGGACACCCGCTTCCAGTTCAGGAACCTGCAATCTACCGGAAGCCCGTGCCTCCGCGTGCCCTCAGCTTCCTGTACCCATTTCGGAGGTCTGGGTGTGCGTGGTCGTAAGGGCGAGCCGCTCTCGGCATCTCGGCCTCGGTGAGTATTAGTCCGTGACAATACCATCAAACCTGGGCAATACTTTTGCGGTAAATTTTCCACCATTATACAATGCAGTACGATCTTTATTGGATAAATGGAATCAGGGGCTACACTCGTGGTTTGGCCGATGTAATATTATCAAAATGAGTATCATGCCAAAATTCTTGTACCTTTTTCAGGCATTACCTATCGTTATACTGGCAGTTTTTTTTTCGTCAAATTCGCACTCTTTTTACTAAATTTATATGGGCGAATAAACGCCCCAGGATTAGTAGATGTCTTTTGACGCTACCCAAGTGCTTTGGCGGTGTAGCTGCCCCAGACGCATTTAAATATTATCAAGCAGCCCATCTGGGCAGGATGATCGATTGGAGCAGACATAGGGAATTCAAACTTTGGATAGACATAGAACAACAATCTAGCCCGATACCTTTGGGTAGAGCACCTTGGTGCTATGCAGCCCTACCCATCCCTCTTAAAACACATCCTAATATAGGCCCTACACTGAGAATGGGATCTGGTCTCTGTTGGAACCCTAAATTTTCCACGACACAATCACCCTTGTTCCCAATATTGGGAAACCCTAGTTTCCCCCAGGTATGGAATTAGGGGCGTTTAAGAATTTAATAGAGAGGGGCTGTTTTCAGGCATCGCACTTTCTGGATCACGAGAATTGGCCCATGGTGGCCACATTGACGCACCCGGGGGGCCGGTACGAAATAAATCTTTGGCAGGCGTTGCAGCTACGTCATTTCTTTAGGTCTCTGGGACCACCGATAAATTATCAGCGTCAATTAACTTTATTTGAGTCATATTGCGATGGAAACGAACCCCTCCCTCGGACGATTTCAAAGATATATGCCTTGCTTAGCATGCCCTCAGAAGATTTTGTGATGCCAGGCTTTGGTAAATGGGAGAGAGATCTGGATAGGACCTTTAGCCCAGCCCAATGACAGAATATTATCTATCTTTCGTTGAACTCATCAATATGCACACGGATACAGGAATCTAATTATAAATTACTGACACGATGGTACTACACCCCGGCAAGGCTAAGTAAATTTTCTCCAGAGGCCTCAGACCATTGTTGGAGATGTAGAGAGGATCGGGGGACACTATTTCACATATTTTGGTCCTGTCCTAAGATTAGACAATACTGGCTGGAGGTTCAGAGGATATCTCAAAAGTTTACAGTTTTTCCAATATCAGACGACCCCGCATTTTTTCTGCTTCATTGTTTACAAATTCCCTGGCAGGCATATAAAAAAGCTGTGTTATGTCACATGGTCAATGCAGCTAAAGCCTGTATTACTCTTAGCTGGAGGGATCCCAAACCTCCTTCCATTGCTCAGTGGCTAAATAGGGTAAGGAACATCGGGATTATGGAGGATCTTGTAATGTCAGCACAAGACAGAAAAAAGCAATACACTAGAACATGGGCAGACTGGGATCAATTTGTATACTCAGAAGAGGGGAGGAGACTAATGGGGAGTGCGCCTGGGGAATGATGGGCCCTATGTTGGTGTGTTTTCACCTTGTACGCTCGTCTCCTCGGGGAGCGGAGGATGACCCCTTCCCCCCTTTTTTTTTTTTTTTTTTTTTTTTTACTTCTTTCGTTTTTGATTTGTTTTTTGGGTTTGTGGGTTTACTGATTTATTTACTTTTGTAGGTTTTTGTTTTTGGCAAAATATAAAAAGAAAGGGAGGATTCCTTTCTTCTTTTGGGTGGATATACACATATAAGTATAAGTAAATGAGGACGTATATATACATGCTTATATAATTATGGATTATTAAGTTGGTACAAAATGTATGGCAGTTAAAAGCAAAAGTGTATATGGAAAGTGATATGATATTGGATTACCTGCCTCCTTTCGAATAAATAAAGAATAATATACAAATGATATTTATGAATTCCCAACCCATGATTTTTTTGGACACAAAAGAAACATAAGTATTTTTTTCAAGATTAACCAGTCATTTTCATTTGTACAGAAGTGGATAAATTCAAATGGGTGGCTCATTTGACACTGTTGCCATTCAGTGATTGCTTTATTCATAATCATTATTTGATTGTAGGAGGAGCAGTGAAATTACAATTTCCACCTTGTCCAAACGGAGAATGCTTTGCATTTGTTAAGAAAAATGTAAGGGGTTATCTGAATGGTGACTGTGCTGAGCTAGGGACCCCCCATGGTTACAGAATGGGAGAATGGGCAGCCACTCAGCAGAGCACCAAAAATATTGCAGAAATCACTGTAGCAGTTAGGACTACTATAGTGGTTTACAGTTTCCCAAGAGGCAAAATCAGTTATCAGATATGCATACATACTTACAGTGTGCCAAGCTGGCTCAATGGTATAATGCAAAATATATTGTCCCTGGATTTACGCTTTAAAAATTTATGTCCCTAAATACATAACCTCAATTATCTCAAAATTGTAAATATAACTCATATGAATTAGAAGTGGATGAGAAAAACATAAAAACTGAAAATAATTTACCAGGAATGACAAAATAAAAACATCTCAGCTTTACAACTTACATTATATATAATATACATAAAGTTTCTAATTTGTTAGTTTATAATAAAAAGCTTTGATAAACATATAGACCCTTTTCTGGTAAAGTCCAACAACAGTGAACCTTCTGCTATAACAATCCATAATGCATGATATTATATTAGTGCTCAGAGTACAATGCACAGTAGCGAGAGATAGAGAGCGCACAGAGTGTAATGAAATACAGTAGTTTTGTGCTGTCCCTTTAAATCAAACAAAGTGCGTCATCCAAAGCATATAAAAAACAGGTTAATACATATGTGCTCAAACAAAGAAGTCCTCATATATGAAGTAGTGAAAATGTGAATCCATATAAAGTACAAAATAAACCAAACTAAGTGCGTTCTCCCAAGTGGATAAATCCAGTGCTCTGCCACCTTCTAAAACCAAAGCTGCTTACCAGATATTTAGACCTCTAAAACTAGGAGGTCTAATAGCGCTTATGTAACCACAGGTAGCCCTGGTAGCAATGACTGATCTCTCCCATCCAGTTATCCACTAAGAATGCACTCAGTAATATCCAACATTTAGGGAGTAAAAAAAGGAACTCCATAGTCTAATGCATAAAACGGCACATTTGTTAAATAAAGGGTGGGTAGTCGCATATCAAAAAGTCAAGCACAAGCAAATAGAGAAGCCTTACCACTCCAGTATGATCAGGCTCTGGTGGCCTTTGAAGATGTCCTCTATAAGGAAACAGGTAGGGTGGAGTTAGCGTTTTCCTTATATGTTTGTGCATGACTTTTTAATATGTGAGTACCCTACTTTTATTGAATAAAAACTAGGAATGACTTTAGACATTGTAGGTTTAACAGTTCATGTCCAACTTATGAGTAGAGATGGGAAAACTGTTCGGGCTGAGCATAGGTTTGGCCCCTGCGAATACCCGAATTTTCAGGTTGCTCAGCGGGATGTTTGCCCGCTGAGCACACAGTGAATAGCTGTCGGTTGTTAGGGAGCGGGTCAGGAGCCGCATCCTTAACAATAGATGAGTCATCAGCTGTCAGTAGCCTTCCACGCTGACAGCTGAATGAAAAAGTAAAACATTGCCGGCAATAGAAAAATTAGAAAAAAAAAATGGCATGGGGTCCTCCCCAAAATGCATACTAGACCCTTATCTGAGCATGCAGCCAGGCAGGCCAGTAAGGGGGGATGAGCGAGCATCCCCCCTCCTGAACCTTATCAGGCCACATGCCCTCAACCGAAAGTGACGTCAAAAGGGGCGATGCCACCAGGTGATGTTGCCAGGTAGCCCCACCCCTTACTTATTTAAGTATGGAGGAGCAGGCGGGGAGCCTTATCGCAGGCAGAGCTTTTGTTTTTTTTACTTTTATCGGGTCTGGCAGTGCAGAGGGCATCGTGATTGATGATGGATCTACATTGGGGACATTGGTTTTTATTTTTAATTAAGGAAGTTTCCAAATCTGTGTGTGTTTTTATTTCTTGTTGACACTTTTTTGGTGAAAGTGTAGGGGTACAATGCACCCCATACTCACATACTCATTTACATAGAGGGGGCAGGATCTGGGGGCCCCCTTTTTAAAGGGGCTTCCAGATTCTGATAAACTCCTGCCCGCAGACCCCTATAACCCCTATAACCACCGCCCAGTGTTGTGGGGAAGAGGCCCTTGTCCCCATCAACATGGGGGCAAGGTGCTTTGAGTTGGGGGGCAGAGTCCTCCCTGCCCCAAAGCACTCCACCATGTTAAGGACATGTGGCCTGGTATGGTTTAGGAGGGGGGTGCTCGCTCGCTCCCCCCTTTCCAGGCCTGCCAGGCTGCATACTCAGATAAGGGCCTGGTATGGATTGAGGAGGGACCTCCACACCATTTTATTTCACATTTTTCTATTGCTGGCAATGTTTTTTTTTTCAACAAAGCTTGCAGCCGGGAAAATTCCTTTTAAATGTCAATTTTTTTTTCTTTACATATGTCAGTTTTGCTGCAGCAGGTTCTATACATGGTACAGATGCACCACCTTACAGGCAGACTAAGGGTATCCCCCGGGCACTATATTTTTCATTTCTACTGTTTCACTTTAAAGTGACTGTTTTTTTTTTTTAAATAACAAACATATCATACTTACCTCCACTGTGCAGCTCGTTTTGCACAGAGTGGCCTGAACCTGCTTTTCTGGGGTCCCCCAGTGGCTCTCGCGGCTCCTCCCTCCTCCCTGCATCAGATAACCCCCTAGCAGAAGCGCTCTCTAGTGGTTGTCACCTTGCGGGTGCGTTCCCGAGTCCAGCATTTGTGTCCATAGCCGCAAAATGCTGGACTCATCCCCACCCCCTGGTGCCCGCGTCATTGGATTTGATTGACAGCAGTGGGAGCCAATGGCTGTGCTGCTATCAATCTATCCAATCAAGAGCCGGGACCTCGTAGAGAGAGTGCATCACTGCCAACAGAATTACGGGGCTCAGGTAAGTAAAACTCGGGGGGGGGGGCTGGGGGACCAGTCACTGCCAGGTGTTTTCTCACCTTAATGCATATGATGCATTAAGGTGGAAAAAAGAAGGTTTACAACCCTTTAAACATCATTAAAATCACTGCTCCTTTAGAAAAAAAATGAAGGAAGTATTGTCCAACAACCAATAGTTAAGTAAAGTACCAAAAAGAGCAGTTGTGGCTGCTGGGAAAGGATTCACACTAATGCCCCGTACACACGGTCGGATTTTCCATCGGATTTTCCGACACACAAAGTTTGAGAGCAGGATATAAAATTTTCATACAACAAAATCCTTTGTCGGAAATTCCGATCGTGTGTACACAAATCCGACGGACAAAGTGCCACGCATGCTCAGAATAAATAAAGAGATGAAAGCTATTGGCCACTGCCCCGTTTATAGTCCCGACGTACGTGTTTTACGTCACCGCGTTCAGAATGATCGGATTTTCCGACACCTTTGTGTGACCGTGTGTATGCAAGACAGTTTGAGCCAACATCCGTCGGAAAAAATCCTAGGTTTTTGTTGTCGGAATGTTCGAACAAAGTCCGACAGTGTGTACGGGGCATAAGGGTTCCCAAAAGACATTGACAAGACATTGTTGCCAGAATGTGGTGGGTTTAATGTAATGTAAGGTTTCAGATAAATATTTTATTGTCCTAATTTAGTTAGGGATAGTTTAATACTGAGAAATAGATAAAATGCAATTTTCACTTTCAAAATGAACATGCTCTACTCTCTCTTTATTTTTTTACTACATAAATATTACCAATGAATGCAAAGAAAATGAAAATACATGTATCCAATTTTCTACCAAATTAAAGTTCTATCTGTCCTCCCCCCAAAAAATGTGTAATACATTAGGATAGGCGGAAATACTAAAAGATATGTTGTTCTAAAAAAAAGCACTCAAAGGGCTTTAGGTAGAAAAATATTGATCACTCAAGTAGACAGTACACATCATTTTCAAAATAACGTACTGTTGGTGATCCATATAAGACCCTTCTCTAGGAATGTAGTTTAGATGGACAGAAAAAGGAGGACAGTGAGCATGCTTCCCCTATACCAGGCCACATGCCTTTAACAATAAGAGGGTACCAGGAAGGGGGGACAAATCCTTCCCATGCAAGGCACCTTGACCCCATGTTGATGTGGATAAGGGCCTCACCCCCACATCCATGGCCCAGCACATTTTGGGGTTTGCAGGGTGATACTTGGAATCTGGATGTCCCTTTACAATCTAGGGCCCCTCCAGATCTCTGACCCCACCCCCTACATTAATGAGTAATTGGTACATATTACTCCTTGTTACTCATTTGCTAAAAAAAGTTATAATATAAACAAAAACACCCACACCTTAGAAAAAGTCAATACAGAAAACAATAAATAAATAGCCAATGTCCCCTAATATGTATTCAAGGCGGATCACATTGTCCAGTGATGTTGACTTATCAATCACAATGAACAATGCACTGACTAACTAGTGACATGATGAGTCATGTCATGACAATCCACTCCTACCAATATTTCTGTCATAAATGAAAGTCAACAGACTGGGTGGAGACTTCAGTTGGTCTGGTATGGATTTTAAAGGGGGTCCTGTGCAAAAAAAACCCCAAAAAATAGTGTGGGTTTCCCTTCAAAGTCCATACCAAACCCTTCATGCCCGGTATGAATTTTAAGGTGGGGGCATGCAAAAAAAAACTGGTTTGGGGTAGTACTAAAATGTTTCCAGTATTGGTACCACCAATAAATGAGCAACTAGAGGTTCACGTTGATGGTGAACTGGCCAAATCTGGTATTTTAGTTCACCCATCCAGAGAGTAGCCTGATTACAGGTCAAACCCAAAGCTCAACCCTAGTGGTCATTTTGATGTGGTGAGCTTCCGTCCAGTGAGTGGTGGGATTGCACCTGGAGTAATGAGTGATACACATCTGTGGATTTATTATTATTTAAGATTGCACACAGATAAATATTTTTTTCATGTTATGTTTATACAGTAAACATATAACTTTTCTTTTTATTGCTTTTACAATGCTGATGTTATAAAATAAATGAGCATGCTGTGACTACAAATCTCCTTCAAAATGTAATTATTTTAAACTAAGATTCTGGAAAACTCTATGGTGTGCTTGAATCATAAAAAGCAGGATGTCTTTTAGTGTTGTTTTAGAGTGTGATGAAATACTGTATGTATTTCTATGTACTTGTTTAACTCCAAAAATTTGCATTCTTGTAAAATGCTTGTGGCTTTTTCAGTACATTCCCAGTTGCCTTCGATTTCCATCTGTTGGTGTAGCTCCTGGGCAAGCTTTCCATCTCTTATTTTTTACTGATTCTCCAAATCAAACAATGCTTACTATATTGACCTTCTTCATTCCATCTGTTTATGCTAGAATTGCCTAAAACACTTCTGTAAACTTTGAAATGTACAAGACTTAAATTTTGTTCTCCACGTTTGGCATGCATGGCTATATAATGACACAGCAAAACTAAAATTACTGTATATCAAGGTTAAAATAAGTACAAAAATTAAGAGATTTAATAAGATTTAATAAGGTAGAGAAAAGATGTACTAAGTACAACCCATGAAATGCGTTGGTTCCCACTTCCAGTAAAGAACCATTTGTTTTTATCATTATGTGGCAATACATGATTTGACCACTAGGAAAAAGAGAGATGGCTGAAAATAAAATGTTTATAAATGAAAAAATTTACAATACCTTTTAGGAACACATTTTAAATCTCAACACCAAGCAATCTCCTTCCCCAGAGTCTCTGTAGTTAGACATTCACAACTGCAAAAAAGAGCTGGAGCCTTGGCTAGTGGGCTGCAGTGATGATCAAACCGAGGAAGGAAAAACTTTAAACCAAAATTGCTCAAGGCTGTAATGTATTGTTGGATCCTGGCAATATACATAAAAAATCACCAGATGGCCCTGCCCTTGCTTATATAACAGATGTCACCGCAAAAAGACTGCAGTCGGCGGGACGCCTCCCACGGAGGCAGAGTTTTTCCGTTTTTTTTTCTCAGGATCGTAGGCGCCAGGATTAAAGATGGAATTACATTTTTTTTTAAATAAAGGAATTGTCAAATACTGTCTGCTTTCATTATTACTTTTTTGACACTTTTTGGTGAATGGGTAGGGGTACAATGTACCCTATACTTATTCACATGGAGGGGCGGGATCTGGATATGGGGGTCCCCTTGTTAAAAGGGACTTCCAGATTATGATAAGCTCCCCACCCACAGACCCTAACAACCACCAGGCAAGGGATGTGGGGATGAGGCCCCAAAGCACCCTCCCCATGTTGAGGGCATGTGGCCTGGTACTGTTCAGGAGGGGGGGCGCTTTCTTGTCCCCTCCCTTTTCCTGTGGCCTGCCAGGCTGCATCCTCGGATAAGGGTCTTGTATGGATTTGGGGGGGCAAATTTTTTTTTTTTTAATTTTGTCGCAGGGTTCCCCTTAAAATCCATACCAGACCTGAAGAGCCTGGTATGGATTTTGGGGGGCCCCCACTCCATTTTTTTTAAATTTTGGCGCAGGGTTTCCCTTAACCACTTCAATACACTGTGTTATATAAACTACACTGCCTGCATTGACTGAATATAGAGTATGCATTGAATATCTAGTCTACGCTAAATGCAGAGTATATATATATATATATATGTATATATTGACTCGGTTAAATTGATGATAGGCAACTCCTATCCTCATATTGATTAGTGGTTCCAAATTAATAATAACTACTGCAGTAGGGAACAGACACAAAAGATACGCTCAGCATCTTTCCAAATACAATGTATCTGTTCTGCTTTATTATGACGCAATTGAAGGTTTTTATGCACATGATTACGTAGGTATCACATTAATATTACAATTGTACGTTTATGGTAACAAGGGGCGTTACATAGGCAGGCTAATTCTAATCAGGACTCAAAAGAATGTAAACATGTACTGAAAACATTATTAGTGCTGTGTGCACAGTGAGGGCAGTGTGCGATAGATGCAAAATACAATACAATTATATACAGAACGTACAAATTTCCATTACAGTCTCCCCTCTTTTGATCAATATTTTGATCACTAACTACACCTGCTATCACCTTTAAACTGGAGCCTTCACACGCTTAGGTGGAGGTTGTCCTGGCCAATGAGGCAAAAAACTCCATTGTGGAGAAAATAATAGCTAAGCAACTTTTTCATTACCAAATGACTTTTCATTGTGAAAAACAAATGATTGATAAGACATATTTACAGAGTACTGGCTGTACACTCCTGTGGCCAGAATGGCCTCCTAGCTGAATTGTTGGCATTCTGACTTATCCGCATATGTAAACACAGACAATTCTACACAAAATGGAAGACGTACAAATGACAAATATGACTTCAACATGGCTGAACTACTTTTCAAATATATATATCACAAGAGGGAAACAAATCAAACACAGATATTTCTTTAATTTAGTCATTTTTGCAGTGTCTGGTGTGGATTCAGGTGACTTTTCCTTCAAGTTTTGCAAATACTGTACATGAAATAGATGCTGTATTGAGTCTCCAAACATTTCTTTATATATAAATGTCTCTTAACAATCCACAAGTCACCTGGCTTTAGTTTTAGATCCTTCCAAACTTTTAGGACCTGGAATTGGGGAGAAAACACATAAATGAGTTTGTAAAAAACCTTAAAAGATCAGCAACATTCTCTGTGAGATCCGAATGGAGGACTTCAGCTGCTGAGACAAAATATAAGCAAGTGAGTAACACACTCCCAAACAAAATCCCATAGGGAGAGAGTCCAATATCCCCTTTAGGGGCTTCATAAAATATAAGAAAACATTCAGGCAAAAGTTTTCTAGTTTCTTATGCCGCGTACACACGGTCGGACTTTCCGGCATACTTGGTCCGGCGGACCAGAGTGTGCCGGACAATCCGCCCGTGTGTGGGCGCCGGCGGACTTTTCCGGCGGACTTCTTCCGAAAAGCCCGCCGGACCTAGATTTGAAGCAAGTTTTAAATCTTTCCGTCGGACTCAGTTTCGGGCGGAAAGTCCGCTCGTGTGTGTGCTGGTCCGACGGAAAGGCCGCTCGTGTGTAGGCTGGTCCGACGGACCAGATACGACGCGAGGGCAGGGTATTGCATCTCGCGCTCGCTGCAATAGGAAAAACAAATTTTCCTATTGCGGCGAGCGCGGGGCATACCAGGCCCTTAGGTCTGGTATGGATTATAAAGGGAAGCCCCTACGCCGAAAAAACGGCATGGGGTCCCCCCTAAAATCCATACCAGACCCCGATCCGAGCACTATAAAACAAGGAGAGAGAGGCGCCTCTGGGTGCAGACGTTTAAAATAATTTATTAAAAAATACAGCAACAGCTGATATTACACTCACATTTTGGAAGAAAAAAGTAGGCAAAAGAATGTCCCAAAGCAATCGAGGGGATCCGTGGGGTCATCTGATCCCGGCTGATGGATGGTAGAGACTCTGGACAGTCTATGGACGCTGGATGTAGACCGGCCGAGCAGCGAAGACAGGCTCCAGAGAGAGGCTTGGATGGCATCCGATCAGGCGAGGGATGATGACGTCACTCTGTATGCGACGCGTTTCCTGAGCTAGCTCGCCGTGAGTGGTGTGACGGCGGCGCTCCTTTATCAAGCTGATTGGCTGGGAGCTGAAGAGGGAGTTAAATAGAGAGCAATGAAGGGGGAAGGGGGCGGAACGGGGGCGGAATAGAGGATGGGCCTGGAATCTGATGTGTAGAAGTGTCAGCAGAGGAGGGAATCGAGGAGAAGGACGATGAGAAGGGATATGTGGTGCTGATGTGGAAAGGAAAGAAACTAATAGGCTACAATAGGAAAGAAGGGGAAGGGGGACAATGTGAAAGAGAACAGGAAAAATTATATCATATCACGATATACACAAATGTAAGGAATGGAATGGATGGAGGCAGAGGGCTGTGGCACAATTGTGAGGGAAGAACTGGAACTGAAAAATACACATGTGCATAAACATATATACATATACACACAAGCGATTATATACATATATATACATATACAAAAAGGTCAATTATATACATGTATATACATATACAAATGAATGGTGACCACATGTGTCACCCATTAGGCATAAAACAGGTGTGTGGGCAAGCACATGTGTGCGCACATATATGTGCGCAACCACAATGTGATATGTGTAGAAATAAAGAATAATAAAAATTAAAAAATAATTAATAATAATATAATAAAAAATAATAATAAAAAAAAAAAAAAAATAATGATAATCGCTACATGGAATGGGTAACATGTGAGGGTGTGTATGTGTAATACATGTATGCAATATTGTGCATCCATATATAGTGTTGGTATTGATATATACATATGCGTATGTATATATGTGGGGAGGGGGAAAGGGAGAGGGAGATAGATGGGAAAAAGAAAAGGGGAGGGGGGAGGGGAGGAGGGAAGAAGGGAAGGAAGGGGGGGCGGGGACGGATATGGGGGGCGGGGAAAGGGGAGGGGCTAGAGAACCTAACATGTTATGACGTACAGAATCTGAATAAGAATGGGTAGCATATCCACATATGATAATATATACATATATACATTACACAATGCAAAAAAATAATAATAAGATAAAATTCAAATCCATAAAACTATAAGTGAAGAAGTATGAAAATGAGATGAGGAAGATGAATAAACTTAAGAGTATGGGTATCATATTAGTTTATATTCATGTCTGCCTTACAAGATGGTGGAGGTTTCGATGCATTCATTAATTCCCCCGGGCGAAAGGACATCTAGACGGTAGATCCAATAGGTCTCTCTAGCACACAATTTTTTGAACCTTTCGGCTGGTGGGAGAGACCTAGGGATCTGTTCTATAACCCAAACTGAGAGTCCAAGGGTGGAGCCCTTATGCACTGCAGCAAAATGTTTTGGTACACTGTGGGGGTCTGTACCACCCTCAAAAAATTGTGTGCTAGAGAGACCTATTGGATCTACCGTCTAGATGTCCTTTCGCCCGGGGGAATTAATGAATGCATCGAAACCTCCACCATCTTGTAAGGCAGACATGAATATAAACTAATATGATACCCATACTCTTAAGTTTATTCATCTTCCTCATCTCATTTTCATACTTCTTCACTTATAGTTTTATGGATTTGAATTTTATCTTATTATTATTTTTTTGCATTGTGTAATGTATATATGTATATATTATCATATGTGGATATGCTACCCATTCTTATTCAGATTCTGTACGTCATAACATGTTAGGTTCTCTAGCCCCTCCCCTTTCCCCGCCCCCCATATCCGTCCCCGCCCCCCCTTCCTTCCCTTCTTCCCTCCTCCCCTCCCCCCTCCCCTTTTCTTTTTCCCATCTATCTCCCACGCCCCCTAAAACGTCACAGTCCCAGCATGCCCAGGGACTGTGACATCATATGGGGGCGGGGTCTCCGCCTATATAAGTCACAACGCAGCCCTCGGAGACCAGTCCAGCCGGAGAGAGCGTCGTGTCAACATCTGGGGGAAGAGAAGAAGCCCAGCAGCTCAGAAGTCCGGACCTCTGCTGGCAAGAGAGCTACCTGAACACAGCAGAGGAGCCGGCCGAAGAACTGGAACACGCGGAGAAGAACCAACCGGACGCCGGGAGAAGATGAAGCGGAGGGACCCCCGAAGCCGGAAGAAGACCCCCGAAGCCGGAGGAAGATCCCCACCCCCGGAGCTGTTTAATAAAATATTTTAAAAACCTGTGTAGTGTGTTTTATTACTTACAATTTTTCCCTAGGTGAAGGGGTAGGGGGACCATGTACCCCATACTCATTCACATAGGGTGGGGGGCCGGGATCTGGGGGCCCCCTTATTAAAGGGGGCTCCCAGATTCCGATAAGCCCCCCGCCCGCAGACCCCGACAACCAACGGCCAGGGTTGTCGGGAAGAGGCCCTTGTCCTCATCAACATGGGGACAAGGTGCTTTGAGGTGGGGGGGGGCCCGCAGGGCGCCCCCCTCCCCCAAAGCACCCACCCCCCCCATGTTGAGGGCATGCGGCCTGGTACGGTTCAGGAGGGGGGGGCGCTCGCTCGTCCCCACCCCCTTTCCTGACCGGCCAGGCTGCGTGCTCGGATCGGGGTCTGGTATGGATTTTAGGGGGGACCCCACGCCGTTTTTTCGGCGTAGGGGCTTCCCTTTATAATCCATACCAGACCTAAGGGCCTGGTATGCCCCGCAACGGGGCTCGCAAGGTGTCAATCTCGCCGATAAAAGCGGCAAGATTGACATCCTTTGCTAGTCCCGTCGCACCTGAGTCACGTTCAAAATGAACGGACTTGGCCGTGTGTGGGCAAGTCCGTTCATTCTGAAAGTCCGCCGGAACTCCGGCGAAAGTCCGTCGGAAAGACGGGCGGACTTAGCCCGCCGGAAAGTCCCGGCGTGTGTGGGCAAGTCCGTCCGTTTTAAAGTTCGGCGCACCTGGCGGACAAAGTCCGTCGGAAAGTGTGTCGGACCAAGTATGCCGGAAAGTCCGACCGTGTGTACGCGGCATAACTCTACTTTTTCCGCTACATTGTAGACAGTAGGGGGGTGTAAAAATAAAACCTCAAAACTTCTAGTAAGGACTCTGCTATAAAAATGCTTTCCTCTGTTACTCTCTGTACTTTCTGCACTCTATATTTACAAACTACTTCTGATAACACTTTTTACTGTGGCCTTTGCAGTAGCATTTGCCACTGGACATCTAAAAAACATGTCCATACAGACAAAATGCATACTCTTAAGATCCTAACTTGGGCATCTGGATATATCTTTTTGTAATCTCTGGAAGGGATGTTCAGCTTTTGGTAACACCTTTGGTAACAGGTAAAACAAGAAGTGGTATGTTATAAAAACAACTGTGGTGAACCCTGGCTCTATCTCACGCTCATTTACTAAGGCAGCCATAACTGCTTGTGACTGATGACACGGTCCATGTGTCAAGCTGGAGGGAAAAGAGTGGCTGACAGACATAAATTATCACCTTTTCCAAAGTCCTGTTTCATAAGAAGTTGCCCCCTGCGGACCACTTGTTCTTCTCGTTCTGGGGTCCTTAAAGTTGAATTAGTAATCCCAGCTATACTGGGCCAGAACTAGGGTGGAATCTGTGAGTTGCACAGACCCATCAAGTGTCCGGGGCTGTAAATGCAGCATCCTTAGTTACCTGGTCTGCTTCCATGTGTGAAAGTTAATATGGCTACCTCAGTAAGAACCTGAAAGGCTGAAAACAGCCGATCAAATTAACTTGGCATGCTTTATTGGTTTACCTGCCGAAGTAAAAACAAACTTCTGGCCCTTCAAATGGAACCAAAAGCTCTCGATATCTCGACTATCTATATAAATATATACACTCTTTTTATAGCTCACAGGCTTGGCTAAAACATGGAGCTCTGCTTCTTGAGCTGGGGAAAAATGATCCAATGACTTTGAATACAGAGTATCCTTCTGGGTGATAAACTGCATACTCAAATCTACAAAAAATGTAATATCTAGGTCTTCAGGGAGTGTGTCCTGCACTGGGCTCACAGCAGCGGATTCCTACACCATCAATTTTAACACATGTGTCTTCCTTTCTTTTGAATAAATGTACACATTTTTCATTGTTAGATTTGTACACAAACAAACTCATATTTTAAACCTTTCATTAGACAAACATTTAGCTGTATATTTGCTGCACAGAATGTCGGACCATTAAAAATTACATGTTTGACCAAAATAATATCCAACTTTGTCTAATAGCACGTTTGCATAAAAGCTGCAGCTCTGATATATTGGGGTGAACCCTTCATTACTAGGTCCAGCTTGCATAAATATATTACAATGGCTTGTTTTCTATCATGCTGTTTGTGTAAGAACTCCAGTTTCATGTTTCAAAAAACAACTTCTTCCTGGCAATATTATAACAAATGATAACAATACCCTGCGGTCATGGAGAGATGTCCATAAATCCAAAATATTCTTCTGCTTATATACCACGGCACTTACAAGGAAAAGGGGCACATCATTTCACAAATCCACACATTCTGCTTTGGATTTCAAAAATAAAAAGAAAAGGATCAACAATCTGTATGATGGACCAGAAAGTATCAAAAACTATAAAACAACTGGCTGCAGGTGGCATCTATCCTAACAGGGTGTGTGGATTTGATGTGATGGGTCTGTTATATTTAAATTTTATTTATTATTACTCTCACATCATGGACCGCACATCAAGTTATTATCAAGAACCTTGACATTTCATTTTTGTAGAAAAACTTCTTATGTATTCCATCCATCTTGGCTTTGTTAAATATTATGGCAGCTGCATTCCAAATAACAACCTCATCTTAATCATTTTTTCTCTCAATAAGGGCTTATTGTATAAATGTAAAATTACAAAAATTGTTATCTTAATCTAAACTAATCCCATTTTTACAAATTTCCCCAATAACTTGGATTTAATTTCCAACCAAAGGTTGTCTAAACCAGTTTCAATATATCTATATTATTAATAAAATTGTTAAACTCATATTAGAAATGAATACTCATTATTACTTAATTTTACTTAATTTCCCTTTTTTAAATGCACTGTTTCCACTTTCAAAGGATATTCAATTTGTGTAATACACGGTTAAATGTAACCTTCATTTTACCATGTCTGGAAAATTTTCAAAAAATAATTGTGATCACATTGTTTACCATTAGATTCGTTAACCCGGCACATGTTTTGTCTAAAAAACTGGAATTGGCATGGTGTCCTTCCAGCTTATCACTGACCTCTTATCTCAGCCACATTTCTTTCATGAGAGCGCAAAGGAGGGGGTCACATCTGCGTACATGACACACACAAGGGATAGAACTAAAGGTCCCAGCATTCGCACACACACACATACACCAATATCTCTCTAAAATCGCTTACATTTTCCCATTTGTGCACAACACATGCATATCATTCTCTCACTTTCTTTTAACTCTTTAATATTTCCCTGCATAAATTCTGCATTCCTTATTTTGTTCAGATATCTTTTATATCTAGCTTCTATGATCAGACAGGCAGCCAGAGTGCTCATCCCATCTTCCCTCTCTGACAACATATAAAGTATTCTGTTTTAACTCTCGTTTCTCTGTTTTAACTTTACTAGTTATAGTGCCTGACCCCAAATTCATCCCACAACTTAACATGAAAATGTCCCTTTCTGTCTAGTGTTAATGTCACCCTTGATCCATCCTGCTCACATAGATAGCTGTTTACTCTGCATGATTCTTAGTCCCTGTGGACCTTGGTAACCCAGTTACTCATTGTGGATCCCTGTCCACTTTAACCATTAATCTAGGGGCTCAGTATAGGCGGAACCGCACCTTTGGTTCATATATAGCGCTCCTCTTGCGCTGGGCATTTTTGAGGGTCTCTTACCCTTAATTCCCTTACTTAATTCAATGCCCATAATGACTGGCCAGTCTTCTCTCTTCTCTACGTGTGCCTATACCCTCTTGCCTCTAAACTACTTTATCTAGCAGATTTACTACATATACCTGTGAACAGCACTATTCTTCCCTTTCTTATCTATAACACTCCAATGGACAATAGACAGGGATAACATAACATATAACCACCAATCAATACAGTTCGATTAAGGGGAGTAAAATAGGTACCCTTTGTCCCGAAAATGCCTTACCGATCAAGGAAGTCTGATAACTCAAATGTAAGCAAAAGGCTTACCTCAGCCGTCTGATTATCAGAAATTCCCGGATCGTCTCAAGCTCCTCGTTTCGGATACTCAGGGTCACCTGGAATCCCCTCCTAAGGCAAAGCTCGCCATGCTGACTTGGTTAAATTGATGATAGGCAACTCCTATCCTCATATTGATTAGTGGTTCCAAATTAATAATAACTACTGCAGTAGGGAACAGACACAAAAGATACGCTCAGCATCTTTCCAAATAACTGTTCTGCTTTATTATGACGCAATTGAAGGTTTTTATGCACATGATTACGTAGGTATCACATTAATATTACAATTGTACGTTTATGGTAACAAGGGGCGTTACATAGGCAGGCTAATTCTAATCAGGACTCAAAAGAATGTAAACATGTACTGAAAACATTATTAGTGCTGTGTGCACAGTGAGGGCAGTGTGCGATACATACAAAATACAATACATTTATATACAGAACGTACAAATTTCCATTACAATATATATATGTATATGTATATATATATATATATATATATATATATATACTAAACTGTATGTGTATATATATATATATATATATATATATATATATATATATATATATATATATATATATATATATATATATATATATATCAAATACACTGCCACTAACTAACTTGCCTGCCTAATCTAGCTTAATCTATCTCCGTCCACACACTATACACGACCGCTAAATAAGCAGCCTTATATAGTGTGGGTCGTAGACTTAGTCCCCCTGAGCCATTATTGGCCAAAGGCACCTTGCCTTTGGCCAATTATGGTCCTCTCAGCAGAGCGCGCTGTGATTGGCCAAAGAATGCAGGTCAGGTGCATGCTTTGGCCAATCATCATACAGGATGGCACTTGCAGTGCATTATGGGGCGTTCTGCACCACTTGATTTTTCCTGCAAATGCCCCATAATATTCGCTGTTCAGCGAACAGGCTAACACCTGATGTTCAAGTCAAAATTACGTTCGATTTGAACATCGAGCTCATCCCTACTCTAGATCTATCCAGTGTTCCAGAGGTTACCAAAGACCTTTCTAGCTGGAAGCCAGTACTTCCAAGCTGTGGATGATTAAGGAGGTAACAGCTCTGCTTCACCTGTCTTAGCCTTTGTCTGATTTTCAGAGCTCCTATTTAAGTATATTTTGGATTAAAAATAAAAAAACTGCGCTGATGGAAAAAATATGTATGTATATAAAAGCTGCGGTTATAAGTGAGGCACACCAAAACAGAATATAGAAAATAGAAAACCGCGCTATAGATCTATAGATCCTATATGAAAAGTCCAGCAATCACAAATCCCAAATGGAAAACGTGAAAATCTTTAAAATTCAAGTCCTGTAAGTGAGTAATCAGGTGAACACATATGGAAGGTTGTACGCTTACCAGAAGTAAGCCAAAATATAGCGAGTGGCTTAAAACCCAGCCGAGGCCTCTGGAAATCAATCACAAATGGAATTGAGTCAAGCTCCAACCGTGGGGGCAGATCCGTCAAGGATTATCCAAATATATGAGAAAAAAAACATGGCATAATACTGATAGCGCAACAAAAAAATAAATAAAAAAAGAAAAAAGGAAACCAGCACACCACCAAACAGAAAATCATACGCAATCATAAACCTCATCCAGTGCCACAACACAGATCGGATAGGTAAGTGAGTGCCATACAATCATGCAGTGAGTGAAAAAATAACTAAATATGTGTAGGTAGAGCCTTACAAATAATCTGCTTACCAGATACTTCAAGGCTAGTAAACATATAACCAACACCAAGTAAACGATATAGAAAAGAATCCCTCTGGGTGCAGCAAGTGACTTATAGAATCTGCTTACCAGATATCTAATAGGAATAGGCAGGTTCAATGGGCTAAAATCCACACACCATGGGAAGTGATACAAGGTATGAAGTTCCGCATGCCAGGTGAAAGTTCTGCTTACCAGATGTCAGATATAAGCAGGCAGATTGACTCAAAACAGAGCAAGGTCCCGGCAGGAAGAGCGTGGATACGTCCTGGTAATCCTGACTTGCGCTCGGCAATGCGGAATCTTTTCTCATCCCCAGTATATAGCAGTCTTGTGACTTTTATCAGTGTCTGGATAAAGCTTGTAGGAGGAGTTTTCAATCTGCTCTGACTGTCCTATGAGGCTGCAGGACACCAATCACATTGTGTTTGAGCAGTTTCTCCTGAGCTTATAATTCTCCAACGTCTTCCCCACCGGGTCCCGACAGGGGTCCCTGGCCGTCCACCACGTCAGCAGGGGAAAGAAGGGTTTACTCGTCCATGTGTGTCTTACAAGGAGTCACACCAAGTGGATATTTCCCAAAACTGGGGAGGAGCGTGGGGGCAAGCGAGCGACACCTGTCTCCAGAGTATAGGTCAGTTGGTCAGTCTGATGAAACAGTAGGAACTAACTTTAGTTTCTACTGTTTCATCAGACTGACCAACTGACCTATACTCTGGAGACAGGTGTCGCTCGCTTGCCCCCACGCTCTTCCCCAGTTTTGGGAAATATCCACTTGGTGTGACTCCTTGTAAGACACACATGGACGAGTAAACCCTTCTTTCCCCTGCTGACGTGGTGGACGGCCAGGGACCCCTGTCGGGACCCGGTGGGGAAGACGTCGGAGAATTATAAGCTCAGGAGAAACTGCTCAAACACAATGTGATTGGTGTCCTGCAGCCTCATAGGACAGTCAGAGCAGATTGAAAACTCCTCCTACAAGCTTTATCCAGACACTGATAAAAGTCACAAGACTGCTATATACTGGGGATGAGAAAAGATTCCGCATTGCCGAGCGCAAGTCAGGATTAACAGGACGTATCCACGCCCTTCCTGCCGGGACCTTGCTCTGTTTTGAGTCAATCTGCCTGCTTATATCTGACATCTGGTAAGCAGAACTTTCACCTGGCATGCGGAACTTCATACCTTGTATCACTTCCCATGGTGTGTGGATTTTAGCCCATTGAACCTGCCTATTCCTATTAGATATCTGGTAAGCAGATTCTATAAGTCACTTGTTGCACCCAGAGGGATTCTTTTCCATATCGTTTACTTGGTGTTGGTTATATGTTTACTAGCCTTGAAGTATCTGGTAAGCAGATTATTTGTAAGGCTCTACCTACACATATTTAGTGATTTTTTTCACTCACTGCATGATTGCATGGCACTCACTTACCTATCCGATCTGTGTTGTGGCACTGGATGGGGTTTATGATTACGTATGATTTTCTGTTTGGTGGTGTGCTGGTTTCCTTCTTTCCTTTTTTATTTATTTTTTTGTTGCGCTATCAGTATTATGCTATGTTTTTTTCTCATATATTTGGATAATCCTTGACGGATCTGCCCCCATGGTTGGAGCTTGACTCAATTCCATTTGTGATTGATTTCCAGAGGCCTCGGCTGGGTTTTAAGCCACTCGCTATATTTTGGCTTACTTCTGGTAAGCGTACAACCTTCCATATGTGTTCACCTGATTACTCACTTACAGGACTTGAATTTTAAAGATTTTCACGTTTTCCATTTGGGATTTGTGATTGCTGGACTTTTCATATAGGATCTATAGATCTATAGCGCGGTTTTCTATTTCCTATATTAAGTATATTTGGGTATGTCGGCTTCATTGGCTTTGCACTTATAGGAAGATTAATAATTTGTCTACAGCCATGGATGTGAGGCAGCAAACAGATCCCTCCATATTTTCTACCTGCAATGAAGATTGCCAGAGTAAGATTGCACAAGCCTTTACTAGGGATTAGGGATGAGCCGAACACCCCCCTGTTCGGTTCGCACCAGAACATGCGAACAGGAAAAAAGTTCGCTCGAACACGCGAACACCGTTAAAGTCTATGGGACACGAACATGAATAATCAAAAGTGCTAATTTTAAAGGCTTATATGCAAGTTATTGTCATAAAAAGTGTTTGGGGACCTGGGTCCTGCCCCAGGGGACATGGATCAATGCAAAAAAAAGTTTTAAAAACGGCCGTTTTTTCAGGAGCAGTGATTTTAATAATGCTTAAAGTCAAACAATAAAAGTGTAATATCCCTTTAAATTTCGTACCTGGGGGGTGTCTATAGTATGCCTGTAAAGGGGCGCATGTTTCCCGTGTTTAGAACAGTCTGACAGCAAAATGACATTTTGAAGGAAAAAACTCATTTAAAACTACCCGCGGCTATTGCATTGCCGTCAATACACATAGAAGTTCATTGATAAAAACGGCATGGGAATTCCCCACAGGGAAACCCCGAACCAAAATTAAAAAAAAAAAAAAAATGAAGTGGGAGTCCCCCTAAATTCCATACCAGGCCCTTCAGGTCTGGCATGGATATTAAGGGGAACCCCGGCCAAAATTAAAAAAAAAAAATGACGTGGGGTTCCCCCTAAATTCCATACCAGACCCTTCAGGTCTGGTATGGATTTTAAGGGGAACCCCGCGCCAAAAAAAAAACAAAAAACTGCATGGGGTTCCCCCAAAAATCCATACCAGACCCTTATCCGAGCACGCAACCTGGCAGGCCGCAGGAAAAGAGGGGGGGACGAGAGTGCGCCCCCCCTCCTGAACCGTACCAGGCCACATGCCCTCAACATTGGGAGGGTGCTTTGGGGTAGCCCCCCAAAACACCTTGTCCCCATGTTGATGAGGACAAGGGCCTCATCCCCACAACCATGGCCGGTGGTTGTGGGGGTCTGCGGGCGGGGGGCTTATCGGAATCTGGAAGCCCCCTTTAACAAGGGGACCCCCAGATCCCGGCCCCCCCCTGTGTGAAATGGTAAGGGGGTACTTACCCCTACCATTTCACTAAAAAAGTGTCAAAATAGTTAAAAATGACCAGAACATGCGAACAGGAAAAAAGTTCGCTCGAACACGCGAACACCGTTAAAGTCTATGGGACACGAACATGAATAATCAAAAGTGCTAATTTTAAAGGCTTATATGCAAGTTATTGTCATAAAAAGTGTTTGGGGACCTGGGTCCTGCCCCAGGGGACATGGATCAATGCAAAAAAAAGTTTTAAAAACGGCCGTTTTTTCAGGAGCAGTGATTTTAATAATGCTTAAAGTCAAACAATAAAAGTGTAATATCCCTTTAAATTTCGTACCTGGGGGGTGTCTATAGTATGCCTGTAAAGGGGCGCATGTTTCCCGTGTTTAGAACAGTCTGACAGCAAAATGACATTTTGAAGGAAAAAACTCATTTAAAACTACCCGCGGCTATTGCATTGTCGTCAATACACATAGAAGTTCATTGATAAAAACGGCATGGGAATTCCCCACAGGGAAACCCCGAACCAAAATTTAAAAAAAAAAAAAATGAAGTGGGAGTCCCCCTAAATTCCATACCAGGCCCTTCAGGTCTGGCATGGATATTAAGGGGAACCCCGGCCAAAATTAAAAAAAAAAAATGACGTGGGGTTCCCCCTAAATTCCATACCAGACCCTTCAGGTCTGGTATGGATTTTAAGGGGAACCCCGCGCCAAAAAAAAAAAAAAAACTGCATGGGGTTCCCCCAAAAATCCATACCAGACCCTTATCCGAGCACGCAACCTGGCAGGCCGCAGGAAAAGAGGGGGGGACGAGAGTGCGCCCCCCCTCCTGAACCGTACCAGGCCACATGCCCTCAACATTGGGAGGGTGCTTTGGGGTAGCCCCCCAAAACACCTTGTCCCCATGTTGATGAGGACAAGGGCCTCATCCCCACAACCATGGCCGGTGGTTGTGGGGGTCTGCGGGCGGGGGGCTTATCGGAATCTGGAAGCCCCCTTTAACAAGGGGACCCCCAGATCCCGGCCCCCCCCCTGTGTGAAATGGTAAGGGGGTACTTACCCCTACCATTTCACTAAAAAAGTGCCAAAATAGTTAAAAATGACCCCCGTTATTTAAGAACCGTCAGATGAGGAGACGCCGTCACACAGCGGGAGCCTCCCTCCATGCATGGATGCGGAGCGGCCCGGAGAAGAAAATTAAGAAGAGAAACAGAGAAGAAGAGAAGAAGGAAGAAGAGAAGAGGATGAAGAAGAAGATGAAGAGAAGAGCGGGAGCCTCCCCCCCAATGCCATGGGTGCGGAGCGGCCCGAGGAGAAGAAGATAGAAGACGCCACAGAGGAGATGCTGGACGAGAACGCCGGAGGAAGAACCAGAAGAGCCAGAAGAACCAGAAGAAGATGAAGGAAGAAAGAAGAAGCATTTAAATAAAGGAATTGTCAAAAACTGTCTCTTGTCATTTTTAACTATTTTGACACTTTTTTAGTGAAATGGTAGGGGTAAGTACCCCCTTACCATTTCACACAGGGGGGGGGCTGGGATCTGGGGGTCCCCTTGTTAAAGGGGGCTTCCAGATTCCGATAAGCCCCCCGCCCGCAGACCCCCACAACCACCGGCCACGGTTGTGGGGATGAGGCCCTTGTCCTCATCAACATGGGGACAAGGTGTTTTGGGGGGCTACCCCAAAGCACCCTCCCAATGTTGAGGGCATGTGGCCTGGTACGGTTCAGGAGGGGGGGGCCGCACTCTCGTCCCCCCCTCTTTTCCTGCGGCCTGCCAGGTTGCGTGCTCGGATAAGGGTCTGGTATGGATTTTTGGGGGAACCCCACGCCGATTTTTTTTTTTTTTTTGGCGCGGGGTTCCCCTTAAAATCCATACCAGACCTGAAGGGTCTGGTATGGAATTTAGGGGGAACCCCACGTCATTTTTTTTTTTAAATTTTGGCCGGGGTTCCCCTTAATATCCATACCAGACATGAAGGGCCTGGTATGGAATTTAGGGGGACTCCCACGTCATTTTTTTTTTTTTAATTTTGGTTCGGGGTTTCCCTGTGGGGAATTCCCATGCCGTTTTTATCAATGAACTTCTATGTATATTGACGGCAATGCAATAGCCGCGGGTAGTTTTAAATGAGTTTTTTCCTTCAAAATGTCATTTTGCTGTCAGGCTGTTCTAAACACGGGAAACATGCGCCCCTTTACAGGCATACTATAGACACCCCCCAGGTACGAAATTTAAAGGGATATTACACTTTTATTGTTTGATTTTAAGCATTATTAAAATCACTGCTCCTGAAAAAACGACCGTTTTTAAAACTTTTTTTTGCATTGATCCATGTCCCCTGGGGCAGGACCCAGGTCCCCAAACACTTTTTATGACAATAACTTGCATATAAGCCTTTAAAATTAGCACTTTTGATTTCTCCCATAGACTTTTAAAGGGTGTTCCGCGGCATTCGAATTTGCCGCGAACACCCCAAATTGTTCGGTGTTCGGCGAACTTGCGAACAGCCAATGTTCGAGTCGAACATGAGTTTGACTCGAACTCGAAGCTCATCCCTACTAGGGATGTACCATTCCTTTGGACACTGCTTGTAATGTGGAATATAAAAAGCAGTTGTACGCCATGAAACAGGAGCTTTGGATTTGATGGGATCTGGCTGGTTTGAGACGATATGTGGATGAAAACAACATCCCACAAGTCCTGAGATTTAAACCATTCATTTAGAAACTTTTGTCAAGGACTTGAATGATATTTTGTCCAAATGTTCACTTGAATTAATGAAGATAATCATTTCACAGGAGGAAATATCTTTAGAAGGGGCTGTTTTGTAGGTTAATACTTATAGAGCATCTTTTGATAAGTGCATACATGTGCCAATGTTTGAGGATTTGGACAAACAATTGCTGGACTTTGTGAATAACCTTAAACAAAAGGATTCACAGGAGATATTCTGAGACCAAGACTCGTTTGAGAGTCAATTTTGGAAAATAAAAATAAAAAGTACAAATGTAAAGGGGGCTCTTCAAGAGAGTCAGTTTCAGTTCAGATCTTTTGTTCCCACTTTTCATTTCAATGTTTTCTTCACTCTTTTGGATGTTAATACATTCAAAAATGTATTATTGTCAGGAACGGTGCCACTGTCCGCTGTCCAGCCTGATGTGCCACTAGGGATGAGCTTCGTGTTCGAGTCGAACCCATGTTCGACTCGAACATCGGCTGTTCGGTCGTTCGCCGAATTGCGAACGATATGGGCCGTTCGCGCCAAATTCGTGTGGCGCGTCACGGCCCATAATTCACTGCGGCATCGCAGTGCATTGCTTGCTGATGATTGGCCAAGCATGCACTATGACCCGCATGCTTGGCCAATCACAGCGCCGCCTGAACAGAGAGCCCTAATTGGCCAAAGCCAAGGAGGCTTTGGCCAATTATGGCTCAGGGGATTTAGTACACGCCCCACACTATATAAGGCCGCCTGCACGGCGGCCCTGTGTAGTGTGTGTTCCGGCGTTGAAAGAGATAGACAGAGAGAGAGACAGTGTCATTTGATTTGAGTTAGATAGATTAGGCAGAACAGTCAGTCAGTTAGCTGCACTTACAGTGTATTGTGTATATATATGCATCCCAGATGTTGCATATATATATATATACACTGTATTCAGTTTAGCTAGATCCGTTCCTGTTATCTTCTAGACTATTTACATTTAGTGCAGTGCGTCCTGCTCACAGTGTTCAGCTAGATCCGTTCCTGTTATCTTCCTACTGACAGGCAGGCTTGTCTTGTTACAGTATTAACAGCTACCTAAAGAAAATTACTGGTGTTCTTTTGATCCTATTAGTACCACGGTCAGGCAGCTAGACTATTTACATTTAGTACAGTGCGTCCTGCTCACAGTGTTCAGCTAGATCCGTTCCTGTTATCTTCTAGACTATTTACATTTAGTGCAGTGCGTCCTGCTCACAGTGTTCAGCTAGATCCGTTCCTGTTATCTTCCTACTGACAGGCAGGCTTGTCTTGTTACAGTATTAACAGCTACCTAAAGAAAATTACTGGTGTTCTTTTGATCCTATTAGTACCACGGTCAGGCAGCTAGACTATTTACATTTAGTACAGTGCGTCCTGCTCACAGTGTTCAGCTAGATCCGTTCCTGTTATCTTCCTACTGACAGGCAGGCTTGTCTTGTTACAGTATTAACAGCTACCTAAAGAAAATTACTGGTGTTCTTTTGATCCTATTAGTACCACAGTCAGGCAGCTAGACTATTTACATTTAGTACAGTGCGTCCTGCTCACAGTGTTCAGCTAGATCCGTTCCTGTTATCTTCCTACTGACAGGCAGGCTTGTCTTGTTACAGTATTAACAGCTACCTAAAGAAAATTACTGGTGTTCTTTTGATCCTATTAGTACCACGGTCAGGCAGCTAGACTATTTACATTTAGTACAGTGCGTCCTGCTCACAGTGTTCAGCTAGATCCGTTCCTGTTATCTTCCTACTGACAGGCAGGCTTGTCTTGTTACAGTATATAAAGCTACCTGAAGAAAATTACTGGTGTTCTTTTGATCCTATTAGTAACACGGTCAGGCAGCTAGACTATTTACATTTAGTACAGTGCGTCCTGCTCACAGTGTTCAGCTAGATCCATTCCTGTTATCTTCTAGACTATTTACATTTAGTGCAGTGCGTCTTGCTCACAGTGTTCAGCTAGATCCGTTCCTGTTATCTTCCTACTGACAGGCAGGCTTGTCTTGTTACAGTATTAACAGCTACCTAAAGAAAATTACTGGTGTTCTTTTGATCCTATTAGTACCACGGTCAGGCAGCTAGACTATTTACATTTAGTACAGTGCGTCCTGCTCACAGTGTTCAGCTAGATCCGTTCCTGTTATCTTCTAGACTATTTACATTTAGTGCAGTGCGTCCTGCTCACAGTGTTCAGCTAGATCCGTTCCTGTTATCTTCCTACTGACAGGCAGGCTTGTCTTGTTACAGTATTAACAGCTACCTAAAGAAAATTACTGGTGTTCTTTTGATCCTATTAGTACCACGGTCAGGCAGCTAGACTATTTACATTTAGTACAGTGCGTCCTGCTCACAGTGTTCAGCTAGATCCGTTCCTGTTATCTTCCTACTGACAGGCAGGCTTGTCTTGTTACAGTATTAACAGCTACCTAAAGAAAATTACTGGTGTTCTTTTGATCCTATTAGTACCACAGTCAGGCAGCTAGACTATTTACATTTAGTACAGTGCGTCCTGCTCACAGTGTTCAGCTAAACCTACAAGTTAGTGGGGTGCGTCCACCTCACAGTGTTCAGCTAAAGCTACCTGTAGAAGGTTGGTGGTGTTCTCATACTACAGGCAAGCAGTTTATTTTGCTAGCTGCAGTATCAGTACATATATATATATATATATATATATATATATATATATATATATATATAGATATATATATATCCCAGCTTAGTGCAGCTACAGGCCATTAGTATGTCTGGCAGGCCAAGAAGGAGAGGCAGACAGTCACAAGCCAATAAGAGAGGGCAAGCAGGCTCTGTGTCTAGTGCTGGTTGTGGAGACGGTGCATCCTCATCAGCACGTGGCCATGGGACACGCTTGGCCTTTTTTTCGGCAGCTGGCCGTGTTGAGCCGCAACATGCGGAAGACTTGGTCGAGTGGATGACCAAGCCGTCCTCATCCTCCTCATCCTCTCTCACCCATGCCCAGGGTGCTTTGTCTGGCAAAGCAGCGGCCTCTTCCCTCGGCTCAATGTCATCAGTGACTCCTTCCCTAGCTCCACCATGTCCTCCTGGGGAGTCCCTCGAACTGTTTGACCACAGTGTTGGGTACATGCTCCAGGAGGATGCCCAGCGTTTGGAAGGCTCTGATGATGATACTGAGCTTGATAATGGCAGTAACATGAGCACGGACAGAGGGGGTGCCCAAGAAGGACAGCAATCTGGCAGTCATGCTCCCCCTGCTGCAGCATACTGCCAGGTTTGCTCCAGTGATGAGGAGGGAGGGGATGATGAGGTCACTGACTCAACGTGGGTGCCTGATAGGAGAGAGGAGGAGGAGGAGGAGGAGGAGGCGGCACATCACCAACGAGGCAGGATGCCCTCCAGGGGCCAGCCTAAGGGCAGCACATTGACTGCATCACACCCCAAAGCTCCACATGTGCAGGGCGCTGCAGTCTATGCGCGTTATTCAAAAAGTTCTTTGGTGTGGGCTTTTTTTGAGACGAGTGCATCAGATCGCACCGCTGCTATTTGCAACATATGTCTCAAGCGTATCTCACGTGGCCAAAACATCTCCCGCTTGAGTACCACATGCTTGACCAGACATATGTTGACCTGCCATGCAGTCCGTTGGCAAGCGTATCTAAAAGACCCACACCAAAGAACAAAGAGGATCTCTCCTTGCTCCTCATCAGCTGAGATTTCCAACCCCACTAGACCTCCAGTCCTCTCTGAGACCTGCAGTGAGAGGAATGAAGGTGTAGAATTAGGTGTGTCACAGCCAAGTACTTGTGGGCAATCTGCTTTTGGTACACCGACGTCAGATTGTACCAGGCAAATTTCCCTGCCCCAGCTGCTGCACCGCCGAAAGAAGTTTGCTCCCAGCCATCCACATGCCCAGCGGTTGAATGCTAGCTTGGCAAAATTGCTAGCACTTCAACTGCTGCCTTTTCAGTTGGTAGACTCTGCCCCCTTCCGTGAGTTTGTGGAATGTGCGGTTCCTCAGTGGCAGGTACCCAAACGCCACTTTTTCTCACGGAAGGCGATTCCGGCTCTCTACCGGCATGTGGAAGGCAATGTCCATGCCTCGCTGGACAGGGCGGTCAGCGGTAAGGTGCATATTACCGCTGACTCATGGTCCAGCAGGCATGGACAGGGACGTTACCTAAGTTTCACGGCGCATTGGGTGACTCTGCTGGCAGCTGGGAAGGATGCAGGACAAGGTGCAGTAGTGTTGGAGGTTGTTCCGCCACCACGCCTCCAAAATGCTAATGATTGTGACACACCTCTCTCCTCCACCCCCTCCTCTTCTTCTTCCTCCATGGCCTCTTCCTCGGAACCAGCGGTGCTCCGTAGTCGTTCAAGGGGCTACGCAAGTACGCAGGCCAAAAGATGCCATGCGGTGCTTGAGCTGGTGTGCTTGGGGGACAGGAGCCACACTGGGGCAGAGGTTCTGTCAGCTCTGCAGGGGCAGGTTCAGAGGTGGTTGACGCCACGCCAACTTAAGGCAGGAATGGTGGTTTGCGACAATGGCACCAACCTCCTCTCTGCCCTCCGACAGGGACAAATGACCCATGTGCCCTGTTTGGCTCACGTCCTTAACTTGGTGGTGCAGCGGTTCTTGGGCAGGTACCCGGGCTTACAGGATGTCCTGAGGCAGGCCAGGAAAGTCTGTGTGCATTTCCGCCGGTCATATAATGCCAGTGCTCGGCTGACGGACCTCCAAAAGGAGTTTAACCTGCCCAAGAACCGCCTAATCTGTGACATGCCCACCAGGTGGAACTCAACGTTGGCCATGCTGCAGCGGCTGCACACGCAGCAGAGGGCCATCAATGAGTACCTGTGCGACTATGGCACCAGGACAGGGTCAGGGGAGCTTGTTTTTTTTTCCCCACGCCAGTGGGCCATGATCAGGGATGCATGCACTGTCCTGTCACCATTCGAGGAGGCCACGAGGATGGTGAGCACTGACAGTGCATGCATCAGTGACACTGTCCCCCTTGTCCACCTGTTGGAGCACACGCTGTGTGGAATAATGGACAGGGCACTTGAGGCAGAACAGAGGCAGGACTTCCTTAGCTCTCAAGGCCCCCTTTATCCAGACAGTGTTCCTGCGTGCCTGCCGATCACACAGGAAGAGGACGAGGAGGAGGAGGAGGAGGAAGATTGTGTCAGTATGGAGGTGGAGCCTGGCACTCAGCATCAGCAGCAGTCTTTAAGGGATCAGTCCCAAGAAACACATGGACTTGTACGTGGCTGGGAGGAGGTGGCTGCGGACGTTGTCTTCCTTAGTGACCCAGAGGACTCTGGACCGAATGCCTCAGCAAACCTACGCTGCATGGCCTCCCTGATCCTGCAAAGCCTGCGTAAGGATCCTCGTATTCGTGGTATCAAGGAGAAGGACCAATACTGGCTGGCAACCCTCCTTGATCCACGTTACAAGGGTAAGGTTGCGGACCTTATCTTGCCATCGCAGAGGGAGCAGAGGATGAAACATCTTCGGGAGGCCTTGCAGAAAAGTCTGTGCAACGCGTTCCCAGAGACTGGGAGATTACAAACTCCTGTTTCTGGACAACGTGTTGCTGAGGCTTCGGTCAGTCCAAGAAGGAGCGGTGGAGAAGGTGGCCGTCTGACCGATGCGTTCAGACAATTTTTTGGTCCGCAGCCCCAAGGTATGATCGGTTCCAGCAACCATCGCCAGAGTCTGTTTTACATGTTGCAGGAATACCTAGGGGCAAGATCAGACTTGGACACCTTTCCCACCGAAAATCCTCTGGGTTACTGGGTCTTGAGGATGGATCACTGGCCAGAGCTTGCACAGTATGCAATTGAGCTACTGGCCTGTCCTGCATCCAGCGTTCTTTCGGAACGCACATTCAGTGCTGCTGGGGGCGTGGTAACCGATCACAGGGTGCGTCTGTCCACCGACTCGGTCGATCGACTGACCTTCATAAAAATGAATCAGTCTTGGATCACCACCAGCTACCAAGCACCTGATGCTGATGTAACTGAATAATTTTTTTTGAAATCTCAGATCCCTTCAAAGACTGCCTATGCTGATGCTGAGTGACTATCCCTGAGTAATTATCCTCTTCCTCCTCAATCATCACGCTGATAGCTTGTAAGAACATTTTTGGTTCTGGGCGCCACCACCAGTGCCTAAGGCACAATTTTTCAGCCCCTGTTTAACAGGGGCGTGTAATTACAATTTTTGATGTAATACTTTGCAGCAGGGCTCGTTCCTGCATTCCAACTAGAGTGTCTGTGAGGGGTTGCAGTGTTGTGGCACCAGCACCAGTGCCTAAGGCCCAATTTTTCTGCCCCTGTCTAACAGGGGCGTGTAATTACAATTTTTGATGCAATACTTTGCAGCAGGGCTCGTTCCTGCGTTCCAACTAGAGTGTCTGTGAGGGGTTGCAGTGTTGTGGCAGCAGCACCAGTGCCTAAGGCCTAATTTTTCAGCTCCTGTTCAACAGGGGCATGTAATTACAATTCTTGATCTAATATTTTACAGCAGGGCCCTGTGAGGGCTTACAGTGTTGTGGCCACAGCAACACCTAAGGCCCAAATTTCTGCTGAGTATATAGGGCAGGACCCTACTTTCAAACATCTAACTTACAAACGACTCCTACTTGCAAACCGAAGGAGACAACAGGAAGTGAGATGAAATCTACCCCTAGGAAGGGAAATTCTCTCCTGTAAGAGTTAATATGGGAAAACAATTTCTCCTTTCCACTGATGCTTTCCAATCCTTGTTCCACAAAAAAACCCAAATTTTCAAAAAACATTTTTCATTGGGACAAAAAGTGAGGTGAAATCTTCTGAAGAGGAGGAAAGACAGCAAAACAAATGTCACAGGGGTGATAACCCTTCCCTATGTTTTCCAAAAAGCTTAAAAAAGATTTTTTGGCTGGAGCTAAACACGTTAAAAATGTACCCGTTCAAAATTACAAAGAGATTCTACTTAACAACAAACCTACAGTCCCTGTCTTGTTTGCACCGCCTGTATACTGCTGTTCAGAGTATATAGGGCCTGGTGGCCCCACACCTTTCCTTATTTTAATTTGCTTGCTGGGTTCCCCTTAATATCCATACAAGACCCAAAGGGCCTGGTAATGGACTGGGGGGTACCCATGCCGTTTGTCTCACCGATTTTCATCCATATTGCCATGACCCGACATTACATTAAACCCGCAAGCAGTTTTAAATGAGATTTTTTCCTGTAAAAATGACATTTGGTGCAGGGACTGTTCTAAACACGGGAAACATGCGTCACTTTACAGGCATGCTATAGACACCCCCCAGGTACGATATTTAAAGGAATATTTCACTTTTTTTTTTTTTACTTTAAGCATCATTAAAATCACTGCTCCCGAAAAAACGGCCGTTTTTAAAAGTTTTTTTTGCATTGATACATGTCCCCTGGGGTAAGACCCGGGTCCCCAAACCCTTTTTAGGACAATACCATGCAAATTAGCCTTTAAAATGAGCACTTTTGATTTTGAACGTTCGAGTCCCATAGACGTCAATGGGGTTCTAACGTTCGTGCGAACTTTCGGTCCGTTCGCAGGTTCTGGTCCGAACCGGGGGGTGTTCGGCTCATCCCTATGTGCCACTGTCCGCTGCCCAGCCTGATGTGCCTCTGTCCACTGCCCAATTTGATGTGCCTGCTGCCCAGCTTGATGTGCCTATGCTGCTGCCCAGTTTGATGTGCCCCTGCCTGCTGTCCAACCTGATGTGCCTCTGCCTGCTGCCCAGCCTGATGTGCCTCTGTCCGCTGCCCAGCCTGATATGCCTCTGTCTGCTGCCCAGCCTGATGTGCCTCTGTCTGTTGCCCAGCCTGATGTGCCTCTGTCCGTTGCCCAGCCTGATGTGCCTCTGTCCACTGCCCAGCCTGATGTGCCTCTGTCAGTTGCCCAATTTGATATGCCTGCTGCACAGCTTGGTGTGCCTGTGCCTGCTGCCCAACTTGGTGTGCCTGTGCCTGCTGCCCAGCTTAATATGCCTCTGCCCGCTGCCCAGCTTGATGTGCCTTTGCCCACTGCCCAGCTTGGTGTGCCTCTGTCCCCTGCCCAATTTGATATGCCTGCTGCACAGCTTGGTGTGCCTGTGACTTCTGCCCAACTTGGTGTGCCTGTGCCTGCTGCCCAGCTTAATATGCCTCTGCCCACTGCCCAGCTTGATGTGCCTCTGCCCACTGCCCAGCTTGGTGTGCCTCTGTCCCCTGCCCAATTTGATATGCCTGCTGCACAGCTTGGTGTGCCTGTGCCTGCTGCCCAGCTTGGTGTGCCTGTGCCTGCTGCCCAGCTTAATATGCCTCTGCCCATCTTGATGTGCCTTTGCCCACTGCCCAGCTTGATGTGCTTCTGCCTGCTGCCTAGCTTGATGTACCTGTGCCCACTGCCCAGTTTAATGTGCCTGTACCTCTGTCCAGCTTGATGTGCCTCTGTCTGCTGCCAAGCTTGATGACCAGGGGTCTGCTGCCCGACCTGATGACCTAGAGCTTGCTGCTCAGCCTGATGACCCGGGGCCTCCTGCCCAGCCTGATAACCTGAGGCCTCCTGCCCAGCCTGATGACTTGGAGCCCTTTGCCCAGCTTAATGACATGGTGCCTGCTAAACCTGTTCCTGACGCCCAAGCTTGCCGCTGATGTTTTCCTGACTGATGCCCATCTTGCGGCTGTGTCAATCCTGCTTGTTACCCAGCCTTAATGTAATGCCCCTGTGTGGTCCGCCTCCAATGGGTTCTTGCCCATTGCCCTGCTATTTTTCATCTCCGGATTCAAACTTCCTGACCCAGGTGGTGGGGTGCGTGTCCTATTTTCGGACTCTGGTGGCATGTCCCCCAGTGAACTAAAGGACTCTGGCCTTGGAAGTGCGAAGAAGTCCGCAGACTCAATAGGGAAACCTTTTAGGGTGTTTCTGCACCCACTCGGTCTGTCATACCCAGGGCAGAATGGAGCGCTCGGAGGCCACTCCTTAAGGAGGGGAATTGTCAGGAATGATGTCAATGGTGTCATTACTGGTTTCACCTGCTGGTGGCACTCTTACACTCAGCACCAAAGGGTGTAAACTGGTGGCCACCAGAGGGTGTCTCCCTGCCTGGACTACCAACCAGCTATCAATGACACTGGATTGTGAGTCTACTGGTCTATATACAAGTACATATTTGGGGGGCACACCCTAAAATGCATTTAAATTCAAGATGGTGCTGCTATAAGACCTACAAACAGTACAAAATATTTTACAGCGCACACATACAAGAATGACATTTCCTGCAAGGCTAGTTAAAAACACCTGAACATATTCAAAAAATAAGGGGGTTTGGTCACACTATATGGTCATATAGTGCTAAGCCCACTTACTGCGACAAAGTACCCCACATAGAGGAGTTCAGCTCCCATGGTTGAGACAAAGGATCTTCCATTCTATTACTAGAGTAGGACCCACTAATTCAGGGTACTTTGTCGCAGTAAGTAGGCTTAGCACTATATGACCATATAGTGTGACCAAACCCCCGTATTTTTTGAATATGTTCAGGTGTTTTTAACTAGCCTTGCAGGAAATGTCATTCTTGTATCTGTGCGCTGTAAAATATTTTGTACTGTTTGTAGGTCTTATAGCAGCACCATCTTGAATTTAAACGCATTGTAGGGTGTGCCCCCCAAATATGTACTTGTATATTGGAATAGACCCTGACCAGGTTTTTTTGGGCTGGAGCACCCCCCCCCCTCCTCATTACCTCTTATTTAGTGGCCACCAGTGTTTAGGATGTATCCCCTTCAGTTCTCCCACATAGAGGAGTTAAGCTCCCATGTTTGAGACAAAGGATCTTCCATTCTATTACTAGAGTAGGACCCACTAATTTGGGGTACTTTGTCGCAGTAAGTGGGCTTAGCACTATTTGACCATATAGTGTGACCAAACCCCCGTATTTTTTGAATATGTTCAGGTGTTTTTAACTAGCCTTGCAGGAAATTTAATTCTTGTATGTGTGCGCTGTAAAATATTTTGTACTGTTTGTAGGTCTTATAGCAGCGCCATCTTGAATTTAAATGCATTGTAGGGTGTGTCCCCCAAATATGTACTTGTATATTGGAATAGATCCTGACCAGGTTTTTTTGGGCTGGAGCACCCCTCCCCCTCCTCATTACCTCTTATTTAGTGGCCACCAGTGTTTAGGATGTATCCCCTTCAGTTCTCCCACATAGAGGAGTTCAGCTCCCATGGTTGAGACAAAGGATCTTCCATTCTATTACTAGAGTAGGACCCACTAATTCGGGGTACTTTGTCGCAATAAGTGGGCTTAGCACTATATGACCATATAGTGTGACCAAACCCCCGTATTTTTTGAATATGTTCAGGTGTTTTTAACTAGCCTTGCAGGAAATGTCATTCTTGTATGTGTGCGCTGTAAAATATTTTGTACTGTTTGTAGGTCTTATAGCAGCACCATCTTGAATTTAAACGCATTGCAGGGTGTGCCCCCCAAATATGTACTTGTATATTGGAATAGACCCTGACCAGGTTTTTTTGGGCTGGAGCACCCCTCCCCCTCCTCATTACCTCTTATTTAGTGGCCACCAGTGTTTAGGATGTATCCCCTTCAGTTCTCCCACATAGAGGAGTTCAGCTCCCATGGTTGAGACAAAGGATCTTCCATTCTATTACTAGAGTAGGACCCACTAATTCAGGGTACTTTGTCGCAGTAAGTAGGCTTAGCACTATATGACCATATAGTGTGACCAAATCCCCGTATTTTTTTAATATGTTCAGGTGTTTTAACTAGCCTTGCAGGAAATGTCATTCTTGTATGTGTGCGCTGTAAAATATTTTGTACTGTTTGTAGGTCTTATAGCAGCACCATCTTGAATTTAAACGCATTGTAGGGTGTGCCCCCCAAATATGTACTTGTATATTGGAATAGACCCTGACCAGGTTTTTTTGGGCTGGAGCACCCCTCCCCCTCCTCATTACCTCTTAATTAGTGGCCACCAGAGTTTAGGATGTATCCCCTTCAGTTCTCCCACATAGAGGAGTTCAGCTCCCATGGTTGAGACAGAGGATCTTCCATTCTATTACTAGAGTAGGACCCACTAATTCGGGGTACTTTGTCGCAGTAAGTGGACTTAGCACTATATGACCATATAGTGTGACCAAACCCCCGTATTTTTTGAATATGTTCAGGTGTTTTTAACTAGCCTTGCAGGAAATGTCATTCTTGTATGTGTGCGCTGTAAAATATTTTGTACTGGTCTATATAAACCCGCTCTAAGCCCAAGCTCATTGCTTCAGAATTCGCTCTGCTAGCCTTATCCTTGCCTGTACCTGCTTTTGTTCCTGGACCCCGTTCCGTGTATCCTGTCCTTGAGGCCTGTTCCCTGTTACCTGCTCCTTACGGTCTGCTTCCTTATACCTGGCTTCTGTTCCCCTGTTGCTTTTGTCCCTGCCTTGTTTATTCCATGTTTGTTTCCTTTGCTCGTGTGTATATATATATATTTTAGTTGGATAGTTATTTAGGTGGTTTTGGGGTTTGCTTTATTTTGCACTTATTTTCATGTTTATGGTTTGCTGTTTGGTTTCTTTAATAAACATACTTTTTTTATTTACTTGTTTGTCCCTGATTCCTTGGTGCAGCCCAATGATCTGATCACCCGTATTGGATGTTTATGTATAACATCCCTGACAGTTATTAACCACTCAAATGACGGCGGGACGGTGTGGCTCTCGTTCTGGGTGGATGTCATATGACTGCGCACCCGAACGGCCGCTCCTGCTGCAGCTCTTTAATCATGTCATCGGCTGTGTCCAATCACAGCCGGTCACATGTAAACAAGGACTGACAGAGTGTGTGGCGAGGAGAGCCGACCAGCGGCATTTCCTCACAGGAGACAGTGAGAGATGTAATCAGGGCACTGATGATCAGTGCCCTGTATACATTAGAGTGCCAGTAACTAGTGCCAACCAGTGCCAGCAATCAATGCCCACCACAGCCAGAAATCAGTGACATTAGTGATGCCAGTCAGTGCTGTTTTTCAGTGCCACCTATCAGTGATACCCATCAGTAAAGCCCATCATTGCCACCCATTAATGCCCATTAGTGCCCATTAGTGCCGCCCATCAGTGCCCATCAGTGCCACGTATCCATGCTGCCTATCAGTGCCCACCAGTGCCAGCTATCTGGGCCCGTCAGTTCCACCTATCAGTGCCCACCAGTGACACTCATCAGTGCCGCCTATCAGTGCCCATAAGTGCAGAATATTAGTGCCACCTAATCAGTGCCCATAAGTGCCACTTCATCAGTGAAGCCTATTAGTGCCCATCAGTGCCACCTCATCAGCGCACATCAGTGAAGGAGAAAAATTTACTTATTTACAAAATTTACTGAAGATAAACTTTTTATTTTCAACATTTTCGGTCTTTTTTTTTTTTTTTAAGGAAAAAATTAAAATCCCAGCAGTGATTAAATACCACCAAAAGAAAGCTCTATTTGTGTAAAGAAAATGATACAAATTTCACATGGTTACCTTGTAGCATGACCGCGCAATTGTCATTCAAAATGTCACAGTGCTGAAAGCTGAAAAATGGCTTGGGCAGGAAGGGGGTGAAAATGCCCCGTAGATAAGTGGTTAAGCAACATTTTTATAATAATAACATTAGTGGAAACGCACAAACAGCAATTGACATTGACAATCAGGTGATGAATGGTGCTTAGTCTGATTTGAATACTACTGATCCCATTGCAAGTGTCGGTTTTAATTCTTTCCAAGAGTCTTATGCCAGATTGACACTAGATCAGTTGTATGCTGAATCAAGGTGTATATGGAGTAAGCAGTGGTATGTTGGAAAAAAGGAGTTAAACACTTCTATCAAATTTATGCCAGATGCTTGATGGTGGAAGCATTTCAGGATAATGTTAAAAAATAATTACTTGCTCTGAAAAATTGCTTCAGTATTACTAAGAAGTTTAATTTAAACAAAGAGGAGAATGTTGCTATTACTTAAAGACAATAATGAGCTGGTAATTAGAGAGGCAGATAAGGGCGTTGTGGTTGTTGTGCTTAGTGCCACACGGTATCATACAGAAGCCCTTAAATAACTGATCGATTTAGATACTTACCATCATCTCAAACAAAATCCCACTCAGACTTTTACGATGTTGTATCATTTGGTTGATAAAGGCAAGGAACTGATCATTTTAGGTGCTACAATTGCAGAATGTTTGACAGTGAATGATCCTATTGTGCCAGTGTTTCATTATTTGTCTAAAATACATAAAGCCCAAGTTCCTGTGCTGGGGCAGTCTATTGTCACAAAGATAGCCTCTTTACTCGAACCCCTGTGTGAGTGGGTTTATATACATTTGCAGCCCCTAGTCCAGAGGTTACCAGGTTACATTTGAGACACTGGGCACATATTGTTTAAACTCCAACATGTATTGTGGACCAATTTGGTCTGGATTATCTCTAATGTCACTACATTGTACTCCTCTATACCTCATTCGGGCTTTGGTAGTGGTGAGACAACATCTTATAAAATATTGTTCTTATTCAAATGAGCTCCAGGATTACCGCATTAAGTGTGTCGATTTTCATTTGATTCGATTTTTTCATATTTGATGAGACTTATTATGTACAGTTACGTGGTGCCTCTATGGACACAAAATTTTCTCTAGCCAATCTTTATATGGGTTGGTGGGAGGAGCTTTTTATCTTCTCCCACAATAAACCATGTTTTGATCATCTGTTCTGGTATGGCAAATTCATTGATGACCTGCTCATTATTTGAAACAAAAAAGGTGTCAATTTTGATGTAGATCTTTTTTTGCAGTATATTAACCACTTCCCACCCGGCCACTGCACATAAACGGCCGGGTGGGCACTTCTTCCTTCTGAGTGGACGTTCCCGAACATCCCTCAGATGGAGTGGGTTCACACCCGTGCGATCCTGATGCCCGCATATCACCCGATCACGCCGCATCTTGGAACGGCAGGAGGGCACTGTGATTTGCCCTCCTGTTCCACACGATAGCTGTGTCTAATCACAGCCATTGTGATGTAAACAGCAGGGGAGGGGTGACATTTGACAGGGGATCGCACAGCGGTGTACCCGCGCAGCAGTGCGATCCCGATCTGCCTGTGCCCTCCAGAGGCAGGAGAGTTGTACATGACAGGAGGGCTCTGTGATTGTCCCTCCTGACCACATGATGATTTTGTCCAATCACAGTCGTCATGTAATGTAAATTGAGAGCCGTTGTAACGGCTCTCAACTCTTCCTCTCCTCACACAGAGCCTGTGAGTGAGGAGAGGAAGAGAGATCTGTGCTGCATCCAGGAGATCAGTGAGTTTTTAGTTTGTCTGCTGTTTACCCACTGATCACCAAGCTAGTGTCCCCAAAACAGTGAAAACACCTGTCATACAGCTGTCCCACTGAACATCTCCCCATCAACAGCTGGCACATCAGCCACCTACCATCTGGCACAGCCGCCCAACATCTGGCACAGCCGCCTGCCATCTGGCTCATCTGCCGCCCGCCATCTGAAACATCTGCCGCCTGCCATCTGCCGCCTGCAATCTGACACATCTGCTGCCAGCCAACACCTGGCACATCTGGCACAGCTGCCCACCATCTGGCACAGCCGCCCAACATCTGGTACAGCCGCACGCCATCTGGCACATCTGCCACCCGCCATCTAGCACATCTGCTGCTGCAATCATGCACATCTGCCGCCCGCCATCAGGCACATCTGCACGCCAACATCTGGCACAGCCGCCCACCATCTGGCACAACCACCCAAAATCTGGCACAGCAGCCCGCAATCTGGCACATCTGCCACTCACCATCTGATACATCTGCCACCCGCCATCTGCCCCCGCCATCTGACACATCTGCCGCCCGCCATCTGACATATCTGCCACCCGCCATCTGGCACATCTGCCCACCAACATCAGGCACATCTGCCCGCCAACATGGCTAAAAGATTCGACAGCGCCGAGGAGGCTCTCCAGATACTCCAGAGTATGTCAGATGAGAGTATCGAGGAAATTTCTCTGTCAGACTTGGATAGTGACTATGAGCCAGTGGAAAGCAGTGGCTCCGAAATGGAAACTGAGGAGGATAGAATCCTAGTAAGGAGAATTGGGAGATATGAGCAGGCGCAGACATCCACCAGCAGTGCAGCACTCCAGGGCATCCACCAGCAGGCATCCACCAGCAGCTCAGCACTCCAGGATAATATGCAGGTATCCACCAGCAGTGCAGCACTCCAGGGCATCCACCAGCAGGCATCCACCAGCAGCACAGCACTCCGGGATAGGCAGGCATCCACCAGCAGTTCTGCAACCTTCCTAGAGGATAGGCCAGATGCTAGCAACAAAGCATCCCTTCAACAACGAGGCAGGGATATTAGCCTCCCAGATGTTCTACTTTATCCAACATGGCTGCCCAATACATCAGAACCTGTAATTCCCCTTTTTATAGCCCATCCAGGCCCTCAGATACAGTCAGAAAATGTAACCCCAATTTATTATTTTAACTTATTTTTTTTACAGATGATCTCCTAAATTACATTGTGGAGCAATGTAATCTATATGCCAGCCAACACATAGCCAACAATCCAAATTCTTCATATGCCCGTCCTTTTGTTTGGAAAACCCTCACCATGGAAGAATTTAAAATTTTCCTTGGCCTTACCCTCAACATGGGGCTGACAAAAAAAATTAACTCTATGCCTACTGGCCTACCCAACCTATCCACTACATGCCAGTCTATTCTTCAAGAACCCATTACGAGTTGATTATGAGGTTTTTACATTTCAACAACAATGCCCAATGCCTCCCTCGAAATCATCACAATTATGATAAATTATTCAAAATTAAAATGAACTAATCCATTTTTTTTCAAGCAGATGTTTACCCCTGATATAAATATTTGTGTAGAGGAATCCCTAGTACACTTCACAGGAAGACTTGGAATAAAGCAATACCTCCCCAGTAAAAGAGACAGACGTGGGGTAAACTTTTATAAGGCGTGTGACAGGGCCATGGGTTACACATATGATTTTATCATTTATGAGGGAAAAGACAGACAGCTAAACCCCTGGATGCCCTACCTACATGGGAACAAGTGGCAAAATTGTCTGGCAGCTGATCGAACCATTGCTTGGGAAAGGTTACCACCTATATGTAGACAATTTCTACACGAGTTTCCCACTTTTCCGCCTTCTGTACCAAAAGAAGACTGTGGCCTGTGGGACAGCGTGGACCAACCGCAAAGGTTTCCCACAGAGATTGGTCACCAAGAAATTGAAACAGGGTGAAATGGCCAGTATGCGGACTGAAGAGGTACTAGCGCTGAAGTGGAGAGATAAAAGAAGAGATGTCTACATCCTTTCCACAATGCATGATAACACCTTGGTGGAACTGCAGAGAAGAGAAGGCCCCATCCAGAAGCCAAAATGTGTGCATGAGTATAACCTTTACATGGGGGGGTGGATATGAATGACCAGCTGATGCAGCCCTACTTGGCCACCAAGAGATCACTGTTTTGGTACAAGAAAGTCGCCATTTATTTGATGCAACTAGCCCTGTTCAATTCGTATATTATTTTTCTAAGTGCACCCAAAGTTCCCTAATCTATCTAAAATTCCAAGAAGATGTTATCACAGCCCTTCTCTATCCCCATGACCAAGCCCTTCAACTAATTTGCTTCCATACATTAGCCAGACTCCATGAAAGGCACTTTCCCGAAATCCTCCCTCTTACCCAAACAGGTCACAAACCCCCCAAAAAATGTTGCATGTGTTCAAGTAGATACTGATACTACTGTCCCCAATGTCCCTCCCAGCCAGGCCTCTGTATTGGAGATAGCTATCATACTTCACTACTCTATTAGTAAAGTGAAGATGATTTTTTTCCAGTTTCCACTATCTGCCATTTCCGAGAATGACCCAGACTGTTAACGACTATGCCTCTGCCAAAAATGTTTTGCCTACAACATGAATTGACCTCGGCCTGTTAAATGACCATGCTTTTTGCCTGCCTCCTGAACTGATCATTTGCCTTGCCACTGTACAGCACAGGGGTCTCACATATGTGAAGGGCTCCTGAAAAGTTTTTCCGAGTGGATAAAATAGTTTTCTCCAGGTTTTTAGTTTTCTCGGATTAGGGTCTGGAGATTCGGAGGCTTCGTAGAGATTTGGGTGTGAAGAAACCTCTACCCCTGTCCTCAGGTCTTACCTGACCAAGGCCTAAATGTTATAGTGCTGCCTACTGCCACCTGAACTGGCCATGCCTTTGCTTGCCACCTGAACAGGCCATGCTTTTGCCTGCCACCTGAACTGGCCATGCCTTTGCCTGCCACCTGAACTTTCCATGCCTCTGCCTGCCACCTGAACTGTCTGCTAAACCAGGGACTGTACTGAACCATATTCATACTTTTCCATATCTGTCTGCTGCCTGGACAATTCCTGGACATTTCCTTTGGCTGTCCGGACCAATGCTTTGACTGCTCTGGAACAGTATTCCTGCCTGCTAAAACCACAGGTGAGCCTTTTTTTACCCTTTGCTCAGCATAATGTATTTTGGGGTGTAATTCTTGCTGTGTACATGCTATGTGTTAGAAGCCTGAAGGTGCTACTTGCATGTTGGTCCTATGTATGTGGCCATGCTGTGGAAAAGTCTCACACATGGGGTATCACCATACTCAGGATGAGTAGCAGAATGTATTTTGAGGTGTCATTTTGGCTATGTACATGCTATGTGTTAGAAAGATCTTCTAAATTGACAACTTTGTGAGAAAAAAATACAATTTCCTTTTCTTTCCATGTTTTCCAAAAACTTGTGGAAAGAAATTACATGTTCAAAAGACTCATTATGCCTCATAGAATATACATTGGGGTGTTTTCTTTCCAAAATTGAGTCATTTTGTGGGTAATTCCATTGTCCTGGTGCTCCAGGGCCTTCAAAAATGTGATAGGTATTCAGGAAATGAAATGTGTAATTTATGCCTTTAGAAAGCATGATGGTGCTACTTAGATGTTTGGCCTCTGTATGTGGCCAGGCTGTGGAAAAGTCTCACACATGGGGTATCGCCATACTCAGGGCGAATAGCAGAATGTATTTTGGGGTGTAATTGCAATTATGCCTGCACCGTGTGTGAGAAATAACTTGTAAATATGACAATTTTGTGAAAAAAATATATATATATATATATATATTTCTTAATTGCAACTTCAAAAAATTCACTATGCCTCTTACTAAATACCTCGGACTTCTTCTTCCTCTTCTTTCCAAAAAGGGGTCATTTGGGGGGTATTTGTACTGTCCTGACATTTTAGGGCCACAAGAAATGAGATAGGCCACCAGTGCATTAGGATTGATACGTTTTCAATAATGCATAGCATAGCTTGAGACTCTATTACTTTCACACTAACCAATGATCATACATTTATCAGGATTTTTTTTACCAAAGACATGTAGCAGAATACATTTTGGCCTAAATTTTCAACAAAATTAGATTTTGTTGGTTTCTTTTAAAACAGAAAGTAGAAAATGTTGTTTTTTTTTCAAAATATTTGCTCTTTTTTCAAAAAATAAAAAAAATGAAGCTGTGAATAAATACCACCAAAAGAAAGACCTATTTGTGTGAACAAAATGATAATTTTTTTTTTTTTTTTTTTTTTTAAGTTTAAAATAAATTTATTGAAGTATCAAAACAATATAACAGGCAGAAAAAAGAGCAAAATGCTCAACCTATACATGGAGTAATAGCTATACAACGATTGTAATGAATGACTACATCAAACCGTCAAAATCCCTTTTCTTATTAGAGTAAACATACACTACGGTCTTAAGAACTCCCGCCACCAGAGCCCCATCCGGGAACTAACTGCTCTGGTGGACTGGGAATCCCCAAGCCCGCATCACTACCAAAAGTGATGGGATGCTGAGAAAAAAAAAGAGTTTAAAACTATAAGATAGTTGAATAACACAATAATATAATAAAACAAACAACAATTTGTCAAAGAAGTGACAGGGTGGATTGAGCTCTCAGGGCAGATTGAACCGAAATCGGTTGACAAGAGCTGGTATATACTATGCTTAAGGATCATAGAAAACAAAGCCTTGGGATTGTTGTGGAAAATTTTATATTAATGTGTTGTCATAAATCTCCCAGTGTCTGATCAACCACAGCCCGCTCTAAAGAGCTGACTGGAGCAGTCCGACGCTGGCTGAGACCTGTTAGGTAGTGGAAAACTTCCTGGTGTTTGGAGGGAGGTGTTTGCGGAGAGAGGGCATGTCTGCCAGCAAAAGGGCCCCTGTGCAATGCACAGAACGATCGTCTGGTGGGGATGCGTTCACTCTGCAAAGACATTATCGGTTTAGAGGTGTTTTGCTCTTGTCACCCCTGGTGTGCCTGATCAACATGTTTGGGGTGCCATGACCTACACCTGCAGATAATCTCCCATCCATGCACAAGGAACTTTAGTCATCGTCATTTAATATATTTTATCATGTCCTGTAGTCATTTTTCATTGGTTGTTTTGTATTCTGTTGTTAAATCCTTATATGGTCACTTACATCCTGTGAGGTCATATCCTGTGAGGCTGAGGTCACACCCTGTGAAGGAAACGATTGGCTGTTGGGGCCAGGGCTTCCTGTTTGTGATTGCTTTTGTGGTTTTTTGAATAAAGGAGGCAGACAGAGCTGTAAAGGCCAGTCTTGCTGAGATGAGAATGTAAGAACCATGTGTTGTGATTCTATTTGTAAGCATGAGGCACACACCAGAGGATGAGATACACCAGAGGAGAGACATATGATCAAAAGGTGAGATGGTATTATATCATTAGACGAAATTGTTATTATGATTAGAAACAGGAGATTTGGCTGTGTGCTTTGCGTACAACCAAATTTCGCTGACAGCATGGCGGGCCAGGTACTTTATGGAGCAGACAGGACCCCCGTCCACATCGGTGAGAAAAGGGGGGAGAATGGATCCCAGTCTAGAACATTTCTAGTCTAGGACATTTCTTTCCGATGTGTTGGGGAGCCTTTGCTCTGCAAAAGAACACATTTTTCGTCTTTTGAAATAATGCTGGAAGTTTGGTCGTATGTTGTGTGTTTTCCTCTGTGTGTGTGTGTGTGCCTGCTTGCGTGTGTGTGCGTGTGTGTGTGTGTGTGTGATTTGTATCTCGAATCTTTGTGTAAGGAGACTGTGTGTGTGTGTGTGACTGATGCTGTGTAACAAGTTTTTGTAATGCATATGAGAAATATAAATGTATGAATTGATATTATTTGCAGCCTGCAATGTGTGTGTGGCTAAGTAGTTTTGTAAGTAGCTGAACCTGTTTGTAAAGATGAGTTTAGTGAAGGGGCAGGCATTGTTGTTTTTGTATTGAAAGGGGCTACGCCCTGGGGGAAGGGAACTCTAATGTTCTGAACAGACATACAAGCATTCATTGTCTGTATCTCTCAATGTCTTGTTCCTGTGAAAGCTGATGTGAACTGAGTTTGAGGGTATGTTACAGCCGTTTAATTGTGGGTTATGTGGCTTGGTTGTTTAATTGGATAGCATGTGTTCCTAAGTTGTGTTTTTTTGTAACTTTAACACTTTTAAATGTTTGTCTAATGCCGCGTACACACGGTCGGACTTTTCGTCTACAAAAGTCAGACAGCCTGTCCGACAGACTTCCGGCAGACTTTCGGCGGACTTGCGGCGGACTTGCGGCATACTTTCTAACGAACGGACTTGCCTACACACGACCACACAAAAGTCCGACGGATTCGTACGTGATGACGTACACCGGACTAAAATAAGGAAGTTCATAGCCAGTAGCCAATAGGTGCCCTAGCGTGGCTTTTTGTCCGTCGGACTAGCACACAGACGAGCGGATTTCGGGGTCCGTCGTAGTTACGAAGTAAAGATTTGAAGCATGTTTCAAATCTAAAGTACGTCGGATTTGAGGCTAAAAAAGTACGTTGAAAGTCCGGAGAAGCCCACACACGATCGGATTACCAGCCAGCTTTAGTCCGTCAGCGTCCGTTGGACTTTTGTAGACGAAAAGTCCGACCGTGTGTACGCGGCATAAGCGTTCATTTAGTATCTCAAATATGTAAGTTTTTGGGGAGAAATTTTTGGTTTTGGCGGGAAAATGTTTTTTGTCTGCTACTTCCTTTTGTTCTATTGTTGTTGTTGTCTACCATGTGACTATGGTCGGACATTTTCTTTTCCTTTGTGTGTGAACTTTAAAATGTTTATCCATCTTGGTCAGTTTTGGCGGGAAAATGTGCCATTTTGTTGGGGTCTGGCTTTTGTGGTCACCATGTGCATCGGCGGCCATTTTGACCTGTGAGCCCTCCTATAGGGGGAGCTGCTCCATTGTGTATTTCTTTGTGTGTGCAAAGCCATGTGCTTTAAGCTACAATCTGGCTTCTAGGCACCATTTTGTGAATTCTATTTTTGTACTGTTTACATACTTTTTAAGGAAACTATTGCGTTTTCTGTATTGAATATTGGTTTTAAGTTGAAATGCCTGTCGCATATCCAAGTGCCCATGCATTGTTGGGACATCACAATAGGAGCTGTTTACACACTGTGGGGGTCTCAGGTTTCTAGGTAATAGCATGGGGGAGTTCTAACTCTCAGAGTCAAATAGAATGTATTGTTTAAGACGTTTTATTTCATGTCTTATGTAATTTTGTGACTTGTCATTTGTTAATGTTGGCCATTTTCTGTAGTCCGGGTTTCATTCACCATTTTGCCATGGACCGATTTTCGATTGCTGCAACTACCTTTTTGTTTATGCTGATTTTAGTCTCCAGCGAAATATCTCTGGTTTTGTACTGAATTCTATTTCCAGTAGAATCATTTAGGTTTTTATTCCAGTTGTTTTAAAAAAGTTTGTTTCTAGTGAAGATTTCTAATGTCTTGATAGAGGAAATATGAAGCTATTCAAGGCTTCCCCTCCCCCTCCCTCTTCCTACTCAGGTGTGCAACAGGAAGTTGGTGGGAGGGGCTTGGGGTCTTTTGACTTGTGTTTGGAAGGACGAAATCATTTTTATTTTTAAATTAAGGTTTATACTGTAATACAGTTTTGGGTAGAGAGCAAACAGGAGGCATCCAAGTTATTGTTGTAATATCGAGGTACAGAGAGAAGCCATAAGATTGCTTTGAATAGTGGAGGATTTCATGGTGCTTTGTAGTTTGTCTGACAACACATTTATAGGGCTGCCAATAACCGGTTGTAGAGCATGTAAATGTGAGGATTAGTATGCTAGCACACCGGGAGGCCGTGTAAAATAATCGGAGAACGCCGGGTGCCAGTACTGTAAAAATAGTCACTAAGCAGTACTGATCCGAAAACTAGTGCAAGGGTGCCCTGGACGCAGGGAACGTCATAAGCGATTCGAGTCGTCATGGGTAATGTGCCGTCCATGCGTTGGAGGAAAAAAATGAGGCTCCACACCAGTCAGACAGCTGCACCTCACATGAGATCTGTGTCTGGGGCTCCGGACATGAGACCCCTTAAAGATTGGCAGGTATGGTCGGAGGGTACAGTAAGGTGTATTCCTTTGGAAGGTACTTTTGATGTCTGGAGGTACGAGACCCCAGAATAAAAATACCTTGGAAGTAGTTCAGCTGTGGCTTCAGAAATCTGTAATGTTGAGTGTGTTGATGAGTGCGTAGTACACATTTGTGTGATTAAAAATACACAGGCCTGTTTTTGAAATTTGTGTGGCTGGTCCATGCAAAGATTTTGAAATGCTCTCGTGCTTTTCAAATTGTATTCTTTTCTATCGCTAAAAGAGTGAAGGCAGCATTCCATCTGGTCGTTTTTATTTTTTTTATTTTTTCGTTTTTGGGAACTATGAAATATCTCCCCCACATTAGTATCCAAATGTTTGTCTTTGTTTCAATGTTTGTATGTGGTAACAAGATGTTTGAACCTCCCGTGACAGCCCTCTTGTGTGTCGCGGCTGTTGTATTTTAGTAAAAATGTGAAAGTAAGATTTACAGAGGGTTTAGTTATTATCGTTTTTGTGGAATGTCAGTGACAATTTACCAATGTACATGAATATTGTATTGTTTACCATTCTTTGAAGGATAAAGTAATAACCTTTGTTTATAAGTATCTTTTCAGGTCCAGTTTCTAGAAGTGTGTGTACAGGTGTATAAGAAGGTAAAAGTATCATAGGCTATTTCACTGTTTTATTCTGCACCATTCTAAACCCTGCATGTCTTCCTCCAGTTTGTAATGAGGAGGGAAGAAAAGGGGGGATGAGAGTGGTGAGGATAACACATTTTCAAACCAACAATACTAACCGCTCTAATTCTAACCAAGTTTGTGCCAAGACTGTCTTTCTTTGATGGAATTTAAATCAGCAAGCAGCAGTCTGGTGAAGTAGGCTCCCATCCCAGATGCTAAGAACCTTTTTGTCACTGGTTCCAGGTATTACACCCCGGATGGTAAGCCACGCACAGGTTATGCAGTGACCACAGTCCCGATGTCTGGGTTATTGTCATATGAGGTTTGTTTGAAGGTCAACCAAAAACAGAATTGTACTTTCCTCATTAGTTGTCACCTACATTCTCAGCTGATGGGGTGGGTGCAATCACTGTAACTTGAACTTCAAAAGGTCCACCACAGGGTTCACAAGTCCATCCTGGACCCTTACACAATAACCAATTTACATTCTTTCCAACCAGGTGACTGGGTCATTGTAAAGAAGCTTGAGGGATGAGACCACGCCAGCCACTGCAAGAAGCTGATCAACCACAAAGAGTAGAGGAGTATCTTTGTTCATTTATATTTTTTTGTTTAATAAATTTTGGCAAGGGTAACAATGAAAAGTATCCCAACTAGCTAAGAAAGAGAACAGGACACATGGTCGGGTATTAGTGCCCCAGCGATGATGACGATACATGCTATATGTGACGTTCATATTGGTGTGAGGAGTTTTGACAGACTAGTAAAATCCAAACAGACACCTGTCAATAGAACTTAACAGAACATTTCTAGAGGATAAAATTAATTATAAATTTAACAATAGCTCTGGATCTTGCCAGCTTCGGTATCGGGATAACTAGGTAGCCCACAAGTGTGCTTCAACTGTAGTTTGGTATTAATGCGGATCTACAGCTTATAAGGTAATTTCCCGTAAGGCAAGAGGTTCATGTGTGCTGGTGAAACTCGTCCCAGCATCTTATGTCGCGGCCGATCGTGAGGATCTGATGGCGCGAGAGAAGGTAAGAATGGCAGGGACAGCTGGAAGGGAATTGCTTGTACATGGTGGGGGCTTGAGCTTATGAAACGCTTGAACAATTTCTCATCCATTGAGGATGGGATGTTTCATGTAACTGTTGAAGCTACAAGGAAGTTCCCACAGTCCAAGGGGGGTTTCTGGGAATTTATAAGTAAAGATTGTTATATCTGGATCGGGGATAGTAGTGACAAAGTTCAGGCCCATATGGATAAGGTTTAGATCCCTACAAGGCAAAGCCAGAGCTATAGATAGTGAAGGTTGGAATCCTTTTTAAGGGTTTGGGAATCGGGGATTTAATTTTTATCTTGCAGCGGATCATAGTGAAGGAAGTAGGGGTATATATACTCATGTTGTTTTTGTTTCTATTCCTTTTATATGCCATGATGAGGTGCTCCTGTTGCCTGATTGGACGCGTGACCAGAGCCTGAGCAGATGACCACATCTTCCCTGATGAGATGCCCCGAAGTCCGACCCACGTACAAGACACAGAGGATCCCAGACCGACCGGCGATTACTACAGCTCACCACGTCATCTCCAACAAAGTCTACATGTCAAGCTGTGTTTTACTTTTTATGGACTAAGAAGAACATCAGGATTCATCGAGGGACACATGGGATCATATGACAAGAGGAGGGACTGTTGTGGAAAATTTTATATTAATGTGTTGTCATAAATCTCCCAGTGTCTGATCAACCACAACCCGCTCTAAAGAGCTGACTGGAGCAGTCCGACGCTGGCTGAGACCTGTTAGGTAGTGGAAAACTTCCTGGTGTTTGGAGGGAGGTGTTTGCGGAGAGAGGGCATGTCTGCCAGCAAAAGGGCCCCTGTGCAATGCACAGAACGATCGTCTGGTGGGGATGCGTTCACTCTGCAAAGACATTATCGGTTTAGAGGTGTTTTGCTCTTGTCACCCCTGGTGTGCCTGATCAACATGTTTGGGGTGCCATGACCTACACCTGCAGATAATCTCCCATCCATGCACAAGGAACTTTAGTCATCGTCATTTAATATATTTTATCATGTCCTGTAGTCATTTTTCATTGGTTGTTTTGTATTCTGTTGTTAAATCCTTATATGGTCACTTACATCCTGTGAGGTCATATCCTGTGAGGTCATATCCTGTGAGGCTGAGGTCACACCCTGTGAAGGAAACGATTGGCTGTTGGGGCCAGGGCTTCCTGTTTGTGATTGCTTTTGTGGTTTTTTGAATAAAGGAGGCAGACAGAGCTGTAAAGGCCAGTCTTGCTGAGATGAGAATGTAAGAACCATGTGTTGTGATTCTATTTGTAAGCATGAGGCACACACCAGAGGATGAGATACACCAGAGGAGAGACATATGATCAAAAGGTGAGATGGTATTATATCATTAGACAAAATTGTTATTATGATTAGAAACAGGAGATTTGGCTGTGTGCTTTGCGTACAACCAAATTTCGCTGACAGCATGGCGGGCCAGGTACTTTATGGAGCAGACAGGACCCCCGTCCACATCGGTGAGAAAAGGGGGGAGAATGGATCCCAGTCTAGAACATTTCTAGTCTAGGACATTTCTTTCCGATGTGTTGGGGAGCCTTTGCTCTGCAAAAGAACACATTTTTCGTCTTTTGAAATAATGCTGGAAGTTTGGTCGTATGTCGTGTGTTTTCCTCTGTGTGTGTGTGTGTGCCTGCTTGCGTGTGTGTGTGTGTGTGTGTGTGTGTGTGTGTGATTTGTATCTCGAATCTTTGTGTAAGGAGACTGTGTGTGTGTGTGTGACTGATGCTGTGTAACAAGTTTTTGTAATGCATATGAGAAATATAAATGTATGAATTGATATTATTTGCAGCCTGCAATGTGTGTGTGGCTAAGTAGTTTTGTAAGTAGCTGAACCTGTTTGTAAAGATGAGTTTAGTGAAGGGGCAGGCATTGTTGTTTTTGTATTGAAAGGGGCTACGCCCTGGGGGAAGTGAACTCTAATGTTCTGAACAGACATACAAGCATTCATTGTCTGTATCTCTTAATGTCTTGTTCCTGTGAAAGCTGATGTGAACTGAGTTTGAGGGTATGTTACAGCCGTTTAATTGTGGGTTATGTGGCTTGGTTGTTTAATTGGATAGCATGTGTTCCTAAGTTGTGTTTTTTTGTAACTTTAACACTTTTAAATGTTTGTCTAAGCGTTCATTTAGTATCTCAAATATGTAAGTTTTTGGGGAGAAATTTTTGGTTTTGGCGGGAAAATGTTTTTTGTCTGCTACTTCCTTTTGTTCTATTGTTGTTGTTGTCTACCATGTGACTATGGTCGGACATTTTCTTTTCCTTTGTGTGTGAACTTTAAAATGTTTATCCATCTTGGTCAGTTTTGGCGGGAAAATGTGCCATTTTGTTGGGGTCTGGCTTTTGTGGTCACCATGTGCATCGGCGGCCATTTTGACCTGTGAGCCCTCCTATAGGGGGAGCTGCTCCATTGTGTATTTCTTTGTGTGTGCAAAGCCATGTGCTTTAAGCTACAATCTGGCTTCTAGGCACCATTTTGTGAATTCTATTTTTGTACTGTTTACATACTTTTTAAGGAAACTATTGCGTTTTCTGTATTGAATATTGGTTTTAAGTTGAAATGCCTGTCGCATATCCAAGTGCCCATGCATTGTTGGGACATCACAATAGGAGCTGTTTACACACTGTGGGGGTCTCAGGTTTCTAGGTAATAGCATGGGGGAGTTCTAACTCTCAGAGTCAAATAGAATGTATTGTTTAAGACGTTTTATTTCATGTCTTATGTAATTTTGTGACTTGTCATTTGTTAATGTTGGCCATTTTCTGTAGTCCGGGTTTCATTCACCATTTTGCCATGGACCGATTTTCGATTGCTGCAACTACCTTTTTGTTTATGCTGATTTTAGTCTCCAGCGAAATATCTCTGGTTTTGTACTGAATTCCATTTCCAGTAGAATCATTTAGGTTTTTATTCCAGTTGTTTTAAAAAAGTTTGTTTCTAGTGAAGATTTCTAATGTCTTGATAGAGGAAATATGAAGCTATTCAAGGCTTCCCCTCCCCCTCCCTCTTCCTACTCAGGTGTGCAACAGGACGTTGGTGGGAGGGGCTTGGGGTCTTTTGACTTGTGTTTGGAAGGACAAAATCATTTTTATTTTTAAATTAAGGTTTATACTGTAATACAGTTTTGGGTAGAGAGCAAACAGGAGGCATCCAAGTTATTGTTGTAATATCGAGGTACAGAGAGAAGCCATAAGATTGCTTTGAATAGTGGAGGATTTCATGGTGCTTTGTAGTTTGTCTGACAACACATTTATAGGGCTGCCGATAACCGGTTGTAGAGCATGTAAATGTGAGGATTAGTATGCTAGCACACCGGGAGGCCGTGTAAAATAATCGGAGAACGCCGGGTGCCAGTACTGTAAAAATAGTCACTAAGCAGTACTGATCCGAAAACTAGTGCAAGGGTGCCCTGGACGCAGGGAACGTCATAAGCGATTCGAGTCGTCATGGGTAATGTGCCGTCCATGCGTTGGAGGAAAAAAATGAGGCTCCACACCAGTCAGACAGCTGCACCTCACATGAGATCTGTGTCTGGGGCTCCGGACATGAGACCCCTTAAAGATTGGCAGGTATGGTCGGAGGGTACAGTAAGGTGTATTCCTTTGGAAGGTACTTTTGATGTCTGGAGGTACGAGACCCCAGAATAAAAATACCTTGGAAGTAGTTCAGCTGTGGCTTCAGAAATCTGTAATGTTGAGTGTGTTGATGGGTGCGTACTACACATTTGTGTGATTAAAAATACACAGGCCTGTTTTTGAAATTTGTGTGGCTGGTCCATGCAAAGATTTTGAAATGCTCTCGTGCTTTTCAAATTGTATTCTTTTCTATCGCTAAAAGAGTGAAGGCAGCATTCCATCTGGTCGTTTTTATTTTTTTTATTTTTTCGTTTTTGGGAACTATGAAATATCTCCCCCACATTAGTATCCAAATGTTTGTCTTTGTTTCAATGTTTGTATGTGGTAACAAGATGTTTGAACCTCCCGTGACAGCCCTCTTGTGTGTCGCGGCTGTTGTATTTTAGTAAAAATGTGAAAGTAAGATTTACAGAGGGTTTAGTTATTATCGTTTTTGTGGAATGTCAGTGACAATTTACCAATGTACATGAATATTGTATTGTTTACCATTCTTTGAAGGATAAAGTAATAACCTTTGTTTATAAGTATCTTTTCAGGTCCAGTTTCTAGAAGTGTGTGTACAGGTGTATAAGAAGGTAAAAGTATCATAGGCTATTTCACTGTTTTATTCTGCACCATTCTAAACCCTGCATGTCTTCCTCCAGTTTGTAATGAGGAGGGAAGAAAAGGGGGGATGAGAGTGGTGAGGATAACACATTTTCAAACCAACAATACTAACCGCTCTAATTCTAACCAAGTTTGTGCCAAGACTGTCTTTCTTTGATGGAATTTAAATCAGCAAGCAGCAGTCTGGTGAAGTAGGCTCCCATCCCAGATGCTAAGAACCTTTTTGTCACTGGTTCCAGGTATTACACCCCGGATGGTAAGCCACGCACAGGTTATGCAGTGACCACAGTCCCAATGTCTGGGTTATTGTCATATGAGGTTTGTTTGAAGGTCAACCAAAAACAGAATTGTACTTTCCTCATTAGTTGTCACCTACATTCTCAGCTGATGGGGTGGGTGCAATCACTGTAACTTGAACTTCAAAAGGTCCACCACAGGGTTCACAAGTCCATCCTGGACCCTTACACAATAACCAATTTACATTCTTTCCAACCAGGTGACTGGGTCATTGTAAAGAAGCTTGAGGGATGAGACCACGCCAGCCACTGCAAGAAGCTGATCAACCACAAAGAGTAGAGGAGTATCTTTGTTCATTTATATTTTTTTGTTTAATAAATTTTGGCAAGGGTAACAATGAAAAGTATCCCAACTAGCTAAGAAAGAGAACAGGACACATGGTCGGGTATTAGTGCCCCAGCGATGATGACGATACATGCTATATGTGACGTTCATATTGGTGTGAGGAGTTTTGACAGACTAGTAAAATCCAAACAGACACCTGTCAATAGAACTTAACAGAACATTTCTAGAGGATAAAATTAATTATAAATTTAACAATAGCTCTGGATCTTGCCAGCTTCATTATCGGGATAACTAGGTAGCCCACAAGTGTGCTTCAACTGTAGTTTGGTATTAATGCGGATCTACAGCTTATAAGGTAATTTCCCGTAAGGCAAGAGGTTCATGTGTGCTGGTGAAACTCGTCCCAGCATCTTATGTCGCGGCCGATCGTGAGGATCTGATGGCGCGAGAGAAGGTAAGAATGGCAGGGACAGCTGGAAGGGAATTGCTTGTACATGGTGGGGGCTTGAGCTTATGAAACGCTTGAACAATTTCTCATCCATTGAGGATGGGATGTTTCATGTAACTGTTGAAGCTACAAGGAAGTTCCCACAGTCCAAGGGGGGTTTCTGGGAATTTATAAGTAAAGATTGTTATATCTGGATCGGGGATAGTAGTGACAAAGTTCAGGCCCATATGGATAAGGTTTAGATCCCTACAAGGCAAAGCCAGAGCTATAGATAGTGAAGGTTGGAATCCTTTTTAAGGGTTTGGGAATCGGGGATTTAATTTTTATCTTGCAGCGGATCATAGTGAAGGAAGTAGGGGTATATATACTCATGTTGTTTTTGTTTCTATTCCTTTTATATGCCATGATGAGGTGCTCCTGTTGCCTGATTGGACGCGTGACCAGAGCCTGAGCAGATGACCACATCTTCCCTGATGAGATGCCCCGAAGTCCGACCCACGTACAAGACACAGAGGATCCCAGACCGACCGGCGATTACTACAGCTCACCACGTCATCTCCAACAAAGTCTACATGTCAAGCTGTGTTTTACTTTTTATGGACTAAGAAGAACATCAGGATTCATCGAGGGACACATGGGATCATATGACAAGAGGAGGGACTGTTGTGGAAAATTTTATATTAATGTGTTGTCATAAATCTCCCAGTGTCTGATCAACCACAGCCCGCTCTAAAGAGCTGACTGGAGCAGTCCGACGCTGGCTGAGACCTGTTAGGTAGTGGAAAACTTCCTGGTGTTTGGAGGGAGGTGTTTGCGGAGAGAGGGCATGTCTGCCAGCAAAAGGGCCCCTGTGCAATGTACAGAACGATCGTCTGGTGGGGATGCGTTCACTCTGCAAAGACATTATCGGTTTAGAGGTGTTTTGCTCTTGTCACCCCTGGTGTGCCTGATCAACATGTTTGGGGTGCCATGACCTACACCTGCAGATAATCTCCCATCCATGCACAAGGAACTTTAGTCATCGTCATTTAATATATTTTATCATGTCCTGTAGTCATTTTTCATTGGTTGTTTTGTATTCTGTTGTTAAATCCTTATATGGTCACTTACATCCTGTGAGGTCATATCCTGTGAGGCTGAGGTCACACCCTGTGAAGGAAACGATTGGCTGTTGGGGCCAGGGCTTCCTGTTTGTGATTGCTTTTGTGGTTTTTTGAATAAAGGAGGCAGACAGAGCTGTAAAGGCCAGTCTTGCTGAGATGAGAATGTAAGAACCATGTGTTGTGATTCTATTTGTAAGCATGAGGCACACACCAGAGGATGAGATACACCAGAGGAGAGACATATGATCAAAAGGTGAGATGGTATTATATCATTAGACGAAATTGTTATTATGATTAGAAACAGGAGATTTGGCTGTGTGCTTTGCGTACAACCAAATTTCGCTAACAGGATCTACCCCGAGAACAACCCTTAGGCTAATGACATACTTCTTAGCGAGTACCGAGAGCCGGAAGAAACAGTACTAATAAAAATAATATGCTGTAGAGTGAAAGAAGAAAGGAGAGAAAGGGAAAGAGACAGAAGAGGTAGGAGGAGGCAAAGTAAAGAGCTCACACCAGAGGATAAGGGGAAGGAGGTGCACAAGAGACCACCATGAGAGGGCAACTGGAGACCACCCCAGGGAGGAACCGCACACCTGGACTACCAATCATGTATACAGGGGATGTCCAATGAGAGTGGCCCAAGGTTCCCAAATGATTTTGAATTTGTCTAGGATATCCAAAATAGTATTGGAGATCTTTTCTTGCAACATAATTTTTTGTTTAGCTAACCGAAAGGATACTTTCGGTGACTTCCAGGACCGGGTGATAGTCATTTTGGCTCCCAGGAGAATAAACCAAATCAACTTCTGAGTATGTTTGGGTGTTTTAGGGATTGGGCCATTAAGTAAAGCAATAGTTGGGTCTTGTTTCAGCGCACAACCACAAGTTCTGCGAATGAGAGAGAATATCCTGTTCCAAAACATTCTGATTTTGGGGCATTCCCATAATATGTGTAAGAGAGTACCTGTATGATTGCAACCTCTAAAACAAAGAGGTGACGATTGTGGGTAAAATTTGGCCAGGCGAGAAGGTACCAAATACCAGCGTGTTAGAGTTTTAAGACAAGCTTCATTTAGAGACGTGTTCACAATACCTTTGAAGGAACGGGCAAAGTTAGAATGCCATGTGTCCAGGTCCCAGCTGAAGTCAAAATCCCGCTCCCAGCTCAACATGTAAGTCGTTTTCTCTGAAGGCTCCGCTAGAGATGAATATATGAGAGAAATACCTCCCCTTGTGTCTAAGGCTGAAGCGCACCATTGTTCATAGGGAGTTACTGAAAGATGGCTCTCACCACTCTTCCATAACTGATTCAAGAAATGTGATAGTTGATAAAACCTAAATTTTTCGGATGGGGGCATTTCGAGTTTAGAAGTGCAGTATGCTAAAGTGAGGGGACAATAAGAATTAAAGAAATGTCCAATTCTGTAAAGGCCTTTGTCTAGCCACCATTTGAAGGCTCGGATATCTAAACCAGGGGGAAAGCTGGGGTTCCTGAAAATATGTGCTGGTGGATGCCAGGTAGATATTAGGGGTCTTAGCTTATGGAGGGAGTCACATAACTTCATTGAATGAGACAATGTAGGAGCTAGTATAGGGGAGCGTTTTTTGGGGATGTTCCAAAGTAAAAAATCTAAAGTAAAATTGGGGGCTGCCTCTCGTTCCATGCTCACCCAGTCTGGTTTGAATCCCTTAAGGTAAATTGTGGAAAATTGGCTTAACTGCGCTGCATGCTAGTACCACCATAGATTAGGTATGCCAAGGCCTCCCTTCTTTCTGGGTCTAAAGAGCACATCTTTAGAAAATCTATGTCCCTTTTTGTCCCAAATAAAGCGGATGATGGCGGATTGTAAGCGTTGAACGTGCGATTTGGGGACCGGAATAGGAAGGGAGCGAAAAAGGTATAATATCCTAGGTAAGAGCATCATTTTGACCGCGTTCACTTTGCCTAACCAAGAGAGATTATAGAGAGACCATTGGGTCAGGTCATCAGTGAGTTTTTTAAATATGGGAAGAAAATTATGTTTAAACATTTGGTCAATACTGGACGTGAGGTTAATGCCGAGATAAGGGATGGAGGTGGAGTTCCATTAAATTGGAAATGTATTTCTTAGATTGTCTACAATGTCTTGGGGGGTGGATACATTGAGGGCAACTGATTTTGAGACGTTAACCTTAAGTCCGGAAGCAAGTTCAAAGTTATGTAAAAGTTGAATTATGTTGGGGGTAGAAATTAAGGGGGATGTGATAAACAGGAGGACATCATCCGCAAATAAAGCACATTTGTGCATAGATTGGCCACAGCGGACTCCATGAATATCCGGGTGTTGTCTTATCGCGATGGCTAAAGATTCGATAGCCACCGCGAAAAGAAGAGGGGAAAGGGGACATCCTTGCCTCGTTCCTTTCTGTATAGGGAATTTGTCTGAGAGGTGTCCCTGTATTCTGACCTGTGCTTTAGGTTGGTGATATAGGGCTTCCAAAACATTAATAAAGTTTGGGCCGAAGCCCCATTTACGTAAAATTATGAAAAGGTAGGGCCAGGCCACAGTATCAAACGCTTTTTGGAGATCAATGGAGAGGAGGAGGCCCTCTTGAGGGGGGCCACCATCCCAACCAGACTTCATTAGGGAAACTGCATTAATTGCTCTCCGTATCTGGTCCGGACCCTGTCTCCCCGGAATGAACCCCACCTGATCCTTGTGTATGTAAGAACCTATAAAAGAAGCAAGTCTGTTTGATAATATTTTCGTCATCATTTTTAAATCATTATTAATTAATGAAATAGGTCTGTAGTTGCTCACTTCGCTGGGGTCTTTACCCGGTTTGGGAATGACCGAAATAAAGGCTAAGTTGGCATCAGGGTCTAGAGGGGAGGATTTGCTTAAGGAGTTGAAGAGACGAGCCAGATACGGAGAGAGAGTGTCTGTAAAGGTTTTGTAATAGTAATTTGAAAATCCATCCGGGCCCGGGGCAGAATCTTTTCTAAGATCTTTTATGACTGCTCGGATTTCGTTTTCATGAAATGGGGACTCTAGAATAGAGTGATGAGATTCAGAGATTTTTGGCAGTGGGATTTTTTCGAGAAATTAGTCTAAATTTTGTTGGGAGATCGGATGATTGTCAGAATACAGATTGGCGTAAAATGACTGAAATGCTGTTAGGATTTTTTTAGGATTCTGGGTGAGTGAACCCGACAGAGATTTTATTTTGGGTAGGGCAAAAGACCTATGTTTCGGGGTAAGTTTGGCCGCTAACTGGGGGCCAAATTTATTCGCACGCAAATAGTAACTGCCACTAATCCAATGAAGATGTTTATCTGCGTTAGAGGTCAAGGCTGAATTGAGGGACAATCTGATAGTGTCAAGTTTAGAGAGAGTGATGGGATTGGGATTTTGTTTATGGGATAAACTGAGATCTTTGAACTCTTTTTCTAGCTTCAAGATATCTGCTTGACGTTCACGTTTTAATTGGGCAGAGAATTGAATCAATTTCCCTCTAATTACCACTTTGTGGGCGTTCCAAAGGGAACTGGGAGAAATGTCCTCAGTGTCATTAAACAAAAAATATTCTTTAATGTCCTTCTCTAATATAGTACGGTGGACAGGGTTAGATAAGATTTTTTCATTTAGTCGCCAAGGTCGAGAGCCATGGGGAGATAACGAGTTTGATAATCTTAAAGTTACTAGGGAGTGATCAGACCACGGAACATCTTGGATAGATGCTTGGGAAGCAGTGTGTATATCAGAGTTTGACATGAAAACGTGATCAATTCTAGCATGGGTCTTGTGGGGGGTTGAGTAGTGTGTATAGTCCCTTTGTTGAGGGATTGAGTTCCCTCCATGTATCAATAAGGCCTACTGAGTGGAGAAGTCTGGCAATCTGAAGACTCTGTTTGGGGGTTTTTTTAAGGTGGGGAATCCCCTGGTCCGATTTATCAAGAATCTGGTCAAACGTGATGTTGGAGTCCCCGCCCATGATCACCCTACCTTCAAAGTGGGGTGAGAGATTGGCAAGTAAGGAGGAGAAAAACTTAGCTTGGCCCTTATTAGGTGCATAATAGGAGATGATGGTGTAGAGGTTACCCTCAATTGAGCCTTTGACTAATATATATCTCCCATCATTGTCCTTAACTGTCAACGCATGTGAGAATGGGGTCTGTTTGGAAATTAGAATAGCAACCCCCCGTTTTTTTTCACAAGCGTTTGCAAGGAAAAAAGTGGGGTATTTATTGTGTAGGAAAGAAGGAGAGTAAGTTGATGGGAAATGGGTTTCTTGGAGAAGGACAATATCTAGACCCCTAGAGTTATAGCTTTGAAAGGCTTTACGCCTTTTGACGGGGGAGTTGAGCCCTTGGGTATTATGAGAGGCAATCTTAAGAGCCCTCTGTAAAGGAGAAGAGTCAGCCATAGTCACAAGAGGAGCAAAACTGGTGCATTTGGTGTGTACCTACCTGATTCCTAGTTGATGCGAATCTGAGTCTGGGAGGGAGAGCTCTAATCCGCAGCGGAAGATTCTGGAACATGGTGGTCCCCTGTGCACATCCCTGAAATAAATGAAGGATGAAAGGAAAAGAAGAGAGGGGAATAAGAAGAAAATAAGGAAAGAGAGGGAGAATAATTAATGAAAGCAAACTACTAATTTCAAAAATAACTAGGCTTAGGCGCCTAGTAAAAAGAGGAACTGGACTAATAAGTTCAGTTCAAACCCAAGACCCGAGAAAAAAAGGGGTCTCAGATAAACATGAGCAACCTCAGCCAAGGTTGTATATCTGATGTAACTAGAGGGGAAGTCCCCCTCGATCACAACAGAAGGAGTGGCAATGCTAGCCCGACCGAGCCATTAGGGGTGATATGGAACCTCAAAAATGTGGAGATTAAACTGTCCTATATATATACCAAAAGAAAAAAAAAATTAGCAAACGTAAATAAAAACAGGAACATACCCTATAAGAAAAAACAAGAACAAATAACTACAGGGCATAAGAATACTAAAACAAGACATACGTTATGCATCATCCTGCAAGTAATCGGGAAAGGAGAGGGAAGGCAGGGAAAGGGAAATGGAAGGGGAGGGGAGGAGGGGATGGTGGGCTGGATTTTGATGCTAAGCCTTTGGGCCGCCAGGACCCAAGAAATCAACTCGAACGGTCCATCATGAAGAAATGGGGGTACATCTTCCGAAATAGAGAGTGTCAGACAACTCAGAGCCATCTCCTATCATCTTCACAAAGGGGGGCTAAGCAAAGAGGGTTCGGAGGAATACTTCTGCTCTCATGGATGGAGAGGAGGATTCCAGTAGAGTGTACCCAGTTACCCCTCAGTTAAGGGGAAGCTCCTGGAAGAGGAAAGGTATTAACACAGGCCTCGTAGGGCCGAGCGGAGGGGGAGTCATTTGGGCGGAAGAGAGTCACGGTGGTGCTTCGTTTGCTGATTGTTCCAAATAGGAGTGATGGGGCTGCCAGGGGGGGGCCTCTTGGAAGAACTTGGCTTGGATAGGGGCTCCTGGGGGGAAACTTCCTGGGAGATGAATCCTAATCGCAGGAGTAAGTGCTCACCCTCTTGAAATGAAGAGAAGCCGTATGATCTTTCTTTGTGTTGAAACAGAAGGCGGAAAGGGAAAGACCAACGGTACTCAATCGATCTCTGTGATAAGATTTCAAGGAGAGGTTTTAGTGCTCTCCTCTTTAGGATTGTGGTCTTGGAAATGTCCGCAAAGACTTGAATCTTGTTTCCTTGGAAGGATAAGTTATCCAGATTCCGAGATCTTTTCATAATTTCTTCTTTGGTCTCATAATAGTGGGGTTTAACCACTATATCCCTCGGGAGTCCATCTTGTCGGGGTGGTTGTAGCGCTCTGTGGGCCCTGTCAATCTCAAGTTTGTGGCTTGAAATGTCCGGGATGAGTTCTTTCATGAAAAGCTTCACTGTGTCATGAACGTTAGTCACAGCTTCAGGAATGCCTCTTATGCGGAAGTTACATCTCCGGTTACGATTTTCTAAATCGTCGATCTTCCCTAGAGCGATATCAAGTTGATCCTGCAGCAATTGAATGCAATCAGCATTTTGATTAGTGCGAGCTGCTGTGTGGTCTACTGTTTGTTCGATCACATCTATGCGTGCCCCCAAGCTCTGTAAATCAGCCTTTATAGATGTGGTTATTTGCGTGGCATTCTGGGCCAGGCCTGCAGCTAGCATATCTGAGAAGCAGTTCAGGAGCTGGGCCATGTCTGTCTGGTGGGAAGAGTGCAGAAGGGCAGCCTGCTGGGTGGCTGGGGGGTGGATAGTAGAATGCATTGTGGGGATATGGAGCATATCAGACAGGGCTCTGCTGAAGAGGGAATCTGTGCTGGCAGGGTATACAGTCTTAGGTGACTTGGTACTCACGGTGGACTCCGTCATGGGGGTGGCATACCGTTCATCTGTGGGGATATCCGCAATGGAGTCTCCTTCTCCTGTGTCTCCGTGAGAGGAGGCCGCGGCCGCCATCTTGGAAGCAGTGGGGGCGAGCAGGCCGAAGGTGAGTTGCCGGCTGACCGCTGGTTTCTGAGTGCGATTCTGCATATAATTTTGTGCCCACGACACTCCGCTACCTAGGGGTGTCAAGATTGAGGGGTTCCGCTAGTAGTAGCTGCTTCTGGGGAGCGCGGAAGGCTCGGCCGGGACGGAGCTCCCGTTCAGCACGTCTTCCCAGAAGTCCTGCGCATGCGCACTCATGATAAAAAATTTCATTTGGGTACAGTGTAGCATGACTGAGTAATTGTCATCAAAGTGTGAGAGCACTGAAAGCTGAAAATTGGTATGGGAAGGAAGGGGGTCAAAGTGCCCAGTACTGAGGTGGTTAATGACAATGATCTTAATTTAAAATTTACTGCTAATTTTAATGATAAAGCCATTGTTTTTTGGATATCATGTTAGAGGGTGATCCTGTTGCTTATTCTGTGAAGACTAAAACATACTGCAAGCTTACTTCTGGAAATGCTACTCTTCTGGCTGGTAGTTGCCATCCAGTGCATACTATTAAAACCATCCCTGTAGGTGAAATTACCAGAGTCAGGAAGAATTGTTCCACTGAAGATTTATTTCCTTAAGAGTGTAAAATCATTAGTGGGAGAATCCCTGTTGGAATGCTCCTATAGCGTAGAATCCGATTTTAAGAATTCTGGAAAATTTAAATGCAAAATCAACAGGTAACTTTTGTTACCTCTTATTCTGTGTAATATCATCACATTGCCAACATTATTAAAACCTCCCATTTTTTTTTCTGATAAGATTCTGCATGATGTTTTGAAAAATGGTATTCATTTCTTAAGCCTCCCAATTTAGGTTCAGTTTTATCTCCAAGCCAGGAATTTTCCAGCAGCAGAGTTACACCTTGGTTATCTTTTTCTGGTTCATACAGATGAGGACTGAAAACTTGCAGATATTGCTGCCTGCACTGTGTGACCAAGGTTTTTTATTTCAAATGCCATAGGGGGAAGTTTTAAGATTCAGCAATATATTAATTGTGGCACAGATCATTTAGTTTATCTTATCCAGTGTACTGCATGTAAATTACAGTATGTTGGCTGCACCATCGGTCTGCTTCACTGCAGAATAGCTGAACACTATTGTGATAGCCTTAATAAAACTGCGAGGACGATTTCCAATGTTTCCAAACACTTAAAAAAATTCCATAATGGTAATATGGCTTTATTCATTTTTAATGGTATAGAAAGAGTGCTGCCAGCTAAAAGAGGTGATGATAGAGACTGACATTTACAACAGCAAGATATATACTAGATTTATAGACTACAGACTCGCATCCCCTCTCGACCTAATCACTGGTGGGATGTGGACATGTTTCTTAAATTCGATTTTTGGTCCTTTTGCTATTTTTGCACTTGCTATTTTTCACTTATGCAGTGGTCCATGTAGGTATATATTTATATTCTGATGCCTGTTTGTGCTTGTTTTTATATTATATGCATGCATGTTTTATACTGCATCATTTATTCCTCCCTCCTGGAGTCATGTGATCCTGGGAGGTGGGATTGACAATCATGTTTGTACTATTAATAAGAATCATAGTCATTTGTTTGTTAGCTGTGATTTGGCCTGACGGCTGAAACACTTTGCATTTTTACATGACTGTACTACACAAACTTTTTATAAAGAGCAGTTGATTATAGCCATTGCACCGGAGCACCAGATTTCGCTATATACTGTTATCCAGTGTTCCACACTTCCTATTTGAAGTCAGTAACTTCCAGTTCCATTTCAGGGAGATCTACTTCTCTTCCTCCTCCAGTTCTTGTGGATAGTAATGAGGAGTTTGAGCTTGAAGCAATTGGACTTGCAGAATCCCTGCCAGTGCTCCCAGTATCCATGCTGGATGTGTATTCTAGCCTGAAGATTATTTAGGCTTCAGGCTTTAAAGTGGCTGGTGATGTGTTTTATCGCCAGCTAATTGAGAGCTAAAAGGCTATAATACTTGCCTGTGAGTTGCCTGTTTCGGCCTGACTACTACTACTTACAAAGGCCAGTTATAGGTTGGGGTGGTTGCCACTTTTTTTGTACAGTTGGTTAAACTGGGTGCAGGGACGCACTGGATGCCTTCACTGCCATTGTGCTGTAGCTGGGCGTCATGTGCATCCCTGTATCTTTATGGAGGGATGGGCTCCCTCCAGGCATACCTGCCCTTAAAGTGGAGTTCCACCCAAAAATGGATACCTGTCTTTGACAGGTATCCTGTCCCCACTTCTGGGAGGCCGGGCCGTGGCGAAAGACATCACAGCTCGGTTCCCCTCCTCCTCCCTCCCATTCTGCCCGGCCAGTGAGAGAGTGCAGTGTGCTTTGCGCATGCACAGCAGGGACCCAGGTCGTGAAGCCGTAATGTTAAAAGTCAGCAGCTACAGTAGGTGTAGCTGTTGACTTTTAATTATTTTAAGGGGCGGGTGGACCTCCGCTTCAATCTATACATTCTTATATGTGCTCCTACTATGGAGGCTCTGGAAATTTAAAGTTAGGACAGCGGTATATACAGAAATCCCTTGATGTGGGCACTGCAGCATACTCATATATGCGCAAAAGTGTGCAAACAAAACACAAAATGCTTATGCATATGTTTGCAAATGTGTGCAAACAAAACCCTCTGTTTTTAACGTAAACTGTTAGACAGGGTCCGTGTGTGGTTGCTTTGCAGACTGCATGGTAAGTGTGCTGGAAAACTTTTGTTTGTTTGTGATTACTTTCCACCTGCAACCCTGTTAACAGCTTCCACTTTGTAGCCTCTTTGTTCCAGACACCTTCAGGAGCGTTGATGAAGTCCAACTGTCACTTAGATTTTGCACCCTGGGCGGGCCCATGTCATCTGCCAGGGGGCTGCATAACAAAGAGCAACAATAAAATACACAAATCCTTTAAATAACTTGAGGGATGCCCTCAACCTGCACATGAAGCTTTGCACCAGTATAACATACTCCTGAAAAAGTTACATTTAAAAAACAACTTCTGCTGCTAAGTTCCAGATGACATAAATGACTAAATGTGGTCATGAGCACTTCCTAAGGTCACCAGTTGGTGTTTACATTATTGTAGCAGCCAGGGAGTTGTGCTTTAGAGATGGAAGTTCAATGGGAATGCATCATTGTGGTGTGTCTTTTTGTCAGAGGGAAAAACTTTCAGGTGCTCAGCCAAAATATGAAGGTAAGGAAAGATAGCAAGGCTGGAGCATGGGTCTCTTCCTCTCCCTTCCCTCCCCTTCTCTTTTCTCTCTGCTCTTATCTTTTTATTCTTCTTCCCTCTCCTCCTCTTGCCCCCATTTTTTTTTCTCTTTCTCTCTACTTTCCTCTTTTTGGCTTCTTCCTTTTCCTTTCTTGATAGATAATGTCAGGCTCCATCACTTTCCTTTTTTATTACCTTTGCTTATCCTTACTTACCTGAAGGTGGCCTCAGGCAAATATTTCCCATCCCAATCAATCCTACATTGCCAATCACATCTGTGCCTTACTGTGGTGTCCGTTTATGAAGCAGTGAAATCTATTCACTGCTTCATTCTCCGGCATTCACAGTGAAGATCTTTCTCCTCTGTGTGTCAGTTTATGAAGCGGTGTAGATCACTTCACCTTTGGAGGAGTGAAGAGATCTACAAATGCTTCAAACAGTGGAGAACGGCCCCTGATACTGGAATCTCGTGAGACTTTACGAGATTATAGTACCAGATGTCAGTTTATCAAGCAGTGATAAATTATCACCGCTCAACGGCGTGGATTAATGTTAATAAAATAATGAGTCCCCCTACATTACATACATATGTATACACACACACACATTATATATACATGTACAGTGCCTTGCAAAAGTATTCGGCCCACTTGAACTTTTCAACCTTTTGCCACATTTCAGGCTTCAAACATAAAGATATAAAATTTTAATTTTTTGTGAAAAATCACCAACAAGTGGGACACAATTGTGAAGTGGAACGAAATCTATTGGATATTTTAAACTTTTTTAGCAAATAAAAAACTGAAAGTTATTCGGCCCCTTTACTTTCAGTGCAGAAAACTCACTCCAGAAGTTCAGCGAGGATCTCTAAATGATCCAATGTTGTCCTAAATGACTGACGGTGATAAATAGAATCCACCTGTGTGTAATCAAGTCTCTGTATAAATGCACCTGCTCTGTGATAGTCTCAGGGTTCTGTTGAAAGCGCAGAGAGCATCTTGAAGACCAAGGAACACACCAGGCAGGTCCGTAATACTGTTGTGGAGAAGTTTAAAGCTGGATTTGGATACAAAAAGATTTCCCAAGCTTTAAACATCCCAAGGAGCACTGTGCAAGCTATCATTTTGAAATGGAAGGAGTATCAGACCACTGCAAATCTACCAAGACCTGGCTGTCCCTCTAAACTTTCAGCTCAGACAAGGAGAAGACTGATCAGAGATGCAGCCAAGAGGCCCATGATCACTCTGGATGAACTGCAGAGAACTACAGCTGAGGTGGGAGAGTCTGTCCATAGGACAACAATCAGTCGTACACTGCACAAATCTGGCCTTTATGGAAGAGTGGCAAGAAGAAAGCCATTTCTCAAAGATATCAATAAAAAGTCTTGTCTAAAGTTTGCCACAAGCCACCTGGGAGACACACCAAACATGTGGAAGAAGGTGCTCTGGTCCGATGAAACCAAAATCAAACTTTTTGGCCACAATGCAAAACGATATGTTTGGCGTAAAAGCAACACAGCTCATCACCCTCAACACACCATCCCCACTGTCAAACATGGTGGTGGCAGCATCATGGTTTGGGTCTGCTTTTCTTCAGCAGGGACAGGGAAGATGGTTAAAATTGAGGGGAAGATGGATGTAGCCAAATACAGGACCATTCTGGATGAAAACCTGTTGGAGTCTGCAAAAGACCTGAAACTGGGACGGAGATTTATCTTCCAACAAGACAATGATCCCAAACATACAGCAAAATCTACAAAGGAATGGTTCACAAATAAACGTATCCAGGTGTTAGAATGGCCAAGTCAAAGTCCAGACCTGAATCCAATCGAGAATCTGTGGAAAGAGCTGAAAACTGCTGTTCACAAACGCTCTCCATCCAACCTCACTGAGCTCGAGCTGTTTTGCAAGGAAGAATGGCCAAGAATTTCAGTCTCTCGATGTGCAAAACTGATAGAGACATACCCCAAGCGACTTGCAGCTGTAATTGCAGGAAAAGGTGGCTCTACAAAGTATTAACGCAAGGGGGCCGAATAATTTTGCACGCCCCACTTTTCATTTTTTTATTAGTTAAAAAAGTTTCAACAATCCAATAGATTTCGTTCCACTTCACAATTGTGTCCCACTTGTTGGTGATTCTTCACAAAAAATAAAAATTTTGTATCTTTATGTTTGAAGCCTGAAATGTGGCAAAAGGTTGAAAAGTTCAAGGGGGCCGAATACTTTTGCAAGGCACTGTATATACACACACATGATATATATATACATACACACATTATATGTATATATGTATATATATGTATACACATACATATGACAGGGGGACATGCTTACAGTGTTGGGGGGTCTGAACGAGGCATAAGGAAGTTAAAAATCTTCCTCCTTCCCCCTCAGATCCCCCCAGATTTCCTCTTCACTCCCTGATTCACCACCTCTGAGCTGGTGAACCTGGGAGTGTGAATTCTGACTCAGATCGCCAGTGAAGCGGTGAGATCACCACTTCATAAACTGGCCGTTACTGTGTCATTCAATGAGGATTCTCCGTGTGTAGAGATAATCGGCGGGAGAACAAGTTCAAACATGTTCTCCCCCATTATCAATGTTTCATAAACTGTTTATGGACTGTGATCAGCAGCGATCCTCGGGATCACCGCTGATCACTGCTTCATAAACGGACACCTGTAGCTTTACTTGCTAAGATGTCCATGGCCTTTCTTGTAATATTTTTCTAACTGTTCCCCTTGGTTCCGAAGCCTTAGGACTAATGTGTTTCTGTTCATTTACACTACCTGATTGGGTTAATTTTTTAACATCACCTGTTTCAACAGTGCTTGCTAACTCCGCCAGCGAGTAGAGCATGTTAGATTTTAGCACTTATGTTACTTTGTACAATGGTCCTCTACATTTGTATTTTGTACATACAATCAACGTACACTGGTTGTATGTTTGTTTTAGCTTTTTCAATAAAAAGTGAAAAAAAGGATAGCACAGAATCTTATGAAAAAGCTACAAAAATGTGTTCTGTGTCTACATATAGATGTCTACATGTAGATGAACTATTAATGTTAGAAATTCCGATGGAAAATGTCCGATGGAGCCTACACACGGTCGGAATTTCCGACAACAAGCTCCCATCGAACATTTTCCCTCAGAAAATCCTATCATGTGTACGGGGCATAAGAGGTAATAGCAAGAACTAAACAACAATCTGCTGAACCTGACACTAATGAAAGCCTTATGAAGCAAACTTGCATGTAGAATAGTGGGGGCTCCCGAATAGACAAAAGCAAAAGTAAAAGCAATTATAGAGAAACAGCACAACCAGCTTTGTCTGGGAATTCCTATAAGACATCTGACTAACAGGAATGCGCATGCATGCATGACTCTTTGCAGAATGGGCTATCAGGAATGTGCATGTGGGTAGAAATGTGCGCACACGAACAGGTACGCGCACGATGTATGTTGGCACTAGACGGACTATTTAAGGATGCCTCTGTCTGTGCTCTAATGCTGACTGGTCTTCAGCTGTTCCCTGTGTCCTGTGTACTTCCAGTGTGTTCCCTATGTTGCTGACCTGGCTTACTCCTGACCTGATCTTGGATCATGCTTGTCTTATTGCTATTCCTAACCCGGCTTGTGTCTGACTTTGGCTCTGCTCCTGATTCGGTACCTGGCTACCCACCTGTTGATGACCCTGGCTATCCTGTGGTCACACTCCTGCCTTGACCAGAAAAAAAGACAGAAAAAGAAAAGCTAATCCCGCGGAACCAAACACCAACTATGGTTATTAGGAGGTTCTTAATATGTGACACCTATTAAGGTGCTGCTGCTGTAGCTAAAGAAACTAGGCTAGCATATAGAAATGAACCCAGTATTGCTACCGGAGTTCAAAAAGATGGCTACTTTTGCAGCAGTGAGTCTAAATCAATTGGTTCCAAAAAAGTACAAAGTTTATTAATAATGCTAATAACAATACAAAATATTGCACTATACTGTCAGTAAAAAAGTGCAAACAACTTCACGTATCATGCTTTCTGGGTCCCATCCATAGGAGGGATAACCCGGAAGGGACTCGATGTATACACAGACACTGGAAGACAAATCAACACATATGCGGCACTAAAGAGACAGTTAAACAAAAAATCCTGGCTTCCCAACTTTTTCGAGTGTCTGCCTTGGCTGTCTGTGTTCACAGTTCTGCGACCCGCTGTGCGTACCTGCTGCAAGTCTGCTGAAAGCTCTGACCTGCCACATCCTCCTCTCCTGCAGTGCAAGTGGAGTGCTTCCTTAACCTCAGCTGAACTATGGTGCATGGCTACTGCTCCTGATCTGATGGTTCTCCTGTTTCCTCGGAATCACATCTCCTCCTGCAAATCCCTGGGTCTATACCTACAGGCACTCTTGTTCCTCCTGTCCTTCAGCACCCTCTGTTTCACTCTCAGTGGGTCCTGGATAGGAGATACAAAAGAGGCCGACCTCATCATTTCAGTCTCCCTTCAGGTACATGACAAGCTTATAGTGCAGTAGTTAAAAAATAAAAAGCTAAGGGAATTACACTTCAAACACTGGAGAAAAGAAGGCAAAACTGTCCCAGTGGGAGAACTTCTGCTCTGGCCACAGGCAGAGTCAGTGCTCCTTAGGCAGCCTCAGATGGAGAAAAAAGTCACCTCGGGTATGAAAGGAAAACACCATTCAGAGTCTTCTCGTCAGGATGCCGTCCCTAGTCGTGACATCACAGTGATGCAGGATTGTGTTTTGGGTAGTTAAAATATAAAGTGCAGCGCCAGAGGTATCTAAAATGTACAGGAAACATAAACGCACATAAATGCTAAAGTAACAAATTGTGATAAAAAATGTCTTTAAGTGAAATATGGAACAGCAAAATCCTGAAAGTACATATACGGGGAAGTAGTGAAGAAATCTATCCTCCAATTAGAAGGCAACAGTAAACACCGGAAGGCATGTAGATATTTGTGTTGCGTTTGGTACAATATGATTTTTTTAATTTAATCAGACCTGATACATGGGACATAACAATATTACAATAGTGGTTGGTCATAGAGATATTGTCAGTTTTTGGCTTGAGTAGATTTCTCAAACAAATGCTGTTTTATACAATGGGGGTAGATATCATTGTTGTATTCAATTGACAGTTCAATTAACAGGCTATTGACTCTATAGCTACAGTAAACAAGTAATGCCGCGTACACACAGTCTGTGTACGCGGCATTGAGTGTGCCGGACAATCCGCCCGTGTGTAGGCTCCAGCGGACTTTTCCGGCGGACTTTTTCCCAAAAGCCCGCCGGACCTAGATTTGAAACATGTTTTAAATCTTTCCGTCGGACTCAGTTGTGCTGGTCCGACGGAAAGCCCGCTCGTGTGTATAGTGGTCCAACGGACCAGATACGACGTGAGGGCAGGGTATTGCATTTCGCGCTCGCTGCAATAGGAAAAACAAATTTTCCTATTGCGGTGAGCGCGGGGCATACCAGGCCGTTAGGTCTGGTATGGATTATAAAGGGAACCCCCCCTACGCCGAAAAAACGGCGTGGGGTCCCCCCTAAGATCCATACCAGACCCCGATCCGAGCACGCAGCCTGGCCGGTCAGGAAAGGGGGTGGGGACGAGCGAGCGCCCCCCCCCCCCTCCTGAACCGTGCCAGGCCGCATGCCCTCAACATGGGGGGTGGGTGCTTTGGGGGAGGGGGGCGCCCTGCGGGGCCCCCCCACCCCAAAGCACCTTGTCCCCATGTTGATGTGGACAAGGGCCTCTTCCCGACAACCCTGGCCGTTGGTTGGCGGGGTCTGCGGGCGGGGGGCTTATCGGAATGCGGGAGCCCCCTATAAGAGGGCCCCCAGATCCCGGCCCCCCACCCTATGTGAATGAGTATGGGGTACATGGTACCCCTACCCATTCACCTAGGGAAAAAGTGTAAATAATAAAACACTACACAGGTTTTTAAAATATTTTATTAAACAGCTCCGGGGGGGGGGATCTTCCTCCGGCTTCGGGGGTCTTCTTCCAGCTTCGGGGGTCCCTCCGGTTCATCTTCTCCCGGCGTCTGGTTGGTTCTTCTCCGCTCTCTTTTCCCGGTGTTCCAGTTCTTCGGCCGGCTCCTCCGCTGTCTTCAGGTAGCTCTCTTGCCAGCAGAGGTCCGGACTCCTGGGCTTCTTGTCTTCTGGGCTTCTTGTCTTCTCTTCTCTTCTCCAGATGTTGACACGACGCTCTCTCCGGCTGGACTGCTCTCTGAGGGCTGCGTTGTGACTTATATAGGCGGAGACCCCGCCCCCTTTTGATGTCACAGTCCCTGGGCATGCTGGGACTGTGACGTCTTAGGGGGCGAGGTCACTGGGTGATGTTGACTACGCCCCCTAAAACGTCACAGTCCCAGCATGCCCAGGGACTGTGACATCAAAAGGGGGCGGGGTCTCTGCCTATATAAGTCACAACGCAGCCCTCAGAGAGCAGTCCAGCCGGAGAGAGCGTTGTGTCAACATCTGGAGAAGAGAAGAGAAGACAAGAAGCCCAGGAGACAAGAAGCCCAGAAGTCCGGACCTCTGCTGGCAAGAGAGCTACCTGAAGACAGCGGAGGAGCCGGCCGAAGAACTGGAACACCGGGAGAAGAGAGCGGAGAAGAACCAACCGGATGCCGGGAGAAGATGAACCGGAGGAACCCCCGAAGCCGGAAGAAGACCCCCGAAGCCAGAGGAAGATTCCCCCGGAGCTGTTTAATAAAATATTTTAAAAACCTGTGTAGTGTTTTATTATTTACACTTTTTCCCTAGGTGAATGGATAGGGGTACCATGTACCCCATACTCATTCACATAGGGTGGGGGGGCCGGGATCTGGGGGCCCTCTTATAGGGCAGGGTTGTCGGGAAGAGGCCCTTGTCCTCATCAACATGGGGACAAGGTGCTTTGGGGTGGGGGGGCCGCAGGGCGCCCCCCTCCCCCAAAGCACCCACCCCCCTTGTTGAGGGCATGCGGCCTGGTACGGTTCAGGAGGGGGGGCGCTCGCTCGTCCCCACCCCCTTTCCTGACCGGCCAGGCTGCGTGCTCGGATCGGGGTCTCGTATGGATTTTAGGGGGGACCCCACGCCGTTTTTTCGGCATGGGGGGGTTCCCTTTATAATCCATACCAGACCTAAGGGCCTGGTATGACCCGCGACGGGGCTCGCAAGGTATCAATCTTGCCGATAAAAGCGGCAAGATTGACATCCTTTTCTAGTCCCGTCGCACCTGAGTCACGTTCAAAATGAACGGACTTGTCCGTGTGTTTCATTCTGAAAGTCTGCCGTAACTCCGGCGAAAGTCCGTTGGAAAGACAGGCGGACTTAGCCTGCCGCAAAGTCCGGCCGTGTGTGGGCAAGTCCGTCCGTTTTAAAGTCCGGCGCACCTGGCGGACAAAGTCCGTCAGAAAGTGTGCTGGACCAAGTATGCCAGAAAGTCCGACCGTGTGTACGCGGCATAAGACATTACTTGTTTAGGATTCTTTCAGATTTCAAACTGAAAGAATGGCTGTTAAATTACTGTCTTGGTTTGAGTAGACAATGGTACATAGATACCATTTTTGTACGTAGATACAGTTTTCAACAGTCCATTGTTTCTACAGCTACAGTAAACAGGCATGTTCTCTGTTGTTTGATAACTATGGTAAACAGCCTGGCACATAAAAGGGGGATTCAGGCATAAGCTACAGACACACACACACACATCATCATCATGCTTTGAAGATCAGAAGCTGCCACTCATGATACAGGAACATTGCCTGGTGTCCAAGAAGCAACGTTGCCAATGGAGATCACGAACATACAGTAACAGAAGATAAGTAACTTTTAAGTGTATTTGTACTGATATAGACTATAGGCTGTTCATTTGATAGGCATTTTGTTTGTTATAGAGATCTGTCAGTCTTGTATTGTATTCCTAAGATTGTAATAGTTTTGTATGTACAGCATTTTTGTATAGTAAAAGCACAATTTACACACTGCAGAAATCTTAGCTTCCTTGCTTATACCACAGAGTAACCTTGCTAGATAGACGCAAGCAAAACATTTGGGGGCTCGTCTGGGATCTGTGCTATAGTTCAACTGAAGCAGACCTGTTTTTCTGTAGTGTGTTGTGTAGCTTGTGCTAGGTAAAATGCTGCATAAGCTGTTTAGGAAAAGCAAGGCTGCAGAGGGTTCTGGTGGCCAGAAGGAAGTGTGCAGCTTACCTATCTGGGCCAGAGACAATGAGTGGGAGCCTCTTGCTAAAGAATTTGTGAAGTATGCTTCTCTCTTGAAGCTGACTTGGGGTAATAAAGTCTCAGATCATTTTGTAGATTTTAGCCTTAAGGGGTTGGATTTAAGTAAAAAAGAGAAAAGGACAGTATCCACAGTGGGCTGGTATTTCCTTAATGCTATTTACTCTGCATCACAGAAAAGGGAGAAGGCAGAGGCAGAAGTTAAGGTATTAAAAGACCAGCTAGCAGTTGGTTCAGAGTGTGTGCGTTCAACTGCTAGTCGGGCTGATGATTTGCAAGAGCAGTGTGCAGCCCTCATGAGCAAATCAATTAATGCCTTAAGGAAAAGAAAGGGCCGTAAACCTGTTAGTAAAGCCAGGGTACGTGCCATTGTCACATCCCAAAATTGGGATTGTGAGGGTGTGCTTTCCTCAAATGATAGTGAGGATGAGGAGATAGAGTTTGATATTTTGCATGATGATCTGCTAGTGCGAAAGAAAAAGTATGCCAGACCTCTCATTACTAAGCATAGGAAACGGCAACATGATAGAGAGGATATGGCAGATGGGGAGGTGCATTATCGCAACCCCAGAGATGTTGAATTTGAAGAAGTACGGGAGTTTACACAAACTGAACTCCATGAGCTGGCAAAACAATACAAACAAAGGTCTGGGGAACCCCTAGTGAGGTGGCTCCTACGCTTATGGGATGAAGGGGTGGACAGTGTTGTTTTGTCAGGTAAGGAAGCAGTGACTATGGGAGTGTTAACCCATGATCCACAATTGCGTCAGGCAATGCGAAAAGCCTGAGAGTTTAGCGTGAATTTTTCACTGTTAGACCTTGTGAGAGATAGAATAGTCTGAGTATACGCTAGTCCTACTGACCTGGAAAATACCTACTTATGGAGAGCAATAGGAGAGGGTATTTCCAGGTTACGTGAGATGGGTTGTATAACCGGATTAAATACGTTTCCAGAATGGATGGGTCCAGATATGGAACCCTTTAAGTCTGCTCTGCGCTCTAAGCTGATAAAGTCTGCACCATTTAATCTCAGCGCTCCATTATTTTTCTTGTTGGGAGGCCTGGGATTAAACAGCAAGATTCATGAAGCCACAACCCTTTTAAGCCAATTGGGGGAGCTAGAGGAGACTAAAACAAAACCTGTCAGGGCAGTAGATAAGGTCAAGGCCAGACAGGAAGAATACAAGCAGAAAAGAACAGAGAAGAAAGGGAATGGGGTAGAGAAGACAGGAGGTGAAGAGAAAACCAGACTTGTTATTTCTAGGAAAAAAATGTGGGTGGATCTATTAAAGGCTGGAGTACCTAAAGATGAGATAGATGGGATTTCTACTGCAGAAATGATGAAGAGGTGGAAACATTTAGTAGGGAAAACTGTCAGGGTTAGAAACACTACTCCTAGTGAAGATAACATCAGCCTAGACGTAGAGGAAACAGAACAGACCCTCCTGTTAGCCCCAAACCAATTCCCAAAACTGAACATGAACCCAAATCCCTTTATTCTGGGGAGGAATTAGAGAGAATCAGAAAAAGGGATTGGGAGGTTCCTTATCCTTTATGAAGGGAAGGTGAGTCTCCTGTAATAGCCGTGAGGGCAGTGACAGCAGGAGACCAACGCCCATATGCACCTGTCACTGTATGGTGGGGGAAGTCATCTTCTCCTACACATGTAATGGCTTTAGTTGATAGCGGAGCTGAAGTTACACTTTTGCAAGGTAATCCTTCCCATCACAAAGGAGAATTGATTTATGTAGAAGGTTTGGGAGGGCAAACCACACCAGCAGTTAGGATACGGGTGAAATTGGCTATTGGCAAGGGATCAGGATTTATGACAAATGTTTTGGTATCAGAGTTACCCGAAAATATTCTTGGGATGGATGTACTTCAAGGTCAGTCAATTCAGACTGAAAGAGGTACATTCACATTAGGGTATCCTGATAAAGCGTATCTGGTTAGGGCGGTGAAGGCTGTGGTCAGAGGTCATGCAAAATGGACCCCTGTCTACATTCCTCCACCAGAGAAGCCAGTCTGTCTCAAGCAGTACAGACTTCCTGGAGGCCACAAAGAAATTGGGGAGACTATTCAAGAACTGTTGAGAGTAGGGATCCTTAGACCTGCTGTAAGTCCTTTCTCGTCTCCGGTGTTCTCAGTAAAGCAACCTGATGGGACATATAGAATGACTGTGGATTACAGAGGTCTAAACAATGTGGCACCTCCATTGAAGTCAGCTGTACCAGTTATGATCTCAATTGTTGAGAAAATTGCTAAAGATGCAGGAGAATATCATGCTGTGATAGACCTGGCTAATGCTTTCTTTTCAATTTTGATAGACCCAGAGTGTCAAGACCAGTTTGCTATAGTGTGGGACGGCCGCCAGTACACTTTCACCGTGCTTCCCGAAGACTATGTTCATTCTCCAACGGTTTGTCATGGACTGATTGCCCGAGATTTAAGTACCCTGAGTTTGAAAGTCGCTGTGTTCCACTACATTGATGACATCATGATCTCTGGAACAAAAGAAGATGTAACTGAAGCACTGCACCTGCTGATACATCACATGGAGAACAGAGGGTGGGCTATCGACAAAGACAAAGTCCAAGGACCTGCCACAGAAGTGAAATTCCTGGGAATGATGTGGACTGGGCCGCAGAGGAAAATTCCAGAGACAGTTGTGCAAACTATCCAGGCTCTGTTGCCCCCTACTACCAAAGAGGAGGCACAGAAGTTCATTGGAGTTGTGGGGTTCTGGAGATCGTTCATCCCACATCTTGGACTGATTCTGGGGCCTATATATAATGTCACCAGAAAAAAGACTGAGTTCTCATGGGGTTCAGAGCAGCAAACTACATTCCTGGCTGCTAAAGAAGCTATTTTGCAGCATCAGGGATTAGGACCCATGAGACAAGGAGTACCATTTCAGCTGGATTTAGTGGAACAGAATGGTACCATATCTTGGAGTCTATGGCAGCCAAATGAAAAGAAAGGACTGAGAGCAATACCCATTGGATTTTGGTCCAAACAACTGACAGGGGCACAGAAGAGATACACGCCCCTAGAGAAGTATCTGTTTGGGGCCTACACAGCACTTCAACATGTAGAGACCATTACAGGAAAGGACACAGTCACCATCCATACTGCATTGCCAATAACACAATGGGTGAGAGATAATGGACTGACCACTAGGGCAGCTGTAGCCCAGAACCAGACACTGATGAAATGGAAGTGGTACCTTCAAGAAAGAGGAGGTATTGCAGCTGGGGATGTTAGAGACATTTCAAAACAGTTGGCAGGGCTTGTCACTTTTAACAGCACCCGGCCAGAAGAAGAAATTCCTGTGCTGCAGTCATCCCCCATTCAAGAGGCTCCACCCTTTGAGCCTCTGTCAGAAGACATGAAGGAGTCAGGGTGGTTCACTGATGGTTCAGCCATAGTCAACTCGTCTGGACGTAAATGGACAGCAGCAGCCTACAACCCAAGTACAGACACAGTCCTGCAGGAGACCGGAATTGGAGGGTCCAGTCAGTATGCAGAGTTGAAAGCGGTGTTGATGACTCTTCAGGAGGATCTTTCTTCCCATGTCACTATCTACACTGACAGCTGGGCGGTTTTTAGAGGACTGACAACTTGGATGCCCACGTGGAAGTCCAATGAATGGATGATTCATGAAAAGGTGGTGTGGGGAGGCAAGGAAGTCTGGGACTACATCTGGAAGGAAGCTCACTCCCGCACCATAAAAGTGAGGCATGTTGATGCACATGTGCCCCTAGTCCCAGACTTTGAGAACTATAAAAGAGTTGCAGATGAAATCGCCAAAGTGAAGGCAGTTGTGCCAATTGATCCTGTCTTGATGAACTTGGCCAACTGGGCCCACAAGCAATCTGGACATTTGGGGCAGAAAGCAACATATGAATGCTCACAGCAGAGAGGATTGCCTATATCCATGGACATGATAAAGACTGTAATAGGGAATTGTACAGTGTGTGGAGAAGTGCGACAATGGCCATTGCAAAAGTACTCCACCGGGTCGATTAAGAGGGGTGAGAGGCCTGCAGAGACCTGGCAGATCGATTTCATCGGTCCCCTTCCCCGGGGAAATAATGGAATGAGATATTGTTGCACTGCAGTGGACACCTATTCAGGACTTATGCTTGTTCATCCCTGCAAACGAGCAGATCAAGCCGCAACGCTTCAACTGCTCCAGAAACTTGTCGTTGCTTATGGTTGTCCCAAACAAGTCCAAAGTGATAACGGCTCACACTTCACTGGATCAACAATACAGCAGTGGGCCAAATATTCTGTAGTGTACTGGTTGTGCCACATCCCATACCATCCACAGGCAGCTGGTTTGATTGAAAGATACAACGGGCTATTGAAGGAGCAGATACGCAAACTTACACCCACACATACACTAAGGGGGTGGGATCGGGTCCTCACACAGGCAGTCATGTTGTTAAATTCTAGGCCAATAGCCAAAAGCACACCATATGAGAGGATGGTAGGGGCTGGGGCACAGATTCCACAGCTGGAGTGCAGAGTTCAGTATTTATGTAAGGTTCCTGAAAGAACAGGGCTTAACAGATACCATGTTACTGCTTCCCATGACATAGAAACCAAGAGTGACGTATCTGAAGCTGAAGCCTATCTAGGAATGAGAGGGAATCTGGCAGGAAGGTTTGAAGTTACATTTTCATTGACAGATGAGCTTCAAGACAGTGGCTGGGACTCTGACTGGTTAGTGGATACTTCCCAGCAAGAGTGGAAAGTGAGGCTACATAACAGCAAACCTTCCAAAATAAACAGCAGTGATCTTCTGGGAAATATCAGTATATTTCCTCTCCTCCCTATTGATGTTCTTTGGGAGGGTCAGAAGTGGGTACAGGCAGGGGGCAAAGTGTTCATCAGATATCCAGGCAAGAAGCCACTTAGAGGAGAGATTTTAGCTGAAGGGCCTGGATCTACTGTTTATGCATTATTAGAAGGAACAGATAATCCGTTTTGCGTTTTGTTTTCCACTCCACAGGCTGTCTCCGATTTGATCCATAGGAAGACCAGAGAAAAGTGGTTACATGATGGAAAGAATGACGGAAGTTCGCAAGAGCTGTGGAGAGCAAGGCCTTTGACGTATTACAAGCCTAGACTTGTTTCTGCAGAACTTTAGAATGGACTTTCTAATGAACTTTTTTTTAGTTAAAAACTGAAACACCTTCTCAGTGACAGAAATGGGAGGTGTTGCTTTCAAGGAAAATTAATGTTTAAAATGAGTTTTCATAGTAATGAAGTGATTTTCTGTATGGAGTCTGAAAGGAAAAAAAAAAAAAATAGGGCGGAATGTGTTGCGTTTGTTACAATATGATTTTTTTTATTTAATCAGACTTGATACATGGGACATAACAATATTACAATAGTGGTTGGTCATAGAGATATTGTCAGTTTTTGGCTTGAGTAGATTTCTCAAACAAATGCTGTTTTATACAATGGGGGTAGATATCATTGTTGTATTCAATTGATAGTTCAATTAACAGGCTATTGACTCTATAGCTACAGTAAACAAGTAAGACATTACTTGTTTGGGATTCTTTCAGCTTTCAAACTGAAAGAATGGCTGTTAAATTACTGTCTTGGTTTGAGTAGACAATGGTACGTAGATACCATTTTTGTACGTAGATACAGTTTTCAACAGTCCATTGTTTCTACAGCTAGAGTAAACAGGCATGTTTTCTGTTGTTTGATAACTATGGTAAACAGCCTGGCACATAAAAGGGGGATTCAGGCATAAGCTACGGACACACACACACACACACACATCATCATGCTTTGAAGATCAGAAGCTGCCACTCATGATACAAGAACATTGCCTGGTGTCCAAGAAGCATCGTTGCCAATGGAGATCATGAACATACAATAACATAAGATAAGTAACTTTTAAGTGTATTTGTACTGATATAGACTATAGGCTGTTCATTTGATAGGCATTTTGCTTGTTATATGCCCCGTACACACGGTCGGATTTTCCGATGGACAATGTCCGATCGGAGCGTGTTGTCGGAAATTCCGACCGTGTGTGGGCTCCATCGGACATTTTCCATCAGATTTTCTGACACACAAAGTTGGAGAGCAGGAGATAAAATTTTCCGACAACAAAATCCGTTGTCGGAAATTCCGATCGTGTGTACACAAATTCGACGGACAAAGTGCCACGCATGCTCAGAATAAATAAAGAGATCAAAGCTATTGGCCACTGCCCCGTTTATAGTCCCGACGTACATGTTTTACGTCACCGCGTTTAGAACGATCGGATTTTCTGACAACTTTGTGTGACCGTGTGTATGTAAGACAAGTTTGAGCCAACATCCGTCGGAAAAAATCCTAGGATTTTGTTGTCGGAATGTCCGAACAAAGTCCGACCATGTGTACGCCCTAATAGAGATCTGTCAGTCTTGTATTGTATTCCTAAGATTGTAATAGTTTTGTATGTACAGCATCTTTGTATAGTAAAAGCACAATTTACATTTACAATTTACAATTTAATTTGCAGAAATCTCAGCTTCCTTGCTTATACCACAGAGTAACCTTGCTAGATAGACGCAAGCAAAACAATATTCAATGCAAAATAAATGGGTACCCTTACCGGATCCATAGGACGCACATACCTTATAGCAGTGCGTCAAAAAGGCATAGGGAAAATCTCCCGTGATGTCCAACCAGATGGTATCTGCTGGGCTCCAGGCACCGGTAGATGGTGGTGGTCACAGGCGAAAGTAGAACGACTGTGACTCACGTTTTTTTTCCTTCATGAGCAACTTTCTCCTCCCAGCAGCTTCCTGTCTCTGGTTCCAGGTAATGACCGCAGGTCAGTACAAGTTCCCAGGTAATGTCTGCAGTGACAGGGCGGACACACTCGGCTGTAGACAAGCAGGATGCAGACAGATATGGCTCCTGATCTCACCTGTGAGATTTACATCAGGCAACATTGTTTTGTTGTTTTTTATTCATTTATTTTCTTTCACATTGTACAGTACTTATTGTAAAAAAGAATAAAACAACTCTTATAAATAGCATACATTTTGACCCAAAACACTGTCCTCAGTTTCCTCCAGGTTTTACAAAGGACAATATTAATAAACAGCACCCAATACATATAATGCTCTCTCTCAGAGCCAGTTACTATTGAAAGCAGACATTTTTGTCATTGTAAGGAAGATAGAACAAAACCAATGGGTATACAAAGATTGAGAGAATAAAAAAAAGGGGGGGGGGATTGGCTAAAAAAATAAGGGTCACCCATTTGAAAAACAATGAAAAAATATCATTGGAAGGATAGTAAATAAATAAATGTAGCGCTATGTGTAAAATTATAAATATAAAGTGCAAATCTCTAAAAGAGATAAATCCTACATATAAATGAATAGTCCATAAAAAAATGAAGAAATAAAACATGAAAAACTCTTCTTGTGATCAGTGTATCCACACAATTCCACCACAGTGATTGTTAGTCCTCAAAAGGAGTGCACACCACCACCAGTAAAAATGCGCGCTCACCTCCCAGATGTGTCAAAACTCATATGCAGATCTCCCCACAAGCTCTTTGCTCTCACTTCCTTTTCCCAATCAATGGTGGATAATCCAGATGGCTCTTTTCTTAATGGTAACTCAGCTCATTAATATTCAAAGAAACGGATCATCTCCCAGCTTGGCTCAAGATTCCATGAGTTCAGGACATGTAAATAATAAGTATAGAAACCATAGTGTTCTCCGTATACAAATTTATTCAAAGCCCCCAAACAGACAAGTTGCACTTACAAGATAAAAACTTTTAAAATCACATAAAAACCTCAAGAGTAGCACCGCCGTGTCCACATACACAGTGCCTGGCTGAACGTGACTATCAGCTCCTCCCTTCTAGACACATATCGGCTAATCACAGGCCTTCCTCAGTTGCCTTGACTATATCATGTTTTCTGGTCTATGGTTACTACCCTAGTACATGCTCACCGAAATTTTCTTAAAAAGGTATGGATGTCCTATTTTCCCTACTCATGGTTTCCTAAATGGATACTTAGTTGCCTCTTTTTGTTTCTACAAGCTGATTATAACCTCTTTAATCGTTTGTTAGGAAATATTACATCTCCCCCTTGTGCTTGGAACACATGCGTCTGGGGGGTTTTCTGTTCTCTTCCTGATTTTGGGGATTGGTTGATGTAGGAGTGCTTTCCATGGGTCTTTCCGCAAATTAATATGAAGGATCATATGGAATATCACATACACCCGAATCCACAGCCTCTTAACTTTTGTCCACCAAATGTGCTTCATGTCACCTAGGTCTGGGCACCACTGAAACAGCTGAGGAGTAATACCTTATATGAATTCTCGATCACCAGAACTAAATGGGAAGATTTATAAATGAACTCCCGTATCTTGTTTAATTGCTCTGGGGGCTTAGAGGTCACAAGGTCCAGCCCCACCTCAAGCAATAGATCAGCATCTGAATGGTAGCATTACCTAATATAGATATCTTTCTCCATCCTTGATTCCCCCAGAGCTTCTCCCCCTAGTGTGTAGTTTATATTTTTGTTTTATGCCCCCAAGTGCATTACTTTACATTTCTCCACATTAAACCTCATTTACCATGTAGTTGCCCACTCCATTATTTTGTTCAGGTCTTTCTGTAAAATTTCTATATCCTGATGTGAAGTCATTGCCCTGCTTATTTTTGTGTCGTCTGCAAAAACTGAGATTGAGCTATTTATCCCATCCTCTATATCGTTTATGAATAAATTGAATAGAATTGGTCCCAAAACAGAACCTTGGGGTACCCCACTTACCACTCCAGACCAGTCTGAGTATAAGTTATTTATCACCACCCTTTGGACGTGCCCCTGTAACCATTTTTTTACCCAAGAACAAACCTTATGGTCCACGCCTGCAGACCTCAGCTTGTAAATCAAACATGAGGAGTTCTCTGAGGTGTTTCCCTGCATCGCTGCCATTTCTAACTGTGATAGTAGGTCCAGCTTCTCCTCCTCCTTCAGGTTAGGGGCTTATAAAATACCCCCACTATTAATTCCCCAGTTCTTCTCTTTGAAGTTCTACCCACACTGATATCACCCCCCTCGTCCCATTCACCATGTCACTCCTCTCTACCACCCTTGCATCATTTTTGACATATAGACACACCCCTCCCCCTCTTCTACCTTCCCTGTCCCTCCGATACAAGGAATACCCTTGGATATTTGCCAGACAATCTTGTGAGCAATGAAACCAAGTCTCAGTTATTTTCACAAAGTCTAAGTCATCCTTGTGTAATAGCAGCTCTAGTTCCTCAATTTTGTTAGCTAGGCTCCTAGCATTTGTGTATACGCCTCTCAGTGTTGTATGAGTGCATATTATTTCCTCCTTATGTTTCCTCTGGTTTTGTTTTTGAATTGTCCATGCATTCACCCTGGGATTAAACGTTACAGCTGTATTATCACTGCTGACTCCACTATTACCCTCTGTCCTTTGCTCCATGCCAGCTATTGCTTCCCCTGACCCCCCCCCAATACCTAGTTTAAAAGCCCCTCCAACTTTGTGGTTAATATGATTCATACTCTGAATGGTCTAAGGTTATCAGTGGTGTACCCTAAGGTTCAGTGTTGGGTCCCTTACTTTTTAATATGTTTATAAATTATGTAGGGTCTGGGATTAAAAGTACTATTTTAGTGTTTGCAGATGACACCAAGCTATGCAGTCCCAAGACAGAACCTTGGGGGTTCGTTATTATTATTAGTATACGTTATTTATCACCACGCTTTGGACATGCCCCTGTAACCATTTTTTTACCCAAGAACAAACCTTATGGTCCACGCCTGCAGATTTCAGCTTGTAAATTTAAACATTTATGGGGGACTGTATAAAATGCTTTTGCAAAATCCCGGGTACACTAAATCCACAGGTCTTCCCCTGTCTAGATGGCAGCTCACTTCCTTGTAGAATGTTAGCAGATTCGTCTAGTAGGAACAACCTTTTGTAAACCCATGCTGATTACTACTAATGATATTTTTTTCTTCAGTACATTTTTGAATATAGTCCCTTATCATCCCCTCCAATAATGTACCTACTATTGATGTTACGCTGACTGGCCTGTAGTTTCCAGGGATTTGTCTCTGCCTTTTTTTTCATATTGGTACCACATTGGCTTTTTTCCAGTCAGCTGATACAATTCCTGTCAGTATGGTGTCCGCAAAGATTAGGAACAATGGTCTGGATATAATCTGACTGAGTTCTCTGAGGACTCTCTGGTGTGCGCCATCTGGTCCTGGTGATTTATTTGTATTAAGTTTATTAAGTCTTTCCTTCACTCCAGCCTCTGTTAGCCACAAGGGTATGCCCGGTGATGTGTCACTAAAAGTACTGTCACGGTCGGTATACCGCTCCTTTTCCTGCGTAAAAAAGACGAAGAAGGCATTTAGTACAGTTGCCTTCTCTGTGTCATCTGTAATCATCCTCCCATCCTTGTCTTTTAGGTGGGCAATGTGCTCTGATCTTGCCTTTTTACTGTTAATATTTCTAAAAAATGTCTGATTTTTTTTTACTCTCCTCTGCTATGTGTCTCTCGTAGTCTTTTTTTAGCCACCCCCATTGTGTTCTTACACTTCTTATTGCATTCCTTGTAGTGTTGGAATGCTGATGGTGACCCACCCCCTTTATATTTTTTAAAGGACATTTTTTTCTCTTTAATAAGGCTTTTTACATTACGGTTTAACCACCCAGGTTTAAACTTCAGTCTTCTATATTTATTGCCCATCGGAATGCACAGTGTAATACCTTTGTTTTAATATGCTCCTAAAGCATTCCCACTTTTCTTCCGTTTTCAATGTTTCTAGGATTTTCTCCCAATTGATGTAATGTAGTAATGACCGCAGTTCAGAAAAATTGGCTTGTTTGAAATTTAGTGTTCTAGTGCTACTCTTGTGCCTCCTTTTTCTATGATTCATGTTAAATGCGATCATCCTATGATCGCTAGATCCCAAGTTGTCCCGTATTGCCACATCTGAGATCTGACTTGGATCGTTCGCAATTAATAAATTTAGCAAGGGCATTCTTTCTAGTTGGGGAATCCACCAATTGGGACATGAAGTTGTGCTGTAAGACATTCATGAAATGACAGGCCTTTAATGAGTGAGCTGTCCCCTCTGCCCAGCCAATATTGAGATAATTGAAGTCCCTCATTATGATGACATTTCCCTGCCTCGCTTCAATTTCTAACTGTGATAGTAGGTCCAGCTTCTCCTCCTCCTTCAGGTTGGGGGCCTATAAAATACCCCCACTATTAATTCCCCAGTTCTTCTCTTTGAAGTTTTACCCACACTGATATCACCTCCCCCCTCGTCCCATTCACCATGTCACTCCTCTCTACCACCCTTGCACCCTTACACACCCCTTCCTCTCTTCTACCTTCCCTGTCCTTCCGATACAAGGAATACTCTTGGATATTTGCCAGCCAGTATTGTGAGCAATCAAACCAAGTCTCAGTTATTCTCACAAAGTCTAAGTCATCCTCATGTAATAGCAGCTCGTAGACGTTACAGCTGTATTATCATTGCTGACTCTACTATTACCCTCTGTCCTTTGCTCCATGCCAGCTATTGCTTCGTCTGACCCCCCCAATACCTAGTTTAAAAGCCCCTCCAACTTCGTGGTTAATATGATTCATGCTCTGAATGGTCTAAGGTTTTCAGTAGTGTACCCTAAGGTTCAGTGTTGAGTCCCTTACTTTTTAATATGTTTATAAATTATGTTGGGTCTGGGATTAAAAGTACTATTTTAGTGTTTGCAGATGACACCAAGCTATGCAGTGGAATAACGTCCTTACAGGATGTCTCCAATTTACAAGCTGACCTCAATGCACTGTTTAATTTGGCAACTATGTGGCAAATTAGGTTTAATGTTTTTAAATGTAAAGTTATGCACTTGGGGCTAAGAATATGCATGCATCGTATATACTAGGAGGGTTCTTTACTGTAAGAGCTGTAAGAATTCTCTTCCACAGGCAATGGTTTCAGCAGGGAGCATAGATAATCTAAAAAAACGATTAGATACCGTGGGGAAAAAAAGTATTTAGTCAGCCACCAACTGTGCAAGTTCTCACACTTAAAAAGATTAAAGAGAGGCCTATAATTGTCATCAAAAGTTTACCTCAACTATGAGAGACAAAATGTGGAAACGAATCCAGACAATCACAACATTTTTTTGCAAATTATGGAACATAAGTATTTTGTCAATATCAAAAGTTCATCTCAATACTTTGTTATATATCCTTTGTTTTCAATGACAGAGGTCAAACGTTTTCTGTGAATCTTCACAAGGTTGTCACACACTGTTGCTGGTATGTTGGCCCATTCCTCCATGCAGATCTCCTCTAGAGCAGTGATGTTTTGGGGCAGTCGCTGGGCAACACGGACTTTCAACTCCCTGCAAAGGTTTTCTATGGGGTTGAGATCTGGAGACTGGCTAGGCCACTCCAGGACCTTGAAAGGCTTCTTACGAAGCCACTCCTTCATTGCCCGGGCAGTGTGTTTGGGATCATTGTCATGCTGAAAGACCCAGCCATGTTTCATCTTTAATGCCCTTGCTGATGGGAGGAGGTTTGCACTCGAAATCTCACGACACATGGCCCCATTCATTCTCTCATGTACACGGATCAGTCGTCCTGTTCCCTTTGCAGAGAAACAGCCCCAAAGCATGATGTTGCCACCACCATGCTTCACAGTAGGTATGGTGTTCTTTGGTTGCAACTCAGCATTCTCTCTCCTCCAAACACGACGAGTTGTGTTTCTACCAAACAGTTCTACTTTGGTTTCATCTGACCATATGACATTCTCCCAATCCTCTTCTTGATCATCCAAATGCTCTCTAACAAAACCTCAGAGGGGCCCGGACATGTACTGGCTTAAGCAGGGGGACACGTCTGGCACTGCAGGATCTGAGTGCCTGGCGGCGTAGTGTGTTACTGATGGTAGCCTTTGTTATGTTGGTCCCAGCTCTCTGTAGGTCATTCATTATGTCCCGCCGTGTGGTTCTGGGATTTTTGCTCACCGTTCTTGTGATCATTTTGACCCCACAGGTGAGATCTTGCGTGGAGCCCCAGATCGAGGGAGATTATCAGTGGTCTTGTATGTCTTCCATTTTCTAATTATTGCTCCCACAGTTGATTTCTTCACACCAAACTGCTTGCCTGTTGCAGATTCAGTCTTCCCAGCCTGGTGCCGGTCTACATTTTTTTTCTGGTGTCCTTCGACTGCTCTTTGGTCTTCACCATAGTGGAGTTTGGAGTGTGACTGTTTGAGGTTGTGGACAGGTGTCTTTTATAATGATAAGTTCAAACAGGTGCCATTAATACAGGTAATGAGTGGAGGACAGAGGAGCCTCTTAAAGAAGAAGATACAGGTCTGTTTGTAGGTGACCAAATACTTATTTTCCACCATAATTTGCAAATAAATTCTTTCAAAAATCAGACAATGTTCCTTCAATGCAAGAGGCCTTAACTCTCCTAATAAAAGAAACTAAATTCTAAATGTATTTAATAAACAAAAAATAGACATTATCCTGTTTCAAGAGACACATTTTCGTTCAGATCCCATTCCGAAACGTAATAACTGAAACTATAATAATTGGGTTCATGATACATTTTCTTATTCTAAATCAAGAGGGGTATCTATCGCATTCCGCAGGAATGTGCCACATCAAATACTACAAAAATATATGGGCAAAGATGGTAGATCCTTGGTTATAAAAGTAGCGATATATGGAAAAGTTTTTACAATCATTAATCTATATTTACCAAACTATGATCAAATTAGGATGGGGATGAAGGCTTTAAACAACACAATGGAGAAAGCGGAAGGTATAGTGATTATGGGTGGGGACTTTAACTTTATTATGGATATAAAAAATTATACAACTAACACCCATGCTCATAGAAATAATAGTCAAATAGAGGAATTTAAAGGGCTATTAGCGAAGTACCAACTGGTGGATATTTGGAGGGCCCAACATCAAACGGATAAGAATTATTCATATTATTCTAACATACATGATTCTTTTCACAGGATAGATTATTTGTTTATTAACCACTCTGGAATGATGATGACTCCATCATCAAACATAGGGGGGTTTCTATGGTCAGATCATGCTCCGCTATATTTGGAAATTAAGGTAATAGTAAAAACAAAGGGTAATTGGAGATTAAACGATAACCTGTTTAAAGATAAAGAGTGTGTAGAGGACATATGTAAAACAATAAGGGAATATTTGTTAATTCATGAGAATGATGAAACATCAATTCCCATGCAATGGGTTACATTAAAATGCGTATTAAGAGGGACGTTCATCAAGCATGGCTCAAGATTAAAAAAAAGAAAGGAACAAAAAAAATCTCAACTAATAATAGAAATAGAGGAATTGTACAAAAAACATAAACAGAGTCTTAATTCCTCAGATAAAATAAAATTAAAAGGTAAAAGATTGGAATTACAAGCCATGCTTGATGAGGAATCTCTAAGGATTAGGGATAAAAATAGTGCACAATGGTACCAATATGGAAACAAGACAGGGAAAATATTGGCTAAAACATTAAAAGATCAACAATCCTCAACATCCATAATTAAAATATTAAAAACAGATGGGGAATATACATACGATCCAAAATAAATATTAGAAGAATTTCAAATATATTATTCTAACCTGGCCGAGCTGGGAGATGGCTGCCTGAGAGAACAGTTCCCGCCGTTGCAGTCTTTTCAACCGTCATACCGGAGGTAATTATCGCTATACCTGTCAGTGATACGATGGGAACAGCCTCCCAACACACTTCTACCTCGAGGTCCCGCTCACCCCGTGAAACAACCGGGAATTCAAACCAAAACATCCCTGACATGTTCAGGGCGCAGAGAAGTAACATGGCGTCGTCCCGTCATGACTCCTCACAGGCCTCAGCAGCACAGCTTGCGGGACAGTTATCCACATCCCAGATATCACCCCCTCTGACCACGGGTCCACAGGTTAATCCGCAACCACCATCCCTCAACATACATGATCTGAGGGCGATTGCTACCGACATCAAGGACACTCTTTCAGCCGCCATTGCGGAATTAAGAGTAGATATCCACACCCTAAACTACCGTGTTCTTGAAGTGGAAAAAACTACAGCGAAACATGACTTGGTCCTCCGCAAAGCGACACGTCGGATAGACACGCATACCATGCAGCTACGAGAGACACAATGCCGCATTGAAGACCTTGACAACCGCGGTCGCAGACATAACCTCCGTGTAAGAGGCATGCCGGAGTCCATTGAAGCGGATCACTTGACCCCTGCTGTGACTGAACTGTTCAATAACCTGCTGGAAAGGCCACCTCAAACCTGCATAGAAATGGAGAGAATCCATAGGGCATTACGCCCCAAAGGCAGAGACAATGACCCACCCAGGGATATAATTTGTTGTCTTGTGGATTAGATAAATGAAGATATCCTGAGACAAGCAAGGGTTAAACAACCGTTACAATACGATGGCGCCCAGCTTCAGATTTTTCAGGACTTATCAGGAATCACACTACAGCAGCGCAGGGACCTGAAACCACTGCTAGATGTGTTACGCGCCAATGGGATTATATACCGCTGGAAATTTCCCTTCTGTCTGGCAGCTACCCATCTCGGCCGTACTGCGTTCTTAAAAGTGCCTGAAGACCTGCCTCACTTCTGTGATAGACTGGGGATACCTTTGGTTTAGGTATCAAACTGGTATGTGGACTTCCGACATCAGGCTGCAGGAAGACATCCCATGCAGGAAGAACCGATGGAAGCACAGGATTCACGCTCATGCAGAAGGAGGTCTCCATCCAGCATCAGATCGCACGCGGGACATCAAGGCTTTCAACAACGCCACAGCCCTACGGATTCCCCACGTTCTCGGAGAGCCCGTAGAGACTACTGATACCTGCCCTATTTAAGGCGGCCACCGTGATTTCCGATTATATACTCCAGTTTCCACACTCCGTGATGACATTCACCTATTCCGGTTCCTGTAGTTTTGCCAGAATAAATGTTACCCACACTGTGAAACCCCCTATTCAGTTTCAAAAGTTGGTTACCTCAGTATCTTTTGCATAGAATTTCCTTGTCAAAAGAAGTTTATTGAGTATACAATGTTATAAAGATACATAAAGTAAGTTTACAAGGATCTATAAAGTAAGCTCATTGTTTTACAGTAGGGTTTATATAGGTAAATATCATGGAATTTCAAATATTAAACATCGGGTTCACGTAAACCTAAATTAAAGATATATATAATTTCCTTAGTTACTTTTGTAGGTATTTAAATGATTTATACCTACTATACATATTGTTTACAAGTAGAGTGTATATAGGTCAAATAAATTCTGATAATGAGCTTTAATCGTAAGGTGGAGAAAAGGAAAGAGAAAGAAGAAAAAGGGTTGAAAGGTAGAGGTATGGTCCACAAGGTTGTCCCGCTCGTCAGTTTATTATTCTTTTTAGTTCTCTTTGAAGCCTTAGAATGGGTGTCTCTGTAAGTCATTTAATCTGTTACCATGGCAACAGGACAGAGTCATTGAAGTTTGACAGGAACTGTTGTTTTATCCAAGGATGCCAAAGCTTTTCAAATTTTGGAATTTGATTTTGATCGATGGCTACCATCTTAGCATGGGACATTGTATTATTCATTCTGTGAATTGTTTCTGCTAGTACCAATGTAGGAGATTTCCATGCCTTGGCCACTGTTTGTTTTGCAGCCGTTATTAGTTGGATCATAAGTTTGAATTGAGAGAGTGTTAACCATTCCGGTTTTAGATTAAGTAAAGTTAAATATGGATCTGGTTGTATTATTTTTTTAAATATTTTAGATGCAATCACGAAGACTTCCTTCCAGAAGGTTTGGATTACTGGGCACGTCCACCATATGTGTAAATATGTGCCTATTTCTGGGCATCCTCGAAAACAAAGAGCTGAGGTATTAGGTGAATATTTTGCCACTCTAGCGGGTACAAGGTACCAGCGAGTTAGGACTTTATAATTTGTCTCCAGTGCTAAGATGTTGGGTGAAGATGACTTAGATGTGAGCCATATGTTAGACCAGTCCGTATGAAGTCATTTAGTGTCTGAATGCCTGATGTTGTCCAAGCTTTAAAAGAATTTGGGTAGATCCATGCCGGATAAAAGGCCGGATTTCTGATAAAAGAAAGGAGAGGATTGTGTGGAGATTGTAACTGATATTTGGTTTTTAGTTTATCCCAGAGAGATAAGAAGTGTTTAGTTATGGGATTATGAATTTTAAAGCGGTCTTTAGGATCAAGCCATAATAAATTTGATATTAATAGAGGGTCATTTTCTGAAGCCTCTATAAATACCCATAATGGGATTTCCTGTTTTGCATGGTATTTGGACAGACTGGCCAAATGTGCTGCTCTGTAGTAGTTAGTAAAATTAGGGTATCCCAGGCCTCCTTTATTTTTGGGAAGATGTAGTGTGTGTATAGGTATACGTGGTTTAGAAGAGCCCCATATAAACGAAGTTGCTCTTTTTTGTACTATTCTCAAAAAATAAGAAGGAATTGGAATAGGGAGGACTCTGAATAGATAAAGCAATTTGGGTAGAATAGTCATTTTGATTGCATTAATCTTCCCTATCCAGGATAAAGGAAGTTGCGACCATTGTTTTATTAGATTTGTGATCTGTCTTAATACAGGAGGATAATTGGTTGAGAATAAGTCAGAATGAGATGCTGTTAAATGAGTTCCAAGATATGGGATTGATTTTTCTGCCCATGTGAATGGGAGTGCAGCCCTAGCCGGGATCAATTCCATGTTTGTGAGTGAAATATTAAGCACTAGGCATTTCTTAGGATTAATCATAAGGCCGGATAGGGCTGCAAATCCATCAAGAGCTGGTATTAAGTTAGGACCAGAGACCTGTGGTGATGATAGAAAAAGTAATATATCGTCTGCAAATATACATAGTTTGTGTGTAATACCTCCTACTTCAATGCCAGTTATAGTTTGGTTTGTTCTGATGTATTGGGCCATGGGTTCGAGTATAAGGGCAAATAATAAGGGAGATAATGGGCAACCCTGTCGGGTACCTCTTTCGATATTAAAGGCTTCAGATTTGTATCCAGCATATTTTATATAGGCTTTGGGTTTATTATATAATGCTTTGATCCATGTTAAAAAGTGGGGTCCAAAACCCGATTTTTGTAATGAATATTGCATATATTGCCAGGATACTGTGTCAAATGCCCTCTTAATATCGAGAGATAGAAAACATAAAGGGATTTTCCGTTTTTTAGCAATATGTGCCAATAACACTGCCCTGCGTATATTATCGCCTGCCTGTCTATTTGGCATGAAGCCTACTTGATCTCTATGTATTAATTTTCCTATAATGCTATTGAGGCGCTATTTTTGCTAATAATTTAATATCGAGGTTTAACAGAGAGATAGGCCGATAATTCACACAGGAAGTATCATCAGAAAGGGGTTTTGGGATCATACAAACAATTGCCATTAGTGTTTCTTGCCGAAAAGAATGTCCATCTAGAAGTTTGTTAAAAGTTTCAGTGAGAATGGGAGAGAGTATTTCTGAGAATGTTTTATAGTATAAAGCCGAGTAGCCGTCTGGGCCTGGTCTTTTGTTAAGTTTTAGGTCTTTTATGGCGTTAGCAACTTCATCTATAGTTATAGGCTCATCCAAACTGCTTTTTTGATTCTGAGATAACTCAGGTAAGGTTATTTTTGAGAAGAAGGATTCAGCCTCTGTAGGATTAAATTCATTGTTTGTCTTGTATAAAGTTGCGAGATGTGAGTGAAATTTATGGACTATTTTAACTGGATTACAAGTGTAAACATTTTTTGATAATTTCAAACGTATTGGTTTGAAAGATTTGTTAGTTGAATTTAATGCCCGAGCCAAATATGTACCTGGTTTGTTTGTATTCATGTAGAAATTGTGTTTGGAGCGTTTGAGGGATATATCAACTGACTCAGTGAGAAATAGATCGTATTCCAATCTAGATTTTTCCAGATGAGATTTTGTACTCTGAGATGGATTATCTTGAAATGATATGTAGGCTGCATTAAAATTGAGTTCTAGTTTTTTTGCTAGATTTTTGCGTTCCCGTTTAAATAGTGCCATTTGTCTTTGTATTGTACCACGCAAGACAGGCTTATGAGCTTCCCACAGTGTTATTGGGGAGATGTCTGTTGTATTATTAATTGATATGTATTCCTTTAAAGCTTGTTCAATGGCCATCTGATGTAGTGGGTGTTTGAGCATTATGTCCGGTAAGTACCACGTTGGGTCATGCGCTTTTGGTATGGCTGAGGCTATAGTAGTGTATACTGCATTATGGTCAGACCACGGAATCAGAATTATATCTGATGCAATAATTTCTGGTATCATTCCTATTGTTAGAAAAATATGATCTATTCTGGTGAAGGTTTGATGAGGGTGCGAGAAATGAAGTGAATTTCTTTTTCATTGGGTTACTTTCTCTCCACGAATCTACCAGATTGTATTTGGAAAGAAGTTGAGAAAAAGGTAATCTAGAGGTTATTTTGGATGGTGTAAAAGGTGATTTATCTAGAAATGGGAGGAGGACCTGGTTCGAATCCCCACACATTATCACTGTTCCTATTTTGTGTGTATTAATCACTTGTAATATATGTGAGAGGAATGGTGTAGGTTGTTTGTTAGGAGCGTAGTAGGAAATCACTGTGATTGCTGTATCCATTATATAACCCATGAGTATCAGGTATCTACCTTCTGGGTCTTTAATTTCTGATGATAAGGTGAATGGTGTGGATCGGTGAAATGCAATTAGAGTTCCCCTTTGCTTGGTACAGGCAGAAGCCGTGTAAATTTATTGATAAAAAGGAGAAATATATTTTGGAGTAGAATCTTTGGTGAAGTGTGTTTCTTGGAGGCATATTATGTGAGCCTTCTTGTTATGGAAAGTACGGAAGGCTTTGGTCCTTTTTTGAGGGACATTTATTCCCTGAACATTCAGGGAAAGTATATTCAGTGGTGCCATGGCAATAGATCAAATAGTTTTGACTTACTTTTTGTTATGCAGAGCTGACTGCGCAGATCAACCTGTGTGGACTGAAGAGATGAATAGATAGAAAAGAAACCAGTGAATTCTGGAGTAAAGAGTAAACAAAAAAACATATGAGATTAGATGATACATTGTATAAATTATTTTTTGCAAGTAATCACAATTTACCCGTGAAAGAGAATAAATATCTCTCTCAGGGGAATAAGTGCCTTCGTCACACTCCCACATAATATGGTTGGGAGAATGAGGAGGGCTAATGGGGGTACATGGATCTTCCGCTTACAGGAGAGAAGTGCTATGTCAAAAGACATCAAAATGATGTTTCATTAATTGGAGTGCAGAATATAGTTTTTGTTGAAATTATTTATTCCAGGGTGGTTGTATATGGTTAGTCTTGCCCTAGGCTAAATAATTCAGTTAGAAAGGTACTGTTAATAACTTTGGTATTGATGAAGATAGTTTGAATTATTTTGGGATTTTAACCCTTTTAGAGTAAACAATTACATATTGTATTCATATGTAACTGTTTAGATATGTTAACTCATAAAATTGAGGTTGTATTGCTTCAGATTAGAATAAACAAAAACATAGTTCTAGGAACTAGTTAGGTAATAATATATTTGTTTTAAGAAAAGAAAGAAAAAGCTTCCATTACTTCTGGATTATTGAACATATTTGTCCTAAAAAGTAATAAATCTATTGTTATTACCTGATAATATATAACTGAACAAGAATTTCCTTATTTCACTTATATATTCTAAGGCTATATGAATCAGAAGTAATAAGAAATATAACTGGAATGTAACATGATCCCACACAGTGTGTGACTATCAGAATGCAGTTACATTCAGTTATAAATATAGGTTTTTTATAAAGAACCATCTCTTAGTATAATAAATGAAGAGATATCAGGAATTAGGATGTCAGTCCATTGAATCTTCTTGGTCCATGGATGATGTGGCATAACGGCCTCTTTTGTGAGAATGATGATTCCCATTTTGTTCTGAAATTTTCTGGGTGCTGCCTGAAGGTGAAGATGATGCCATTCTTCTGCGTGCGGGAGTGTTGCTGCTTGTGGGTTCTGTCAGATTTAATTTTAAAAGGGTTTGTTGTAGTTTATCTGCTGATCTGCTTCTGTAAATTGTACCTTGGTAGTTAAATCTGACTGAAAAGGGGAAGCCCCATTGATACATAATGTTGTGGCGTTGCAGTTCCATTAGCTGGGGTTTCATGGATCGTCTTTTAGTAATAGTAAGTTGGGATAGGTCAGCAAAAATTTGATAATTGTGTCCTTGAAAATTAAGTTCCTTTTTTTCTCTTGCAGCAATTAGTATTTGTTCTTTCGTTCTGTAATAATGAAATTTTGTGATTATATCACGTGGGGGTCCATCTTTCTTTTTGGCTGTGAGGACTCTGTGTACTCTGTCCAGTTCTAAACGTTCAATAGGGATATCTGGCTTTAGTTCTTGTAATAGAGCAGTAATAGTAGATTGCAGGTCTGTCACAGTTTCAGGTATTCCCCTTATGCGCAAGTTTGAACGTCTGGCTCTATTTTCGCAATCTTCGAGCTTAGTTTGAAGTATTAAATTCTCTTTTTTTAATTGTTCCAATTCTGTTATATTTTCTTAGGTTGTAATTTCAATTTCATCCATTTTTATTTCTAAGGCTGCGGTGCGGTTTCCCAGCTCTCTTATTTCTTTGGTTAGGCTTTTTGTTATTTGGTCTGAGGTTTGTTTTAAAGCCTTATGAAGCATCTTTTTAAATTGTAATAATATTACTGGGGATACTGAGGAGGCTTGTGGAGAAGTTTGTGAGAGGATTTGTTCTGTATCTGACTCAAATGGAGAGTCTTGCTGTGACATTTTCTGTCTGTGAGAGCGCCCTGATGCTGTATATTGTGAGGTGACTGGAGCTGCTTCAGCTGCAGTGAGTGCCTGTGAGCTCTTTGTGAGGTGATTTTTATTTCTGCCACGGTTTCCTCCCAGTACCATATTTCCTGCCCAAACTTTCACAGTTTGTTCCCTGGGGCAAAAAGGTTCAAATGGATACCTTTTGAGCCTGCAGGCTCCACTTTGTCCTTCTCTTCTCTCCTCAGCGGTGTGGAGCTCTAACAATGCATGTCTGCTCCGCTAGGCTCCGCCTCCTGCCCCCTTTTGCATAGAATTTCAACTGTATACTAGCACTGCACAGTCTCCCTCAGACAATGCATATTTCACTTTGCCTGAATTCTGTACCTGCCCACAGTGAGCTCTGGCTGACTCACAGTTAACCAGCCCTGTGCGCTCTGACACTCTACTGTATACAGTTTACATCATACAGACATCTATCTATATGCTGCTAACATCGTTAATGCTTGTAACTGCAGATTCAAGTAGACTCAAGTCTCCAACCTAAACTTGATATTACAAACTATATATAATATGAGTAAAGATAATTGACTTATGCCTCAACGGTAGTGGGCAGAATGCGAATCTTTCATATTACAGGTTGGTGTGTAAATTATACATGTACAGCTGTACACAAAGATAGCTAATACTGTAAGGTACGTTGTTCGGTTAGACTATAGCTTATTAGCTCCTCCTATGCTGTGTAGACCACACATTTACACACAACCAGGGCGCCAAATTATAACTTATAAAATATACCATTCCTTCACACTGCATCCTCTCCTCTCTACTATTCCAAGCACCTAATTGACGCACCTCTCCAATATATAAGGCACTACCACATCCTTAGAAAAGTATACTCTTTAATATATTACCGGCTTATTCTTTTCACTGCAGAATACATGAGTGAATCACACTATCGGTTCATAGTGGGTATCTCCCTTTGATGGTAGATGCATACGTAAGTGGACTGAATTCTAAGGTAAAATGATATAAATGAAGATACTAACAGGAGGAATGCATTTGCCACTGAGGATGACACCTCCAGAAAAAGGTTACCCTTGCACATACTTGCCTCGCACCACTTGTTCATTCACATCTATATAAGAGATTTAGGCTGCTTGGAAACATCTCATTTTAAATGTGGAGAGAACAGGTGTCAGCAGAAAGAATGTGCCCAATTCTGGAGGAACGCAATTCCACTACAGTGCATGAGCTAGTATTTACACAGTAGTTCCACAGGTTTAACTGTTTACGTTTTTACGCTTTTACTGGTCTCGCAGATTAGTTTGCTTTAGTTTGCTTTAATTGAGTAATGGCAATATGTTATGTGTTCACCTGTCACTGAGCCCAAACTTTACTATGGCTTGTGACAATACAGGTTACCCTCATGACATACCAACCCGCAGAATGCACTTCAACACACTGAACCTTACGATGTATCCCGCCCACAACACACTGATTTAGACTGTACTCCTTCAGCTAGGGGATTTCCTCTCTCCTCTATATTACTCTCTACACTATACAAAGCTTTAGAGAATGATAACATGATCGAGGCTGATATAGTCGACATTATAATTTCAAACTATTGACCCGACCCCCTCCTTCTCTAGAACTAAGTAGAATGCAACGGCGGATTACCACCTTTACGTACAACTCACAGTAGATCCATAGCTTGGTACAACCCAACCTAAACACAGTGCAGTGAAAAGGCTCAGGCTGGTATCTGATCCTTTTCACACTAACTGTGCACTGTATTTTTCTGACCTTTCTCGTCGTAGATAAGGTTAGTTACTTTTACCCTTCCCCATCCCTATACTCTCACTCTCCTCTATATAAACACACAGCTTCATCCTAGGCTTTCCACCCCTATCGGAAGAACCACAGTATCCCTATTTTAACTGAAAGTTTGACGCCCTACCGCCAATACTAACATGGCAGATACTGACCATGCTATCCGCAAGAAGACAAACCATAGTGATACACAAACTAATGTCCAAATAAGAATTGACTCCATAAACATCAGAGGCCTGAATACTCCTGAAAAACGATCACAACTGTTAAATTCACTACACAAAAATAAAACACAAATCGCATTTATACAGGAAACTCATTTCCGTGCTGACAACGTACCCAAACTGGGGAACTATCGCTACCCTACAATGTACCATGCCTCCAATGACTCTTCCAAAACAAAAGGGGTTGCTATACTAATCTCGAAACATTGTCCTCTAATCACAGAAACCATGCAAGACCCTAATGGTAGATACCTATTTCTTAAAGGAACATTACATAACAAGCCCATCACTCTTGCGAACATATATGCTCCTAACACTAAACAGGTTACATTTTGTAGAGAAACCTTACAATTGCTCACGGAATTCTTCTCTGGCATCCTTGTACTGGGTGGTGATTTCAATGTAACACTAAACCCCCACCAGGATTCCTCAACTGGCACAACATCCTTGCCGTATAGAGCTCTAAGAGCGATCAAACAACAGTTACAAGAGTTGACATTACATGATACGTGGCGCACACTTCACCCAAAATGATAGAGATTTTACATTTTTTTCACCACCCCATAACAAGTATTCCAGAATCGATCACCTTTTTATCTCCCAAAATGACTTATCTTTTCTCAAACATGCGACCATAGACCCTATGATCCTTTCTGATCACAATCCCATTTCACTGACATTAAATATCCCGATGTCACGCCCCTCACACTCGATATGGCATTTAGACAACTCTCTATTGACAGACCTGGACTCTACATCCAAAATTAATGACAGACTAGTCCACTACTTCAAAGAAATTGCCAATGAGGAAACAAACCCATCCATCGTATGGGCTGCACATAAGTGTGTAATAAGAGGTGAATTAATCTCAATAGCTGCATCCAAAAATAAACAACGAAAAGCCCATATAACATCCTTAACCTCCAAAATCCATGCACTTGAAAGGCTTCACAAAGCATCCCTGGCCACTAAATCGCTTACAGAACTTCTGCAAGCGAGGGAAGAACTTAGAGAAGAATTGCATAAATCACTAAGACGCAAATACATTTTCACCCAAAAATTATATTATGAATGTGGCAATAAATCCGGTAAGTTAATGGCTAAAGCCCTGCAACGTAGAAAGGCAGCTTTGACCATCCACAAGATTAAAGATCCTAGCGGGAAGTCTTTTACATCCCCGGAAGACATTGCCACACAGTTTGTAAATTATTTCACCAAACTCTACAACCTACCAACACCAGAAGTTAAAAATCCCTTGCGAAATAGACAGGAAGCGATATCCACATTCTTGTCACAGCATGGTATACCACATATTTCCCCTGAAGCATCCAAGACCCTTGATTGCCCTATTAGTATTGAGGAAACCACAACAGCATTAAAACAACTCAAAACAGGGAAAAGCCCTGGCCCAGATGGGCTTACTGTAGGCTACTACAAAACATTTCCAGAAATCCTTACCTCTCATTTCGTTACGGCATTCAATACACTTTCTACTATCCCGCACCCTAATAGAGATTTATTGGAAGCCCATATCACCCTCATTCCAAAACCCGGCAAAGACGATACACTAGTGACTAATTATAGACCTATATCCCTCCTTAACGTAGATCTTAAACTTTATGCCAAAATTCTTGCGAATCGACTACTCCCTATCATCCCTGACCTCATCTCCCTCGACCAAGTTGGTTTTGTCCCCGGCAGAGAAGCTAGGGATAACACCATAAAAGCCCTACATATCCATCATATCCTTTCATCATCTCACTCACACAAAGGCCAGGGATTCCTCTCGATGCGGAGAAGGCGTTCGACAGGGTAGCATGGGACTACATGGCAGCGACGTTACAAGCAATAGGCATCCCTTTGCAATTTCTTCAAATGATATTGGCTCTATACACATGCCCTACTGCTAGAATAAGAATTAATGGACGCCTCTCGGACGCCTTCTCCGTATCGAATGGTACACGTCAAGGGTGCCTGTTATCACCCCTTATTTTTGTACTCACGTTAGAACCTATCTTACGCAAACTGAGAGCAAATCCTGACATTAAAGGTATTGACATTAACAATAAACAGTATAAAATAGCTGCTTACGCAGACGACATCCTACTTTTCCTCTCAGAACCCCTGATAACTATACCCAACCTATAAAAAGATTTTGCTTCCTTCAGCGAACTCTCAAACTTAAAAATCTATTTCACAAAGTCTAAAGCCCTGAATATCTCCCTCCCAAAGACATTAGTGACACAATGTAAAACAAATTTCCCTTTCCAATGGGAAGCCCATGCCCTTACCTACTTAGGAATCCAAATACCAACACACTTAGAGGAGATATACGACAAAAATTATTTATCATTACTAAGTACTATTCAAAAAGATCTCCTTAAGTGGTCATCTGGCCCTTTGCCATCGTTAAGATGAATATATTGCCGAGAATACTGTATGTACTTCAGACCATCCCAATCAAATTGCCCTCATCATTTTTTACCACATACAAGCGAATCTGTCGTGACTTTATATGCGCAGCAAAATCCCCCAGACTGAGCGGGAATAGAATGACTATCCCCAAACCAAAAGGAGGCCTTGGCCTCCCGGACATCCAGAAATACCAATGGGCTTGCCATATTACGAGAATTATCGATTGGCATATACACAAATCCACTAAAGATTGGGTTAACATTGAAAACTCCTCCGCCAAACTACCCCTTTCTCACCTACCCTGGATTGATGCAAATTCACTACCTAAAGAATACACTACACACCCATTGACCGGACCCACTATTCAAGCTTTCACAACAATTTCCAAAAAACTGGGATGGTGCTCCTCCCCAGGACCGATGACCCCCTTGACTAATAACCCAGACTTCACACCTGGAGTGCCATTTCAGGATCGACCTCAAACTCAAGCCCACAGTCCTCTTAGAGCCTCACAATTTTTTCACAAGGGTGTACTTCATCCTTATGATAGTATACCTGCACACTTCCCTGAATATCATATACCATTTTACAAATTTCTACAAATCAGACACTTTCTGACCAATGCCAAACCCACTTCTCAATGGTTTAGAGACCTAACTCCCTTTGAAGCGCTTTGCACCAGTACACCTCCACAAAGACATCTCATCTCAGAGGTCTATTCGCTACTCTTTCCTGACCAAGACCCCACGATTAAGGCAGCCAACCAAAAATGGGAAACAGAACTTGAGATACAATTATCTACGGAAGATTGGGGAAACATTTACGAACACATCCATAAAGGTTCCGTGAATGTGTCAGCACAAGAAAATTCTTACAAAATATACTCAAGATGGTACAACACGCCAGACAAGATCCACCTATACCACCCCTCTGTTTCTCCCATGTGCTGGAGATGCAATAATGAAGTGGGTTCATTGCTCCATATTTGGTGGACCTGTCCACAGATACAAAAATTCTGGAAAAAAGTACATGAGGTGATACGCCATGTCACTACTTACACCCTGTCTTATACACCATCGCAATACCTGTTACACCACTCTACAATCTCACAACATGCATACCGGAAGTCCCTCACACTCCACCTAGTGAATGCTGCTAAACAATGCATACCAGTACAATGGAGGAGTACTACACCACCTACTTTAACAGATTGGTTCAAGCGTATAGAAAAGATCTCTGAGATGGAAAAAATAATCCACCAAGCCAAAGGCACTCCTTCGAAATACAGGAAAACTTGGGCATGTTGGATACACTTCAGGGACTCCCCAAAATACCAAGAGTTTCTTCAACACCTATAATCTTGTCAGGCAACAACGAAAGTATAGCAGACCATTATCTACTTCATGTTCCATGCCGTGGTATATAGACTTACAGAGTCCTCTTCTCTGCACAGGGTATATCTAGGTTCATTCCCAGCCCCCCCTCCGTAACTGATATGAAGCGACATATGCCCATAGTGGTCCCTGATACATGTCTTTTTGCTTCTAGCTCTCACTTTACCTATCGTTCAGTACACACATCCCTATTTAACAATATATTTGGAACAACTTCTCAAATGTTCCACCTATCATTCCCTTTTTGATAGAAAATTACATCTTAAAGCTCCACTACATACCCCGGTCCTTTATCTCACTGAGTGACATCGTCCATCCATATAATGTCACGAAAGCACATTATATCTACATATATGCAAATATATAAAAGCCAGAATAACTGAAGTGTTACTAACCATACCTACCGCACAGTGTGATCCCTCTAGAGGTGCGGGAATGAGAAACTGGCATATATTGACCTAATTACCTAAGGCACATAAAATCGTAGGCCTCAGAACTCATATTGACATACAAGTCAGCTTATGTTATATCCTAGAGTTATTTCACATGTTTTGTTCCAAGTACAATTACGATGTTTTCTACATTTGTTATCATACTAAATACTATTGCAGTATGCACCTGTAAAGAAAGCTGCTCAGTAAAGCGTACTTAAGAATGTACCCAAACTACAAGATGTAATTGTAACGTGCATTTGATGTTATTGTCACTAACATTTCATGAAAGTTTTGACTATGTACTGTAATACCATTTGTACAACATAACCTTTGTAAATTTAATAAAATCATTTGAAACAAAAAAAAATATTATTCTAACCTGTATAATATTAAAACATATCGAGGGGCTAAGGAGGAGGAAAAGAAAGGGGAGAAGATTAAAAAATATGTTGAGGAGACAGCTTTGCCAAGGTTCCCTAAGGAAAAATTTGAGGCCCTGGAAAAAGATTTCTCAATAGAAGAGATGCAGCAAGTTATTACAGAATTAGTTCCAGGAAAAAGTCTAGGACCTGATGGGTATACCACTAGATTTTACAAGAATTTTCAGGACATAATCATTCCCATCTTGAAGAAAACATACAATTCCATATCTAATATACAAGGTTTTGTACCACAAAGCACAGAAGCTCACATTACTTTAATACCAAAGCCAGAGAAGGACCATACACTAAGTAAAAATTATCGGCCCATCTCCTTAACCAATATTGATATAAGGTTATACTCTAAAATCATCGCGAACAGATTAACACCAATCCTACCTAATTATATAAAATTAGACCAAGCTGGGTTTACGAAAGGTAGAGAAACCAAAGATAATATCATAAAGACTTGTACATTGGTGGAATATGTCCAAAGAGCAGCCAACCAAACATGCCTTTTGGCTGTAGATGCGGAAAAAGCATTCAACAGGATAGGGTGGCAGTTTTTGGAAGAAACATTAATACAATTAGGCATGGGTCCGAAAATGCTCAGTAGGATAGTCGCATTGTATTCCAACTCAAAAGCTAAAGTGAGAATAAATGGCATATTATCAGAGGATATAAGAATATCAAATGGAACCCATCAGGGTTGCCCCCTTTCCCCTTTACTGTTTGTATTAGTAATGGAACATCTAATCAAGGCAATTAGAAACAATAAAGATATTAAGGGGATAAAGGTGAGGGATAAAGAATACAAGATTGCTGCATATGCAGACGATTTGTTAATATACATAACTAACCCCATTACAACTATCCCAAATCTAATGAAAGAATTTAAAAGATTCTGGGAATTAAGCCATTTTAAAGTTAATTATGATAAATCAGAAGTATTGAATACATCAGTAAATGAAAAAATATACTCACTTTTGCAAGAGGATTTTCCATTTAAATGGAAACAAAATGCAATTAAATATTTAGGAGTCTTTATAACAAAAGATTTGAAACAACTACAGGGGTTGAACTATGAGGAGACAATCTGAAAAGCTATTCAATTATTACAGAAATATGATAAGTTAATGTATTCATGGACGGGAAGAATTAATATAGTAAAAATGGACATATTACCAAAATTATTATATACTTTTCAAACAATACCATTAGACCCCCCAAAAAATTGATGTTGGAGTTAAGAAAGGCTGTAGTCGATTTTATTTGGGCTCATAAAACTCCCCGGATAAAAAGAGAAAATTTAATTAGAAAAAAGAGAAATGGGGGACTTGCGTTACCGGATTGTGTAAAATATCTGCAGGCAGCATCACTGACCAGTATAATAGACTGGTATCATAATAAAGAAACAAAGCAATGGGTCAGTATGGAAGAAGAAATAATAGGACCCCAATTAAAAGTTCTTCCATGGATAAAACCCCACCTAAGACCAAAAAAAAAACGAATTAACAATTTTTGTAAATGCTACATTAAAAATATGGGATGCTATAGTGAAAGGGGGGAATCTTTCCACAATGATTGGACCTATGACCCCATTGTTTTTCAATCCCGAATTCCCTCCAACTATGGGGGTTACAAATTATTTGAAATGGAATAAAATTGGTACAAGTTCTCGTGAACGAGAAAATACCCGGGTTGCGGGAATTGGGAATGGAAACTAAGAATAAGTGGCTGCCGTATCAGCAATTGCGGACATTTATTGAGCCTAAATTATCTAAGATAAATAGACGGCTAACTAAATTTGAAAAATTATTAGTGGAAGAACAGGTTCCAACTAAAAAACTATCGAAGATATATGACATATTAATTCCTTCTAGCCCCCTTAGAGAGATAACTAGCATAAAGAAGTGGGAAGCAGAAATGGGAAAGTCTTTATTAGAGGGTGAATGGGAAATTTTTTTTTGAAATTATACATAGAACAACTATAGCAAGTAGATATCAAGGGGGAAATTATAAGATCACAATGAGATGGTATAGGAGCCCAGTAGCTTTAAACTTAATCAATAAAGGAAATACAGACTTATGTTGGAGATGTAAAATAGAAAGAGGAAAGTTGGAACATATATGGTACAGATGTCATCTGGTGAGAGGATTCTGGAACAAGATATTCAAGATTTATTATAAGGTATCAGGAGTAGAGGAGATCCCAAGTATGGAAATCTCGTTACTATCTTTGACATCTAAATCAATAAAAACAATCAAAACAGATATCCTCCATCACATGACATCCGCAGCCAGAACACTAATGCCCCGTACACACGGTCGGACATTGATCGGACATTCCGACAACAAAATCCTAGGATTTTTTCCAACGGATGTTGGCTCAAACTTGTTTTGCGTACACACGGTTGCACAAAGAACGCGGTGACGTCAACCACGTACGATGAGACTAGAAAAGGCCATTTCAGAACCAAGCACGCCACCCTTTGGGCTCCTTTTGCTAATCTCGTGTTAGTAAAAGTTTGGTGAGAGACGATTCGCGCTTTTTCAGACTCGTAGCTTTCAGATCGTTTTCTGCGGTTCAGTTTGTGCTTGTGGGTTTGTATCTGCTCTTCAGTGCGTGCAAGCAAGCTACGCGTGACTTGGATTAGTCATTGTGTTCTTGTTCGTTCGTTGCTGTTTTTCAGGTCGCTCTTCACAGGCCTTGCTGTTCTTCAGTGCGTTCTGTTACTTTGTTCTGAGCAGCCGACCGTTTTCTAGCCATGTTGCATATACGTACTCCTCGTAGAGTTCGTGCTGTGCGGGGACTTGGTGTTGGGGTCCTGACCTTGACACAAGTCCAGTCCATGAACAGGGTGGGGAGGAGTTCACGGACCAAGAATTGGTTGCTTCAGCGTGACCAGTTCTGTCATATGCCTTTACTCCGTGAGATCCGTGAGAATAATCCTGATGATTTCAGGAACTTTCTCAGGATGACGGACCCCGTATTTCACCGTTTGTTGGCTTCGCTGACCCCCTATATCAGCAGGCAGGATACCTGCATGAGGCAAGCCATCACTCCGGAGCAGAGGCTGGTCGCTACACTGCGGTACTTGGCGACAGGGAGAAGCCTGCAGGACTTGAAGTTCTCGACAGGCATCTCCCCCAGGCTCTGGGGATCATTATCCCAGAGACCTGTTCTGCCATCATCCAGGTCCTGCAGAAGGAATATATATAGGTAAGATATTTATCCTTTAATATCACATTTTAATGTATTGAATGTTTGCTAATATATTGTATTTCTTTCCTCATTCCCTAATCACCATAATTGTAATATGCTGTGAATGTCCCCTTTGTCCTCATGCATGCTGGAATTTTATGGGTTTTTTTTAGTCCTTCATACATATTTGCCTTCACTTACCTCCCCAGCATGCTCTCCTGGCCCTATATTCACCTCATGTAGTCACTTAACAATGTATTTGATCAGCTCCATAGTAGTGCTTTACCCCAAACAACCCCTAAAATGTTTAGAAATGTGATTTGTGCTTTAAATTCAGGCAGAGTGGCAGAGGCTTTTTTTTGTAGTGTCCCCAAATCATTTTTATTAACCCTCCCTCCCCCCAACTGCTAAGTCAGCTGATCCCAATTCTCTATCTATCCTCAATCATCTATCTGCTGACTTTGCCAAACCCATACACACTATACCCACCTCTTTTGTGGTCAGATTTATGGATGAATTCCCCAAAGCATGTAGTGCAAGGGCCTGCCTGTAAACTTTCAAATGGTACTGTTTAAAGTTTTTGTATTATATTATTATCTTGATAGGTAATAGCAGAATGTCCAAATGTGCTCAAATGTGTACAGTGTGTATTTATATCTTTGTATTATGACACTTCTTACCTGTCCAGTGGTCTGCCAATAGTGTAACTAAGGAGGGGCTGTTCCAAGTAATACCCATTATTGAGGCATTCATCTCTCAATGAAGTGGAGAGGGTTACCTGTCCAAGATTCCCCCACCCCTATAATGTTAGAAATGGCCCATGAGAGGGGGGATATGATAGGTGTACCTTATACTTTGGTGTTGTAAAATTCCCCTTAATAAATGTTATCTGGATGTTGGCCAAGAATGTTTGTGTCTAATCTGCTTTCCATGTTTATGTGCAAAAATACTAATTTATTTTTGTTTTCCTCAACAGTTTCCTTCCACGCCACAGGAATGGCAGACTGTGGCCTCCCACTTTGCCCAGTGGTGGGACTTTCCTAACTGCAGAGGGGCAATTGATGGGAAACACGTCCACATCGTCCCACCCCCCAACTCGGGGTCGTACTATTATAATTACAAGGGGTTCAATAGTATTGTGATGTTGGCGGTGGTGTCGGCTAATTACGAGTTCCTGTATGTGGGCGTAGGGAAGAATGGCTGGATGTCTGATGGTGGAGTTATCACCCAGACAGAGTTTTACAGGCGTCTCCAGAATGGCAGCTTGGACTTGCCACCTCCAGAAGAGAATGTAGAAGGACTCCCATTCGTCTTCATTGCGGATGAAGCATTTGCGCTGGGGGACCATCTTATGCGGCCATTCTGGATGAGGACCCTCACCCCGGAACAGATGGTTTTTAATTACCGGCTGGCCAGAGCCAGAAGAGTGGTGGAGAACACATTTGGAATCATGGCCAGCCGGTTCTGCCTATTTCTTACATCCATCCATATGGCGGAGTATAGACTGAATCATATAATCCTGGCGTGCTGTGTTCTACATAACTTTTTACGGCAACATTCTGCCAACTATGCTGGCTCAGTTGGGTCTGAGACCAGAATTATAAATGAAACAACCCTGACAGCGCTTGATAGTGGCCGTCCTGGCTTGCCCTCCCTGAGTGCCCGTGATGTCCGGTTAAGATACCTTGAGTTCTTTGCGGGTAGGGGGACCATCAATATGCCAGACAATTTGTGAAACCTTGATCCAATAAAAAAAAAAATCGCAAATCTTTGGTGACATTTACTGCTTGTGTTTGTTTTAGCTGACCCTGACCGAAATGTGGTGAGTCCAGAAAATGGCATGATTGTGTAACCTTACAAAGCACTGTTGGGTGTTATTTACTAAAGGCAAAGACACTTTGCACTACAAGTGCACCTCAAACTGCACTGAAACTGCACTGGTAGTGCAAAGAGGATTTGCCCTTAGGAAATAACCCCCATTGTCACAGAAATCAGCAATTACATCACCACAAAAGTGTTGTAGCGTTCAGACAATAATCAACACATTCTTGATTAACAATCTTTTTAATACCTGCACAATCACATGTGCTTTTAGAAAAGGTTTTTAAAACAAACCAACATGTTTGTTGTATAACAATTTTTGGGGTGGCATTATCACAAATAGAAATGTCCATTTAAGATAAAACAGGCATGTGTAAAACCAACAAGAAAGACACAAATCTTTGAACTTACAAAGTTCACATTTGGTAGAACTTGAAGGCAATATCAGACATGAGTATTTAGGAACTGTGTTTGATATTGCGTTCAGATGGGGTGAAGTCACCCCAGGAAAAGCCAAATTTGGAAGATGCACACAAATTTCCGAATGTCAACATGTGCAACCTGCCATCACAGGGGATCAAGGGACGTGTTTTGGGGGAAAAACCCCTACTTTATTATTGAGGAAGGGGTCGCACCCCCAAAACACGTCCATTGATCTCCCGTGATGGCAGATAGCACATGTTGGCACACTGTGTGCATCCTCCAAATTTGGCTTTTCTAAAAATCCCTAAAACATTTAGAACATTGTAGCACACAAAAAAGAAAGGGATTTGGAGGGGTTTTAAACTCTACCCAAAACATCAATGATGTTCTTATTTTTTTGAATAACATCATTGATGTTTTTATTGAGGTTTTCCAATGCTAAATTACACCCCATGATCTCCCTGATCAGGATCTGTGCACTTTCTGAGGTGAAAGGATCTGGATCCACAACATCACGATAACCTAAAAAGAGAGAAACCAAACAAAAACAGGTAGAAAAAATATGCCGGCATCCATCTCTTACCTGAGCATGTGGTCGCAGACACTCACCTGTTGTGGTGACTAGTTCCACCACGTCTTCTTCCTCCTGCTCTTCTTGTGTTGGGGGGATTTCTCCTTCTTCCAGAGGGGGAGGGGGGGCTCTGGTCTCCTCGGATGAGGGGTGTCCTCCGAGTCTTTTCTCCCCTATGTAAAAAAAAATGGTATACTTAGCACACAGATATTTGAGGGCAGAACTATAAATAGGAAACATTAAAAATATTGAATAGTGCTGCGCTAATCCTGAACGCCCCTGTCAGGGGACTTAAAGTGATGATAAATAACTAAAAAGTGGTATAAACAATATTAAAGTGTTGGCAGCCGCCATAAAAAGTCAAACTCATCAATATATATTCGCAGTGCTAAAAAAAAAAAAAATAAAACACATCAATGTGGAAAATATAGTGCTAAAACTTCACTCATCATAAATAATGCCATTAGGTGAATACTCAGTCCATATCTGTAATCATGTGCAAAAAACAATGGTGTCACCTAACATAGCAAAAAACCTTTGTGACTCAAATAGAGTGGCAAACAAAGTAACACATAAAGTGACAAGGTGCAAAGTGAAAATAAAAGTGTAAACCAGTGTTCACAAAATGTTCAGAACTATAACAGGCGATAGTGCTAAATAATGTGACTTGGATAATTTGGCATGCACCAGATGTGACAGTAGAGCAAGGTCCTTTTTGTTTAAAATAAAGGTGATAGCGTCCTGACATGCAACGGTCGCTCCGTGGTGCTTGACTTAAATAACACGGTGCTCAGCTTCCTGTAAAAACACTCCTGTGAGAGATGGCCCCTTACCTTAAGGCAATAGGGCAAACGCATATAGCCAGGGGTCTTTACACAAGGTCCTCCTTGGAGCAATGGAGCAGGCGTGTATGACCAAGAATCTTTTTTGGGGGGGTCCTCCTGGGATGTAGAGCACTATCCTCACGGTCCCAGTTCCAGGGGGTGGTTCCCTCGGTAATAGGGGGGATAAAAAACACGGGGAGCCCCAATAGTGTAATAATGCTAAAACCAGTAACTTTATTAACCACTTGAGCCCCGGACCATTATGCTGCCTAAGGACCAGAGGTCTTTTTCCAATTTGGCACTGCGTCGCTTTAACTGCTAATTGCGCAGTCATGCAATGCTGTACCCAAACGAAATTTGCGTCCTTTTCTTCCCACAAATAGAGCTTTCTTTTGATGGTATTTGATCACCTCTGCGGTTTTTATTTTTTGCGCTATAAATGGAAAAAGACCGAAAATTTTGAAAAAAAATGATATTTTCTACTTTTTGTTATAAAAAAAATCCAATAAACTCAATTTTAGTCATACATTTAGGCCAAAATGTATTCGGCCACATGTTTTTGGTAAAAAAAATGTCAATAAGCGTATATTTATTGGTTTGCGCAAAAGTTATAGCGTCTACAAACTAGGATACATTTTCTGTAATTTACACAGCTTTTAGTTTATGACTGCCTATGTCATTTCTTGAGGTGCTAAAATGGCAGGGCAGTACAAAACCCCCCCAAATGACCCCATTGTGGAAAGTAGACACCCCAAGGAAATTGCTGAGAGGCATGTTGAACCCATTGAATATTTATTTTTTTTGTCCCAAGTGATTGAATAATGACAAAAAAAAAAAAAAAATATTTACAAAAAGTTGTCACTAAATGATATATTGCTCACACAGGCCATGGGCCTATGTGGAATTGCACCCCAAAATACATTCTGCTGCTTCTCCTGAATATGGGGATACCACATGTGTGGGACTTTTTGGGAGCCTAGCCGCGTACGGGGCCCCGAAATCCAATCACCGCCTTCAGGATTTCTAAGGGCGTAAATTTATGATTTCACTCTTTACTGCCTATCACAGTTTCGGAGGCCATGGAATGCCCAGGTGGCACAAAACCCCCCCAAATGACCCCATTTTGGAAAGTAGACACCCCAAGCTATTTCCAGAGAGGCATATTGAGTCCATGGAATATTTTATATTTTGACACAAGTTGCGGGAAAGTGACACATTTTTTTTTTTTTTTTGCACAAAGTTGTCACTAAATGATATATTGCTCACACAGGCCATGGGCATATGTGGAATTGCACCCCAAAATACATTTAGCTACTTCTCCTGAGTACGGGGATACCACATGTGTGGGGCTTTTTGGGAGCCTAGCCGTGTACGGGACCCCGAAAACCAATCACCGCCTTCAGGATTTCTAAGGGTGAAAATTTTTGATTTCACTCTTCACTGCCTATCACAGTTTCGGAGGCCATGGAATGCCCAGGTGGCACAAACCCCCCCAAATGACCCCATTTTGGAAAGTAGACACCCCAAGCTATTTGCTGAGAGGCATGGTGAGTATTTTGCAGCTCTCATTTGTTTTTGAAAATGAAGAAAGACAAGAAAAAACTTTTTTTTTTTTCTTTTTTCAATTTTCAAAACTTTGTGACAAAAAGTGAGGTCTGCAAAATACTCACTATACCTCTCATCAAATAGCTTGGGGTGTCTACTTTCCAAAATGGGGTCATTTGGGGGGGGTTTGTGCCACCTGGGCATTCCATGGTCTCCGAAACTGTGATAAGCAGTCAAGAGAGAAATCAAAAATTCATGCCCTTAGAAAGCCTGAAGGCGGTGCTTGGTTTTCGGGGTTCCGTACGCGGCTAGGCTCCCAAAAAGTCTCACACATGTGGTATCCCCGTACTCAGGAGAAGCAGCAGAATGTATTTTGGGGTATAATTTCACATATTCCCATAGCATGTTTGAGCAATATATCATTTAGTGACAATTTTGTGCAAAAAAAAAAAAAAAATTGTCTCTTTCCCGCAACTTGTGTCGCAATATAAAATATTCCATGGACTCGACATGCCTCTCAGCAAATAGCTTGGGGTGTCTACTTTCCAAAATGGGGTCATTTGGGGGGGTTTTGAACTGTCCTGGCATTTTATGCACAACATTTAGAAGCTTATGTCACACATCACCCACTCTTCTAACCACTTGAAGACAAAGCCCTTTCTGACACTAATGCCGCGTACACACGGTCCTACTTTTCGTCTACAAAAGTCCAACAGACGCTGATGGACTAAAGCTGGCTGGTAATCCGATCGTGTGTGGGCTTCTCCGGACTTTCAACTGACTTTTTTAGCCTCAAATCCGACGTACTTTAGATTTGAAACATGCTTTAAAACTTTACTTCGTAACTACGACGGACCCCGAAATCCGCTCGTCTGTGTGCTAGTCCGACGGACAAAAAGCCACGCTAGGGCACCTATTGGCTACTGGCTATGAACTTCCTTATTTTAGTCCGGTGTACGTCATCACGTACGAATCCGACCGACTTTTGTGTGGTCGTGTGTAGGCAAGTCCGGTCGTTAGAAAGTAGGCCGCAAGTCCGCCGCAAGTCCACCGAAAGTCTGCCGGAAGTCTGTCGGAAAGGCTGTCCGACTTTTGTAGACGAAAAGTACGACCGTGTGTACGCGGCATTATTGTTTACATGAAAAAGTTTTTTTTTTTTTGCAAGAAAATTACTTTGAACCCCCAAACATTATATATTTTTTTAAAGCAAATGCCCTACAGAATAAAATGGTGGGTGTTTCATTTTTTTTTTTCACACAGTATTTGCGCAGCGATTTTTCAAACGCATTTTTTGGGGAAAAAACACACTTTTTTAAATTTTAATGCACTAAAACACACTATATTGCCCAAATGTTTGATGAAATAAAAAAGATGATCTTAGGCCGAGTACATGGATACCAAACATGACATGCTTTACAATTGCGCACAAACGTGCAGTGGCAACAAAATAAATACATTTTTAAAAGCCTTTAAAAGCCTTTACAGGTTACCACTTTAGATTTACAGAGGAGGTCTACTGCAAAAATTACTGCCCTCGATCTAACCTTCGCGGTGATACCTCACATGCATGGTGCAATTGCTGTTTACATTTGACGCCAGACCGCCGCTTGCGTTCGCCTTAGTGCGAGAGCAGGGGGCGACAGGGGTGCTTTTTTTTTTTTTTTTTTTTTTCTTTATTATTTTTTTGCTTTTTTATCTTATTTTTAAACTGTTCCTTTCATTTTTATTTTTTTTTAATCATTTTTATTGTTATCTCGGGGAATGTAAATATCCCCTATGATAGCAATAGGTAGTGACAGGTACTCTTTTTTGAAAAAATTGGGGTCTATTAGACCCTAGATCTCTCCCCTGCCCTCAAAGCATCTGTCCACACCAAGATCGGTGTGATAAAATGCTTCCCCAATTTCCCAATGGCGCTATTTACATCCAGCGAAATCTAAGTCATAAAATGCTCGTAGCTTCCGGTTTCTTAGGCCATAGAGATGTTTGGAGCCTCTCTGGTCTCTGATCAGCTCTATGGTCAGCTGGCTGAATCACCGGCTGCATTCTCAGGTTCCCTGTTGAGACAGGAGAGCCAGAGAAAAACACGGAAGACGGTGGGGGGGGGGGCATTCCCTCCCACGGCTTGTAAAAGCAGTCTAGAGGCTAATTAGCCGCTAGGATTGCTTTTACATGAAAGCCGACCGCTGGCTGAAAAGAATGATACCAAGATGATACCTAAACCTGCAGGCATCATTCTGGTATAACCACTCAAAGTTGTGAATGGCGTACCTGAAGACAAAAAAATGGTTAACAATAAAGCACAGTAAACGGTAAAGTATAAAAAATTGCATACCTGAAAAGCAAACATGATAAAGCATAATAACAATAAAACATTGCAGAATAGAATACAGTAAAAAAGAGCAGAACAATAGAGAGAATAGAGAGAGAGAGAACAATAAAACGACAACTATTTTTTTTTATTTTATATATATATATATATATTTTTTTTTTTTTACACTTTTTTTGTAACTAACTTTTATAACTGTAACCGGTTCCAGGTTCGGGTCTCTCAAAATGCGATGGCATCTTGGGAGACCCTGTGAAAGTGTGCCTAGTCTGTGCAATGCTGTACCCTACGCTAATACTCAACTAGTGTATGGTAGCGTTCAAAACATTCACCAATGCAAAGACCAGGATTGTCAGGACAGGAGGGACAATAATAGCGGGTGTCACGCCTATATCCGCGCTAGCTGCAGACACAATATCTTTTTTGGGGGCGTTCGCTGGGTAGGGGTACTCGGGAGGACATAAAGAAAATGCCTCTCATGCAGCCGACTGCATTTGGTTGGGGATGTGAATGGGGGAAGTACGGGCGCTGCAGAAGCGGTGGGTTCCCAATTAGGATTGGCGAATGCAGTAGGAAGGGCACTATGGGCACGACGGGCCTGTGTTTGTCTTTTTGGTGGCAGCGGGACACTACTTGTGCTTGCCACCTCACCAGCTTGAACTGCACTTATGGGACTCGCCACGTCACCAAGTGTTACTGCAGTGCTGGTTTGACTACGACCGGGGTGTACTAGGCCGCTGGCGCTTGCCAGTTCACCAAAACGCTACCAAAAAATCTGTTAGCGATCGCAGGGATCAGGCCTGACTCTGCGAACGCTGCAGTTATGCGTTTTAGTCTTTTGTAAGTGACAGTGATCGATCGATACTGCACTTGGGTGGGCTGGGCTGGGCCGGGCGGAGGGGCAAAACGCAGGTGCTAGCAGGTATCTGGGCTGATCCCACTAACACTGCGTTTGTGAGAACCCTAAACTGCTGGGGATGCTAGTATAGATCTGATCGGATCAGATATTGATCCGTTCAGATACTATACCACTAAGGGTGGTGTACGGTGCGTGCGTGGGTGTTAGCGGTACTGGCGCTAACCTGACGCTGCCTGGGGCTGGTGCTTGCCAGTTCACCAAAATACTACCAAAAAAACTGTTAGCGATCGCAGGGATCAGGCCTGACTCTGTGAACGCTGCAGTTATGCATTTAGTGTTTTGTAAGTGTCAGTGATCGATCGATACTGCACTTGGGTGGGCTGGGCCGGGCGGAGGGGCAAAACGCAGGTGCTAGCAGGTATCTGGGCTGATTCCGCTAACACTGCGTTTTTGGGAACCCTAAACTGCTGGGGACACTAGTATAGATCTGATCGGATCAGATATTGATCCGTTCAGATACTATACCACTAAGGGAGGCGTATGCTGCGTGCGCGGGTGTTAGCGGTACTGGCGCTAACCTGACCCTGCCTGGGGCTGGTGCTTGCCAGTTCACCAAAATACTACCAAAAAAACTGTTAGCGATCGCAGGGATCAGGCCTGACTCTGCGAACGCTGCAGTTATGCGTTTAGTCTTTTGTAAGTGACAGTGATCGATCGATACTGCACTTGGGTGGGCTGGGCTGGGCCGGGCGGAGGGGCAAAACGCAGGTGCTAGCAGGTATCTGGGCTGATCCCGCTAACACTGCGTTTTTGGGAACCCTAAACTGCTGGGGACGCTAGTATAGATCTGATCGGATCAGATATTGATGCGTTCAGATACTATACCACTAAGGGAGGTGTATGCTGCGTGCGTGGGTGTTAGCGGTACTGGCGCTAATCTGACGCTGCCTGGGGCGACGCATATCACCGCCGGGCGATCAGGGGGCTAAACCTTTATTCGGTAATAAACGGCGGGTGCCCTGACACTATAAAAAATAAACAAACTAACCAGCGTCAACCGTAACGGTTATACGGTGATCAGTGGTGAAAGGGTTAACTAGGGGGCAATCAAGGGGTTAAAACATTTATTCGGTAGTATATGGGGGTCCCTGACGCTATAAAACGCTGACGGCGAACCTAAATATTTATGTTCCTAACTAGCGTCACCAGCGACACTAATACAGCGATCAGAAAAATGATCGCTTAGTGACACTGGTGACAGGGGGTGATCAAGGGGTTAAAACTTTATTAGGGGGGTACCCTAGACCTAAAGGGGGGTAATACTCACTGTCCCAACACTAACTGTCACAAACTGACACCAATGCAGTAATCAGAAAAAAAAAAAAAAACTGCTGGTGTCAGTTTGTGACAGGGGGGGGGGGTGATTGGGGGGGGATCGGGGGGCGATCGGGGGGGGGGGATCGGGGTGTTTTGTGTGCCTGGCATGTTCTACTGTGTGTGTGTGTGTTGGTGCACTCACATTGATGTCTTCTCTCCTCGGGCCGGAACGGAAATTACCGAGCCGAGGAGAGGTGACATCATTTCCTTTGCTGCTGTTTAGCATACAGCAGCAAAGGAATGATTCGATTGGCCGGCGGCGATCGCGAGGGGGGGGCCACGAACGGATGGTCTCCCCCTCACCACCGATCGCCGGGGCACAAAGGACGACCGCCTCGGGCACCGGGGGGGGTCCGATCGGACCCCCCACCCGCGGAAGGCAAATCACGTACACTGTACGTGATTTTGCCTGTCCGTGCCACTTTGCCGACGTACATCGGCGTGAGGCGGTCGTCAAGTGGTTAAGGTAAAACTCGGTACTCACATAAAAAACAGCAATTTGTTCCTATCTCCGATGAGCGGCGAGCTCGTATTACTGACACAGCGTGTAGAGCCTGTCCCGTCCTTACGCGTGACGTCACACCGCACGTGACTTCATCCTCTGATGAAGTCACGTGCGGTGTGACGTCACGCGTAAGGACGGGACAGGCTCTACACGCTGTGTCAGTAATACGAGCTCGCCGCTCGTCGGAGATAGGAACAAATTGCTGTTTTTTATGTGAGTACCGAGTTTTACCTTAATAAAGTTACTGGTTTTAGCATTATTACACTATTGGGGCTCCCCGTGTTTTTTATCCCCCCTATTACCGAGGGAACCACCCCCTGGAACTGGGACCGTGAGGATAGTGCTCTACATCCCAGGAGGACCCCCCAAAAAAGATTCTTGGTCATACACGCCTGCTCCATTGCTCCAAGGAGGACCTTGTGTAAAGACCCCTGGCTATATGCGTTTGCCCTATTGCCTTAAGGTAAGGGGCCAGTAAATTGCAGCCACTTGTGCCCCATCAAATGCAGCCACTGTGCCCATCATATGCAGCCACTTGTGCCCCATCAAATGCAGCCACTGTGCCCATCATATGCAGCCACTGTGCCCATCATATGCAGCCTCTGTGCCCATCATATGCAGCCACTTGTACCCATCATATGCAGCCACTTGTGCCCGTCAAATGCAGCCACTTGTGCCTGTCAAATGCAGCCACTTGTGCCCATCATATGCAGCCAATTGTGCCCATCATATGCAGTCACTTGTGCCCATAAAATGCCACCACTTGTGCCCATCAAATGCTGCCACTTGTGCTCATCAAATGCTGCCACTGTGACCCCTGCCCGCCTGCAGCCTGCCCTGCACTTACCCCATCGTAGTGGCGGGTTAGGCAGCGGGTTGGGGTGGCAAGCTGTGGGACGGCTCCTGTGTCCTCCATGTTTAACCCTCCTCTCTTATTTGGTCTGCTAGGTGTCCAATCAGGGGGCCTGTGCCTTCAGCCAATTAGGTGACGGGTATTAGACCCATGCTGCCTGATTGACAGAGAGGCGGTTCAGTGTTAGAAATGCAAATATTTATTTGCTTTTGGGGTGGACTGAGTCTGGGTGGACTGCGAGTGCAATGCTTTGCACTCCAAGTCCACCTTTTTTTAAGCCTATTGCTTAAAAAAAAAACCACCCCGGCCGCTGGAATTCAGGCATCCTGAATAAGGGGTGGCAGCGGTGGCCATGGATAGATTCATGCTATGCATGAATCTATCCATTAGTCATAGAGGGGTTGGCTGGAGAGAGGGGGCAGTGCCTGTGCGCCCTTAATGGACAGGCCATCCCTGTTGTATTGAATTAATTTATTCTCTAAAAGAAATAGCACACTTATATTATAAAAACCTGTAATCGGCCTGAGGAACAGGAGGGGTGAAACTGGGAAAGCAGATGGAAAGTGCCAGGATAGCTGCTCCGATAATGTACTGCACCAGATACAGCTGGACCCACTGATGGTACCTGATGAGATGCACGAGGGGCAGCTGAGACACCATTGGCTTCTTCTCCATCTCTGGCGGCTAGTTGTTCTGAGTAGGCATCACTTACAGTATCCACTTTATATGATCGGTTACTTGCTCGTATCCATCCTTGTTTGTTTCAAGTATACAAAACTCAATTTTATGCAATACTGTAAGGTGGTTTTATTAAAAGTGTAGAGTTTGTTATTTTTGAAAAACTAAATTTCTAGTTACAATTATTACTTGAATCTAAATTTCTTCTCACCATACTTTTCCAAAAAGTAGAGCTTGTACATCGAGGCAAGTGATTCATACTTAGCTTAGTGCATACTGTAATCATGTAAGTGAACATGTACATACCCTAATCATATAATCTTGTTAAATTAAGTCATGTCATAAAAATATTTAATGCACACATTTAATACTTCTTGACTAACAAAGATTCACAGCAATAACCAAACTAATTGTAAAACAAATTACAGGGGAGAGTTTTATTTCCACTGCATAGCTTGATTTTTTTGTTCCTGTTCACCCAAGTGACAGAAGTACAGCCATAGTAGACAACACAGCTCTTATATTTTGATAATATTCGTTTTACACATAGTTCATCCAGAAAGTTTATTCCCTCCCCTGCTGCTAATGCCTAGCAACTTCTATCCTCAGCGAGAATCACAACTGTTCAGAGTAATCTGACAGATCTCCAGCTGAATATTGTTTTACACTGATTTTTGTTTAAAGGGTACATTGAGAAAACATTTTTGTTTAGTTTAAGGAAAGTTTTTAGCCAGAGTAAATTATTTTTTAAACTTCTGTATACTTTCTTCTGCTCTCTGACCCTCCATTATTAAGATATCTCCACAGTTTCTGTCCTGATGACAATGTTCAAACAAACAGTAAGTGCAAATATGACTAAGGAACACACTCAACACCTAGACAGAAAATCTGTTTTATCCTTTTCTGATTCAACTAAATAATACTTTTATATTTCTTTGTTTTAAGAACGTAACCCTAACTTGGTCCAAGCACAGACATTTGGTTATTATCTCCTTAAATTATCCCCTCAAAGCAGTGTCAAATGTTTGGTCCACTTAACCCACTAAGAAAGTCACGTCAAATTTGGTGGACAAAAAATCAACAACACTGTTATCACTAATTCATACTGGCAGTTGCCTTACAGAGAGGTCACTGGTGTTGACCTCAATAATTCTGCAAGGTGTCAACATGATTTATATTGACACCACAACTGCTAGTCTGGCAATAATTAATGTTGTTTTTGAACATATTTTTTTACATGCATGGCAACAACGTGGCTAACAATTTGAACTAGAAAAATTAACAATCATGTTTAAGATAATGTTTAAAGTTAACAATAAATGTGTTTGACTTTCAATAAACAAAGAATGTTAAAAGTGACATTCTTAATTTGTACTAAAACACCAAAGAAAATTGTATTTTAAGTATGCCCACCAAAAACAAAAAAGCAAGTCATACACAACTATCAGGGTTATTTTTTTTTTCCAAATGAAATTTTATTGGAGAAAAAAACAAAAACAAATCAAGCTTACAGAATCATCATACATTTGTTTAGGAATCAGAGAACAAGTGAACAAATGAACAATGGTTGTTGTGGATAAAACATATGTATCTAACATCTGGGTATCATATAGAGTCTCTTGGGTAAACTGTTTAGAATCCAGATGGGGACTAAGTGTTAGGTATGGTAAAAAGATCCATATTAAATCAACCTTAGGGTAAGTATTTCTAAGTACCATAGCACATCGTTCTGTCTTGTGGTAAAACTATTCAGGGGAGGTTCCAAATGCTTGAGTAATGGTGTGGGTGTCTGCATAATAATTCGGTCCATAGGCGTATGAAGCTGCTGGCCGGGTGCTCTGATTTGGGTACCCGAGTAGCAACAGGTAAACCAAGGTCTTGATGGATAGTGAGAGACAGGGGGTGAAGGGTTGATTGATAAGGGCTAATTGATAAGTGGTTTTGGTGTGTTATCACTTTAGGGTGTGTCGGGTCAAAAAGAGGGTATTCCTTTAGTGTGGGGGGATGTGGTTAGGCGACAACCAGGGTGTCGATCGTAGTGGTATGGGGGACAGTGTGTTCTCTAATCTAAACCAGTCTTTGCGTTGGTTGTGTAGTGTTCAGTCCACAATTCTATTAAGATGGCAGACCCAGTAGTATTTTTTGAGGTCTGGAGGACCAATGCCCCCTTTTATTTTTGGTCGTGTTAGGATGTTATATGCAATTCTAGGATGTTCTTGCTTCCATAAAAATCCTGTAGATAGCCTTCTGTAAGATAGGAAGAAGGATTGGGGGAGTTTTATGGGGACAGTTTGTAGGATGTATAAAATACAGGGAAGGATATTTATTTTTAGGATTGCCGCATGGCCGAACCAAGATCATTGCGGTTTGTTCCATTTTTTTTAGATCATCAGATATAGTTTTGAGAATGGGTAGATAGTTTTTGCCGAAGAGATCTGAAAGGTTCGCTGTTAGGTTAATCCCTAGGTATTTAATCGCATCATGTCGCCATTGGAATGGGAAGTTAGTTTCACAGTGCGTAACTGTCTCTTGTGGGATGGTGACATTAAGGGCATGGGATTTGGAGAGGTTAATTTTGAAATTAGAAAGGCGTTTGAAGAGTTTGAAGTCTTTCAGTAAATTTGGGATTGAAATATGAGGCTCGCTAAGGGAAAGTAAAATGTCATTGGCAAAAGCTGCTAACTTATGGGTGTGATTTGCTATGGGTATCCCTTTGACATTCCCGTTACTTCTGAGGCAGTTCAAGAGTGGTTCCAGGGTTAGTACGAAAAGGATAGGGGAGAGTGGGCATCCTTGCCTAGTCCCATTGGTTATGGGGAAGGCATCTAACAGATGCCCGTTAATCTGAACTCTAGCAGTTGGTGTCATATATAGGGACATTATTGAGTTGAACATTCAGTCTTGAAGTCCTAAGCGTCTCAGTACTGCTCCCATGTAGTCCCAGGCCAATCTGTCAAATGCCTTCTCCACATCCAACGACAGGAAGAACCCTTTGGGCTTGTTTGTGGTCATCCAGTGATGTAGATTTATGGCTTTAATAGTGTTATCTCTTGGTTCTCACCCCGGAACGAAACCTACTTGGTCTTTTTCTATTAGAGATGGCAGGCGAAGAAGCAAGCAATTGGCAAGGATTTTGGCAAAAAGTTTTATGTTCACGTTCAGTAGGGAAATCGGCCTATAATTAGTAACTAGTGTTGTGTCTTTTCTTTCTTTTGGTATGACTGTAATGTGTGCCTCAGGAAGTCTGTGGAAGGGGAGTGTGGAGGAAGAGAGGGAGTTAAAGGCCTTGAGGAAAGGGCCAGTAAGTACCTCTGTAAAGATTTTAAAATAGGTGGCCGTGAACCCGTCTGGGCTAGGGCTTTTTCCTGCTTTTAGCTGTTTGATCAAAGTTTTTAGTTCATCTTCCGAAATGGGATTTTCCAATTGGCGGGCATCTTCTTTATCGATGAATTTCGGACAGTGATCTTTTAAATAATTCTTAATAAGGGAGTGTTGAGTGTTATTTTGCTGTGGGGTCATCTGATTGCATATTGAGATTGTAAAGATTGAAATAATATCCCTCAAATTGGGAAGCTATATCTGGGGCCGTGACTCTAGGCCTACCTTGGGAGTAATTGATAGTATGGATATTGGTCTGAGCTTTGTTCGTTTGAATGGCTTTGGCTAGGTACTTTCCGCTTTTGTTCCCAAATTCATAAAATAATTTCTGTTATAGAACAAATTTATGTTTTGTTTTGTGGGATAATTCCACCAGTAATGGTTCCCTGGTTTGTGTAAGGTCATGGCATGTATGCTGGGCTTGGGTCTGTTTATGAGCTAGCTATAGGGTTTTAATTTTTTGGATCAGGTTTTTGGTCCTGGCTTGATGGACTTTTTTCCGTTAAGTTTTTAAGGCAAGGAATTTTCCTTCTTAGGATGCATTTGTGAGCCTCCCATTGTGTTAGCAGTGCAGTTTCTCCATTGTCGTTGTCTAGGAAGAAGTTGTCATAGTGATTGGGTGATGATCAGATAGGAGCATTTCTTCAATAGTTGCATCGGAGAGGAAAGGGAGATCCGTCTGGGAGGGGAAGAGGTAGTCAATTCTGGAACATTTATTATGAGGGGCAGAAAAGAAGGTATAGTTCTTTTCATTGGGTTGGAGGGTGCGCCATGTAGGAGTAGCTCTTGAAATTGCAGTTTAATATGGCATAGGGTTCTATAGGGCAATGATGTGGTACCTGAAGAGGTGTCTAATAGTGGGTATAGGGCAACATTAAAGTCCCCACCAAGTATGGTTAGTCCAGCAGAAAAGCCTGTCAGGACTTGGGAGATCTGTCTAAAGAAGCTCGTTTGTGCAGAGTTAGGGCTGCAGATATTAGCCAGGGTTACAGGTCGGCCTTAAATCCTACCTTTTAAAAAGATGTATCTGCCTTCCTTGTCAATAAGCGAGTCAGTATGTTTCCAGTTCAGGTTTTTGGAGATCAGAATTGAAACTCCTTTAGTTTTTGCATGTGAATTAGTAGAATGATAGGAAGTTGGAAACAAGTGGTTTGTGAGCTTAGGAATCTTATCTGTGCGCAAATGTGTTTCCTGTAGGAAGACAATGTTGGCTTTTAGTTTGTGCAGCTGAGAGAGAACCTGGCTGCGTTTCTCTGGGATATTGAGCCCTTTCGCATTCAGGGATGAAACTTTCAGCGTAGTATGTTTAGTTGTAGGTCTTGTATGTGACATATTGTGTGGGGGTTGAGGCTTTGAGTAAGTGAGAGAATCTGGGGTTTCTGGGGAATCTGGGGTTTCCGTCTGTTCTCTCACTTAAGTGTGGTTAGGAGTGGGTTATGGAAATATTGGTAACCTGGGGGGGTAGGGTTGTGGATGTGAATTATTCAGTCGTTAATTATATATAACAAAGTGGGGAGATGTGCCAATCTCTAACATAAATTGGTAACAATAAACAGTATGTAATATTACTCCCTTCAAGGATTCCCAGCTTGGCTAGAGATTTTGTCTCAACTGGAGACCTTAAATTACCTTTGTAAGTCCTCGAGTTTAGGTGGAGGGTGAATTCACATGGGGGCATTGTGCATTTAAGGGTTAGCTAATTTAGGCCAGCTTAGTGGTTGCCTTGGTTAAGATGCCCATTTTTAGCTGTTTGTTGATTTTTAAGAAGGGGGTAGGAGGGAATAGGTGCTTTTAGAGATATCCTCTTAGTAAGAGAGAGGAGTTGCTTGGAAATGGATAGTAAGGAAAGGGGTATCAATGAGAGTTAGTTTCATAGTCCGTGTGAAGTCGCCCCTCTGGATAAGGGTTCAATTATACATTGTAAAGTTCCAATTGCCAGTCCTTTAGTATAGACCTGTAGGTTAACACAGGAAGGCCTTTTTTGGGGTATTCCCATTATGGAATCCATTGTTGGAAATAGTATGCGATCAGTGGGATTAGAGGGGGATAGCAAAGGAGGTGGGTGAGGGGGAGGAAGGTTATGGAGATGGGGAGGGGGTGGGAAGGGGGGATGCTGCTTGGAAGATTATTTAGTAGTCTTAGAGATTGTTCATCTCATTGCAGGCGTATTCATACTTGCGTGAGAAAGTTCAGGTTGGTGGTATGCATTATGTGATGCAAAGGTTACCGTTCGTTGCTTCCAATGGGAGTGTTCAAGCTTCTTGGTGGGTTTCTATTTCTTGGGCAGACGCTGTATATTGGCGAGAAGGAAAGATTAGCATCTGGATGTGGGCAAATCTTGAGGTCAAAGTATGTGGCAGCTGCTGAGTTCAGAATGATGGGGAGACATTGGACTGGTCATTTGGGACGTTGATCAGTTCATCGTAGATGTCGAGGTTCTGCGTGCAGAAAACTTCTTGGTGGTAATCCTGAGAGCAGAGTAGCCTAATGAGCTATTCGTGAAGTACCGGGTTTGAGGGCTTCGGGTAAGAGAGGAGAGAAGAGAAGTTAGTTCTTTATTCTGAACCTCCATGGCGGGGTCTTCTATGCGCAAGGGAAGCCGTGGGGCTGTTATGTGCTGTGTTCCTGGGTCCTGCGGATTTGTTGGTTCTGGCCGAGTTGGATCTGCGCCTTTGGATATGGAGATCATCCCGGACCGGTATGGCATCTGTTGAAGTGGATCTCCTGAGATGAGAAGGTCGGCGGGTTCTGTACCAGTCAGGTAGTTCAATGCGAGGTATGTGCAGTGCCTCACAAAATGCAGTGAGATCTTCTGGTACCCTCAGATTGGCTGTGCAGCCTTGTGCTGAGACTAATTATTCAGTCGTTAATTATATATAACAAAGTGGGGAGATGTGCTAATCTCTAACATAAATCGGTAACAATAAACAGTATGTAATAGTACTCCCTTTCAGGATTCCTGGCTTGGCTAGAGATTTTGTCTCAACTAGAGACCTTAGATTACCTTTGTAAGTCCTCGAGTTTAGGTGGAGGGCGAATTCACACGGAAAGTACATCTATGGGGGCTTTGTGCATTTAAGGGATAGCCAATTTAGGCCAGCTTAGCGGTTGCCTTGGTTACGAGGCCCATTGTTAGCTGTTTGCTGATTTTTAAGAAGGGGGCGTGGGGAAATAGGTGCTTTTAGAGGTATCCTCTTAGTAAGAGAGAGGAGTTGTTTGGGAATGGATAGTAAGGGAAGGGGTATCGATGAGAGTTAGTCTCATAATCCGTGTGCCACCCCTCTGGATAAGGGTTCAATTATACATTGTATAGTTCCAATTACCAGTCCTTTAGTAGAGGCCTGTAGGTTAACACAGGAAGGCCTTTTTTTGCCCTTCTAAAGGCCTGCAGGGAAGGATAAATAAGCGGGTGTGTTGTGAGAGTCTTTGGCCAGTGTTTGGGAGGTAACCAGGGAAGTAGGTGTAGGGATGCAGGCATAAGGAGATTTTCTAGGGACACCCATGTCTTCCTTGATGCATGTACGTTCCAGTCTACAATCATTGTGAGGTGGCAAGCTAGGCAATAATTGTGTAGGTCTGGCAATCCAATTCCCCTTTGGCTTTGGCAAGTGTGAGATGAGTCTATTTTATGCTTGGGGGGAGTTTCTCCAGATGAATGCGGAGCAGCCTCTCCGATAGATTAAAAAGAATGATGGGGGAGGTGGATTGGGATGGTTTGTATTAGGTAAAGTAGCCATGGAAGGATGATCATTTTGACCAGTGCTGAGCGGCTGAACCACGAGACATTTAGGCCCATCCAGTCCTTGAAGTGATTTTGAACCTTAGTTAGGGCCATGTGGAAGTTCTAAATGTAGAGGTCTGCCATGTCAGCTTGTGATTTGGATGCCAAGATATGTAATTGCATCTCTTTTCCACAGGAAGGGGAAGGACTCCTGGCAGTGGGTCACTTCCCATGAAGAAAGAGTGACATTCAGGGCATGGGATTTAGAGTAATTAATTTTGAGGTTTGACAGGTTTTCAAAATATTCTATGTCTTTAAGTAGGTTGGGCAGGGTGATCCGAGGCGACTTCAAAGAAAGAAGGATGTTGTCCGCGAAAGCTGCAACCTTAAATTCCCTATCTCCTATGGTCAGTCCCTGGATGTCGAGGTTAGTTCTCATTCTATTGAGAAAGGGCTCCAAGGTCAAGATATAGATTAAAGGGGACAGAGGGCAGCCTTGGCGCCTTCCGTTGCTTATTGTAAAGGTGTCCGACAGGTGGCCGTTGACTCTCACATTCGCAGAGGGAGTAAAATATAGAGCTATTATATGAGCCAACATGCTCGGCTCAAGTCCAGTGGCCAAGAGAACCTCACGCATGCAGTCCCAGGCCACCCTGTCAAACGCCTTCTCCGCATCAAAGAAGAGGAAAAATCCCTGGGTTCTTGATGTAGTAAGCCAGTGATGGAGATTCAGTGTGCAGATGGTGTTATCCCCGGATTTCCTGCTAGGGACAAAGCCAACCTGGTCTAAGGAGATAAGCTTGGGTATAAGGGAGGGCATTCTGTTTGTGAGGATCTTTGCATAAACTTTAATTTCCACATTTAGCAGGGATATAGGCCTATAGTTCGAAACTTGAGCGGGGTCTTTGCCTTCTTTTGGTATGACGGTTATTTGCGCCTCCAACATTCTGCCTGGAAATGTGTGAGGGTCAGAGAAGGTGTTGTAGGTGGATAGTAGCTTAGGGGATAGAACATCTACGAAAGATTTATAATACTGGAAGGTGAAGCCGTCGGGCCCTGGACTTTTGCCCGGTTTCATTTGTTTGATTGCGGTCTCTAGTTCTCCTATAGTGAGGGGGTTTTCCATGTCTTTGGCTTGTTGAGGTGTAATCCTTTTTGGGCCATATTGGTATAAAATGTCTCTAATGTGTTTAGTATGAGTTTCTATTGGGGTCGGATATGGGTGGTCGGACTTCAAGTTATAGAGTTTTGAGTAAAAGAGCTCAAATTATTTTTGCAATATCCTCATTCTTGGAAAAGAGAGTTCCTTGAGCATTGCGCAAGTGGTGTATTGTAGAGGAAATTTTGAATGCTTGAACCATAAGCGCTAAAAGGCATCCGCTCTTGTTGCCATGCTCATAGAAGACTCTCTGGCCTAGAATATAGTGTCCTCTAGTGTGTTTACCTAACTCCTCCAGAAGGAGATCGTGTGAGTAGTAATTCCTGTAGAGTTGACTGTGCATGAGATTGTTTGTGGGATATTTCTAGGCTTTTGATCTTCATTATTAATGCATTTATTGTCTCTTGGTGTTTCTTTTTAGCTTTTGCAGCTAGTGCTATGAGTTTGCCTCAGATCACACATTTATGTGCTTCCTATAAGGAGACAGGAGAAACATTCGGTGTGGTGTTTTCCATGAAATACATTTGAATGCGAAATCGTAAGTAGTCTACCCTTTCTGGGTCTTTAAGTAGTGAGGGGTTTAAGCGCCACGTTTTTGTTCTAGAGCATGTCTCAGGAAAAGAAAGGGTGATCGTGATAGGGTGGTGGTCAGATAAGAACATTGGCTCTATGGTTGTCTGCTTAAGAAAGGGTAAGTCTGATTGGGTAAGGCAGAAATAGTCTATCCTGGTGTACTTACGATAGGGGGCGAATAAAAGGTATCATCTTTATCGAAGGAAACATGGTACGCTAGGTGTCGTGGAGTATCAGGCCTTGAAGTTGTAATTTAATCTGATGGAGTGCTCTGTATGTTAAGGTAGAAGTGCCCGAGGAAGTGTTTAGGACAGGGTTCAGTGGTATGTTAAAATCACCCCCTAGCAACACAAGGCCTTTTTATAATGAGGATAGAAGATCGCAGATTTTCCTAAAGAAAGATACATGGTGTTCGTTAGGGCAGTATAGGTTTGCTAGTGTTACTGGTTTTGAAGCATATGTACCTTTGATGAAGATAAATCTGCCTTATGGGTCTATGAGAGAATCAGACATGTGAAAGTTTGCATGTTTGGAGATCAATATGGATACTCCTTTTGTCTTAGCATCAGGATTGGTGGCATGTAGCGCTGTTCGATATACGTGATTGGACAGCTTAGGAACGGAGTCGGAGAAGAAGTGTGTTTCCTGGACAAAGATGAAGTGCGCTTTGTGCCTAGCGAGGGAGGATAGGACTTAAGATCATTTTTCTGGAAGGTTTAGGCCTTTCGCATTAAGCGATACACATTTCAATGACAAGGGTGGTTTAGGGATTGGCTTTTCCTACATGGCGGAATGAAGATGTTTGGCCGGTGAAGGTGTTATTTGAGCTTGGTAGAGGGGAGCCTAGACGGGTATAAGGAAGCGTAAAGGGGGAGAACGGGTCCACACGAGGAGAGAACAAAAACCAAAAAGGAGGGGGAGGGAGGGGGAAGGGGAGTATGTAAAGGGGCCAAGGAGCAGAGAGCGAGGACCAAGGAATAGGAATAAAAGAGAGGCAGTTAAGGGCAACAAGGTAAGGCCGGAAGGAAGAGAGAAGAAGACGAAGAGTGTGGGGGAATACTAGAGGTGGGAGTAGACAAGCTATTCCACCTAGTAAAGAACAGGCTGGGTAGTCAGCGAAGGTCTAGAAGGACCGCTGTAGTGGGGTGCAAGGAAGGACGGAAAGCACAGGGCTTCTGCGAACTGGGGTCGGAGGTGGTAATGTATTGAGGTGTAATGTATGATAAGGTATGGTATTGGGGAGCTATAACAGAGTAAAGGAGCGCAAACCAAAAAGATAAACATTTAACAGAACATTTGGTTCAGCCATATACCACCTTGTGGTATTTAGTTATTATGTCATTATATAAGTTTGCAAGTTTGTAAGTGTCCTGCAGGTGGCAGGGAGAGGTTTCCCATGGTCTTGTTGCTCTAAAACAATTCGGACATTTGAGGCAAATTTGAAACAGAACAAAAAACACAACATCAGCACTACGGAGGGAAGAGGAGTACGTGGTTTGTCGCCATTTTCAGTAGGATGTGCAACCGTACAATTGTACACATAATGCGCAATAATATGTAGCATAATATTATTGCAGCTTAATGCAGCAATAATAGCGCCAGGCTCGATAGGGCTCAAAATTTGCGTGAAGGAGAACTATGGGCTCTTGGGTCACCATGTTCTCCCACAACTAATGCAAAATAGTAAATTCTACTCTAGTTGTGGCAAAAATATGGTAGAAGTGGCTATAAATTTGTGTCAACTTGCATTCTTCCCTAGCTCATCGCATCATGGGATTTGAGAATCTGTATTCTGGGATTCAAGAGTGGGAAGATGATCATTTGAGGGGCTGCAAAGCTCCTTGCAGCCCTTATGGGCTAGACCAAGAGCCTCATGCATAAGTGAGGCCACAGGCTGGTGTTAGTAAGGCTCCAACAGGGGCAGACTTCAGTTTCTTCGAGAGACAATGGGCCACGGGAGATGCACATGAAACTCTATATGCCCCCCGCTTTTTCCCCACATGGGATAAATGCAAGGATGTGTAACTAAACAGTGATGGAGAGATTTGTTGGAGTATCAACAAACCAGCGCAATATCGCCAGTGGGGCAGTAGAGCTGCTCCCCGTGTGGATCTTGGAGCAAGGGGGACCCCACCACGACCTCTGGGTTATTGGCATCTCCATATAGATAAATTGAAGATCATTTCCCTGGTGGGGGTACCTCAGGTCCAGGATCAGAGAGAACAGGACTGACCATTACACTTTGGAGCAGTGAGTTGAAGGGTGGGTAGAGTATCAAGCATGCAGAGGCAAAAAGCAGGTTTACCTAGGTCAGTTCCCACATGCTCCTGTTCTCTCCAAACCGGGCATCGGCCATCCCCCAGTCTTCTGGGTTGCGAAGTAGGGCAGAACGATCCCTGGCGGAGACAGACAGGCCGAACTTCCAGCGGTACTGTATATTGCGGGTGTGGAGTGCTTCCAGTAGGGGGCGCAGAGCTCTTCTGCTCTGCAGGGTTATTTGGGATAGATCCTGGAAGAGTTTAATTTCAGCTCCAGTATAAATTATTTCGACCCCTTTTGCATGCTTTGCGGAGGATTTCTTCCTTAAGGGGGAAATTGACAATACAGCAGATTACATCTCTAGGTGGCTCAGCTTCTCCGGGTTGAGGGTGCAGGGCACGGTGCATGCTTTCCATTTCAATGGGTGAGTCTGCTGGGTGCTCGATCGGGTCATTAAAGATGGAGCATATTGTCTGTTGGAGCAGGCCAGGGTCCTTTCCTTCAGGCACCCCTCGCACTCTAATATTGTGCCTGCGGCCCCGATCGTCCAGGTCCTCCACATGCCTGTTGAGGTCGAAAAGGTGGGAGAGCTGTGTATTGTAGGTGCTCTGCACTTGACGAATGGTGGCAGCATGGGTTTGGGATGTCTTCTCCATGTCAGTGATGCAATTGTCTGTATGTCTGATCGGAGATCAGCAATTGCGGCCGTAACAGTGTTTTTGATGTTGGAGGCCACCTTCTCCAAGTCGAACAGGCTAGGTGGTTGAACCCGTAAAGGGGTAAGTGCATCCCCTCCCGACATCTGTGAGTCAGAAGCACTGTTAGGGAAGTGCGGTGTTGGGGCCTGCAATGCGTACGGACCGGCGCTGGGTCCAGAACAGCTCCGGGATATTTCGGCTGAGCTTTGTTCTGGTGTCTTTCGCTGCACAGGATGCAGAGGAGCTCCGGGTGGCTCTGCTCATGGTGGTGAGGTGATTAGTGCTCCCCAAAAGGCAGATAACGATCCCCAGGTCACAGGATCTGTGGACTTAAGCAGCCATCTTGGTCTCCATCCAGGCCACGCCCCCATGTGGCATCTTTTTTAGTCTAGGTAGAGAGACTACTCATATTATGCAGCCCCACATAAGACATACTCTCGTATTGAATATTTCTTTATTCCACATAACCAATTTCATTCAGTAGATGAAGCTACTGACGATCACCTGGTCAGACCATGCACCAATCATCTTGAAATAAAACCTTTCTGATACGCGACTCCCAACTCCCCTTTCCTGCGATGTGAAAACTCAATAAAAGCCTCCTACAGGACTCCTCTGTCTTGGAGGATGTACTTAGAGAAGCGACATGGTATTTCCAGGATAATGATATGCCTGATTGTGATCCTGGTGTGATCTGGGTGGCCCACAAAGCAGTGATAGGGGGAGTTTTGATTAAACATGGGGCTAGGATTCAGGGCTGGACTGGAAATAAAAACCAGCCATGGAAATAATTTCATACCAGCCCCATAGCATTTTTATACCAGCCCAACAGCATAACGTCATTATTTTCTTGTTCACAAAAGGGAAAACCATCCATTTTAAAGCATATTTGAAGCGTGTATTATATATAGATAAGGGAGGCATGGCATTTACAAACAGCACCAATTTTTTACTGGCAAAAATCATGGCATTTACTGGCACAGTTTTTACTGACAATGCAAAAAAAAAAGGTGCCTAAAATGGCAGATTAATATAACCCAGCACAGAGTTCCCCCATATATCAGGAGGATTCCCCTTTACAGTGCAAGGGAACTCTGACATAAAGGGGAACATTGCAGATCATGATGTAAGCGGGAACTTTGATATAAAAGGGGGGCACTGGTGACCAGAGACCCCACTTATATCAGAGTCCACTGCATTCCCCTTTACATCAGAGTTCTCACTTACATCAGGGTCTGCAGCATTGCCCTTTACATCAGAGTTCCCCCTTGCACTCTAAGGTGGAATCCTGCAGACTATGATGTAAAGGGGAACTCTGGGAATGTGGGGAGGACTCTGGTGACCAGAGACCACCTTCCGCAGAAAGAAGACACTAAGGTAAGGGGGTTTACTGATATAAGGGGGTAACCTTTATATCAGTGCCCCCTTATAATATTGTATTGACCCCCCTCTCAGGCTGAGCTGGCAGGGCTGTCACTGACCTCCTCTTAGGTGCACCATGCAGGGCTCAGTCAGTCGGCTCCAGCTTGGTGGCTCTGGTTTTATCCCATAGTTTCCTCTCCACAGTCCATACATGTCTGACTTCTCCCATGACCCCCATCCCTGCGGCACTCCCACTCTTGACTCCTCTCCAGACTGCAGACGTGATATAAGATAAGAGATGGTCAGAGGCTGCGGATGGTACAGGGGAGGTCAGAGGCTGCGGAGGGTATGACAGGGGAGGTCAGAGGCTGCGGAGGGGACGACAGGGGAGGTCAGAGGCTGCAGAGAGGACGACAGGGGAGGTCAGAGGCTGCGGAGGGGATGACAGGGGAGGTCAGAGGCTGCGGAGGGGAAGACAGAGGAGGTCAGAGGCTGCGGAGGGGATGACAGGGGAGGTCAGAGGCTGCGGAGGGGACGACAGGGGAGGTCAGAGGCTGCGGAGGGGATGACAGGGGAGGTCAGAGGCTGCGGAGGGGACGACAGGGGAGGTCAGAGGCTGCAAAGGGGATGACAGGGGAGGTTAGAGGCTGTGGAGGGGATGACAGGGAAGGTCAGAGGCTGCGGAGGGGAGGACAGGGGAGGTCAGAGGCTGCGGAGGGGAGGACAGGGGAGCTCACAGGCTGAGGAGTGGATGACAGGGGAGGTCAGAGGCTGAGGAGGGGACGACAGGGGAGGCCAGAGGCTGCGGAGGGGAAGACAGGGGAGGTCAGAGGCTGCGGAGGGGGCGACAGGAGGTCAGAGGCTGCGGCAGGGACAGGAGGTCAGAGGCTGCAGAGGGGACGATAGGGGAGGCCAGAGGCTGTGGAGGGGACGACAGGGGAGGCCAGAGGCTGCGGAGGGGACGACAGGGGAGGTCAGAGGCTGCGGGGGGCGACGACAGGAGGTCAGAGGCTGCAGGGGAGGGGCGGACAGGAGGTTAGAGACTGCAGGGGAGGGGCGGACAGGAGGTTAAAGGCTGCAGGGGGGGAAACAGGAGGTCAGAGGTTGCAGGGGGGGGACAGGAGGTCAGAGGCTGCGGATGGTACAGGGGAGCTCAGAGGCTGCGGAGGGGATGACAGGGGAGGTCAGAGGTTGCTAAGGGGACAACAGGGGAGGTCAGAGGCTGTGGAGGGGATGACGGGAGGTCAGAGGCTGCGGAGGGGACGACAGGGGAGATCAGAGGCTGCGGAGGGGTTGACAGGGGAGGTCAGAGGCTGCGGAGGGGATGACAGGGGAGGCCAGAGGCTGCGGATGGGACGACAGGGGAGGTCAGAGGCTGCGGGGGGGACGACAGGAGGTCACAGGCTGCGGGGGGGACAGGAGGTCAGAGGCTGCAGAGGGGACGATAGGAGGTCAGAGGCTGCAGGGGGGGCGATGACAGGAAGTCAAAGGCTGCAGGGGAGGGGCGGACAGGAGGTTAGAGGCTGCAGGGGGGAAACAGGTGGTCAGAGGCTGGGGGGGTGGACAGGAGGTCAGAGGCTGTGGATGGTACAGGGGAGCTCAGAGGCTGCAGAGGGGACGACAGGGGAGGTCAGAGGCTGCGGTGGGGATGAGAGGGGAGGTCAGAGGCTGCGAAGGGGACGACAGGGGAGGTCAGAGGCTGCGGAGGGGACGACAGGGGAGGTGAGAGGCTGCGGAGGGGACAACAGGGAAGGTGAGAGGCTGCGGAGGGGACGACAGAGGAGGTGAGAGGCTGCGTGGGGGATGACAGAGGAGGTGAGAGGCTGCGGAGGGAATGACAGGGGAGATCAGAGGCTGCAGAGGGGACGACAGGGGAGGCCAGAGGCTGTGGAGGGGATGACAGGGGAGGTCAGAGGCTGCGGGGGGGACGACAGGAGGTCAGAGGCTGCGGGGGGGACAGGAGGTCAGAGGCTGCAGAGGGGATGATAGGAGGTCAGAGGCTGCGGGGGGGGGACAACAGGAGGTCAGAGGCTGCAGGGGAGGGGCAGACAGGAGGTTAGAGGTTGCAGGGGGGGAAACAGAAGGTCAGAGGCTGCGAGGGGGGTGGACAGGAGGTCAGAGGCTGCGGATGGTACAGGGGAGCTCAGAGGCTGCAGAGGGGACGACAGGGGAGGTTAGAGGTTGCTAAGGGGACGACAGGGGAGGTCAGAGGCTGCGGAGGGGATGACAGGGGAGGTCAGAGGCTGCGGAGGGGAGGACAGGGGAGGTCAGAGGCTGTGGAGGGGATGACAGGGGAGATCAGAGGCTGCGGACGGGACAATAGGGGAGGCCAGAGGCTGTGGAGGGGACGACAGGGGAGGTAAGAGGCTTTGGGGGGGGGGGACAGGAGGTCAGAGGCTGCGGGGGGGACAGGAGGTCAGAGGCTGCAGAGGGGATGATAGGAGGTCAGAGGCTGCGGGGGGTGACGATAGGAGGTCAGAGGCTGCAGGGGAGGGGCAGACAGGAGGTTAGAGGCTGCAGGGGGGAAACAGGAGGTCAGAGGCTGCAGGGGGGTGGACAGGAGGTCAGAGGCTGCGGATGGTACAGGGGAGCTCAGAGGCTGCAGAGGGGATGACAGGGGAGGTCAGAGGATGCGGAGGGGATGACAGGGGAGGTCAGAGGCTGCCGAGGGGACGACAGGGGAGGTCAGAGGCTGCGGTGGGGATGACAGGGGAGGTTAGAGGCTGCGGAGGGGACGACAGGGGAGGTCAGAGGCTGCGGAGGGGACGACAGGGGAGGTGAGAGGCTGCGGAGGGGACAACAGGGAAGGTGAGAGGCTGCGGAGGGGACGACAGGAGAGGTCAGAGGCTGTGGGGGGGTGACAGGAGGTCAGAGGCTGCGGGGGGACAGGAGGTCAGAGGCTGTAGAGGGGATAATAGGAGGTCAGAGGCTGCAGGGGGGCGATGACAGGAGGTCAGAGGCTGCAGGGGAGGGGCGGACAGGAGGTTAGAGGCTGCAGGGGGGGAAACAGGAGGTCAGAGGCTGCGGGGGGGGTGGACAGGAGGTCAAAGGCTACGGATGGTACAGGGGAGCTCAGAGGCTGCGGAGGGGACAACAGGGGAGGTTGCTAAGGGGACAACAGGGGAGGTCAGAGGCTGCGGAGGGGAGGACAGGGGAGGTCAGAGGCTGTGGAGGGGATGACAGGGGAGGTAAGAGGCTGCGGGGGGATGACAGGAGGTCAGAGGCTGCGGGGGGACAGGAGGTCAGAGGCTGCAGAGGGGATGACAGGGGAGGTCAGAGGCTGCGGGGGGGACGACAGGAGGTCAGAGGCTGCGGGGGGGACAGGAGGTCAGAGGCTGCAGAGGGGATGATAGGAGGTCAGAGGCTGCGGGGAGGCGACGACAGGAGGTCAGAGGCTGCAGGGTAGGGGCAGACAGGAGGTTAGAGGCTGCAGGGGGGAAACAGGAGGTCAGAGGCTGCAGGGGGGTGGACAGGAGGTCAGAGGCTGCGGGGGGACAGGAGGCCAGAGGCTGCGGAGGGGATGACAGGGGAGGTCAGAGGCTGCGGGGGGGACGACAGGAGGTCAGAGGCTGCGGGGGGGACAGGAGGTCAGAGGCTGCAGAGGGGATGATAGGAGGTCAGAGGCTGCAGTGGAGGTGACGACAGGAGGTCAGAGGCTGCAGGGTAGGGGCGGACAGGAGGTTAGAGGCTGCAGGGGGGAAACAGGAGGTCAGAGGCTGCAGGGGGGTGGACAGGAGGTCAGAGGCTGCGGATGGTAAAGGGGAGCTCAGAGGCTGCAGAGGGGATGACAGGGGAGGTCAGAGGCTGCTGAGGGGATGACAGGGGAGGTGAGAGGCTGCGGAGGGGACGACAGGGGAGTTTAGAGGCTGCAGAGCGGATGACAGGGGAGGTGAGAGGCTGTGGAGGGGACGACAGGGGAGGTCAGAGGCTGTGGGGGGAAGACAGGAGGTCAGAGGCCGCGGGGGGGGGAAAGGGGGTCAGAGGTGCGGAGGGGATTATAGGAGGTCAGAGGCTGCGGGGGGCGACAACAGGAGGTCAGAGGTTGCAGGGGGGAAACAGGATGTCGGAGGCTGCGGGGGGGCGATCTTAGAGGCTGCAGGAGGTGAACAGGAGGTCAGAGGCTGCGGGGCGGACAGGAGGTCAGAGGTTGCAGGGGGGGAAAGGAGGTCAGAGGCTGCGGGGGGCGGACAGGAGGCTGGAGGCGGCGGGGGGCGGACAGGAGGTCAGAGGCTGCGGGGGGCAGAAAAGAGGTCAGAGGCTGCGGGGGGGACGTAGGAAGAGGCACACGCCACCAGACGCGACCTCACTGAGCGCTTTACTTTTAAAAATGGTGCCGCTCGGCGCCATTGTGTCACTGCGCATGCGCCCACCTTTCCGAAAATTGCCGAGCGTGTACGAGCTTTCCCGAGCATGGCTAGCTTCAGTGCTCAGGTGCATGTCGGCCGGCCCTGCAGCCATATTTTTTTCAGGCGCCACTGCCCTCACAGCGGCCCCAGGGGCAGCCAGGCAGCCGGCCCACCAGGAGATTTCCCGGTATCCCGGTAGGCCAGTCCGGCCCTGCTAGGATTAAACGAGAGAGAGAAGCAAAGCTAATATCTTTATTAACAGATATCCAGAGACTAGAGACCTTGCATAAACAGGCTCCCACCCCAGTTGTGGAATGGGATCTTTTGACTGCCTGTAGACAGGTCACAGATTTACTTTTATACAAAGCTAAAAGGGCAATACAGGTAGGAAGAAAACTGAGCTATGAATATGGCAACAAATGTGTCAAACAACTAGCTAGCTCCCTGAGGGAACAGCAATTAATGACATATGTCCCAATGATTATGGGAGTGGAAGGTGAAAATGTATGTTGCCAAAGAAATAGCTCAGAGATTTGGTGCCTTTTTTTCATCTCTGTATAATCTACATTCAAATCCCCAGAACCAGACTGCGGTGGATGATTACTTAGCATCCTCAGGAATGTGTGGTCTTACGCCTACTGCATTGCCACAATTGGAAATACCAATTACACTAGATGAAGTTCAGGAAGTGGTGAATTTGACAAATGCGAGTAAGGCTCCTGGCCAGGGCCGGTACAAGGCAGGGGTGGAAGGGGCACGTGCCCTGGGCAGTACCATTTGCAATGGGGGAGGGGCGCAGCCTGCAGCCACGGCCACCGCCCCCCACCGCCAGTGTATTTGTGAAAGTGACCTACGTTTCATAATGTCAGCGCCCAGCGGCACTGTATAATTGCGCTCTGCCTCCTGCATGATTCCTAAATTCCGGACCTCAGCACAACTTCTCTGTGTCACAGACAGTTTACTCCCCTACGGAGGAGTCCCGTAGTCCCTGCCAGCGCCGTGACGTCATTCACGGCCGGAGGCGAGGGAGGACGCAGAGGAGTGCAGGGAGCTGTGTCAGAGTCGGCGCGCTGTTACCTCGAGGAGCCGAGGAGCTGCTGCCTAGCTGGCTGTCTCTACTAGTGTAGCTGCCGCTGGATTCTGGAGACTGGAAGGAAGCTAAGGTAGAATTTAGATTGCAGTGTGTGCCAGTGTTCTGACTGAACTTGTGTAAAAGTACTAAAAAAACAGATTAATAAATGGCTGGATGAGGGGAGGAGGCTGAGGCAAGGTTAACCACTGGCCCATAGCCCACAACACTGTGCAATACTCTGCAATACCCCGCAATACTGTGCAATACTCTGCAATACCCCACAACACTGTGCAATACTCTGCAATACCCCGCAATACTGTGCAATACTCTGCAATACCCCACAATACTGTGCAATACTCTGCAATACCCCACAATACTGTGCAATACTCTGCAATACCCCACAATACTGTGCAATACTCTGCAATACCCCACAATACTGTGCAATACTCTGCAATACCCCACAATACTGTGCAATACTCTGCAATACCCCACAATACTGTGCAATACTCTGCAATACCCCACAATACTGTGCAGTACTCTGCAATACCCCACAATACTGTGCAATACCCCACAATACTCTGCAATACCCCACAATACTGTGCAGTACTCTGCAATACCCCACAATACTGTGCAATACTCTGCAATACCCCACAATACTGTGCAGTACTCTGCAATACCCCACAATACTGTGCAATACTCTGCAATACCCCACAATACTGTGCAATACTCTGCAATACCCCACAATACTGTGCAATACTCTGCAATACCCCACAATACTGTGCAATACTCTGCAATACCCCACAATACTCTGCAATACCCCACAATACTGTGCAGTACTCTGCAATAACCCACAATACTGTGCAATACTCTGCAATACCCCACAATACTGTGCAGTACTCTGCAATACCCCACAATACTCTGCAATACCCCACAATACTGTGCAGTACTCTGCAATACCCCACAATACTCTGCAATACCCCACAATACTCTGCAATACCCCACAATACTGTGCAGTACTCTGCAATACCCCACAATACTCTGCAATACCCCACAATACTCTGCAATACCCCACAATACTGTGCAATACTCTGCAATACCCCACAATACTGTGCAGTACTCTGCAATACCCCACAATACTGTGCAATACTCTGCAATACCCCACAATACTGTGCAATACTCTGCAATACCCCACAATACTGTGCAATACTCTGCAATACCCCACAATACTCTGCAATACCCCACAATACTGTGCAGTACTCTGCAATACCCCACAATACTGTGCAATACTCTGCAATACCCCACAATACTGTGCAGTACTCTGCAATACCCCACAATACTCTGCAATACCCCACAATACTGTGCAGTACTCTGCAATACCCCACAATACTCTGCAATACCCCACAATACTCTGCAATACCCCACAATACTGTGCAGTACTCTGCAATACCCCACAATACTCTGCAATACCCCACAATACTCTGCAATACCCCACAATACTGTGCAATACTCTGCAATACCCCACAATACTGTGCAGTACTCTGCAATACCCCACAATACTGTGCAATACTCTGCAATACCCCACAATACTGTGCAATACTCTGCAATACCCCTCAATACTGTGCAATACTCTGCAATACCCCACAACACTGTGCAATACTCTGAAATACCCCACAATACTGTGCAATACCCCACAATACTCTGCCATACCCAGTCATACTCGGCGATACCATGCAATACCCATCCATACTCTGCGATACCCCGCCATACTCTGCGATACCCCGCCATACTCTGCAATACCCCGCCATACCCCGCCATACCCAGCAATACTCGGTGATACCCAGCCATGCTCAGCCATGCTCGGCTATACTCTGCCATGCTTAGCCAAACAACATTGATTCTTTATTAAAAATGGGGGGGGGGGCGCAGTTTGCCATCTTCGCCCTGGGCACCAAATGGCCTTGTCCCAGCACTGCTCCTGGCCCAGACGGCTTTAACGCTCAATATTATAAACTCCTTTTGCCTATTATAGGACCCTATCTTGTAAAGATGTATAATGGACTGGGAGACTCAAGCTCTTTTCACACAGAATCTTTGATAGCCTTAATTACGGTATTACTTAGGGAAGGTAAAGACCCATCACAATGTGGGAGTTATAGACCGATATCTCTTTTAAATACAGACCTGAAACTTTTTTCTAAGATCCTTGCGACATGCCTCCAACAACAATTACCCTCCCTGATCCATCTGGACCAGGTGGGGTTTGTTCAGGTGCGGGAAGCACGGGACAATACGATAAAGACCTTGAATTTAATCCATGTAGCTAACTCATTCAGAGCCCCATGTGTATTTTTGGGGACAGATGCAGAGAAGGCTTTCGACCGGGTTAACTGGCAATTTATGTTCTAACTTTTACAACATGTAGGGGTGGGAAATAATATGCTCCAGTAGATCGCAAGTATTTATAATCAACCAACCACTCAGGTCAAGGTGAATGGAGTTCTGTCCCCTTATTTTAAGATTACTAATGGGACTAGGCAGGGTTGCCCATTGTCGCCAATCCTATTTGCCTTTTCTTTGGAGCCTTTAATTTGTAAGATTCTATCAAACCAAGATATTGTGGGTTTGTCAGTTGGAGGAATGCAGTATAAGATCTTGGCCTATGCCGATGATATGCTTTTTTCACCGACTAACACCATAATATCCCTTCCTAATCTTTTTCAAGAAATAGAAGCATATAGCTCTCTATCTTATTTCAAGATAAATTTATCGAAATCAGAAGATATGGGGGTTGCGATCTCTAGTGACGTGTTGAGATCACTGAAGTCTAGCTATAAATTTAAATGGTCAGACCAAGCTCTGAAGTATTTGGGAACTCTCATTCCGGCAGATCTTTCATATACATATAAGCTCAATTTCCCACCATTATTATACAAAGTATGGACTCTTTTGGAGAGATGGCAGAGGGGGTTTCATTCTTGGTTTGGGAGGTGCATTATTATTAAAATGAATGTTCTACTGAAGCTCTTGTATTTATTTCAGGCACTACCCATTGCTATACCTAAATATTATTTTAAACAGATACACTCTCTCCTTACTGGATATATATGGGCACACAAACATCCAAGGATCAGAAGATCTTTGTTGACCCTACCTAAACAACATAGTGGATTAGGGATACCTGACCTGTACAAATACTATCAGGTGGCTCTTTTGAGCTTTAAATAACCAACAACCAACCAACCAACCAGCCTCAATTCTCCTCTTCTGTGGTCCCCCGCTGGCACTCCTGGCTCTTTCCCACCACTAGGTTCCCCCATAAAATGCTTCTTTGGGGCTATGGGGGTACACGTGCGGGCTTGTTCCTGAGCTGGGCTGTTTGCGTCAATTCAGACACGTGCCTGGCTTGACCCCACTCTTTATTCACAGGTTTTGGGAAGCCTGTGAGACAAGGGACCATTAAATTTGTTTTACCTTGATGTAGAGAATGCATTAGGGTAAAAACCTTTTACCTTTACAACCACTTTAAGCTCCTTGAAAGCTCAAAGGTGCTCCTTGTATTTTTGGCCCCATTATGCATCTAGACTGTGAAATGGTTTTGCACATGGGGTATCCACATACGTGGGAAGCATAGAAGAATGAGTTTTGGAGTTTAATTATGCCTATGCTGTGTGTGAGAAGTAACGTTATGAAAATAAATAATAACGTTTTTCACAATTTTCCAAAAAATTGTGAAAAAATTACAACTTCCAAAAACTTCTGATGCCTCTTACTAAATACCTTGGACTATCTACTTTTCAAAAAGGGGTAATTTGAGGGTATTTGTACTGTTCTGCCATTTTAAGGCCTTAAGAAATGAGATAGGCAGTCAGTATGTCAATAAACAGAAATTCCCAGCTCTGCCCTAGCTTGTCTGATAAAAGGTTCAAAGATGGTGAATGAAATGTCCAGGATTGTGGAAATAAAAATAGTTATGCACTTATATGCACCTGTATATGAAACAGCGTCTCGTATATATACTCCGTCTGGATGGGAATGGAAGACAAAAAAAATCAATGAGAAATGTCTGTAGTATCAATTAGAAACAGGAAGCCTGTTCTCTTCGGAAACAGAAGAGGGGAGAGAGGCGCCAGGCGACCAATAATGTAAAACAGTTTAATGAGTAAATATAAAACACAGTAACAGGTTTAACTCACAGGGTAATAATGAGAGACTGTCTGTGCCCAAGTGGGTTGTGTGAAGGATCCCACATGAGATGGAAGTGAGTGGAATAGTCCTAGCCACAGCAGTGGCTCCGTGGTGAAAGGAAGGAGAACACTGGAACCAGGAGCTGCAAGAAGCGGAATGACAGCTGTCAAAACCAGACCAATTGGAACATGTTTCAGAGGCAAGTCACGCCTCCTTCCTCACCGAATGGCTGTTGCTAAAATGTGTTCTGGACTGGATGTAGGCCCCTGAAAAACAGTAAGTATGTAAGTTCTGGTTAGATTACATACCCCAGTATTAGAAACAGAGGTGGTTATGGCTCCAGCAAGAGGGAGTTGATGACCTTTGTATAGAAGAATCAATAGTCTGCATGAATTCACTTTGTAACTAAAATGTTTAAGATTCAAGAACACTATCATTAATATGTCTATATTTTCCTCTAGGCTTTGTTGAAGTGGGCTGTCTCTCCTGCTGATATTTTGCTGTTATTTAAACAAATGTTATTTTGAGTATATAATTATGCCATTACCATGAGGCATGCCAAAGGTGTGCTCCAAAGGCTTGTAACCATTTGGTGATGGTGACCATTCAGGGGGAACTCTGGTGAAATCAAATTCTGATTAAAATTCATATTGAAAAATAAGACTATTTCAAACATTAAAATTCTTTAGACTTAGAACAGGGAAAATAAGATTAAATTAGAACATGTCAAATAAAAAACAACAAACAAGGAACAAGACATTTTTTAAAAAAAAAATGCCAATGGAAATCACTGGCAAAGACTGTCACATAAAATCTGTAAAATAAGTAAAACAAACCGCACCACTCTTTAACTCTCATGCATGTAAATGTGCATGACATCAGTGTCCACATGCTCCGCCCGTTGTGTTTCTTCACCAGCAGACATCCTCCTTTGTCAGATTTTATTGGCATTTCTTAATAAATTGTCTTGTGTACAATTGGAGTAATACATTTTATAATTTGAAGTGAGGTGGTACAGATGGCTCTGAATCATTCTGTATGGTGACTGTGCCATACTAAGCTTATTTGCACTGCAGAGTCTGGAGTCCATCGTATCTGGTAAGTTTTTAACTAACATGAGTTCCTTGTGGTGGATATTCATGTATGGAGTGAGTCTCACTCTGCTGCATTGTTGAGCAGATTTGACATAATTAAGCACACTCTGACCTCTTTGATTGGGGTCCTAAAATGTAATGATCTGCTGATTTTACATACATATGAGGGTGTATAAGAACATTTATGTAAACAGAATTAGGAGAGTTATTTTATCACTATTACTGTGGCAGTTTCTGTACACAACTTTTGAAGATATGTGTAGAAAAAAAAATCACAATTAATTCATGGTAAACTTGTAAAATTGTTGTAGAAGAACCCAAGCCAATCTGTCTTGTTTGGTTAAAATATAGTCCAAGCTTATTAAATGTATGTACAGTATGTGGCGCTTTACCAGCAAAAGAAAAGGGCACAACTGTTAACATTGCAAGGATATATTTATCCAATTTTGAACATTTATGCAAAGAACCTAATTAACTTATGACATATGTTAATCATTATTAACAGCTAAACCTACTTATGTAACCCTCTAGACATCCAAACTCATGTGATTTTCCAGAAGACAGTCTCCTTGACTAGCCTTAACATGCTCACTTGGAGCAAGATAACCCAGAGTCTCCTCTTGCCTAATTCCCACATAATAAACTATACCTCTTACACTATCATCAAAATGACACTATGGTATTGGCATGGGACTTTTAAGGCAGCATTCATTAGTTGGTAAAAACTAATTTTTATTGTTCCTATTTGTTTTAAAAAATAACAAAAAATATATATATGTTACTTTCTTTTTTTTAATACAAACACTTTTATAGAGGAATAAAAAGCATAACAAAGGGAACCAGTAAACAGGATGTGATTCTTACATGAAAGTAAAAAATAAGTACAACAAAGGCACAGAATTCAGTATGTATAACATGTAGAGACTATAGAATATGTTTGGAGTCAGTTCTGAGTTATAAGTAAATAACAGATCGTACATCTGAAATTTTATACAGTCCAGCCTGTGGGTTCAAGAAGCGTAACAGTACCAAGGATAGATGCATCCCAGTTTCCAGGTTCATAGAACAAAATAGTAAAAATAACTAAAGGCAAACCAAGTAGGGTTCCTAATAGACCAAACAATAAAAGGAAAAATAAATGTGAGAAATAAGTGATTAATTGTGTGAAAACATATCTTGTGCCACCAGGGGTAATATTGTATAGTAATTATCCATTTCCCAAATAGCTACCATATGAATCCCAATTTGCCCATTTGCGATCAAAGATGTGCATCGTCATGTGGGGGCGTGACCGGATGTCGTTGTGAGTGGGGGCGCGTGTGTGCTCTCTCCTAGCTCCGGCTTTCATGCTGCTCAGCCCCGTTCCTAGTAGCTCAACCCAGCCTGCTATCTAGCCTGTTACCGGACCACTGGCTATTCGACTTGTCTCCCTGCTTCCCTGCCTCTGACGGCTACTGTGACCGGCCAGCTGCACCTTACCTTCGGGAGTGGGGGTGCATCATCGCCGCTGCACCGCGCTGCCGTGTATCGGCTTGGTGTCTGCCCAGCACTCCTCGCTCGGGCCGTGCTGCGGGCCCCCCCCCGCTGTAGCCGTACTGGTCGCCTAGCAACGCCCGGGGCTCTCGCGAGAGCCGAGAGAGCCTCCTGTGATTCGGGCAAGGAACCTGGGAGCCTTAGCCAAAACGCTCCGCTTCGATCCCAGCTTTGATCCCAGCCTCCCTCCCCTCGCTTCAGCCACAGCTACAGCAGCAGACGCCAGCAACAGACATCAGACGCACGTGGAGAGAGCCGCCTTGAAACACT